>JAMPIV010005502.1:0-690000 GCA_024509875.1 Oreohelix idahoensis
GATACGATACATGTTGTCTAACCATTATGAGACCCTAACGTTCCAACAACGTCAGTATCACCTTTAACTCCATTTAACCAACCTTTACCTAAACCTAAATCTTAAAATTGGAAAATAAAAATAAAAATTAAAATACTAACAATTTTGGGAACGCAAACAACATTTACCATATACATTTTATTTTTCACAAATCGCTACAAGTGTAACAAACAAGGCAACAGAGATAGTGACCTACAACATTCAAAAGGAATTAATTCACTACTCAAAATGGACAAGCACCCGTCTGTAAACTTATTCATTACACTCCACATACACAGGTTTGATCATTAATATAACTTCTATCCATACAAGAACTCTATCTGATTTAATCAAATACAATTAATTCATCCATCAATGTTACCCAATCCATCCTACATAAGTGGATGACAAAATAAAATGGCGTCCCTACAAAATGTAATTCTACGTTATTTTGTTTCCACATCAATTAGTAACTCTGGTGTAGGATGTAGAGCAATAATATCACAACTTGCAATGTAACCATATAGTGGGAGCCACATACAAACCTACTTACACCTCAAATCAATGAGAATAATCCGAGTGTAAAAGCGAAATCCCTTTATCAGGTAAAGAATCCGCGCCCCTCCAGACAAGTATCCCCCGACCTCAAAAATAACGCGCGTCTTACGGATCTTATCTTGATTAGATTCGATAAGCAGTGCCCATTAGGTAGGATCGCCCATACACAACCCTTCACAATTTCCATCAGTTTTATTTTTCATTCTTGACAATATGCTGCATTCTCGCACTGCCATGATATCTGAAGGCAATCAATCAAATACCTTACTTCACTGACGTTGCATACTACATGATCATAGTGTCACTCGCTCATTATCTACAACTTATGATGACCACATCAGATGGCTTACTATAGAGACAAAAATCAACAAAAGATGAAAACAAGCTGGCTGATTCTTCTATAAATTCTTATACTAATTAAAGGAACTACTGAACTTACTCATGCTAAGACCTTAATACACGGCTGATCAGGATAGGTGGCAGATCATATTGAGTTGCTTTTTAAGGAAGATGATTCAACATTATTCAATTCATGATAGATTCTGTATGTTAGTATAGGGATGAGCAAGAAGTATCGACAATACAGAAATTTATTGAGACTTCCATCGGTACCTATTAATCCACCTTTTTCTAGGAGTCAGTTAGTTATATGCAGAGGCGTTAGGTGGTGGAATCAGCATAGCGTGAGTAAACAACTAAAAAAAAAAGTAACAAGGATTTCAAACGGCAATGACTGTTCACCACTAGATCATAAATAGTTAGAGGAGCCTAGATTTACTTCAATTCATCAGGCAAATCTTGTCTGTTAGGCGCACTCGATGGTGCAACAACCCAGGAAGAAACCGTCTTCCACCGAGATTAAGCTGTAGATAGGTGGACCGAAGAGTCGTAAATTTGTCAGCAATCAAAGAACGATAAACATCAGAAAGCTTCCCACTATACCTGTTTGAATAGATTATAGGAGTAGAACAAGCAGATGAAACGCGGAGATAATCCCCCCAATCCAGTTTCACAAGAAATGATTCCCCCATAAGGAGCAAAACACATTCCCCTAAAAGTTCGTTTCGTGCAAGATGTATATTTGGCATTAAAGAATCGAGCGCGAGATCATGAATAAAGCCTTCTGGTCAAATTTCCGTGAACGGCGCTCCTTGCTCCACCGCGAAGATCCATCAACAAGATGAAGCCGGCACAATATTAACCTTGAGTATATCTCAAGATACACAGGGACTAAGGTGGACGGGAAGAATTTTTGACCCATGGAGTGTAATGGTCCCATCCACAACTGGGGGGATGTGGGTCTTTTACTAGGTCTATTCAGATAAGAAACATGTTACCCTCCTGAAATAAGTGTATCGCCATCTTCAGTTCAAACGCTCCCCCCAGTCTTTCCTACGCAAGGTCCACGCCATTGAGCGAGGTATAACAAATCCCAAGCCAACTAACTCCTATTCGTTATAACCATAGACTCCATTAGACCACACGGAACCTTATCCCCAGTTCTTTTTTTCGACATCCCTATGCAGAGTAGAATAGCAATTTGGTCTCGCGTTAAAAGACGAGTACGAGCTAAGAGCGTCATTTACCACATACGCCTCACAACTTTAAGTTACACTACTAGTAGGAGCTATGACCAAGGTTACGATATAGAGAGGCGGTACGAATAGGCCCGTAACCCCCAAGATACCTTTGCCACCGGCATTAGTGACACCTGAAAAATCCCCCCAATAATACTGTAGAAGTAGCGTATAATCTTACGTTTGTCCAAAACATAATCGGTCACCATGATAACAACCGGCAGAGGTTATATATTAACAAATAATTGTAGCTATTAACTACATAACCCACTATTTTTCTATAACAACAACAGGAGCTACGAGTACTAGATTTTATCTAATTCTACACACATACACGCCCCACCTCATTCGGAATAAACTACATACTTCAAACTCATAGCACTCAAATCCCCGCTCCTTAGAATCACGACTCAAAAGCGCAGGATACATAAAACGAGCGAACCAAAACTTAACTTTCACACCTTCACCTTCCAGATCCCCCTAACATCATCAACACCATCCTTTACTTTCCAAGCACCTTATAGAGAACGAAAGTCTATTCAATAACTGCACTACGCTTATTTCACAACCTCCCCGACACATTCCATTATAACGATAAATCTAATTCTCTTGCACACTTGTGTCCCCTTAAGCCGAATTTACGCTCAACCCAGTAGCTACCGATCCGAAATTATACTCCATCCCTTCTCTATGGACTAAAAACTGGTAACCACGTCGATCGGTCTACACACGTTATTGACCAAACCCAACTGCGCCCCACGCCGCTATTTAAACTCTACACCACGCCTAGCCCCCAAACACGCGGTAAGCAGCATCGTCTTTATGGCCAGAACAATTAAGAACCACTGTGAAAAACAATCTCAGACAACTACAATCTTTTATATAAATTTTCAACTAATCAAATAACAGATTAGAAACCCAAACTATTTCCCTAGGGAATCTTAACGTCAGATCCACAATGAATAGTGGATCACAATTAACCTTCTAAAATAACTCATCGGGGATTTAGAAATCTTCACATTCCCCTCAGCAAGTAAATTAACAACTTAAATGTAGTTATAGCCCCAAACTATGTGTGTTTGCTACAATAGAAATTCACAAACTCTAAGTCACAGATGTTATCAGCAAAATCCTAGTGAACTTAGCGATGACGATGCCCTACGTTCAAATGTAATTAATCCGGCGCTTCTAATTCTAACCATCAAATTCGTGTATACGAGACATAAAATGGCCCGGAAAACTAATTACACTGTCTCATTGGGGGGGGCGGGAAAATGGTGGCTTCGAACGAGAGAGTTCACAAGAGTATCTTTTATTACCTTGGTATCAGAAATATGATTCTGCCATTCCTTGGCAATACGAATAAACACTGGGGTAAAGCATACACGATAGGTCTAGACGACTATCACTTTCCCCACCAATACTGAGATCACTTTTTTCGGCGACAAGCCGACATAGAAAAACACAGTCCCCATCAGGACGAAGCCAAATCACACCACACTCTAGCGACACATCCGCCGAATAGCCTTTGACCTCTCTAGAGACAACAGAACATATAGTTCGACTTAGATATGTAATGATATACAGATATAAGACAGACTCGTCCTACTCAGACAAACAATACACATAAATTCAGGCCATAGATATTCTGAAGCAAGAACAATCTATTATTACCCAAACAACGAATAAATCGCAGTAAAATGGATTCATCCGCGGAGTTCGATCGAAGAGACGGCACAACTTTCAAGGGAAGTAACTCAATAATGACTTTCCCTTAAGCACTAAAAAATTACCTATTTTGTTTACAAAATATTTGCGAACATAACAAGTATACCAATGTATAATATTGTAAGATATCAAAGACTGCACGTAACAGTAGCAAACATGATGTAAAGCCTATAATGCTCCAACCTGAACAGAAGGTGTCGGAGGAAAGTAAAACTGCATGGAATGGCCAAACAGTACACTGACACCTAGATTATTGATTAGACAGAAATAATGCTGGAATTGCAGAGGCGTAGTAACCATTAGGGAGGGAAATACTGGTATAAAGTATTTCAGATGAAGCTGACAGTTGGCCTAACGCTCTGAACTCAATGTTTGTGATGTATTGTGCTCAGTGTAGAACTAGAGTATCAATTAGTTATGAAGTAGAAGGTACATCCTTCTTGTTTTCAGGGACCGTGGTCTTGATGGTATTGAGCAGCACCTGGTCAGAGCTTTGCTGAATCCAGAGTCGGACAGCATACTCCTTGGTCCATTTAGCTATCAGTGAGGGGTCTCCAGAGCCCAGGGGAGAAATCGAGCAGAGGAGTCTTTTCCTGCCGCCATCACGCAAGATAAGCTGATGTGGCCAGCTGAGCTCAACATTATGTACCCCCATCTTAAAATGACCTTGTAAAAATAACATTAAGAGGGGAATTTAATTGTTTTTAATATCAGGAACTGAGAACATCTCCAATACTAGTTCCAATAAAGACAAACTATTGAAGTCATGATGACAAATACCAACAGAGCTTGAACAAAACAAAACCAGTATTACCTCATATTACTACTACACAACTGACACACATAGGATACTTTTAATAACATATGTCACTACAAGATTCATATTAATAAATTCTGTACATATAACTTGTAATTAAAATTGATTGTGATTCCTGGTTCCCTTTGTATTTGAATCAGGACACATATACATTCATGACAGCAATGAATACATATTGTTATTTGAAAAGTTATCAGTGAATATTTATAACATCCCACTTCACCACAGTCTCGAGTTACTCAATGGGTGGTTGTTTGCTGCAATGTTACAAGGAAACACTCCATCCATGTTTCTATGTGTCGAGGAAACTGACTCCGGTTGAACAGAAGTATGCGACAGGTGAACGTGAGCTCCTGTCTATGGTCTGGTGCCTGGAGAAGCTGTCAAGATATCTCATCGGCACGCACTTTTACATTATGACAGACCATAGTCCTCTTACTTACATAACAGCTAGAACTATGCGTAACGCTAGAATACACCGATGGTATTTGTTAATTCAAGAATTTTCATTTACGATTCTGCCTATTGCTGGCTCAGACAATAACTTGGCAGATCTTTTATCGCGCAACGTCTTTGAGAAGAAATTGAATTAACTCTTTAGTCACCATGTTGACAAGTGCTATTATTAATGTTATAAAATTTAATGTGTCTACTTAATGATTATCATAGTTATAAGTAGGTAGTACTAATATTGATATATTCGGGAGACGAGCGTCTTCTCCATCACTATCATCCGTGCCACAAGTGTCACGTTTGGAAGTGAGGGGGATGATGTTGAGGATTGCTTCATGTCTGCAGCATGGCGCATTCCTCAAATGATTATATCTACGCGACTGATGTCGATGATTGTTTCATGTCTACAGGCATTTGGATTTGTGCACGATCCGAATGACTGTATCATGGAACACCTCAAACGAATAGAGATATATCTCATCGACCGATGTCGATGATTGTTGCATGTGTGCAAGCATTTGAGTTTGGCCAACTCGGATTACTGCACCGTGGAACATCGCAATTGAATATATATTAACGACGTAGTATGCATATCACTATGCATGACGCGTATGTCTTTATAACGTCATTCGACTTGTGGGTTTTGACCCGAAGGGCAGTGTGTTTCAGAAGTGTGGCCATTGCCACTTATATTGTGTGGTATAACCACTGGAAAGTGTGTGGCGTTGTCCACTTTTTAATTGTGTGGCTGGGAAGCCATTTGAGCAGTGTATTTCTTGAACCAAACGTAAGTCGTCGTATGAATAACGCAGTTTGCATAATTATGGCAGATTAGCCTGGCGTGGTATGCAAAAGGAACATTATGTTACTAGCAATAGTGTAAGACTAGTATAGATGGATATTGTACAGCTAGCGGCAAGCGTAAGCCTAGTGTAACGGATATTAAACGACTAGCAGTAGACGTAAGCCTAGCATAATAAGTGTATTGCAGAACTAGCAGGATAGTTAAGTCTAGTTAGCCTCTGAATTTATGCCAAAGGACATTGGCCGTTAAAAGGAACTGACCTCTAACCAGAACTCTAGATAGAGATTGTGAACATGTGCTTATGAACTAATGAGAACTCTTACAGATCGTACATGAATGTGATGTGACTTTTGTTCCCATGTAGTTGGTGTCTGCTCATGGTATGAAATTACTAATTAAATATTTTGAGTCGTCAAAATCACAGTCTTATCAACTGTCGTATTCGGAGTTGAGTTAAATGCTATTTATCTTCAACTGATCATGACCAGTGATGATTAATGTCTTTAACACGCTGCATCTCACACTGCCAATATAATCAATAAGACAAGAGACTAATACAGGTCAGTCAAGGGTCGAATATTTAATATGAAATATATTCAGCACATAATGAATCACAAGGGTTAAAGCAGACATTATCGATACCAACGGACAGTATTACGGAATCCTACAAAAGTGATAAGAACCCGAGGGACTTTGACTCTATAAACTGAATACGCATATAATAACTTGGTCATCCACAAATACTAGAAGTCATCGAAGCACCCAGAATATACTGGGGTCCCGGAAGCGCTCGTAACATACTGGTTACCCCTATCAAAGGTTTTGTGTGCTGGGTGAGTTGGATCTTTTGCCACTCTTGCCCAGTAGCTGAATCTCAGTTCTTTTCTCCTTAGCTCCAGGGGTATAATGCCTAGCGCTACTTCTAGTGCCTCTGCTGATGTTCCCTTTGAAGCACCTGCTATTATTGACAGTGCCTGGTTTTGGACTATGTCTAGTTTTTTCTTATTGCTCGGGGCGGCTGATGCATAGACAACACTGGCATAGTCAAGTTTGCCCCTAATAAATGATTTATAGAAGGTTATCATTGTCTTATTGCAGGCTCCCCAACCACTCCCTTTCATATATCTTAGCATGTTAATAAGTCCCCTACTGCTTTGCACTAATAGGTCTATGTGTTTGTTCCAGTTTAGTTGCTGGTCTAATACCATACCAAGAAATCTAGTTGATTTTGCTGTGCATACTTTTTGCTCATTAATGCTTATGTCAATTATATTGTTTTTAATTACACGCCCTCTACTGAAGATCATTCCTATGGTTTTTTTAACGTTTAGATTAAATCCCCACTTGTTCATCCAGTCAGATACTTTATCCATTTGCTTTTGTACTGTTTTATAGAGGAATGGGAGATTTCTTCCCGTTCTCCATATCGCAGCGTCATCTGCAAACTGGGATAAGTTGTTTTTTTAAGTCTTTAAACTCGTCGCCTAGGTCGTTGACCATAATCGTAAAAATAGATGGTGATATTACTGATCCCTGGGGAATTCCATTCTGTTGCTCATACACCTCAGATCTATCATTGTTTATTTGTACCGTGAAGTATCTATCCTGCAGGAAGTTTTCTAGATAATTGTAGGTTCTGCCTACTATACCTAATTTTATGTAGTGCACCCTCCCTCCAACACTCATCATATGCTCTTGCTACATCAAGGAATATTGCTACTGTCTTTTCATTCCTTTTGAAGCCTGTTTTAACATCATGTTCCAGCCTCAACAGTTGCTCTATTGTACTATGTTGGCTTCTAAAGCCTGCCTGGGTTGGACTGTACAAATTATGCTTTTCTAGATGAAATTTTAGTCTGCTGTTGACTATTGTTTCTAGAATTTTTCCTAGATGCGATGTTAACGATATTGGCCTGTATGAGCTGACATCATGTGTTTCCTTATCTGGCTTTAGTATGGGGATGACTACTGCTGTCTTCCATGAACATGGTATTTTTCCCGTGTGCCAGATTTTGTTGTAGAGGGATGCAATCACTCTTAGAGTTGTATTTGGTACCTTTTTGAGGATTTCATAGCTCAGAATGTCTTCCCCAGAGGTAGTATTGGTTTTTTCCTGCTAAAGCTCTTTCTATTTCATCTACTGTAATATCTGCATTTAAATAATTAGCATCCTGTGTGGTGTCCATATTTTCTCCTTTTAATTTTTCTAGCAGTGTTTTCCGCCTATTTATTTCTGCCTTATCTAGACTGTCTATTGAACTAACCTGATAGAAGTATTTAGCTAGTATGTTGGCTTTTTCTCTATCTGTTTCAGCTCTCTCTGGTATTTTTATTGTTGGGATTTTAAATTTCTTGTTGTTTCCTCCTTTAATTGCTTTTAGTTTTCTCCAAACTGTAGTTACTTGTGACCTATGGTTTAATGTTTGACAAAATGTTCTCCAACTCTTTTCTTTAGCTCTGAATATTATTTTATTTGTTTCATTTCTTACTTTTTTATAGTTTGTGTAATTCTCTTCAGTTTTGGCTTTTCTATACTTTTTCAGGGCCCTCTCCCTCAATTTCAGTTGTTCTGAACATCTGTCTGTCCACCATGGTACTGGATTTTTATCTTTATTTCTTTTCCTATTTGTACCTTTTTGTGTTGGTTTAAGTGTTCAGGCATATTCCTGTTTGGTATATATTTTATTGCTATTTTTAAAATCTCATTTGTTAGTTTTTCTGTAAATATATCTATACTGTTAGATTCAATTTGTTCTATGCTTAATTTACTTAGCTCCAATTGGAAGGACTCCCAGTTTGCCTTTTTTAGGTTGAATGTAGGTTTCGAGCTTCTTGGACTAGTTCTATATTTGTCGTTTAGGTTTATTTCTATGGGTAAGTGGTCTGAGCTGGAGTCATTCAGTACTTACCATTTAGCAGAGGCTAGGTTTGGTGTTATAATACTTATGTCTATTGCTGTATCTCCTCCACTGTTGCATGGGTTAACCCTTGTCACTGAGCCATCATTTAGTATGATTAGCTCAGCACTTTCAATGTAGTCCAACAGTCTTTTTCCTGCTGGATCATTACTGTTGTTACCCCATGCCTCATGGTGTGCATTAAAGTCACCTACCAATAATGTTCTTTGGTCTATTTGTGTGTTAATAGTGGCAATGTCCCTATCGGTTATATTACCCTTGGGGCTATAAATGTTTATTATTTTTAAGTTATCTGGTTCACTGTCTAATGTTATACTTATTCCTTCAATATTTTCTGTGTTGAATTGTTCCCAATTTAATATTTTGTAGTCTTCATGTATTAAAAAGGCCACGCCCCCTCCTCTTCCCTCAGGTCTATCATTTCTAAGTGTTATATACCCTTGGTAGTTCAGTTTCTGTTTGGGGTTCAGGAGGGTTTCTTGTATTGCAAAGATGGGTTTTGCCTCCTTATACTGTCCCATAAGAGACATCAGGTTCTTCCTGGCACCCCTACAGTTCCACTGAACTACTTTGATAGCTCTAGAGTCTTTGGTCCCCATTTAGTATGGTTAGCTTAGTTATGTTATTGTTTTTATTAGGTTCTTTGATAAGGGATCTACTTTTTTTGGTTTTGCTCACTATCTCTCATGTTCTCCACAAACTCACCATTCCAAGTAACCATTTTACTCCGAACTCTTTCTACGAGGTATGGTAGGTGTAGTTCCACTGTTTAATTAAATTTTTCTTCCATATTTTCTTTGTTGTCCTGGTTTTTAATCATTTTAGCTCTTTCTCTCTCTATTTTTTTTAAGGATTTCTTCATTAGCTTCTTTTATCTCTGCTATTTTTTTGAGGTCTCTCTCTATTTCCTTTTGTGCAGTTTTTATTTCTTCTAGTACCTGTCTGGCTTGGATGAGGTTATGTTCTGTCTCTTCTGTGTTGTCATCTTCTTTACTGTTTATGAGTGTTTTAATTTTATCTTCTTTCTGGATTTTTTCCTTTATGTCTTTCACTTCACTGGTTATTTGTTGTATTTGTTTCTTAATGATACTTTCTTGAGAGTTTTGAAGATGGTTGTTTGTTTTCTGTCTTTCTTTTATTTGCCAGAATGGTTTGTTTGTTTCTAGTGATTCTTTTAACATGTGTTTTGTATCTTGATATATTGGGCACCCTTGATACCTGGCACTGTGGCTACCCTGGCAGTTTGCACATTTTCTGTTTTTGTTTTCTCGTTTATAATCTTTATCCTCCTTAGCCATTGTACAGTCTGTGTGTCTGTGTGCTCCCGCACAGAAACTGCACTTAGTCGCTCTTTTACACACATGTTGTGTATGGCTAAAGCCTTGACAGTTTGTGCATTGTATAATGCTAGGTATGAATACCTCTGTCACTTTGGCTCTCTGGTGGAGTTTGACCTGCTTGGGTATTTCTGTGCCCTTTATATTTAGCACTACTACTGTAGTATTCTTTTGCTCTTTGGTTTTTATTCTTTCTACTTTTTCTATCTTTGTTTGTGGGTTTTCTTTCGTTATGTTAGTGTGGATCTCCTCTTCTGTTAGGTTTGAGTCGACCCCTTTGATGACGAATCTTCGGGTCTCCTTGATCAACTCGATCTGTACCTTTATCCCATGTGCGAGTTGCACTTTTTTTGGGTTACTCTTTAATTCCTGTAGTAGTGCCTTGCCTTTTTCGGTGTTGTTTACCGTGATTGTTACTCCATTTTTATGTTTTTGCATTTTGTCAATATATTTTTTCCCTATTATTGCTTCCAGAATGACCAGGATTTTGTCCTCCGGGAGAGATCTCAGTGTGGCTTCTGTTCCAGCTATCTGTGTTATTTTGATTCTGTTTTTGGTTTCTTTGTTTTCTCTTCCTCTGGTTTCCTGACTGTTTTTGCTTGTGGTTTCATGGTTGTCCTCTTTCCTGTGTCCTGTCTGTTTGTTTACTGTCCGGGTTCCTGCGTCTTCGTTGTTTCTGCTTACTGCAGTTTTAATTTCTGCGCCTCCTTTCAGATTTTCATTTATTGTTTCTATTTTGTCCCCAATTTCTGTGTTTCTGACTATAGGGCTTGTGACCCTGTTCTTTTCTGCCGGGTTTGGTTTTCTACCCCTTCTCAGCTGGCCTGATCCACGCTTCCCCCTCTCCGGACTGCAACCTGGTCATTGATGGCATTGTGATTATATTTATTGATTCATTTACCTATGGCTGTTAGTACCCTGTCTTTTATGATGCTACTATTATTTTACTTATATGACTGGTCTTTATTGGAATTAATGCTTATCTCTAGTCTCACTATATATATATTCTTTAATAATATAGTTTAGGCCTATCAGTAGTATAACACTGCTGGTAATCTACGATTACGAGAACGTACGGGAAAAAAACTGAAGGCTCTCAAAAGCGAACGGAGCAGCGTCTCGAAGGAATTTATCACGTCTATGTGAACCGCAGAATGGCCCGAAAGACTGAGAAACGGGAGAAACCCGAGCGACCAGGGAATTGAATAACATGCAGCGAACGGGCGGTGTAGGATTTCGATTTTCCTCAAGATGAAGAAAGGTGTGAACATTTCACATGTACCATTCAACTTATATTCCTAATAATATAAATAAAGTCAGAGAAAAACTGCATTTTATCATTCGTTTTGCCAGATTTTAAGAAGCACTACCTATAGCAGATTACTGCTAGATTACATCTGGATCTTTCGGATATATATTATAGTGAATTCTTTTCTGTGCAGACGGTAATTTATACATTAGTTTCGAGTGATCAGTGGTCTAGTTATTTCATTCTATTTCACTGGATTGTGGTGTAAATTTAAACTTATTAAATAAACCAATTTTCAAAGTTCTAGTGCAAACTAAATGTTACATCTATAAGTTAATTTCCAAATACAATAGACGCGCAAATTAATTTTGCAGACGTTAAAGGGAATTATAACTAGTTAATACAGTTTAGTCTGTATATATAGATGTGTGCTTTTAACTACTAGGCTCGCGGGGGAGCTTTTCTTGAATTTACATAATTGAAGACACGAGTGCAGAAAATAGGCTAACTGTAAATTTATCGTGCGTCAGATTATAATATGATTTATATTGCATTTCATGTTTCTTCTATCTTTCATCCAGAATGATAATTCAATCTGGCATCCCAGCAATTAAATTATATACAGAGTCCTGCCGCTGCCATCAATGGTACCTATACCTTGTAGCGGTATGGCAGCTTGCGTACCCTGACAATCCCCAGAGCTATGCCAGTGGGAGTTTTACTCCTGGTAGGTTCAACCAAGCTGGACTGGTCTGTGTGGGTAGGGGTCAGACAAAAGCTGGTACCCTGGTCCTCCAGGTTGGGGGTTTTAGCATAGGGCTGACACCCCTGTCTATGTAAAAAAAATAATGAAGTTACAGAAACAACATCAAATGAACAAACTTTGCTGCGGGATGGACATTCGGAGTCTGTGGCTCGTATGACTGTCAGTGGTGAAAGCCGAAAGGAAGCCACTGACATGAAAACGGATGTCCTGACCGCAAAACAGGATACAAGAATAGGATTTTGGAATGTCAGGACAATGTACGAGACAGGTAAACTAAGACAGGTCACGGCAGAAATGAGAAACTATAGGTTACACATCCTGGGGATAAGTGAGAGCAGATGGACAGGGGCAGGAAAAGTTAAAACAGCAACAGGAGAAACAGTACTTTACTCTGGAAGAGAGGATGGACAGCACAGTGAAGGCGTAGCCATTATTCTACAGAAAGGGATAGAAAGGACATTACTGGAATGGAAACCCATCAACAACAGACTGATATGATTGAGATTGAGAGGGAGATTCACCAACACTACAATAATACAATGCTACGCACCAACGAATGATAGCGATGAGGAGGTCAAGGATGAATTCTATCAACAACTGCAGAAAGAAATGGAAGACACACCTAGATATGATCTTGTTATAGTAATGGGAGACCTCAATGTGAAAGTTGGTACACACAATACATATAATGAAAGAACAATGGGGAAATGCGGCAGCGGAACAGCAAACGAAAATGGGGATAAGCTAATAAGTTTCTGTAGCATTAACAACCTGGTCATTGGAGGAACACTTTTCCCACATAAGGAAATTCACAAGTTAACATGGGAATCACCAAATGGTCGGGACAGAAACCAGATAGACCACATCATGGTTAACGGTAGATGGAGACATGCATTAGAAGATGTGAAGGTAAGAAGAGGTGCAGATGTGGGAAGTGATCACCATTTAGTAGTAGCAAAACTGAAAGTGAGATTAAGAAGGGCTGGACCAACTGTAACTACACAGAAAAGGTTTGACATCAGCAAATTGAAGGACCCCCTTACCAGAAAAGCTTTTGTGGCCGACATTAAGAAACGATATCAATTTGCCAAAAGCATGGAAAAGACATTGACTGATGATATAGACCAGAATTTCAACACCATTTCAACAGTATATAAGGAAAGTAGCAAAACATGCTTAGGATTCCAGGAAAGGAAGAAGCAAGACTGGATAACACCAGAAACACTAAACACCATAAAGATGAGAAAGGAAATGAAAAGAAAGAAAACAGAAGCGAAGTCCCCCAGGTTAAAGCAACTATATAGCGAACAGTACAGCCAGCTGGACAGGGAAGTTAAACGCCAAACCCGAGCCAACAAAAGGAATTTCCTAGACGATCTTGCAAAACAGGCAGAAGAGGCAGCACTGAGAAATGAACAAAGCACAGTATACAAAATAACTAAATTCATCAGCGGAAAACAAGGTGCAAACAATATTACATTAGTAAGAGATAAGCAAGGAAATCTCATCAAGACAGCAGAGGGACAGGAAACAAGATGGGCAGAGCACTTCAGAGAAACTCTGAACAAGGAAATACCAGAGACACAATTGAATGTTCCTGAGGCTGAAAACGATCTAGATGTAAATACAGACATTCCACGAAAAGAAGAAATCATCACAGCAATCAAAGGGTTAAAGAACGGTAAAGCTCCGGGCCATGATAACTTAAATGCAGAGCTATTTAAGACAGACCCTGAGCTAGCAGCAGAACTATTAGAACCACTATTTGCACAAGTGTGGAAAACGGGGACAACACTATCAGAGTGGAACAAAGGAACAATTGTTAAATTGCCCAAAAAGGGAGATCTTGCAGACTGCAATAATTGGAGAGGAATCACTCTTCTCTCAGTTCCCAGCAAAATACTAGGCAGGATAATTATACAGAGAATTTCAAAGGCAGTAGACTACAAACTGAGGAAAGAACAAGCAGGATTTAGAAAGAACAGAAGATGTGTAGACCATATATTCACTCTCAGGAACATTATAGAGCAGTGCTCAGAATGGCAAAGACAGCTTTACATAAATTTTGTTGATTTTGAAAAGGCTTTTGACAGCATACATAGGGACAGTTTATGGAAAATACTGAGGGCTTATGGAATTCCAAGCTGCATAGTGACAATCATAAAAAGCCTCTATGCCAACTTTACGTGTAGTGTTGGGCAGAGCAACCTAACCTTCGAGGTGAAGACAGGAGTACGACAGGTATGCCCCTTATCAACCACTCTTTTTTTTAACAGTCATAGACTGGGTGATGCGCCAGACAACAGAGGGCAGTCCAAGAGGAATAAGATGGACTACATTTTCTACATTGGAAGATCTGGAATATGCAGATGACATTGCACTGCTGGCACATTCACATCAACACATCCAGGAAAAAACGGATAGACTTAATAAATTTAGCCAGCAGGTGGGCTTGAACATCAATTTAAAGAAGTCTGAGGTCATGACGCTCAATGTGAGCAACCCTGAGCCCATATCAGTAAGGAATCAGCAATTGGTACAGACAGATACCTTCACATACCTAGGAAGCATAGTAACACCAGACGGTGGGGCAGGCAAAGACATCAACATCAGAATGAATAAGGCAAGAACAGCCTTCTTTAGCCTAAATAACATCTGGAAGTCCTCCCAATACAGCACAAGCACAAAATTAAGATTATACCAGAGTTGCGTGCTTTCTGTGCTTCTCTATGGTGCGGAATGCTGGAGAGTCACAGAGAAGGAAATGTCAAAATTGTCCTCTTTTCACACAACATGCCTAAGAAAAATTCACCGCATCTTTTGGCCGAATACCATCACCAACCAAGATCTGCTTACTCGTAGCAAGCAAGAGGACATGCACACCATCATAGCTGGCAGACGCTGGAGCTGGGTTGGTCATGTCCTCAGAAGAGACCCCGATGCCATCACAAGAACAGTTATGCTTTGGACCCCTGAAGGAAAGCGAAAGAGAGGCCGACCAAAAACAACTTGGCGGAGGACTGTGGAGGATGAGATGCAAAGAATGAACCAGAGTTGGGGCACTGTACGAAGGATGGCCACCGACCGTGCAAAGTGGAATCAATTTGTTGTTGCCCTACAAGATGCCACTAGGCGTGATGGCCACTGACTGCTTTGACGGTCGGTGGTTAAGGATCGAAGAAGAAGAAGAGTCCTGCCGACTCAAATCGATAACTCCAGTGACTTATGAACTTTTTTAAAGCTAAACTTGTGGCGACCTGTTGCGGGTCTCGCTCCTCTGAATTTAACTGAGAATAAAGCCACACAAGAAAAACTTTTAAAATACTAATTAAAATAGTCCTTAAAGTAAACTGGAGACGAACATTCGCCAGTAGCCACTTTTATTTACTGCTTTATTAGTGGAAGAGAACACAGATTTATCTGAACACTGTCTGCCTAGTATTTTCATCGGATTTTACCACCCCCCCCCCCCCCCCCCCCCCCCCCCCCCCCCCCCCCCCCCCCCCCCCCCCCCCCCCCCCCCCCCTAAAGAAGAACTTACCTCATTGTTTTCGTCTGTGACATTACGCCATAAGAGTTTCACCACCCGCGGTGCGAATCTAAGAGACCACACCATTCCCCACACCTAGCCAAGTGCCTGTGCCATTCATTAGGAACTTTATCTTGAACCAACAGTAACATTCACGCTTCATCGTCTAGCGATTTTCGAGTCCATTTGCTACCAGCTAACCTCGATAGATATGGGGCTTGACCCAGAAGCAAAAAGACCTTTTTTCCATTTGGTCTTGTGTTTATCTGCTGATGCAAAATTCCTATGAAATGCCAGAATCCACGAATTCGATAAGTGTGTGAGAGTGACTGTGTGCGGGCCTTCACAAGCGTGTTTTTTTTAAACGAAAGGAGATTTAATCTTTTTACCATTTTAATTAGTTCTACCTAGTATTAATTTGGTACTGTATTCATTGTATTGGATTTCTCCAAGTGGCATTTATTAACTGTTTTTTTCCCCTTCCCATAAATCTGTTGAATACAGGGAAAACATTTGAGAACCCTAGGATTTTTTCTACCCCACACTAATTACTGTAAACCCTCGTCTCAGAGTAATAAATTTACCGTTGGGTTAAATTGCCTATCTCTGATCACCCCCCCCCCGTCTTTGGGACTGGGCTTTGTTTCTTTGTTAAATACAAGCGGGTAGGGTGTGTTGGATACTTCTCCTCAAAAACCCCTCCCCACCTTGTCGTTTGTAGTTCTGTAACCTTTGATTTCTGCATGTAAATTGATAATTGTTTGTGACTTGATTTTTATGCTAAATAAAAGTAATAAAACTTTTAGCATTTGTGTTGGCAGGCCCAAACCCAAAACTTACCCATATTCATTATTGTAGTCTGTATTCACGTACGTTGTGTGTTTGAATCACCAAATTGGTGTGTGCACCTGAGTGTCTGGAAACTGGCAAACAATGGTTTGTCCAGAAGAGTGGTAGGAGTAGTGCTGAGAGACAAATATTGTCGTAAAAAGAGACTGTCCTTACTCTTCCCAGCACTAGTGAATCAACGATCCTTCTTTCCTAAATCCTTATTCTCACAGAGCCTTCACTATCATTCTACACTCTAGCGGGACCACTATCCACCAGAATTCTCTCAGAAAATTTTACGACAATAAATGGTTTGCTCGTCCGGAATTTTGAGCTACATTTGATGCAATCGCATAAATGGTTGGTCCCGGGATTCTGAGCTTCATCTGCAGCGAGTACGAAAATAATTAAGGCGCTCGCTGGTATTTTGAGTCTGTCTAGAGAGAGTGTGTTTGATTGTCTTTGTGAAGTAGGGTGTAATTTTAAAAAAAAAAAGTAATTACTTCCCCTAGGCCAAGCCTTTTAATATTTGGGCCGACCACACACAACAATTATTTACAGGTTTGTCTCTTTCCACAGGAGCAGGTAGTTACAGATAATAAAATATTTGTCACTTTTGTATTCTCTGGCAGAGAAAACTGAGTTTTTATATATCTATATATATATATATATATATATATATATATATATATATATATATATATATATATATATATATATATATATATATATATATATATATATATATATATAATTGCTGGGATTGCGTGATTGTTTAACAAATCACATAGGTTTTTGAAGTTAGCAGAGCTGAGCTACGCTAAAGACGCTTATTCTGATTTTTTATGATCCTGTTAATATCGTCTCTAACTCATAACTGACTTCAGAGGGCGGAGTTTTGTAGTGGAGAATTAAAAATTTCAGGGGAAATTTTTTTTTTCCTTTAAATTGTTTTATATATAAAAAAATTTTCTCTACTATTAGTAAAAGTAGACTCTTTCCTAGTGTAACTTACCATTTTTAAGTGGCTTAGTCACTTGCGTTAAGAGTCTTAAGTGACAGTAATAGCAGCGATAAGTTAGCACATCTCAAGGTAGGAGATAACGCAAGTAAATTTATACTTTGTGTTTTTTTTCCTCGTAGCGGCTGAGTTTTTTTTTTCCCTCTTTCTTTCTTCTTACTATTCTCTAGTAGTAGAAGCATCCAGTTCTTTGACATGGCACAAAGAATTCAGATGAGGTCCATGTTGAGGCTGGAGGCGAAGGAATCAGGATTAGAGGGCGAAGCAGCGAATTTGTTTGTAAACAAGGAACTGGAAAGGTATGACGCTGAGAGGAAAGAAGAGAAAGAACGTCAATTGGAACACAAAAAAATTGAGGCAGAGATGGAAGCTCACAGGGAAAGAGAGAAGGAGAGACAACGTGAGGAGAGAGAGAGGGAGAGACAGCACGAATTGGCGCTTAAGGCTTTAGAGAGTCGGGGTGCCTCTACTTCAAATAATGGAGAGCCGTCTTCACCCCAGTCTCAGTCAATGGATCTCTCCAGCACTCAATCTGCCCAATTAACTGCGATTTCTTTTGCTTTAGAGTCTTTTCCTAGCCCCACTGAAAAAATAGACACCTTCCTAGAGAAATTCGAGAGGCTCGCAAATTTGTATGGGTTAGAGAGTTCCCGTTGGGCACATAAACTCTCCACCGCATTGAAAGGTAACGCTTATGACGTGTACACAAAGCTGGGAACCAACCAACATGATTACGACATGCTAAAGAAGGCCTTGCTAGAACGGTTTGAGATGACCGCCCGAAAATTTCTGCAGATGTTCAGAAACAGCCGAAAAGAGAGCATGGAAACATTCCCTCAGTTCTCTTCACGTCTCACGGGCTATTTGACAAAGTGCATTGAATTATCAGAATTACCTCTTACATATGAGGGACTTCTTGAACTTGTTCTTGTGGAACAGATAAAGTCAACTTTGTCAAACGAAACCCGTAGATTTTTGGCTGAACAGGGCGCAGTCAGGCTTGAGGACATCCTCAATAAGGCAGAACGCTATACCAATGCAATGGCCGAACTTCCCAGCACAAAACGTAAACCCACAGATGAGCCATCTCGAAAGCAAAATCTAGAGCAGTCATCCTATTCTTCCAACTCCTCTCAACATTATACCCAACGAGAAACTAATAACCAGAGACCTCCCCAGGAAAAATCGAAATTCTACAAAACCCGATATCCCCCGAATAACAATTCTGATCAACCCACCAAGCCTACGTGGCAGCGCGGCCACCAAGGTCAAGGAAAAGGGAAGACCCCTACAACAGGAACGTTGTAAAGTGCAATCTTTACTATCTTGCAATATAATACATTTATATACTTATTATGTTCGCAAATATTTTGTAAACAAAGTATTTCCTTTTTAAGTGCTTAAGGAGAAGTCATTTTTGAGTTACTTCCCTTGAAAGGAGTTCCGTCATCTTCGATCGGACTCCGCGGACGAGTCTAGGCCTACTGCGATTTATTCTTTGGCTGGGTAGGAATAGATTGTTCTTGCTTCAGTATATCTATGGCCTGAATTTATACGTAGTGTTTGTATGAGTAGGATGAGTCTGTCTTATATATGGATATCTTTACATTTCTAAGTCGAACTATGTTGGTTGTCGCTAGAAAAGGTCAAAGGCTATGCAGCGGAAGTATCGCTAGCAGGGGGTGTGATTCATGGCTGTCATCCTGTCGGGATGTCGAATTTTGTTGTAGCCGGCTTTTTTGCCGAAAAAGTGATCTATAAGTAAATGGGGAAAAGTGATAGTCATTTAGACATGTTGTATGTACTTTACCCCAGTGTTTATTCTCTTTTGCCAAGGAATGGCAAAGTTATATTTCGCATAGAAAGGTAAAACCACAATTTATTATGAACTTGGGCTTCGCCATCGTTGTCGATAAGCAGATGCACAGTGGTACTTTTGAAAAGAATATTTATTCAAAGGAAGATGACATTCCTATGTATCAGCACTAGATTATATGATATTATTCAATTACCTCTATGATAGAAGCTATGAAGAAATGAGGACATTTAACGAATGACCAATTTTGGTCTGTATCCAATAGTGAGTGAAGCTCACGAGAGAAGCACAGCCATGTTGAAATCCATATACTTTGTATTTATCGAGTGAGAAAAAGGGATGCCTGTACTATCGCTCGATGAACCAAGAGATCACTGCTACATGTGAGAACCCATGTCTGGGATTCCTATATCTTTATGGAAAATATATCTATTGAACTTTACGTGAAGGGATATTCGCTAGACGAGGTTAGGTCTAGGAGCCTTCCTATATATTGGTTATGGTCTGACGTGCCCAGTCAGTAAAGCCAAATGATTTACATGATGGAACTCTGAATGCTTATTTACGAATGCTCCATTATGATATTTGCCAAGCATGAATGCTAACCTAAGATGATATTCCTGTGATCAACATTATGCTGTCTATGTCGACATTTGTTCCTGTAACCATACACGTACTGTCCAAGTGTGCGTCTCATTAAATGTTATAAAAAGACCACCGTAGTTCCAGTACTTCTTGAATTCGAACAGTGTGAGTATGAGTGATGTACTACCAACCTGTCAACTCTATCGAATCATTCTACCATTCGCGTTCTGACATTCATATACACACTCATTGTCTACACTCACATTCTTGTCGGAGCCTCATCACGTTCCGGGACAAGATGACCTGTATGACCAAAACTGTGCTGGGTTTAATGAGTTGACAATCGTTACACTTTACTACACCAGTCCCAACATCTACATTTATCAACTGGTGGACATTCACGGCATTTAACAAATAAAACGTGATTTAACAACTGGTGTGCCAGCTTCCTGGGTCAACCTGCACAGTGACCATATTGAGAAGTAAACTACTGAGACCAGACGTTCCTTGGGGTCTGTTACGACACACAAATACATCAACAGTACAACTCTACAGTGATGTCAGCGTGACCTGTCCTGTCGAGAGTATGCAGTAACTAGGTCAGCGTTTGTTGACATTTGGTTCGTTGGACATTTGCCATACAACTGACAGTGTTACACAGCAAGCTTGGTTGAAACATAGAACATTACACATCAGGACTGGAGAATATTTGACAGTGTTTGCGAAAGGAAGTGTTATTGAACTGAGAAGTCCTACATCGATTGTTATCATTCACATCAACGATGGAGCTTCTATTTCTGTGTTGAATTTAAATAATTAGACCAGAAGTATTTGTTTAATAAAGTACCACAGTACTGTACTATTAGGCAGTGTAACTGAGCCTTCATTCCAACACATTCTTTCTGCAACACTCTATTTACATCATATTGCCATACTATTTATGCATTTATGTATTTATGTTTAAATATTTATATGTGATATTTGTTTGTATCCAGCGGGTTGTTGTTTTGGTTGGGCGGTGTCACACAACAGAGTATCCCACGTAATAGAGGGTCTGATGTGTGCGTTTCTATAGGTGCAATTTTCTTGATTGAAAATTTGCTGCGACAGCTGTTGCTATTAGTGTTAGCTGTGAAGACTGTACTCATTGTTGTTTTTGTAATATTCCTCTGTTCTTTAGTTTGTTTTGATTTGTTTGTAATTTGTTGGTCTACCCTATTCTATCTTTCAGTTCTATTCTCAATTTATATTTATATACTGTGGCGTTATTTGTATTTGTTATCCTCTTGCGGTTTATCTTTTATTGTTTTTCCCATTTGATTTATTTCATTTCCGCAAATGTTTTCATGTTCTTCTGTATAACTGTTTTGTTTTGTGCCTGATCGACATACACTATTTAAAATATAGTTGATCATATAAATTGATGTACAAGAATCAACTGATAGTTAATTGCTATTACTAAAGGTACACAGTTGATGATATAAAACACTATTTCTGGTGCACTGCACTTATATTATAGAGTGAACCAGCAACTTATAGCTGTTATTATATAAGGATTTATACAAGACCTTTGTAAGGCTTGTTTCCCACAGTGATTGGGATAGTTAAGTACTATTTTCCACAGGTTACAAAGTTATCATACAAGGTCTTTGATTAAGACTAAGAAAGTGAATTTATTTACTTTTGCAAATTACTGATCTTATTAGACAAGATGTCTACATTAGATTATTTTATCACACAAGGCAAGGCTCTTGATAAGACTGGTCAGCAATTAGAAGAATGGGCAGTTGCTCAATATGACAAAGCATTAGCTGCAGAAGAGAGAAAACTTGCTGCTGCTGCTGAAGAAAGAAAAGCATTGATTGAAGAAAAGAAATTAGCAGCTGAGGAAAAAAAATTACAAAGAGAGGATGAACAAAAGAAATTGCAGATACAGACTGATGAAAAAAAAGATTCCAGATGGAAATGGAAAAAGAAAAAAGAAAAGATGAAGCTGCTGCAGAAGAGAAAAAATTACAAGCTGCTGCAGAAGAGAAAAAATTACAAGATGCTTCAGAATAGAAAAGATTAAAAGACAAGCTGAAGCTCAAGAGAAAAAAGCAATAAGAGAACATGAACACAAAAAAAGAACTTTTAGCATTTGAGTTAGAAAAGTTAAAGTTAACAAACATAAGTGATGGTAATCAAGCATCTGGTGGTAATGGTAAACCCTTTACTTACAAGGTCAAGGTACCAGCGTTCAACCCTTCCAGTGATGACATAACATTCTGGCTAAATAGATTTGAACGCTCTTGTCGAGCCCATAATGTGGACAAATCACAATATGCTAACCAGTTATCAGAAAATCTGAAAGGTGATTCTCTGACTAGTTTAAGTTTGGTTGAAGAGGCTGACAAAGATAACTATGATGTTATTAGGGCAGCCTTATTAAAGAAGTATCAGTTGTCTGAAGAGGGTTATCGGAAGTTGTTTAAGACAATGGTGCCTGAGGCAGGTGTAGAATTCTGAGAATTCATTGCAAAGGACACGTCTTACATTTGATCGTTGGATTGAGCTATCCAAAACAAAGACTAAAAAGGGGACTTTTTTTTTTTTTTTTTATTTTTTTTAAATTTTTTTCGCTGATACTCTCGAGGCGAAATCTCAGGTTAATTTATTATTTATGTCTAACCAGACATTGATTTTACGTGAGTATCCCTTTATTTCTTGTACAGAGACAGGTGTCCCTCGCCATTCAGGCAAATACTCGCCGATTTCGGAGGTAAAAATTGCAGCTGAACTGTCGGCTCAAAGCCGCCAGACCTGGTCGACGACATCCTTCAAAGTCCTCAGCCAAGTACATTTCGAGTTAATCCAGTCCAAAATAACGAAAAATCCTCAAATGATTTCGTAATATTGATTCCTTGTATACACCCTGGGTCCGCCAGAGCATATTTGCCCATGTAACGCTATGCGCGGCTTTACAGAAAAGACTTATGAAGCACTTATGGACTTGATACTCAGAGACAAGATTATGTCAAGTATAAATAAACCTTTCCTCGAATTCTTACATGAGCGTAAACCTAAGTCTCTAAAAGAAATGGAACAGTATTGTACCCAATACGTCACTGCACATCCGGACGTAGCTATTAGCAACAGTAAGGTTAAAGAAGGTATGCCAGTTGCTTCTGCAACACCATACAACCCTAATCACTCTCTCACAAATTCCAAGGACCTCAAAATAGGTTTAATAAAAAAAGGTAACTATTACAGTTATCAGAACCAAGGTAACCAATCATTTTCAGGGTTCTTCTTCGAATACCTGGAGAAGAGCTGACAGCCCTCGATTCAGGGGTGGTCATAATTACAGGAACTTTCGCAAAGGAAGTCATTCTAGAAACTATCCAAGTTTTCCTTCATGGAGACAACAAGATCATAATTACAGAGATACTCATTATAATGAATATGATGATAGTAACCAAAGGAGCTATGATTCAAACCCGAGTAGGGGTTATAATAGTGGAAACAATGATAAGTACAGAGGCAATAATAACAGAGGTAGAGCACAATTCAAAAAAACATAAAGCTCATTACCAGGCGAACTCTGCACAGCAAGAGTCCCACGAAGCCTATAAACAAAATAAAAATAATGATGACTCTAATAATATGGCATGTGCCGCTTTTGATTTTGGGAGAGCATCTCAGTGCCCCCAATGCAAAACATTATTTGAGCCAACCACAGTGTCTACTTTAAGCTGTGGCCATCCTCTTCCCGCTCTTCCTGCGTCAATCGCGCATGATGGGAGAGGGTCTCTTGTCTTACACAAAGGTTTAGTAAATGACAATCCAGTCTCAGTACTTTTTGATTCTGGATGCACAACTATTGGGGTTAGGCAGTCACTCATAGATCCTTCTCATTCTACAGGCAAAGTAGTCAAATGCGTAACATTTGGCGGCACCATAGAGAAATACTCTACCGCTATCATTAGGATTGCTACTCCTTTCTTCACAGGAGATGTACACGCATGTCTTTTGCCGAATCCGATCGCTGATCTTATCATCGGTCGCATTCACGGAGTCAAAGAATGCACTCCGGAGCAAATTTCCGTTTGGGAAAATCAAAAATATGCAATCTGCTAATGCGGTAGTCACTAGAGCTCAAGCTCTCAATATGCCTGAAACTTCATCTGTTGAAGATAATGAAGTGCATAACCAAGATGATCCCTTGGTAATTTCTCGTGACTCGTTTATAAAACAACAAGAAGAAGATCCGACTCTTAAGAAATTCTTCACTCTTGTAACGAAAGGTGATCCGAATAAAGATTCAAATTGTAAATCTTGGATTACAATGAAGAATGGCGTACTTGTACGTATGGTGCAAGACTCCACTAAGTCAAGTCATTCTCAGATTCTTGTACCCAAGAATTTGAGAGTTAAGATCTTACAACATGCACACGACTCTCAGTGTGCTGGTCACATGGGTTTTTCCCGTACAAAGTCAAGAGTTCTTGCGGCTTTCTTTTGGCCTTTTGTGAACAAGGACATACGGATCTATTGTCGATCCTGTAAAGTATGTCAAGAAGTCAAATCCAAAGGTCCTCGTCATGCTGCGCCTATTCAGGCTGCAGATATTCCTATTCGTCCATTCCAGAAAATGGCGATAGACATCATTGGTCCATTCAAGATCAAATCTGCTAGAGGACATCAGTTTATCTTAACGTGTGTAGACATGTGCACACGTTGGCCAGAGGCTATCCCTCTAAAGAGCATTACTACCGCTGACATTGCAGATGCTCTTTGGCTTATATTTTCTCGGCTGGGATTCCCCGGAGAAATATTATCAGATCATGGCACCCAACTGATATCGGATACCATGTCTCAAGTAATGTCTACTCTACAGATAGAGAGATCTTTGAGTAGCATCTATCATCCTATGTCCAATGGGATGGTCGAGCGACTAAATAGAACACTTAAGAACTTATTAGGGAAGATAACTGAGGATCATCCTCAAGATTGGGATAGGGTTTTACCCGCGGCCCTCTTCGCGTACAGAGAGGTCCCCAATGAACATACAGGGTTTTCTCCCTTTGAACTTGTCTTTGGCGCGCGACCGCGCGGCCCAATGTCTTTGCTGCATGATCTTATAACAGCTGACAATATTGACGATGACACAAAATCTTCTTACGAGTATGTCATCGCGCTGAGACAAAAGATTATCGAAGCATGCAAATTGGCAACGTCCTCTTCTGAATTTGCTAAGCAGAAGGCAAGACAATTTGCTAATAAGAAGAGAACTTTACGACAACTTTGTCCTGGTGACAAAGCATTTGTTTTGCTACCTTGTCGTGAAAATAGACTCCTTATTAGTTGGAAAGGTCCGTACGATATAATATCGAAAATTTCAGATGTTGACTACATCGTCGATATTAACGGGAAGCATAAAACCTTCCACATCAATATGCTTACGGAGTTCCATGAACGTCCTGACTATCTACAGCCTATTTTCCAGGCAACGGACGATTCTCATGTCAAACATGGTCATTACTCATCACTGTCTGTAATACAGGATGAGGAAACAAGTTTTTCGGATGTTAATCTTCCGCTTCCAATGATCCCACTTCATTCTAGTGAATCATGGAAAGACGTTACTGTTTCTCCTGATTTGTCTCTAGGAGAACGGCGACAAGTTTCGTCTATGTTACAAACATTTCAGGATGTCCTCACTGACATCCCTGGACAAACTCATGTCATTGAGCATGACATTGTTCTAACTGAACATACTCCAATTAGGGTTAGACCTTATCCTATCCCTATACATTTCCAAACACAGGTTGAAAAGGAGTTGGATGAAATGATAGATTTACAAATAATCGAACCATCCACTTCTGCATATTCTTCGCCGATGGTTATTGTTCGAAAAAAAAAGACAATAACATACGTCTTTGCGTTGACTATCGCAAATTGAATCAAGTTACGAAGTTCGATGCTGAACCTATGCCTTTACTAGAAGAGCTACTTACTCGTCTTTCTAAATCGCATTTTTTCACTAAACTTGATTTGTCTAAAGGATATTGGCAAGTTCCATTATCCGAACGCGCCAAACCTCTTACCGCTTTCTCTACTCCCAGAGGCCTTTTCCAATGGAATTTTATGCCTTTCGGCCTTATGAACGCACCAGCTACATTTGTACGCATGATGCGTCGAATCCTATCGTATCGGTCAGATGTCATTGCTTATCTAGACGACATCTGTCTTTTCAGCGATACTTGGGAAGATCACTATTCAGGGTTAGTTGAATTATTATCAACTCTGCGTGAGTATAACCTGACAGCAAAACCATCCAAAGCTTGTATTGGCTTTAGCGAAATTGCTTTCTTAGGCCATCGAGTAGGTCACGGTTTCTTGAAGACAGAAGACCATAATATCACTAAGATACTTAACATCTCTATCCCTAGGACTAAAAAGCAAGTGCGAAGTCTTTTAGGTCTCATACAATTTTATGGACGTTTCATTCCGAATCTGTCCTCTATCATGGCACCTCTCTCTACACTATTAAAGAAAGGGTCGCCTAACATGGTTCACTGGTCTCATGAATGCCAATCTTCACTAGAGAAGATCAAAACTATGTTTTCATCACCACCTATTTTAGTGTTACCTACAACAGATAAGACATTTGTTCTTCGTAGTGACGCTTCATCCACTGGGATTGGAGCGGCACTAATGCAAGAGTACTCTGGAACTCTGCATCCTGTAATGTATATATCCAGAAAACTTAATGCTGCAGAAAGGAATTACTCGGTTTTAGACCGTGAATTATTGGCAATGGTTTGGTCAATTCTCAAACTCCAAAGATTCCTTCTGGGCGCGCATTTCGTAGTGGAAACTGACCAAAAAGCTCTTACGGCTATCCAAAGTAAGAACTTGAAGAGCTCGAGATCAACTCGATACGCAATCGCTCTTCAACCTTTTCATTTCTCGGTACGAGCTATCCGTGGTTCAGAAAATGTGATGGCGGACATTCTGTCCAGATGCCCACATGATGCCACTTAACTGTTAAATATTGGATTTTTTTAATATGTATAACTTTACAACAGTTATTTTTTGTTTCTTTACTAAGATACACATTTGTAATTTAATAATAGAATGATGGTATCGCTACTTAGCGGTTTATTGATGTTTATTCACCGCTGTTCTTTGATGATTGTTTCTTCATAAATCATAAATTTAAGATTATAGTGTGAATTTTTGGTATGCATTGTATAATTACCAGAATTGTATTATACGTACATCACACCTTCCTGGAAACATTTATTCGTAGAGAAACAATTTCTCTCAGATTTTGAGATATATTCTCACCGGTCATATTTGGAATTATAGTTATTCCTGATATTTTCATCTGCGCAGTATTCTTGCGTTGTGAGCCTATTCTACGTTGCTCCTAGATGTATTTAAAAAAAAAATTTTATTTTTTTTTTCCCGGGAGGTGTGGTAAGACTGTAAAGTGCAATCTTTACTATCTTGCAATATAATACATTTATATACTTATTATGTTCGCAAATATTTTGTAAACAAAGTATTTCCTTTTTAAGTGCTTAAGGAGAAGTCATTTTTGAGTTACTTCCCTTGAAAGGAGTTCCGTCATCTTCGATCGGACTCCGCGGACGAGTCTAGGCCTACTGCGATTTATTCTTTGGCTGGGTAGGAATAGATTGTTCTTGCTTCAGTATATCTATGGCCTGAATTTATACGTAGTGTTTGTATGAGTAGGACGAGTCTGTCTTATATATGGATATCTTTACATTTCTAAGTCGAACTATGTTGGTTGTCGCTAGAAAAGGTCAAAGGCTATGCAGCGGAAGTATCGCTAGCAGGGGGTGTGATTCATGGCTGTCATCCTGTCGGGATGTCGAATTTTGTTGTAGCCGGCTTTTTGCCGAAAAAGTGATCTATAAGTAAATGGGGAAAAGTGATAGTCATTTAGACATGTTGTATGTACTTTACCCCAGTGTTTATTCTCTTTTGCCAAGGAATGGCAAAGTTATATTTCGCATAGAAAGGTAAAACCACAATTTATTATGAACTTGGGCTTCGCCATCGTTGTCGATAAGCAGATGCACAGTGGTACTTTTGAAAAGAATATTTTATTCAAAGGAAGATGACATTCCTATGTATCAGCACTAGATTATATGATATTATTCAATTACCTCTATGATAGAAGCTATGAAGAAATGAGGACATTTAACGAATGACCAATTTTGGTCTGTATCCAATAGTGAGTGAAGCTCACGAGAGAAGCACAGCCATGTTGAAATCCATATACTTTGTATTTATCGAGTGAGAAAAAGGGATGCCTGTACTATCGCTCGATGAACCAAGAGATCACTGCTACATGTGAGAACCCATGTCTGGGATTCCTATATCTTTATGGAAAATATCTATTGAACTTTACGTGAAGGGATATTCGCTAGACGAGGTTAGGTCTAGGAGCCTTCCTATATATTGGTTATGGTCTGACGTGCCCAGTCAGTAAAGCCAAATGATTTACATGATGGAACTCTGAATGCTTATTTACGAATGCTCCATTATGATATTTGCCAAGCATGAATGCTAACCTAAGATGATATTCCTGTGATCAACATTATGCTGTCTATGTCGACATTTGTTCCTGTAACCATACACGTACTGTCCAAGTGTGCGTCTCATTAAATGTTATAAAAAGACCACCGTAGTTCCAGTACTTCTTGAATTCGAACAGTGTGAGTATGAGTGATGTACTACCAACCTGTCAACTCTATCGAATCATTCTACCATTCGCGTTCTGACATTCATATACACACTCATTGTCTACACTCACATTCTTGTCGGAGCCTCATCACGTTCCGGGACAAGATGACCTGTATGACCAAAACTGTGCTGGGTTTAATGAGTTGACAATCGTTACACTTTACTACACCAGTCCCAACATCTACATTTATCAACTGGTGGACATTCACGGCATTTAACAAATAAAACGTGATTTAACAATTTCAAGAGTGATGCACCCAGAACGCTTCCTATCGCACTGGTAGAAATACACTCTGATTTTGTCAGAGGTGTTATTAAAGCGGCCATAATGGATGATCCTATCTACCCAGTTATCCTGGGATGTAGATATGTGTTTATTGGGAGACCTAAAGAGCCGATTGTGGCAGCGGTTACCACAAGAGGGCAAACTAAGAAGGAGAGGGAGCCTGCGCCAAATCTGTTGCTGAATGAACTGCAGGAGGCGCAACAAAAGGACCCTACTCTGGAGCCCTGCTTTAGAAAACTGCCCATGGCTAAGGACCCCAGACACCACGGAGACATCATTTCTAAGGATGGCATATTGTATCGTAGAATGGGCGACCCGGACACGGGGAATAAGCAGCTTCTAGTACCGATGCAGTACAGAAGCCAGATCTTAGAATTGGGGCACTCTCTTCCCTTTAGCGGACATATGGGACAAAACGCCACTATTCAGCGAATAAAAACCCACTATTGGTGGCCGGAAATGAACTCTGACATTATCAGGTATGTGAAATCCTGCGCACTGTGCCAACGGGTAGCAATCAAGCACTTGACATCCCCAGTACATATGGGGCAAATGCCAATAGTAGGGACTCCATTTGAACGGGATGCTGTCGACATCATTGGACCCCTGAAAAGGACCAAAAGAAGGAAAAGGTTCATCCTGACCTTAGTCGACACTTGCACAATGTGGGCCGAAGCTATACCGCTAACATGCATAGATTCCAAGCATGTCACAGAAGCCCTCATGCAAATTTTTACACGGTTGGGATTCCCTCAACAAGTTTTGACGGACAATGGATCCCAATTCCGTAGCCTGTTAATGGAGGAGATCTTTAAGATCTTGAGGGCCAAACATATCTACACAAGTCCCTACCATCCGGCCGGAAATGGGCTCGTGCAATGTTTTAACGGCAGCCTCACCATGATGTTACGTAAGCTGGGTCAGGAGAAACCGGAAGACTGGGACCTATATATATCTGCTGCTTTATTCGCCTACAGAGAGGTTCCCAAGCGTCTACGGGATTCGCGTCAGCTACACTTTTATTTGGCAGACCTATTAAGGGGCCACTAGAAGCCTTACTTCGGTCCCTGACAGACCAAAAGGCTGACGAGACAGTCGTCTCTGCAAGCAGATATGTATCTGAGCTCAAGGAAAGGCTAAAGCTAGGATGGGCTCTAGCTACAACCAACCTTAAGAAAGCCCGCGCTAAACATGCTAAAAGATACAATAAAGCTGCAAAACAGAGAGAACTCCGACCAGGAGAAAAAGTCTTGTTGCTACTTCCAACCGGAAGCAATAAACTGCGCATCGGATGGCAAGGGCCGTTCACCATCCTTAAAAAGATCTCACGCAGCAACTACAAGATCTCCATTAAAGGAAAGGAGAAGGTCTTTCACATAAACCTCCATAAGAAATATTTGGAAAGACCAGTGCCATCCTCCGAGCATCTCCTGGCTGTCGCCATAGCAACGGAAGACGAGGAAGATGATGATGGTTGCATGGAGTATCCATTGCAACCCACAGAATCCTTTAAAGATGTCAAGTTCGGCGACAATCTCTCACCAGAACAACAAACAGAAACCAGGGCGCTACTGAAGCAGTACAGTGTAGTCTTAACGGATGTACCCGGTCGAACAAATCTCATCGAATTTGATATGAAATTAACAAATGAGACCTCTGTTCGAACCAGAATTTACCCCATCCCGTACGCTAAAGCTGATGCACTTCGCGGAGAAATAGACAAGCTGCGTCAGGCAGGAATTATCAGCGAGTTGACATCTCCTTATAGTTCGAGTGTAGTGCTGTTGCAGAAGCCCAACAAGGAAGTTCGGCTGTGTATAGATTACCGGTTGCTAAACGCTGTAACGGAATTCCAGCCCGAACCTCTCCAGACTGTTTCTGAGTTGTTCACCAAGCTTAGCAAAGCAAAAATTTTCTCCAAGATTGACCTCAGTAAAGGTTATTATCAAATACCAGTCAAGGAGGAAGTTAAACCTTTGTTAGCTTTCAGCACTAGTGAAAGACATTACACATTTAATGTGATGCCGTTCGGATTGCATAACGCACCAGGAGTGTTCACCAGGATGATGAGGAAGCTTCTAGAACCTTTGCAAAGTCCCCATATCCATAATTTCATGGATGACCTACTAATTGCATCGGAGACCTACGACGAACATATTGCTACGGTTGCTATGCTCCTCAGGAGACTTCAGGAAACTGGTCTCACAGCCAGACCTAGAAAATGTCTCATCGGGTTTGAAAAGCTAGACTTTTTGGGGCATACTATTTCCCACGGCTGTAGTTGGCCTGTTCAGTAGAACGTGGAGAAAATAGCTGCAGCCAAAAGACCCCGAACGAAGAAAGACGTGCGTTTCTTCCTATCACTATGTGCATATTATCAAAAATACATCGAGAACTTCAACGGACTTACTTCAACGGACTTACGGCACCTCTTACTGACCTCACCAAAAAGGGTCGTCCTGATAAGGTCATATGGGACCAAAAGTGCGAACATGCGTACAGCACTTTAAAAGGACAGCTGTCTGCATACCCCATTTTGAGGTTGCCTGACCTCAAGAAACCGTTCGTATTGCGAGTCGACGCGTCAGGTCAGGGCATCGGGTCAACATTGTTGCAAGCTGAGGACAAGGACCCGAATATGCTATTCCCAGTAGCTTACGGCAGTCGGAAACTAAACAACGCTGAACGGAACTATAGCGTTGTTGAAAGAGAATGTCTTGCTCTGATTCACGGCATCAGGCGCCATAATGAGTTTCTGTATGGAACTTCTTTCACGGTACAAACAGACCACGCTCCATTAGCTTTTCTTGGTGCCAATAAAGAATTTAACGCAAGGACCATGTGTTGGGCCCTCCTTTTAAGCGTTTACTCTTTCAAAGTGGAATACATTCCGGGAAGACAGAATGTCGGGGCTGATTTCCTGAGTAGAAACTGGACTACGGAGGAAGAGGACGAAATTGTAAATACCAATCATCCAAAAGCTACCGATCAGGGCAGCTTCATTGTCACGAAAGAAACATGAAAACGAGTTTCCATGTCTCAAAAGAGGGGACGATTGTGACGGACAACTTAGCTGACCTGAATTATTAGATGACAGGGTATTCCCCTTTGTAAAACATCAGAACCCCTGAACATTTGTTGTAACTTTTCATCAGCCTGGAACGTTTCCACCTGGGCTCATAAATATGTAGACTGTTATCTTACGTCCAGTTCAGAGAATCGCATTCACTTAAGGAGAGGTTAAACCACACCCACTGCTATCTCTGGAACAATTATAGGAAGTTATTTACTTACTTCGATAGTCCCCCATGGCTAGCGGGGCGTTGCCAGAGGAGCACTCCTGTCTCTAGAGCGATTTTAGGCAGTTTTTCATTACCTTGGTCAGTATGCCTGCCCAGTAGGGGTGGTGCAAGAATCAAACGAAGCCGCGGCTTGAGATCTGAGACACTGAAGGCTCTCAGAAGTGAACGGAGCAGCGTCTCGAAGGAATTTATCACGTCTATGCGAACCACAGAATGGCCCGAAAAACTGAGAAACGGGAGAAACCCGAGCGACCAGGGAATTGAATAACATGCAGCGAACGGGCGGTGTAGGATTTCGATTTTCCTCAAGATGAAGAAAGGTGTGAAAATTTCACATGTACCATTCAACTTATATTCCTAATAATTTAAATTAAGTCAGAAAAAAACTGCATTTTATCATTCGTTTTGCCAGATTTTAAGAAGCACTACCTATAGCAGATTACTGCTAGATTCCATCTGGATCTTTCGGATATATATATTATAGTGAATTCTTTTCTGTGCAGACGGTAATTTATACATTAGCTTCGAGTGATCAGTGGTCTAGTTATTTCATTCTATTTCACTGGATTGTGGTGTAAATTTAAACTTATTAAATAAACTCATTTTCAAAGTTCTAGTGCAAACTAAATGTTACATCTATAAGCTAATTTTCAAATACAATAGACGCGCAAATTAATTTTGCAGACGTTAAAGGGAATTATAACTAGTTAATACAGTTTAGTCTGTATATATAGATGTGTGCTTTTAACTACTAGGCTCGCGGGGGAGCTTTTCTTGAATTTACATAATTGAAGACGCGAGTGCAGAAAATAGGCTAACTGTAAATTTATCGCGCGTCAGATTATAATATGATTTATATTGCATTTCATGTTTTTTCTATCTTTCATCCAGAATGATCATTCAACCTAGCATCCCAGGAATTAAATTATCCTGCCGACTCAAATCGATAACTCCAGTGACTTATGAACTTTTTAAAGCTAAACTTGTGGCGACCTGTTGCGGGTCTCGCTCCTCTGAATTTAACTGAGAATAAAGCCACCCAAGAAACTCTTTTAAAATACTAATTGAAATAGTCCTTAAAGTAAACTGGAGACGAACATTCGCCAGTAGCCACTTTTATTTACTGCTTTATTAGTGGAAGAGAACACAGATTTATCTGAACACTGTCTGCCTAGTATTTTCATCGGATTCTCCCCCCCCCCCTACCTGAAGAAGAACTTACCTCAGTGTTTTCGTCTGTGACATTACGCCATAAGAGTTTCACCACCCGCGGTGCGAATCTAAGAGACCACACCATTCCCCACACCTAGCCAAGTGCCTGTGCCATTCATTAGGAACTTTATCTTGAACCAACAGTAACATTCACGCTTCATCGTCTAGCGATTTTCGAGTCCATTTGCTACCAGCTAACCTCGATAGATCTTGGGCTTGACCCAGAAGCAAAAAGACCTTTTTTCCATTTGGTCTTGTGTTTATCTGCTGATGTAAAATTCCTATGAAATGCCAGAATCCACGAATTCGGTAAGTGTGTGAGAGTGACTGTGTGCGGGCCTTTACAAGCGTGTTTTTTTGAACGAAAGGAGATTTAATCTTTTTACCATTTTAATTAGTTCTACCTAGTATTAATTTGGTACTGTATTCATTGTATGGGATTTCTCCAAGTGGCATTTATTAACTGTGTTTTTTTCCCCTTCCGTAAATCTGTTGAATACAGGGAAAACATTTGAGAACCCTAGGATTTTTTCTACCCCACACTAATTACTGTAAACCCTCGTCTCAGAGTAATAATTTACCGTTGGGTTAAATTGCCTATCTCTGGTCATTCTCTCCCCCCCCCCCCCCCCCCGTCTTTGGGACCGGGCTTTGTTTCTTTGTTAAATACAAGCGGGTAGGGTGTGTTGGATACTTCTCCTCAAAAACCCCTCCCCACCTTGTCATTTGTAGTTCTGTAACCTTTGATTTCTGCATGTAAATTGATAATTGTTTGTGACTTGATTTTTATGCTAAATAAAAGTAATACAACTTTTAGCATTTGTGTTGGCAGGCCCAAACCCAAAACTTACCCATATTCGTTATTGTAGAATGTATTCACGTACGTTGTGTTTGAATCACCAAATTGTTGTGTGCACCTGAGTGTCTGGAAACTGGCAAACAATGGTTTGTCCAGAAGAGTGGTAAGAGTAGTGTTGAGAGACAAATATTGTCGTAAAAAGAGAGTCCTTACTCTTCCTAGCACTTGTGAATCAACGATCCTTCTTTCCTAAATCCTTATTCTCACAGAGCCTTCACTATCATTCTACACTCTAACGGGACCACTATCCACCAGAATTCTCTCAGAAAAATTTACGACACTGATGAAGATGATGATGATGATGATGAAAATGATGATGTTGATGATGATGATGAAAATGATGATGATGATGATGATGATGAAGATGATGATGGTGATTATGATGATGATGAAGATGATGCCGGTGATAATGATGAAGATGATGATGATGATGAAGATGATGGTGATGATGATGAAGATATGTGGTACAGTTGCTACTGTTCCAGACAAAAGGAAGCAGCACAATTTGACTCCCCCCCCCCCCCGTGTAGAATATTTGAAATTTATTGTCACAATCATTTTACCAAAGCTTTTTTACAATACAGGTTTGAAACAAGATGTCAAAGGTTCCGTTCGGTAAAAGAGATTTGGTGAAGGAACGAATAAGTAGATGGGGGAGGAGGATTAAAAAAAAAAAGAGAGGATGAGAGAGTCTGGAGGAGGTGGGGGGGGGGGGGAAGATGAAGTAGGTGTAAGAAGAAGCGGGAGTAGTAAGAAAAAAAATTAAGAAGGCAAAGGAGGAGGCGGAAGAAGAGGACATGGAAGAAGAGGGATACTAGGTCCAGCATCGAGAGGTGGCGGGGTGACCAGTTACCTTCCTCGCTGCCTTTTCCTTTCCTAACTCAAGCGCAAAGTCAGGTACCCATTTACAGCTGGGTGGACTGAAGCGTGTCGATACCGTGGATCGAACCCGGGGCACCTTTGCCGCGAGAGATCAGAGCTCTAAACCACTCTGCCAATGGGACGTTTGAGAATAAGAAGGAGTGGAAGAGGGGAGGTTCTGTGTAAGCATAAAGAGCCGGTAAACAAAAAAAAATTTCCGGACTCCGACTCCGACTTGTGTACCATGTGACCAGTAAAAAAAAAACTGTAGTCGGAGTCGGGGGTCGAAGTTCTAAAAATTTCAGAAGTCGCAGTCGGAAAATGTTTTGGCCGACTCCACAACCCTGCAATCAACTGAACAAGACAAAACAGTGTGGACAGAAAACCCTAGATGCACTTTTAAGTTTTTAGACCAGAACGGTACGTCGTCACAATCCAATATAATTGATCCCGGGATACTGGTGATACTGTCATTAAAAGCTTTTAAATCAGGGTCAGCTGAAATGTAACAGTCAATGGCACTGGTGCGTTTTGCGGCAGATGAAAACAAAAGTCTAATGTGGAAAGTAAGTAACCCGTCACAACATGGACACGGGGCGGGGGGTTGAATTTTTAGAACAAGTAATGATTGTCGGCGTATGTGGCCAAATGGATATGAACGCAGTTTCATAATCCAGATATACCAGGTTCGAAACCTGCTGCAGGCGGTTTGGTAGCAGATCGCTTTGTGTGGATTTTTAACAATGGTATAAGTGCCGTACCGTTCAGAAAGCAATGGCAAACTACTGAATGAAAAAATTGCCTAGAAAAATCACAAACAGCCAATAAAAGCTGGGGTTGATTGCCACGTCCTGTAAAGGATAAGCAACTAACTTTTTGTCGGCGTCTGTGGCCTAATGGATATGAACGCAGTTTCATAATCCAGATATACCAGGTTCGAAACCTGCTGCATGCGGTTTGGTAGCAGATCGCTTTGTGTGGATTTTTAACAATGGTATAAGTGCCGTACCGTTCAGAAAGCAATGGCAAACTACTGAATGAAAAAATTGCCTAGAAAAATCACAAACAGCCAATAAAAGCTGGGGTTGATTGCCACGTCCTGTAAAAGGATAAGCAACTAACTTTTTGTCGGCGTCTGTGGCCTAATGGATATGAACGCAGTTTCATAATCCAGATATACCAGGTTCGAAACCTGCTGCAGGCGGTTTGGTAGCAGATCGCTTTGTGTGGATTTTTAACAATGGTATAAGCGCCGTACCGTTCAGAAAGCAATGGCAAACTACTGAATGAAAAAATTGCCTAGAAAAATCACAAACAATAAAAGCTGGGGTTGATTGCCACGTCCTGTAAAGGATAAGCAACTAACTTAATGATTGTCAGATTCCGCACGGACCACAACAGATTGGGATGTCATCTATTCAACAAGGTAAAAATAAGAACTACCGATAAGTGTAAATGTGACACCGATAAAGTGACTGCTGAACATCTGCTTTTTTTTTTTTTAAAAATTTTGCCTCGTTTTGGCGAGGCGCGTCCCGTTCAACCTAGCCGGTTATATTAGGGCGCATGTCCAAATATAACAAACCTTTAGGTCTGGAGAATTGTTCTGAACATCTGCTTCAAAGTTGCCCAACAGATGAGGAACAGAGAAATCACACATATGACCGTTAACCAGGTACCAGTCGTGGAAAAACAAACTATATGGAGATACAAATAGCCCTCTAGCTGTCCACGGCTTTGTTTGTAAATATTAAAGTAGACGGCTGTGTGTGTACAAGGAAGACGAAAAAGAAGTGTCAGCATTTGTGTACAAATTCAAACTGAGGACACGCAACATCTAGGGATAAAGGCAACAAAGCCTCATACACAAATTGTCTTACTGAAACGTCTGTAACGAAAATTGAGGCAATCTCACCTGCTTTTCGGGAAAATACGGGAAAGGCGCGCATTGCACAGTGAAACCCAAACTGAACACCCACTAAAACAGCACGCAAGCCTTTCAACTGTTTCATGGAGCACTGGCCATGTTATGGTAAGTTTGACTACAAAGACCCATTGAAGTTGAAATGTAACGGAAAGGGATGCAATGACTTCAGAAGAATTGATGGGCATTAGGACATGAAGCAGAAAGACTATGACATAATTATTTCCCATCGTGTTTTTGGCGGATTACCTGCTAGTAAAAAATAACTTCAAAGAAAAACGGCATAGATAACATTGAGAATTTGATATACTGTTTTTAAAATAAATTATATTGTTTACCTCCACCGCCTTTCCGCCTTTTTTCCCCGCAAGATATATTGTTAAACTGAGCGGCAGAGCGCTTGCTTCTCGAGGCAAAGGGGCCTGGGTTAGAAACCAGGTCGCCTCATGCACAAGCTTACCTAGCTGTTAAAATGGGCATCTCACTCTGAGCCAGAGAAGGCAAAGGGAGCGAGGAAGGGAACCGATCGGCCCTATCTCATAAGGCTGATACCTAGTATATACATGAAGTCTCTAACACTGCACTCACCTACAGCACTACCTACTATAGAACTACCGTTACCGTTCACTCAGGCTTCATTACCCATAGACTCTGCGATAATGGCAGGAAATGGAACCCCCTTGACTCAGACAACCACCTAAAGGACTTGTGCCTAATCTCTAAGCCGAAAGCTCTTTCAGTGGACTTCTTTATGAACAGTCTCCCCAGCAGTGAAGAGCAAATGTTTGGACAATCCGGCTCCGTTATCGAGGGCTCTGGACAAACGGGATAAGCGTAACCTTCAACCCTATCAATAATCAAACAAGCTATCCCATACAAAAATAGACTGTCATTATTAGTGCCAGTGATTCCCAAAATCCAGTCATTAACGCGATACCCGACGTCCTCTGCACCACGTGTGCATAGCACCTTAAATATCTGTGTCAAATCATCGGACCATTTCCATGACTACTGTTCCAAATCTTCGATTCACCTTAGCCATCCGTGCAAAAAAATCTTTCCGTCTTCCCGACTTCTGCTCCAAATTTGCGTATCACCCTAACGAACAGTGTCACGTCAGGGCACTATCTTCATGACTTCATTTCTGATATCACCTTAATGATCAGTGTCACGTCAGTGCATCATCTTCATGACTTCATATCTGTGTATCACCTTAACGTACTGTCACGTCAGTGCAGCATCTTCATGATTTCATATCTGCGTATCACCTTAACGAACAGTGTCAAGTCAGTGCATCATCTTCGTGACTTTATATTTGCGTATCATCTTAACGAAGTGTCACGTCAGTGCACCATCTTCATGACTTCATATCTGCGTATCACCTTAACGAAGTGTCACGCCAGTGCGCCATCTTCCTATCTGCGTATCACCTTAATTATTAGTGTCACGTCAGTGCAACATCTTCATATCTGCGTTTCACCTTAACGAAGTGTCACGTCAGTGCACCATTTTCATGACTTCATATATGCGTATCACCTTATTGATTAGTCACATCAGTGCACCATCTTCATGACTTCATATCTGCGTATTATCTTAACGAAAAGTGTCACGTTGTGCATCACCTTAACTAACAGTGTCACGGCAGCGCACCATCATCATGACTTCATATCTGCGTATCACCTAAACGAACATTGTCACGTCATTACATCATCTTCATGACTTCAAATCTGCGTATCATCTTAAAGAACAGTGTCACGTCAGCGCACTATCTTCATGACTTCTGCTTCACATCAGCGTATCACCTGAACGATCTGTGTTTAGAAAACAAATCGCACCATCTTCATGACTTCTGCTCCAAAGCGTCGTATCACCATAACTTAACGATCTGTGTCAAATCACCGTGCTATCTTCCTGATTTCTGCTCTATACCTGCCTATCACCTGAATGGTCTTTGTATTAGCAACGCACCACCTTCATTACTTGTGTTCCAAGTATCATCTTAAGGATCTTTGTCATGTCAGCGTATCACTTTCACGACTTCTTCCCAAAATCCACGCGCCCTCCTTAACAAGCTCTGTCATATGAACTATTCTTTAACGAAGCAAAGAAATATTAAGATCATGGCACGTCACACGCTCCTGTTGCCAAGGAGTTCCGCAAGGAGCGCAAACGAAAATGAATGATCAATAAAATTAGGGGCGAGTATGGTCAAGTTATGCGTAGAGTTAACAATCTCACCTGTATGTGTTTCTTATTATACCCTGTCTTACTATATCTGGAGTCATCCTTAAAGGGCCACTAGCTATGCACAGTGCTACAATATACGCATGTGGAAGTGAACCTCTGTCTGTGAGGCTAATTACATCTTCACTGACTCTTGAAATGATCCACACACTTCCAGGGATTCCCCCTGTGGTGAAACTTGTTGAGAACCCAGCACTGCACACTAAGCTTGGAGAAGTCACTTGAGCCCCAGACGTGATTCTTTGGCTTTGTGGTGAGCTTCTAAATACAATATCTAAATTAACATATAACAGTATAGTGAATAAATTCAAAGATAGGATAGTACTAAAAATTTCAGCGAGAATGGTAGTCGTCGCCTAAGCCTTCAGTGTATTATTTGATAACGCATTGGCCGAACCAAAAAGGGTACCCTATTTTTCAAATTCAACCTTGAGAAAACGTACCACTTTCCAAGTTCAAATGAAATATGTGCCTAGAATGCATTGTATAAGGGAGGAGAACGGATAGATAACCCAACGCAAATCACGTCTCACATTGTTTAAAAAAAAAAAAAAAAAAACTAACTTGCTAGCCTTGCCCTTAGGCGGTTTCCAAATATACGATGTAAACGTTAGAAAATGTGGACACTACGATCAGGAAAACACGCTTAGCTCTTGTTGCGAATGACGTAATTCTCGCGTATTACGAGAGACTCTCGTAATTAGCTTGAAAGTACATGGAAAAAGAATTGAACAGGAGGTAGTTTAAAAATAAACCACTAACATGAAAAAAAGATAGAATTTTGAACCAAGCCACTTAGCCCCATAAAAATCATATATTCGTGTACCTGAAAACTTGCTGACTAAGAATATGTAGTTAGTTATCTAAATAGAACATTAGATAATCAAATATTGGTAATAATACATAGAGAATCGGAGATACTGTCAGGTCAAGTCATATCTGCTTAGATTGGATAGCATATTTTTGGGGGGAAAAAATTAGGTGAAAGAAAGGCTAAGATAGTACGATGAAGGGGATTGGATGAAATTTGAAGGAAGCCGAAATATTATTGGCTAACCTAAATATACAAATCTAGTTGGTAATAGTAACGCATAGTGGTTTGAGATATTTTTTTTAAAAGTTTCATTCAAAAAAATGAAAGAGATGCTTGCTCTCATTGGCCAAAGCCTTTTACTTTAACGAAATAGTAAGCTGCTTGCTGCCATTTTTCCAAAATATTCAGAGGAGCAAGAAGCGATGAGCAGACTTGTGCTTTGTTTTAAAATAAATAACAACAGAAAGCAGTCTGAACAGAGGCAGTGATGAAAGTGTGCCATATTCGATTGCCTAATTCATCGTTACTTGTTTATATTTCCTTGTTATGTGGTAAGATTGATTTTATTGACTTTTTAATTAAAAAAGGGTTGTGTATAAGAAAAGGCCATGAAAAAAGATTGTAATTAAATGGTTCCATAGCAGACTTAGGCATGGCCTAGATGTTGATCCATCATATAAGGGACCATCCAAGAAGTTTAGAACTACAGGACTATGTATATGATGGTCATACAGGAACATTACACCTATCTTATTGCATGGAAAAGATTACTACAGGAATGACAGAGGCGTAGCATCCATTAGGGAAGAGAAAAGAAAACTGGTACCATTTGTTCCATCAAATTAAAGTGGAGAAGCAGGGTTGTCAGAGAGAGCTGACCATGTTCTTCTGTATTGAATGTATGTTTACATGTAAATTAGGAGGAATTAGTTTGATATTAAGACCGAACCATAACTTGCATTGATACAGGGGTTCCTGCTGACACTTGTCTGGTGCTGGTACTCTATGATAGAGAAATTCAGCACTATTTCTAAGAGTCTCTGGCACCTGCTGGTATTACAGAAGTTCAAGACCAGAGGAGACTGAAGTGTTTGGCCAAACTAACTACAACTGCTGTGATTCCAGGACCCAGATAAGTGAAATATCTGGCCTGGGACAAACTTATCACGACTAAAGAAAAATCTCCTGTATAGACAAAAACTTTCCTCCAAAAGACTAACATAAACAATACTAGTGAAACAAAAGAATGGTGGGATGATGATGATCCGCACCCTGCCTCCCTGTACCAGTAGTTAAATAGAGTAATTAATATCAACTTGAGAATTTGTAACAATGTACTATGGACATATTGTCTGTTGTATGTAAATATCTTTATATATATTTGTAAATATATTTATCCATCTAAATTGATTCTCATTGAAATATAGTCCTGACCAAAATAACTTTAGGCTCAGGACCAATAAAGTTTAACAAAAGATATTTTAAATATAAAATTTAACAGCTGGAGTTAGTTGAGTTTATCATAGGATTTAATATATGTTTGTATATGTTTTTGTATTGAGATTCTTCAACAACACTCTTACAATACCCTAGACACTTTACGTAGCTTTCAGTCACGCTAGTCAATAAAAATATAACTTAGAGTGAGATTGTAGGGTGGTAACAAGAAAGGTACTCTGTAACACAGCTGTCCATTGTTTACCTCAGAGACCTTCACAGTTGATCTCACTCAAGTACAATTATATGCACACCATTCTTCTTAACATCTAAACCCACCACAGGCTTTGACCTGGTTGGCTGCATGCAGGATGATCTACTTGTGAACCCAACGATAACCACGGGGAGCCCGAGAAGTGGCTCTGTGCAGGACGTGACAATTTCTTGGGCGAGCCCAGAACCAGAGCGCACTATTTTAGCTCTGTATAGTACGAGAGCCCCCTTGGATGGCAGAGAATGCACAGTATGCCACGCGCTTCATACTCCTAGCTTGGGATCAGATGTGACGATCCTTTAAATGCAAGCCAAGCTGGAGAAACTGGAGCTCATGACTTCAACTCAGCACATTTTGTAATGGCAGAAAAGCCATAGAAACAGCCTAGATCTACAGTGTAGATAATACCAAGGAGTCTTCAACTTGGTATTGGCTGCAAAAGAGCGAGAAGCTCAGCAGCCCTAGTTAAACAACAACAACACTGTCATACTAAAGCTGATCTGTCTTTGCTGTAATTAAACTTGCATAGATCTTAATAAACACTGTTTACTGTTTGCAATCAGCATTTTGAATGGATTTTTAAAAATTCGAAGGTAATATTAAAACAATGCTGAACAGTTTGGTTTTAGACGGAACAGTGGAACAAGAGAGGCAATATTTTGCCTAAGAATATTAGCAGAAAAATATACAGAGGTCCAGAAAAGTATGTATATGTGCTTCATTGACTATAAGAAGGCTTTTGACAGAGTCCATCATGAGAAAATAATTGAATGCCTCAAAGACATAGGTATTGATGGAAAAGATATAAGAATACTCAGTAACCTTTATTGGGAGCAAACTGCCACAGTAAGATCGGGAAGGAATTATTCACCATACATAGACATAAAAAGAGGTGTCAGACAAGGTTGTGTGCTGTCCCCCTGCCTATTTAATTTATACACCGAAAAAACTTTCAAACAGATACAGGAAATACCAGGACTGAACATCAGTGGAAGGTCAATAAACAACCTTAGATATGCAGATGATACCGTGTTGTTAGCTGAAAGCGAACAGGAGTTACAAGAACTAGTGAAGCAAGTGAACAGTATAAGTCATGAATATGGACTCGACATTAATATTGAGAAAACAAAAACTATGATAATTAGCAAAACAGAAGATAAACCCACATTAAAGATAAGCGTAAATGGGAAAATCCTGGAACAAGTCAAGAGCTACGTATATCTAGGTCATATAATAACAGAAGATGGCAGATGTGAAACAGAAATCAAGAAGAGAATAGGAATGGCCAAAGCTACATTCAACAACATGAAACATATACTGACATCCAAACAGTTATCTCACAAATTAAAACTGAGAATCATAAAGTGTTATATATATTCTGCATTTCTGTATGGTGCAGAAACATGGACGATGAATAAGCATTTGGAAGAAAGAATTGAGGCTCTTGAAATGTGGATATATAGAAGAATGGGGCGTATCTCATGGAAAGAGATGAAAACAAATAAGGAGGTCCTAGAAAATCTAGGTATGAAAAGAGAACTAATGAGGGAGGTCAAAGTTCGGCAGCTAAAATACTTTGGCCACATAAAAAGGTATAACACCTTGCAGAAGACCATAACAGAAGGGAGAGTTGAAGGCAAACGTGCAAGGGGAAGACAGCGCTATAAGTGGGAAGATAACATCCAGAGATGGACAGGAAAGAGTGCACCACCAAGACAAGAGACAGAAGACGTTGGAGATCCATTACAGCCAACCTTCGTTGTGGAGATGGCAACTGATGATGATGATATTTTAGTTCAATAAATCGGTCGGGGTGCGCATGGCTTTCTTTAATATTAAGAGGAGGACGCAAGGCTTTGTAAAATACAGAAAAGGAGACGCCTGTAATATGAATACATTAAAGTACGAACCACACATTGTAATATAATGCGAATCTTGACATGTACGATATTCTGTAAATAAACATGGCTACAAACTGAACATGCTTTTACTGAGTGCCTTCTGAAACATGTGTGTGCTTGTGTAGATGACGAGGTAATGCTTATATACATACATCATAACATTACATGGTGGCAGCGGTCGATACCGGACTGACGCAAAACAGCTACACGATAACACGTGAGTACAGTTTATTCAGCTAATTTTCGTCATCGAGGTCAACCATGGAGTCTAAACACTACCGCAGCGCACCGCAAATGCGATTTGCCGGTCGAAATGATAAGAGTGAAGCTTTTTTGTTATGGCGCCAACGCATAGATCTATATTCCAAGACCACTGGTCTGGAAGGACAAACCTTAACTCCATTTATCCTAGAAGCATTGGACGATGAAGGTTTGAAAATTTACAACAGTTTTGCTAGCGCCATGCCTGTGGAGTCGGCAACAGACCCCGCAGCCATATTGGACGAATTTTAAAAACGTCTAATAATAAAGCACACGAACTTTAGAGCGGCAAGATTAGAACTTCACCACCTGCGACAGAAACCTGGTGAAAGTCTAGATGATTTTTTCACTCGCATCAAGGAGAAAACAAGTGTATACAAATTTAACAAAGAAGAAGAAAAAGAGCGAATTATCGAACAGATCCTTCTTAGCACACCAATGCCAGAGTTCCAGAAATGGATACTGAGCCAGAGTGATACACTAACTTTACAACAACTTCTGGATGAAGGCAGGAAACACGAGGCACAAGCACTAAACATTAAACAAATTCAGCAAGGTACATTAGCAGCCCAGGTGGATGCAGTGAAAAGCTATAAACATAGACACAACAAAACAACTGGTTCGAAGCAACAAGAAAAACACAACACAAGCAGAGGTGCTATGTGTAAATGTTGTGGCCTAAACCACATACAAAACCACTGTCCAGCTAAAGACTCTACATGTCATTACTGCAGAAAGAGGGGCCACTGGATAAAATTATGTTTCAAGAGGAAACAAGACAGTGCTCAACACAAACTTCACAGCAGAAAGTCGTCAAAACAAACACACTCTATGACGACCGAGGACTTTGACTTCAGTGAAGAAAGTGATCCTTCCACTTTTGACACTGTGAAGATACTAACTTTCAGTAATGAACCAAAGAGAACGCAGGCTTTCTGCAAGGTACAATTCCGAATATCAGGAATTAAAATGCACAAAGAAAGAAATATTCGGTTCAAGATAGACACAGGTGCCCAAGGTAACACTCTACCCTTAAGAATATTCAGACAGATCATGCCTGACAAGGTGGATGAGCAAGGATTTCCCACAAGGGATGTAAAATGTAGGAGTGGCAGGACAAAGCTAAGAGCTTACAACGGAACAAATATAGACTGTTTCGGAGCAGTAACACTTGAATGTTCATACGGAGACTCTGAATGGACATCGTCAACATTTTACTTGGTAGATGTTGAAGGACCTGCAATTTTGGGTTTGCCAATGTGCGAAAAGCTGAGTGTGGTAACTATTAACAACATTAAAGAGGGTATAGGTCTTGCAGATGCTCTCAGCAGACTACCAAAGCCCAACAAGACAGCAGATCTTACCCCAAACATCAAAGTTGATTTTGTCAAGTTTAGCGATAATCGGCTTGAACACATCAGAGAAGACACGATGAGAGATCCTATCCTTAACTCTCTCAAAGAACTGATATACCATGGATGGCCAAACTCTATCAGAGAAGTTCCAACACACATCCGTCCATACTACTCTATGAGGGATGAGTTAAGCATCGAAGATGGTCTGATCCTTAAAGGGGATCGCATTGTTGTACCAGAAACACAACGCGATATCATTCTTAAACAGCTCCATAATAGTCACCTTGGTATTGTGAAGACACAACTGAGAGCAAAGAAAGATGTTTACTGGCCACAGATAAACAAGGACATAGAAACACTATGTAAAAACTGTTCAATTTGCCAAGAACATGCAAATAGGCAGTGCAGAGAACCTCTCATACCATCAGACATACCATTGAGCCCTTGGAGCATTATAGGAACTGATATTTTCTCCATCGACAATAATGACTATCTTATTATTGCTGATTACTACAGCAAATGTCCCATCATTGAGAAACTTCCACAACCCTCACCATCAGCTGTTATTGCAGACATTACAAAGAAGTATTGCAGCATATTTGGCATCCCAGATGAAATTAGATCAGACAACGGTCCACATTTCTCAGGTCAAGCATACAGAAATTTCACTAAGGACTGGAAGATCAAACACACAACATCTTCACCTAGATATCCTAAATCTAATGGCTTCATTGAGAGACAGATACAAAATGTCAAGTCAATCATGAAGAAAACAAGAATAGAGGATGTACACCTAGCACTCTTGAGATGGAGAACAACACCAGTAGACAGTAAGATCGACAGTCCAGCAGAACTTATGTTTGATAGAAGATATAAAGACCTTCTACCATCTAAGGTCCACTTCCGTCCACAACATAGAGACAGCACATATGATCAACTTCAGCATCGTCAACAAGTTCAGAAATCCAACTATGACAAATGTGCTAAAAACTTACCACCATTATATCCTGGTCAGCATATGACTACCTACAACCACGACAATGACACATGGTCAAAAGCAACAATCATTTCCAGAAACCCTGAACCCAGGAGCTATACCTTAAGACCAGACAGCAGAAACAACCTCCTGAGGCGAAACAGAGTGGACATCAGAGAAATCCCACAGAATACAACAGAGAAGAGAATTCCCACGCTTACAACAGGCAATGCAGTAACTCCAGACCTTGGTACCCCACAAAACCAACAACCACCAAGGACGGAATCACAACCAACTCAAGCTAAACCAGGGACTTCCGCAGAACCACCAGCACTTTACACCACTCGTTCTGGCCGTACAGTGACACCTCCCAGCCGATACAGACAGTGACATATATACTCACACTGAGCATTACACATACTTATCCTTTCTCACATGAAACATTTCGTTGGAAATGTTTACACACATTTTTTTTTTCAAAAAAGGGGGGATGTAATATGAATACATTAAAGTACGAACCACACATTGTAATATAATGCGAATCTTGACATGTACGATATTCTGCAAATAAACATGGCTACAAACTGAACATGCTTTTACTGAGTGCCTTCTGAAACATGTGTGTGCTTGTGTAGATGACGAGGTAATGCTTATATACATACATCATAACATTACAACGCCAGGCTGACAGGTTTGGGAACCACCGTTTATAGTCTTGAGTTTACGTACTCAGCAATCTGCCGAGTTCCGCGTTCTGTTGAAAGTTCACAAGAAATTACCGAATGATATAAGATTAGGACATTCTGTGCTTTCAATGCGAGGTCAACGAACCCAACAGTAGTGATAAGCGACCATCGGGTCAGATAGATTACTTTCGTCAAGTGGATGACTCATGCTCATGTGTGTAGACGGTCATGGACAAATCCCCTTAACCTTGAAATTGCTAAATAGTTCGTGGTAACTATCTCAGTGGCAGATATAGGCACCTGAAGCCAAAGTATTTTATATATATATACACACACACATACCCAAGCCAGCCACCCGCCCACCCCCACCCACTGGCTGCATGCAGGAGGATCTCATGATGGGCAGGGGGAGCTGAGAATTGGCTCTGTGATGATTCGTTGGGAGAGCCCAGAACCAGAGCAGAGTATTTTAGCTCTGCATATCTGAAGAGCATCCTTGGATCGCGGGGAATGCACAGTATGCCACGTACTTCTTGCTCCTAGCTTAAAACCGGATGTGATGATCCTTTTAATGCCAGTCAAGCTGGAGAAACTGGAGCTCATGACTTCAAATCAACACGTTTCGGAATGACAGAAAAGACACAGGAAAAGCCTAGATCTACAGTGTAGATAATACCAAGGAGTCTTCAACTTGGTATTGGCTGCAAAAGAGCGAGAAGCTCGGCGGTTAGTTAAACAACAACAAAAATAACAATATGTATACATCCTCCTCCTGTCTCCTCTTGTCGCTCCTAACGGCGGAGCATGGAACAAGCACTGTAGTTGTTCCTAGAGAGCCTTATTGTTAATGTTAATCAGAATCGATCCCACTGCACTCCGGGCAAACCCATAGGTGCTCAGTCTCCCTCAGCAAATGTTGAAGAGTATGAATGCTATATGTACCTGTAGCCCGCTGGTTGTACATACGACTGATGCATCCTCTCTCTCACGTCTTTTTCTGCTAGTCCCACGTTTGATGCCAAATTCCAACAGTCTCAGCCTTGTTGATTCATCCATTGCAGTGTCATTTTCCAGCAGGCGATCATTATATCGCCCTTAGCATCTCTCCTTTATCCATGTCCAGTCTCCCCACTATGGGTGCTCTCGAAGCCAGTCTGTCAGCTCTCTCACTGCCACGTAAGCCTGCATGACCAGGACAGTAGATCCACACCAGTTCTTGAAGACTTGAAGATTCTATTGATGTTTTCCATTACTGCCTCAGCCATCCGTTCTGAACTTTCCTAAGCATGGCTTGAGAGTCTGACAATATAACTTCCCTGGTTGATGCAGTTTCAGACAGCCACCTCAGTGCTGCAGTAACTCCCTCTACCTCCATTCTCATGCTGGAGGTTGTTGTCATGTAGGCTCCACTCTGTTCAGCGACGACCCTGCCCTTTATTCTCACCACGCACTACAGACCCATCAGTGTACACAATGACGTCATCATCCCCAGCATGATCACTTATCAGCTGATTAATCTCCAGCTGTGCTTTTCCACTGCCCCAAGGTCTGCACTCTCTGCCAAGGCTAATGATGACCTGCTGGTGGTTTATCCAGTTCTGACCTGACTTACTCCACCCTGCCCCTTTGGATATATTTTCAACCCTGGTCACCTGACCAATCGTAGCCTCTGCCTGTGCCATCCATGACATCCCCCTCTTTATTCATGCTCCTTTGATGTCAGCTACGTTCTCATGTAGGGTGTTTTTTTTTTTTTGGTCGGTGGTTACCCGCATATAGGCTTTTGCCTGGCCCGTCGCATATCTGGTTCTAATCGACAGCAATCCGAGAATGTATCTCACTGTCACAATGGGGGCATCACGCATACAGCCCAAAACTAGTCGCATCCCTTCATTTTGAATGCGTTCCAGTCGTTCACATTGTGGCACTGACAGCGTGAGTATTCCTAGCCCATACTCGATTACTGAAATCACGAGCTGATACAGGAGAAACAGTAGTCTCTGTTCCAAACGCGCAGCAGCCATTATTTTTAAGGCTACCAGTCCTCGCTTGCACTTCTGTGTGTCAGGAGACACGTCTGACATTGATCGCAATGATCTGTCTAGAGAGCCTGCACCAAATCATTCGCTGTATAGCAGCATGGAGTCAATGTGCATCACTGTCTCCAGGAAGCTTTCACGAATCATATGTGTGTATGATACTTACAGCTGTAGTTTTTGTGGCAAATAGTGTTCCACGACGATTAAACGCTAGCTGCCTTCCTTGGATGCGGTAGCTGTTTCTCATGCTCCCTCTCTGGAATCGAACTCTGATTCCCCGTTACCCACATGGTAGGCATGTCACACACCATCAACATTTGATAAGACAGACGTTTGAAAGATACGTTGCCGGTGTCGCAGGCAAGACGTACTTAACGCAACGGAACACTGTACAGTGCCTCCTGTCTGATGGTGCCCGACACAGTACACTGATGCGTACCTAGGTACTGCTAACTATACAATGAAGCTTACCTGCTAGGTACGGAACACTTAACTTGTGCAGGAATTACTTCACACTTTCAAGGAAAAATAAATCGAAAACCCGTACAAAATATAATTAATGCTTTACTAAATGTATTAAGAAAAAGATGTACCAGTAAAATCAAAGTTGAGTATAAATAAAGAGTATTAATAAGGAAAAACTGGAAAGATGACATTCCTTTGAAATATACTAGAAACTACTTTATAATATGAAAGCTAACACCGACAGATTGGCCTTAAGCTACACTTAAAACCTTATCATAGAGAGAACCATTGTTTAATAGATATATGCAAAGCTGGTGGGAGTTGCAGTGTAGAGGCCTCCAAATTGTCGACATCTTTATAAGTGGACAGTAGAAATATAAAGTATAGTCAGATTACCTGGGGCCTTACAATGCACAGCTACTATAGTGCAGTGGTAAGTGCATATAGCTCAACATCTGAACCCCATGTTTTATCTTCTGTGTTGTGACTTTCTTTCAGATACAGAAAAACGGGTTTTGAAAGATAGTTTTTGAATGCATCACAGTAATCTGAACTTTTCATAGTTTAAATGGCTACCTCCATGGGAGCCGCGCTGGTGTAATGGTTACCACTTTGCGCTGGCGATCAGGTGTTCAAGGTTCAAGCCCGGGGGTGGGCATTTAAAGGAGTGTCACCGATCGGGATTTTGACTGAATAACCTGAACGGCTCCTGAGATAAACCCTCTGTGGATGGGAAGGAGCGAAGCTCCTGACCGGGTTGGAAGGAAAGTCCACAGGCTCCCCAGCCTCGCAATGACATGTCATTGGGCTGAAAGCCCAAGAGCCGCTGGTTAAGAAATAAAAAATAAAATAAATAATAAAATGGCAACCTCTCGTATGTTTGTAAGAAAAAAATTCATGAGAGAGCGTATGTAGGTTATAATTATTGACATTATATTACATCTATTAAGCATAATCACCCATCCATAAGATGGTCAAATAATATCAGACAAAGAACCGAGCATTGCAGGCTAAAAAAAATAGCTGTTCAGCAAATGAAAAATAGGGCAGTCAGGCGTGTCCACGAGAGGAATACAAACTTTATACAAGTGTATAAACTCATAAGCTGGGAAATAGAAGAAGCTAGGAAGCAGACATATAAGTAAGAACACAATAGTAACGTACCGCGTAACGGTACGTCGAGTGGCTGAGTGGATAGAGCGTCTGCTTATTGAGGCACAGTTACCGAGTTCGAAACTAGGTAGCGTCACGCTCCAGTCTACCCAGCTGTAAATGGGTACCTGACTCTGCCCATGAGTTTAGGGAAAGCAAAGACAGCAACGAAGAGGGGATCCACTTCATAAAGCCGAGACCTAGTATGGTAAAGCCTCTAACACTTCACTCCCTTTCGGCAGCATTTGCTTTAGAACTACCCTTACTTTTATTACATAATGATAATTGGCAACAAAGAAATAAGTGACCGATTCCGATTAGAATACAAACAACACATCATCAGTATTTGCCTTCTCGCTCCGTGTGGAGCACGGACCCACAACTGCAGCTGGCCCGCTTACATAACGCTTGCACCAGGCATTCACACGCTCTTGCCGTGGTGGTTTATGTAGCAATTTGTTTCACATGATGAGGTTGCCAGCCTTAGGTACAACCTCATATTAGTCGAATTGCTTGAGGTAGCCGTAGTCCTTTATTTCTTTGTCTTATCAGAAACCTCCACCAATTGCGCTGGGCAAATACAAAGAAAACCAAACATTTAAAAAAAAATTCAGAAAGTGCAAATTAATTTTTAAACAAAAACAGAAAGAAACAGTGACACAAACTGAGCCTACAAAAAAAAGGGTCACTGTTGCGTGTGAAATTCTCGCAACATCGTTTTGGTGTACAAGATATTTATTTTGTAATGCAAGGGGAACAACTCCACCAATTGCGCTGGGCAAATACAAAGAAAACCAAACATTTAAAAAAAAATTGAACAAGACTTTGGAATGTCAATAAGTGCAAATTAATTTTTAAACAAAAACAGAAAGAACAGTGACACAAACTGAGCCTACAAAAAAAAGGGTCACTGTTGCGTGTGAAATTCTCGCAACATCGTTTTGGTGTACAAGATATTTATTTTGTAATGCAAGGGGAACAATTGCTTGAAATTTATAGTCACTTTTCATTGTAAGCAGTTGTCTCCTCGCGTTGGTATCGATAGCAGTTAAGTTTGTTACGCGTTCTTGAATCGAGTCCATGTATGGACTGGCTAGGCCGCTTTTTAAAAAGCGGTTGGCAACCTGTTGGGTTATCCTTATAAGGTAATCATTCTTAAGCTGGTTCTTGGTAAAGGTCCTTGTGTCTTAAGTTTTCTGAGCGGTGGTCGATTCGCGCTGGACTGCGCATGCCCAAATCTTGGGTCTTTGTCGAACGGGTTTCCGCCCACCAGTCAGTGAGCGAAGATTTCGATAGCGAAGGGACGTCTCTGTGGAGCGTCTCTGCTAATTTATTCTGTCAGGAATGTGAGTCCTCTTATGGATATTTCGTTTATTCGAGATGATACCTCTAGTGTATTTCCACACGCCGGAAAAGCGTATTATTTCTGTGGTTATTTTCTGAAGGCAAGGTAAATTACATTTACATTAACTTTATCGATTTTTGTCCGTGAGTGACATTTGATTCGTGCCTGTCTTTGAAAGTCGTCATCACGAGATGTTTTCTCAGCTCACATATTGCTACATTGAACCGCATCGGGTTGATGCATGTCCCAAGGACCATTACTTGCTACTTCGCTACATGAACTAGGTTTGAAACCTTTTGTTATCTAGAGGATTTTTTGAGGACATTATTTATACTTTAGAAGACGTGTCTGTCTTGCTGAAGTCAGATTAAGGAGAGTGAACTGATCTCATACATCTGGTTATCTCCTGGCTAAGATAGAAAGGGATGGAGAATTTTCCCGACTACATTACAGCCTTATAATGTATTGACATGCCTGTGAATCACCTTTATTATGATGCTGTCTACCGTCCATTGCTATACTGACATTGTTGCTGTGATAATGACTGTCTGATGTACCTACATATTCGCGTATACATTTTGTCACTGTGGCGTCCACAATAAATGATACAGAAAAACGTCACTAGCTGTTACAAGCATCATTGACTTTATACGTCGTGAGTTAACTGACGTCCTTGTGTGGATTGCCCTGTTTTTGTATGATCATTGTTTGACTGTACATCATCTACACACTACACAAAACCAGACAGGCGGATACCATCCATCATCATATGGCATCACGCATCATTTGGTGGCCATAAGCTGGTTTGATCTGGTACCAGCAAACACGGGGTCCCTTACCCACTTCATTTTTAACAAGAATTCATCAGCATCCTTCAAGAAATTAACATTCTTCAAGACAGTCAACATCTTCAAAATTTTCAAAGTACTCGGCGTTGTCCGGTAAATGTCAAAATTGCAATTTTTGACTGAAACAGAAATTTGACAGTACCCGGCGTTGTTACATGTTGCCGGATAACTCGGACTGCTGTTATCTTTTACGCAAGTCAAGCAAGTTGCTGCTGTCAAGGTTCCAGTGCTGTCGTTTTTTGTGAAGGTCAAGTGCCGGTTGAAACGGGTTGTTTTCTGAAGAAGGCCAAGTACCGATTTCCATCAACTTACTTTTGGATAAGAGGGTCAAGTGCCGAAACAACTCAACATACAGTATTTCAGAAGCTCTAGTATCATCGTCGTGGCAGTTGAGCAGTGCAGATGCATCATCGTTGGAGCTTCGCTCTTTAGGACGTTGATGGATATCTGTTTTTTCTGCTGTTCTACGATTGGAAGCCTATAAGTTAAGTGGCCTGTTTGTACGTAAACTGTGACCTAATACTTCTGCTGAGTCTTCTGTGTTTCATCTCATTCTTTTGTCATATTGTTATATGTTATTTGTTTATATGTTATTTGTATAAATATATGTTTATATTTCGCGGGTCTGGCTGGGTGGCGACTCCTATAGATCATACCACATAGCAGAGGTTTTCTATTGAGAGTGTTCTGTAGGGTGTGCAAATTTCCGATACTGGAATTTGCTAAGCGACTTCTGTTGCTATTTATGTTAGTTGTGATGACATGTATTAATATTGTTTTCGTTATTATTTCGCATTCTTTAGTTTTGTTTTGATTTGTTTGTATTTGTTAGCCTACTCTTGACTATAGTTTAGTTTTATACAACATTTTTGTTTATACACTGTGGTGTCATGTATTTTGTTTAATATGCTCGCAGATATCGTCACATTTTTTGTGATATTTCTTTAATTTCCGCTTTATTTTTAGTTGATTTCTGCGAATGTTTTTGTATTGTTGCTGATCTTTGTTATTGTTTACATTGTTATTGTTTACATTGTTTACATTGTTTACATTTTCAATGTTTACATTCTGCTTGTGTTTACATAGTCATTGTTTACAGTTATAGTAATTAGTTAATGGACTATGCTAATGCACTGTTACTACTACACTGATGATAAATGAATGATGAATAGTGTCGTGCACTATTGAATGAGAAGTGCACTTATGATAAAGAATTGAGTGTTGATATTTCATATACAAGTTCTTTGATTGGAGACTTGTTTTCCCACAGAGATTGGGATAATATAATGTGATGTGAATATACAAGTGCTTAATTAAGACTTGTTACACTTAGATTTGAAATAAATTAGTTAAATATTTCAGGTTTGGACTCATATGTTAGACAACATGTCTACACTTGAGTACTTTATTGAACAGGGTAAATCCCTGGGTAAGACTGGTGATAAGTTGGAAGAGTATGCTACTGCTCTATATAACAAAGCGCTGAAAAAAAGAAAAAAAAAGACAGAAAGCAGAAGCTGAGCAGAAAAAGATAGATTCTGAGAATCTGAGACTGCAGATGCAGGCAGATGAAAGAAAATTCCAAATGGAAATGGAAAAACAGAAAAGGGAATCAGAAGCTGAGGAGAGAAAACTCCAGCTACAACTAGAAGCTGAAAGACTTCAAAAAGAGGCTGAAAATAAAAGACTTGAAAAAGAGGCTGAAAATAAAAGACTTGAAAAAGAAGCTGAGAATAAAAGACTAGAAATGCAGGCTCAAGCTGAAGAAAGGAAGTTACAAAGAGAGGCTGATGAGAGGAAAGAAAAAGCAAAAATGGAACATGAAGAAAAACTCTTAGCTTTAGAGTTGGAGAAGTTGAAATTGACGAGCATGAGTAATGCTAATGATGCAAACAAGGGTTCATCTTCGGATAAGGCTAATAATGATACTTTTAAGATTAAGTTACCAACATTTAGTCCTTCCAGTGATGACATAATGTTCTATCTGGACAGATTTGAACAAGCATGTAAAGCTCATAACATAGACAAAGCAAAATATGTTTATCAGTTATCAGGGATACTGACAGGTAAAGCTCTAAGTATGTTAAATATGGTGGATGAACCTGACAAGAACAATTATGAGGTTGTCAGGGCCGCTTTGTTAAAGAAATATCAGCTTAACGAAGACGGCTATCGTCTACAATTTAAAAACATGTTACCTGAAAATGGAGTTGAACTCTCCGAGTTTATTGCAAGAATACGCATTACTTTCTCACGATGGGTTGAACTATCTAAGACGGAAAAAACTTATGAAGCACTTATGGACTTAATACTTAGAGACAAAGTCATGTCGTCTGTCAATGAGTCTTTCCTTGCTTTCCTTCATGAACGTAAACCTAAAACAATAAAAGAAATGGAAGATTTCTGTTGCCAGTATGTAACTGCGCACCCACACATAACCATTGGTAACTCTAAGGTGAAAGAAGGTTTACCAGTTGCTTTGGCAGCACCGTATGGTCAGAACTTTGCTCGTAGATCCCAACAAAATTTTGATAGAAAGAGTAACGGTAATTACTTTCAAAATCATGGAAATCAATTTCATGGTGATTCTTCTTCGAAGAATTGGAGACAACCTGATAGTGCTCGTTACTATCACCCTAATAATTATAGACATTTCAAAAGAGGATATGGTAATAGAGGTTATTCCTGCCGAAGACCTCAAAACCAAACAAATAGATGTTCGCATCAATGTGGACATGATAGTAATCGTGGAAACTGGAATTCGAACCAGGATAACAATTACAATAGAGACTGTCGTGAGAAATTCTAATCCACATATATAAATTAAAAGTAAATGTAAAGCCTAACAAATAAATTCTATAAAAGGAAGAAGAATGGTAACGAACAGTGCTGTCACAATGACAGTACTCGAAATCCCCTTTGTTTTATGCTTCGTCTGCAAATTGTAACGTTTCCACGTTAAATATAAGCCACTGCATAATACAAGCGTTTCCACAACACATTAAAACGGGTATTGCATTTCTAAGAAAAAACATTGAGAGGCACACTGCGTATGACCTAAATTAATTACACTACGAATGGACAGATGGATGTAGGATGGAAAGAAGGGAGGGTTGAAAATCAGGAACGCATGCAACACTAAACACGCGTCTCGCTATTAATGCCACCCCCAACAAGCGTAACGCGATATACAATTACTACTATCACGCGTGTAAGGCCACATGCACTAACTTTTTTTTCAGACGGACAGTGATAAAAACACTACCCTTCCCAGAGTTAGGTTTTAAAAAAACCTGGAAAACGCTTATTAGGAAAGATGACATTAGATGGGTTTACGTTTGAAAACATGACAGTACCCAGACACCACATGGGGATTGAAGTGAACAGGAGGTGGTAGAAAATGCACATTTTGAACGCAGCCACCTAGCTCCCTTAGATTGAGATATTTGGATTCCTTAGGGCTTGCTGACACAGAATATGTTAAGTGTTACGCAAATAGTCCAGGAATTAATAAATTATAGGCAAAAGAAAATAATGAGGGTGTCAGACAACCTAAAAACTCGGAGTCGCTCAGTGGCAGAATTTTAACCACCATTGTACGGAAATAGGCCACAAGTTACATTTGAATTGATTGGATGGAATGATATGTAAGGCTAAACACGATTAGTCGGACTATAAATGCTATCTTTTGTTGTCAAGGGAGACGGAAGTAAGAGTATTTTTTTTTCAAACGATTGGGTAGAGATGGCCTGATTGGTTAGGTCTGTTAATATAGTTAATTGATAGCGTTAGTTCGAGACCACTAGTTCAAATAAGCTTGATAAAGCAACAGTGCGTTGAAGCCAGCTCATATTTTTGCTAAATAAAAGCCTGGAACATAAGCAGATGGGAATTTGTGCCAGTATTTGTGCCTACATTCAGTGCTAGTCAACGTATCTGTGTTTATTTCCTTGAATTTTGGGACTGTGGTCCTAGTTATTGAAGCCCTCCTGGTCTGAGCGTTTGCTGAATCCAGAGGCTACACATACTCTTGGGTCCCTATAGTAACCAGTGAGGTGTCTTCAGAAACAGTGAATAGTCGAGCAGAGGAGTCCTTTGCCTGCCGCCATCACGAAAGTTAAGCCCACTGTGGCCAAAAGAGCTCAACACTATGTACCCCTCGTAAATGACACTAACTTAATTAAAGAGGGCAATTAATTGTTTTAATGTTCGGAACTGAGACCATCTCCAATACTAGTTCCAAACATACACAAGCACATGCAGTCATGATGTCTAATAAGAATCTATCTTGAAGAACAAAACCAGTATTACCTCATATTACCACATCACAACTCACACACATAGAATACTAATATTGTATGTCAATGCAAAGACCACATTTATATCTGTGTACATAATATTTGAAATTACATGTTATTATATTGCCTGGTTCACTGTGTAGTTGAATCAGGATCACTATTGTAGAGAAAATCAATACATATGTACATATCTGAAATTTATCATTGAATCTTTTAAGATAGTCTTCTAGAGTGTTGACTGTTTGTGAGTGTCACAGTATTGTCAAGTGTGGTGGAATAATTAAATTGTTTATCTGTTGTTGTTGTGGTGACTTACACTTCATCATTTGCATAACCCTAGACATATAACGTTGCCAACACAATATTCCAGAATAATTCTGACTGAGATATAAATATGTGGCAGTAAGTAAGGTTATCTGTAAAACACTACACATATTAGATACAGATACCTTCACAGCTGATCTCAGTCAGTACACTAAGTCCCTATAAATATTTATATCATCCCACTTTACCACATATATTGGGGGTCCGGTCCGGGATATTGAATCCTTTACTAGTATAAATATTGGGGGTAATTCACTTCAGGGAATATAAAAAGTTAAAAGGTATCCTTGGGTGGAATTAAATAAGGTTGAGCTCTTGGTGCCTGTTTTGTCCATTGGATATATAATTACAGATTATATTGTTTAGTTAGATATTTTATTTAATTACCTGATATAAAATGGCGGACCTGGCCAAATTTCGATCTGCGGCTGTACAGACTGCAAAAGAGTTGGGATTAGATGGGCAAGTTATGATTACCTATGTCACTACTGAATGTGACAAATTTATTGAACGCGAAGAAAGAAGGTTTGAAGCCGAAAGAAAGTTAGAGGCTGAAAAAGAAATTAAGAGGTTGCAGATTGAGGCTGACAAAGAGGCTAAAGCATTGGAGGCTGATAGGGAGATTAAGAATCTCCAAGTAGAAGAACAAAAGGCAGAAAGGGAAGAGAAGAGATTAGCTGCAGAAAGGGAAGAGAAGAGATTAGCTGCAGAAAGGGAAGAGAAGAGATTAGCTGCAGAAAGGGAAGCAGAAGATAAAAGATTACAAAGGGAACATGAGCTACGACTAAGGGAGTTTGAGTTTCAGGGCCATGCTCCTGAAAATGGTGCCAGTCCCTTTGCCTCTGATGCTACTGCTACTCAGGGAGCCTCAACCTCAGCTATGAACTTTCATTTAGATCATTTTGTTGAGAAAGACGATGATATTGAGAGCTATATAAATAGATACGAATTATTAGCTACCACATATGGGTTAGAGAGAGAAAGGTGGAGCTTAAAGTTATCTCAAGGACTTCGTGGGGCAGCTTATGAAGTTTTTGCCAAAATGCACAGAGATGATCAGGAAAATTATGACATGCTAAAGCAGGCTCTTTTGTTAAGATATGAGAAGAACGCAGAATTTTACAGAAAAAAATTTAGGAATGCTAAACTACTGTCAGGTGAAACCTATCACCAGTTCTCTGCACGGATAGAGACATACTTGGAGAAATGGACTTCTCTGGGGAAAACCCAAGATCTTAAGGAAATGATCCTTATAGAACAATTAAGAGAGTCCATGGCTCCAGACCTGAGAAAGTTTCTCATGGAACAAGGTGCAGAGAGACTGGGTGAGTTGCTAAATGTTGCAGAAAGGTATCAAGCGGCCCAAGCAGAAGTATCAGGTAATAAAAAGAAACAGGTGGATAATTTTAGGGCACCACAGAACTTTAATAAATTTGATCATAGGGATCAAAACAAAGGTAAGCACCAATTTGATAGGCCACGGTATGACAATAAAAATAAAAACCCACAATTCGATGAAAGGAAATATGATGAAAGAAAATCTTACAACCAAGGAAAAAGGTGGTGTAAAAATTGTAAGATGAACAATCATGACACTGACCGTTGCAGAAGGAACCCTATAGTTATGGCAACCCTTCAGGTCAGGTCGACCTCAAGAAAGGAGGAGGATATTCTGTTAGATACCACTCCAGAAGAGATGAGGAAGGCACAGGCTGGGGATAAGACCCTCAAGCCTTGTTTCAGGAAATTGTCAACTTGTCATACAACTCCAGGCAAGGGAGATTTTTACATGAAAAACAAGTTGATGTATAGGAAGGCCGGAACTAGATCCAATGGTCACGGACAGCTGGTTCTTCCAAAGAGATATAGGACAGAATTAATAAGGAGCCTACATGTGAAACCAGATGGGGACCATGAGAAAATAGGTACCATCATCCAAAAGGTGGCTCACAATTATTATTGGCCCAAGGCAAGATGGGACATTGAGAATTTTGTAGAAAGGTGTAGCATAGCACATGAGGGAACACCCACAAGTGGGAACATGGATCAGGACCTGGACACGCCACGGAAAAAAAATTAGGCCTGATAATAAAAAGAAAAATAAATTTGATAAAGTGGACCAAAGGGAATGGGAAGCCCCTTTTCACGGACAAGCTTCACTTAACTGTTTTACAATGGCCACTATGCGGAGAGTGCAAAAAGATGTCTTACCCCAGGATAAGCCGAAAATCCCTCAATCGGACTTAAACAAACTGGAGGAAGGAGATGTAGAGAGGAAATCTCTCATCAAGAATTTTAAGTGGGGAGAAAGCCCCAAGAGGAAAATTGGTAGCGGTCGTTTTGTGCATGATAATTCTGGGAAGAAAAATCATCACTATAGCGCTTCTAGTGGAAGAGACCATACCGGTGCATGGACAAATAGGTCCACAAAACTAAAGGTCCATATGTAACACTGTTAAGAACGTGGACGGATGAAAAAGCAGAGGAAAATATTACATCCTCATACCAATATGTGAATGAGCTGAACACTCGTTTAAAAACTGGCTGGAAACTTGCCAATGAAAATTTGAAACAAGCCAGGAAGAAACATGCTGCTTATTATAACAGGAAGGCAAAAGACAGAGATTTGGCTGTGGGAGAGAAGGTACTGCTTCTTTACCCGGAAATCAGAATAAGTTACAAATTGGATGGCAAGGTCCATATACAGTTCTAGAGAAGGTGTCTAGAACCAATTATAAGATAGATAAGAAGGGGAAAGAAAAAATCTATCATGTGAATCTCCTGAAGAAATATTTGGAAAGAGAACATCAGGAAGAGACACACTTGCTAACCTTGTCCATTGCAATGGAGATGAAGAAGGAACCACTTTCATCATTTGAATATCCATTACACCCCTGTGAGACAGCGGCACAGGTGAAAATCAGTACGCATTTAACGAAAAATCAGAAGGAGAGAGTGCAACAGGTTCTAGATAATCATACAGAGGTGTTAACAGATCGACGGGGCATACAAACTTATTGGAATATGATATGAAACTGATAGACCCCACACCTGTCTGTATGAAGCCTTATTCGATTCCTTTTGCTAAGGAGAAAGCTTTGAAGGAAGAGATAGACTATTTGTTGAAGGAAGGAATTATTTCACACAGTGAATCTTCGTATAGTTCCAGTGTTGTACTTTTAAGGAAACCCTCTGGAGAACATAGACTCTGTATAGATTACAGGAGACTGAATGCTATTACAGAAGGACAGGTGGATCCATTGCCGGATACAAATCAGTTGTTTGCCAGGCTAAATAAAGCTAAGTATTTCTCAAAAGTGGATTTGAGTAAAGGATACTATCAAATTCCAGTAAAGCCTGAGGTTAGACCATATCTAGCTTTTAGTACCTCAGAAGGACACTATGAGTTTAACAGATTGCCATTTGGATTGAAGAATGCACCTAGTGTCTTCTCTAGAATGATGAGAAAATTATTGGACCCTCTGAATAACCCATGCATTACAAATTTCATGGATGATATCCTTATAGCAACAGAAACCTTTGAGGAACACATTGACTCTCTGAACATGCTGTTTAATCGACTTAGGAAGCGAATTTAACAGCCCGACCAACCAAATGTTGCGTTGGATGTAAAGAATTGGAATTCCTGGGACACACAGTTTATCAGGGAAATATGACCCCTGACCCAAAGAATTTGGAGAAACTAAAGAAAGCCCCGAGACCACAAACCAAGAAAGACGTGAGATCCTTTGTCTCATTATGTGGTTTCTACCAAAAGTATATCAAAAACTTTAATTCCATATGTGCACCGTTAACTGATTTGACACGTAAAGGAAACCCAGATCGAATTACATGGACACCACAATGTGAAATGGCTTACCAAGAATTGAAGGAAAAGCTCACAAGTAAACCTATTTTGAAACTACCTGACTTAAGTCAGGAATTTGTAGTAAGAACGGATGCCAGTAATATTGGGTTAGGTGCAACTCTGCTACAGAAATCAGATGCATTGGATGGGGAATTAAGCCCAGTGGCATATGCTAGCAGAAAGTTGAATAAAGCTGAAACCAACTACTCAACTAGCGAAAAAGAATGTCTTGCAGTAATATGGGCGATAAAGAAATTCAATATTTATCTGTATGGAAGGCATTTAAGTTGCAAACGGATCACAAACCCTTGTCGTTTCTAGCACAAGCTAGGCATGAGAACACTAGATTACTCCGTTGGTCATTATTGCTACAGCCATTTGAGTTTAGCATAGAGTATATAAGTGGAAAAACAAATCTGGGAGCGGATTTTTTTAAGCCGCCATCCGTGTGATGAGAATCACCGTAAGCCCCAGAAATAATAATAAATTTCTCTATGTGTATATAGAATTATAGACTGACATATAACGTCTGTTTTAAGAGGGGAGGATTTGTCGTGAGAAATTCTAATCCACATATATAAATTAAAAAGTAAATGTAAAGCCTAACAAATAAATTCTATAAAAGGAAGAAGAATGGTAAAGAACAGTGCTGTCACAATGACAGTACTCGAAATCCCCTTTGTTTTATGCTTCGTCTGCAAATTGTAACGTTTCCACGTTAAATATAAGCCACTGCATAATACAAGCGTTTCCACAACACATTAAAACGGGTATTGCATTTCTAAGAAAAAACATTGAGAGGCACACTGGTATGACCTAAATTAATTACACTACGAATGGACAGATGGATGTAGGATGGAAAGAAGGGAGGGCTGAAAATCAGGAACGCATGCAACACTAAACACGCGTCTCGCTATTAATGCCACCCCCAACAAGCGTAACGCGATATACAATTACTACTATCACACGTGTAAGGCCACATGCACTAACTTTTTTTCAGACGGACAGTGATAAAAACACTACCCTTCCCAGAGTTAGGTTTTAAAAAACCTGGAAAACGCTTATTAGGAAAGATGACATTAGATGGGTTTACGTTTGAAAACATGACAGTACCCAGACACCACATGGGGATTGAAGTGAACAGGAGGTGGTAGAAAATGCACATTTTGAACGCAGCCACCTAGCTCCCTTAGATTGAGATATTTGGATTCCTTAGGGCTTGCTGACACAGAATATGTTAAGTGTTACGCAAATAGTCCAGGAATTAATAAATTATAGGCAAAAGAAAATAATGAGGGTGTCAGACAACCTAAAAACTCGGAGTCGCTCAGTGGCAGAATTTTAAACCACCATTGTACGGAAATAGGCCACAAGTTACATTTGAATTGATTGGATGGAATGATATGTAAGGCTAAACACGATTAGTCGGACTATAAATGCTATCTTTTGTTGTCAAGGGAGACGGAAGTAAGAGTACTTTTTTTCAAACGATTGGGTAGAGATGGCCTGATTGGTTAGGTCTGTTAATATAGTTAATTGATAGCGTTAGTTCGAGACCACTAGTTCAAATAAGCTTGATAAAGCAACAGTGCGTTGAAGCCAGCTCATATTTTTGCTAAATAAAAGCCTGGAACATAAGCAGATGGGAATTTGTGCCAGTATTTGTGCCTACATTCAGTGCTAGTCAACGTATCTGTGTTTATTTTCTTGAATTTTGGGACTGTGGTCCTAGTTATTGAAGCCGCACCTGGTCTGAGCGTTTGCTGAATCCAGAGGCTACAACATACTCTTGGGTCCCTATAGTAACCAGTGAGGTGTCTTCAGAAACAGTGAATAGTCGAGCAGAGGAGTCCTTGCCTGCCGCCATCACGAAAGTTAAGCCCACTGTGGCCAAAAGAGCTCAACACTATGTACCCCTCGTAAATGACACTAACTTAATTAAAGAGGGGCAATTAATTGTTTTAATGTTCGGAACTGAGACCATCTCCAATACTAGTTCCAAACATACACAAGCACATGCAGTCATGATGTCTAATAAGAATCTATCTTGAAGAACAAAACCAGTATTACCTCATATTACCACATCACAACTCACACACATAGAATACTAATATTGTATGTCAATGCAAAGACCACATTTATATCTGTGTACATAATATTTGAAATTACATGTTATTATATTGCCTGGTTCACTGTGTAGTTGAATCAGGATCACTATTGTAGAGAAAATCAATACATATGTACATATCTGAAATTTATCATTGAATCTTTTAAGATAGTCTTCTAGAGGTTGACTGTTTGTGAGTGTCACAGTATTGTCAAGTGTGGTGGAATAATTAAATTGTTTATCTGTTGTTGTTGTGGTGACTTACACTTCATCATTTGCATAACCCTAGACATATAACGTTGCCAACACAATATTCCAGAATAATTCTGACTGAGATATAAATATGTGGCAGTAAGTAAGGTTATCTGTAAAACACTACACACATTAGATACAGATACCTTCACAGCTGATCTCAGTCAGTACACTAAGTCCCTATAAATATTTATATCATCCCACTTTACCACAGAGACAACAATAACTTCAGAGATAATAATAACTCTGATAACTTCAGAGGTAATAATAGTCGCGGTAGATCTCAACACAAAAAAAAGAGATATCAGCAGGCTAATTCTGTACAACAGGAAACTCAGGGAGCCTGTAATCAGGTTGTTGATAATAAAAACTTTGACACTGTCACTGGTTCTGCTTTTGACTTTGAGAGAGCAAACAAATGCCCCCAATGCAGTACTTTATTCGAACCGGGTACCATAACTACTTTGAGTTGTGGTCACCCACTTCCCGCTCTTCCTGCTGCTGTTGCGCATGACGGGAGGGGTTCTTTAATCCTACATAAGGGTCTTGTTAATGATACTCCGGTCTCACTACTTTTCGATTCCGGATGCACCACTATTGGTGTTAGACAATCGCTTGTAGATCCATCTTGTGCTACAGGAAAGGTTATCAAATGTGACACATTTGGCGGCACTCTAGAAAAATATCCTACTGCTGTAATTCGCATTGCCACTCCTTTCTTTACTGGAGATGTGCATGCTTGTCTCTTACCTAATCCTATTGCGGACCTTATTATTGGTCGTATTCACGGAGTTAGGGAGTGTACCCCACAGCAGATTGCTGCTTGGGAAGATAATAACATGCAAGCTACAAATGCAGTAGTTACAAGAGCACAAGCTCTACAAACACCCGAAACTTCACTGAATAGTGATAATGAAGTTGATAGCCAAGATAGTCACTTAGTAATCACTCGTGACTCTTTCATAAAATTGCAAGAAGAAGATCCTTCTTTAAAAAAATTCTTCGTTCTTGCGAAGAAAGGTGATCCGAATCAGGATACAAATAGAAAATCTTGGATTGCAATGAGAAACGGCGTACTTGTACGTATGGTACAAGATTCGACTACGTCGGCACATTCGCAAATTCTTGTTCCCAAGAGCATGAGAGTGCAAATATTGCAACATGCTCATGACTCGCAATGTGCTGGACATATGGGTTTTTCCCGTACGAAGTCGAGAGTCCTTGCGGCTTTCTTTTGGCCTTTTGTCAATAAGGACATTCGTATTTACTGCCGATCATGCAAGGTATGTCAGGAGGTCAAATCTAGAGGACCACGACATGCTGCGCCTATCCAGGCTGCTGACATTCCTATTCGGCCGTTTCAGAAAATGGCCATAGATATAATTGGCCCTTTTAAGGTCAAGTCGGCCAGAGGACATCAGTTTATCCTTACATGTGTCGATATGTGCACACGTTGGCCAGAGGCTATTCCTCTTAAGAGCATATCTACTACAGATATCGCCGATGCTCTTTGGTTGATATTTTCTCGCTTGGGGTTCCCCAGAGAAATATTGTCAGACCATGGCACTCAACTCATATCTGACACTATGTCACAGGTAATGTCTACCTTACATATTGAACGATCTCTCAGTAGTATCTACCATCCTATGTCTAATGGGTTAGTTGAGCGTCTGAATAGAACGCTCAAGACTTTGCTTGGTAAGATAACTGAAGATCATCCTCAAGATTGGGACAGGGTTTTACCCGCGGCTCTCTTTGCCTATAGAGAAGTCCCTAATGAACACACAGGATTTTCTCCCTTCGAACTTGTCTTTGGCGCGCGTCCACGCGGCCCTATGTCTTTATTACACGATCTCATCACTGCCGATGATATTAGCGATGAAACTCAATCCTCATATGAGTATGTCATTGCTCTTAGACAAAAGATCATTGAGGCATGTAAGCTAGCAACTGCTTCATCAGAAATTGCTAAAGAGAAGGCAAGGCAGTTTGCTAACAAGAATAGATGTCTACGACAACTTTGTCCAGGTGACAAAGCATTCGTCCTACTCCCCAGTAGGGAAAATAGACTTCTTATTGCATGGAAAGGTCCGTATGCAATAGTCTCTCGGATTTCCGATGTTGACTATGTGGTCGATATTGATGGAAAGCATAAAACTTTCCACATAAACATGCTTTCGGAATTTCACGAACGTCCGGACTATTTGCTGCCTATTTTCCAGGCAACGGATGATGCTCCTGCACCTCACGGTCATTATTCATCCCTGTCTGTCATTCAGGATGAGGAAGCTACCTTCTCTGATGTCAATCTTCCCCTTCCAGTGGTTCCATTACATTCCACGGAATCTTGGAAAAACGTTTCTGTTTCTCCTAATCTTTCTGGTGACGAACATCGACAAGTCTCGTCGATGTTACAAACATTTCAGGATGTTCTCACTGACATTCCTGGACACACAGATGTCATAGAACATGACATAATTCTTACCGACAATAATCCAATTAGGGTTAGGCCGTATCCTATCCTATACACTTTCAGTCGCAAGTGGAAAAGGAATTGGATGAAATGATTCAATTAAATATAATTGAACCATCGACTTCACCATATTCTTCTTCCATGGTTATTGTCCGGAAGAAGGATAAGAACATACGAATTTGCGTTGATTATCGCAAATTGAATCAGGTCACAAAGTTCGATGCTGAACCGATGCCTTTGTTAGAAGATCTACTGATTAGACTTTCTAATTCTAGATTCTTCACTAAACTTGACTTGTCTAAAGGTTATTGGCAAGTGCCTTTAGCAGAGCATGCCAAACCTCTTACTGCTTTTTCTACACCTAGGGGTCTATTTCAATGGAATGTTATGCCTTTTGGTCTCATGAACGCCCCTGCCACTTTCGTTCGCATGATGCGTCGAATTCTGTCACATCGTTCGGATGTCATCGCATACTTAGATGACATCTGTCTCTTCAGTGATACCTGGGAAGATCACTATTTAGGGTTATATGACTTACTGTCCACTCTACGTGAGAATAATTTGACAGCAAAACCTTCTAAAGCTTTTGTTGGTTTTGGTGAAATCTCTTTCCTGGGTCATCGTGTTGGTCATGGTCTCTTGAAGACAGAAGACCACAATACTTCCAAAATACTGAACATCTCTGTTCCTAAAACGAAGAAACAAGTTAGGAGTCTCTTAGGTTTAATTCAATTTTATGGGAGATTTATTCCAAATTTATCTTCGATCATGGCACCTCTCTCAACATTGTTGAAGAAAGGTTCGCCTAATCTGGTCCGTTGGTCTGAAGAATGCCAATCTTCACTAGACCAAATCAAGAATATATTTTCTTCTCCTCCCATCTTAAGATTACCTACTCTTGATAGGACTTTTGTTCTTCGGAGTGATGCTTCATCCACTGGGATTGGAGCAGCACTGATGCAAGAATATGCAAATACTCTGCATCCTGTTATGTACATTTCTAGAAAACTAAATGCGGCAGAGAGGAACTACTCGGTTTTAGACCGTGAGTTGTTAGCGATGGTTTGGTCAATTCTCAAACTACAAAGATTCCTCCTGGGCGCACATTTCATTCTAGAGACTGATCAGAAAGCTCTTACAGCTATTCAGACTAAGAATTTGAAGAGTTCGAGATCCACTCGATATGCTATAGCTCTTCAACCTTTTCACTTCACGGTACGAGCTATCCGTGGTGCGGATAATGTGATGGCTGACATTTTGTCTAGATGCCCACATGACTCCAACTAATACTTCTGTCCTATATTTCTATATATATTACAGAGTCATAACACACCTATATTACTACAATAGATTAGCACATCTGTACTCACTTTATATGTACACATACTATCGTGCTTTGTTATCATCTTCTTCTGTTTCGTTTTTTAAGATGATAGAGGAAGACTGAGTAGTTAATATAAGGGCCGTTAGTTTACTAAACAGCCACAATTATTAATAATGTATTGTACCTTATGAAGCATATTAGTTATTAATTAGCATTATATTGCTTGTACTTTCTCAGAATGTCATTGATGAGCTGAGGACTTACCTTACTATTATCAAGCATGACGAGTTCTAGATTGTGTACTTACCCTCGGAATACCAGAGCATATGTCCTGGATCGTCATGTAGTTTAACTTTACTATGTACTTATGTCATTACATGTCAAATAATGTACTATTTAAATTTTCCTATCAGATTTGTACATCCATTTTTAAAGACAATATTAGATTATGCTGTTTAATGATGATTATGGTAACTTGCATACGTATATTGTGTTTACATGCTAACGTGATGTGTGTTGGTGACACCTCCCCGATCTGAATATTTTTTGAGACATATTTATTTTTCTGTTGAGGTATATCCTCACCAGACACTCTATATTTAGCCTCATGTTAGGCAATTTAATTAATTATCAGCGCATAATTCGTGCGTTTTGAGCCGCTTATCGCATGCTCTTTGATATTTAAAAAAAAAAAATATGTTCCACATTTTTTTTTTTATCGGGAGGCGGTGGTGATATGTTGCGTGTGAAATTCTCGCAACATCGTTTTGGTGTACAAGATATTTATTTTGTAATGCAAGGGGAACAATTGCTTGAAATTTATAGTCACTTTTCATTGTAAGCAGTTGTCTCCTCGCGTTGGTATCGATAGCAGTTAAGTTTGTTACGCGTTCTTGAATCGAGTCCATGTATGGACTGGCTAGGCCGCTTTTTAAAAAGCGGTTGGCAACCTGTTGGGTTATCCTTATAAGGTAATCATTCTTAAGCTGGTTCTTGGTAAAGGTCCTTGTGTCTTAAGTTTTCTGAGCGGTGGTCGATTCGCGCTGGACTGCGCATGCCCAAATCTTGGGTCTTTGTCGAACGGGTTTCCGCCCACCAGTCAGTGAGCGAAGATTTCGATAGCGAAGGGACGTCTCTGTGGAGCGTCTCTGCTAATTTATTCTGTCAGGAATGTGAGTCCTCTTATGGATATTTCGTTTATTCGAGATGATACCTCTAGTGTATTTCCACACGCCGGAAAAGCGTATTATTTCTGTGGTTATTTCCTGAAGGCAAGGTAAATTACATTTACATTAACTTTATCGATTTTTGTCCGTGAGTGACATTTGATTCGTAGCCTGTCTTTGAAAGTCGTCATCACGAGATGTTTTCTCAGCTCACATATTGCTACATTGAACCGCATCGGGTTGATGCATGTCCCAAGGACCATTACTTGCTACTTCGCTACATGAACTAGGTTTGAAACCTTTTGTTATCTAGAGGATTTTTTTAGGACATTATTTATACTTTAGAAGACGTGTCTGTCTTGCTGAAGTCAGATTAAGGAGAGTGAACTGATCTCATACATCTGGTTATCTCCTGGCTAAGATAGAAAGGGATGGAGAATTTTCCCGACTACATTACAGCCTTATAATGTATTGACATGCCTGTGAATCACCTTTATTATGATGCTGTCTACCGTCCATTGCTATACTGACATTGTTGCTGTGATAATGACTGTCTGATGTACCTACATATTCGCGTATACATTTTGTCACTGTGGCGTCCACAATAAATGATACAGAAAAACGTCACTAGCTGTTACAAGCATCATTGACTTTATACGTCGTGAGTTAACTGACGTCCTTGTGTGGATTGCCCTGTTTTTGTATGATCATTGTTTGACTGTACATCATCTACACACTACACAAAACCAGACAGGCGGATACCATCCATCATCATATGGCATCACGCATCAGTCACTTAATCTGACCAAAAAAATATATAACACATACGGCCTGTATGTATATATAAATATATGTATAGATAAAAAATATATAACAAAAGTGATTCTGGGGTTCGAATCCTGGGTAAGCCACTCACGTCTGTTGTTTTTCTGTTGTCTAGTGTTCTACTTCTTTATTTCTTACGAGTGCCTGAAAACATACCTTTATGTTTGTCTAATATTTATTGACCCAAAAAAATAAAATTAGGTCAATGTACAGCAGTGGTCCTCATCCTTTTTTGTACCTCGGGCACATTTTAGTTATAAAGAGGGTGGTGAGTACCAACTAAATACCACGATTCATATATTTAAAATCAGTTCATTTTCACAACAAAATATACAAAATACTTATATAAGGCCGTGTAAAGGCATTTAAGGATATGGGAAATATCCAGGATTTAAAAAAAATTATCTTCAAATTATTCGAGTCAAAAGTATAATTATTGCGATCGTAGGCACTGCGTGTCACTCACTGGTCAACTGTTTATTTTTAGTTGTGACTATCTGAAAAGTTTTTGAAATTTACTGAGACCACTAACAGTAAATACTTAATAATTTTAGCAGAGGGTAAGCCGTCATTTTTGACAATGCAAGCGCAATTATATATTTACTAGCAATAACCCGTCAATAATGACGGAAGTAAATCAAATGACAGATCTGTCCATGCACTCTGAACACATATGGTCCACGTCCAACGAAGCGATCGATTTGGGCACCCATGGATGCAAAGCCCAGGACTGAATTATAGGAACGGATATTTTCCTTAAAATGTCGATGTTGTGGATGCGCTGGGTTGCTCAAAAGATCCCTGAGATACGGAGGAAAAGGACGTCTCTGCTCTCCTTCTTGCTCCAACAGCACTGTACCTTTATGGCAGCAATATCTGAGTGTACCATCGGTTGATCTTTCCACCTGAAAATTGAGAGAGTGACAGAACTGACATTCCTGATCCACTGGGCCGCAGTTGTGTACAGCAACTGCATTCTCATCAAAGGCATCATGATTTGGAATTGTTGGACTACGTGGAGCTCTTGATCGTCTCACTTGTTGTGCAGCTGCTGCTCTACGTTCGGTTGCGTCTTCTGAAGTCTCCTTTGCTCGTTGTTATGCTCTCAAATGACGAATGCGAAAAGCTTCTGCAGCGCGTTGAGATTCATGCTCTTCTGCAGACTGATTTGCTCGTTGTGACTGACGCTGTGCTTGTCTTTGTGCCGCTTCATGTTGTCGTCGTATTGCTGCTTCTTCTAGTCTCTCTTGCTCGTTGTGATTGACGCGATCGTCTCTTCCTCTTAGCATTTGCAGCTCGTTTTGCAGCCATCTTATCATTTTGATCCATAATAAGTCTGCAATACTTTATATTAAAATTTTGTCTTGAAGAAACAATCAAAAACTTACATTTTAAGGTTATTTTTAACAAAATGATGAGTTAAATCCGTTTCCGGAATGAAACTGGGTTCTACACCGACTTTTCTTCGTTGCATGTTACTATTTTCGGGAGAGCACATATAAGGGAAACAATACAATTAATGTCTAACTTTCAATCACAGTTGCATCCCTTAGATGTGACCGACGTACAAACGGCGAGAATAATTATCTATTATTATTTATTCTTTCATTCGCAAATTCCCCGCGGGCACACAAATAAGCCGTGGCGGGTACAATGGTGCCCACGGGCACTACGCTGAGTACTCCTGACCTACGGTGGACTTAATGACGCCCTTAAGTGAGCGCACACTGAACAGTAGACAGTATTCACGTATTAACTGCGTACATCAAAACAGTGTTTACTATCACGTGAGCTAAAACTGGTTAAAACTGACAAATTTGGCCTCACTTAAAAAAAATAAAATTGAAACCTGGCGTTTAACTGAAAAAAAAGAAGGAAACAGAAAGAAATGTTAACATTTTTCACCGCCGCTAACAAAGATGGAAAGCCAGTACTTTTCTTCCTTTAGCTCCCCAAGGAGCATAACAACAAACTCATACCCCCCCCCCCTTCCGTCCTGCGATATCCATTCAAGGTTTTTTCGTGCCTTCTTTATCATCATTTCTGTCTCCAGTTCTCTTCTCCGCGTGCTTTCGGTCTAACTATAGCTCTCCTAGCATGGTGATTCCCACAACAAGGATTGCCTTGTAATGTTATAAACAGGTTTCCTTAATACGTCTCCTATTGGTCGGTAGCGTCCTCTGCTCATCTCCTGCTCCATATGTAACTGTCTGGTAACTGTCATCAGTTCTACATTGGAGACCCTGTCGTACCATTTATTCAACGCAAGCACTCATTTATGAACGGCTGTAGCTTCCGGGTTGTTTTCGCCCGTGTGTACCGTGGAGGAGGGGATGGGCAGCAAAGAACAGCAACACTGTAACCTATCAAGCAACTCGTATGTCGTGAAACGAGTTGTGTAGACCCACTGCTTTGTTAAATCCCTATGTCGAGAGCCCAACCAATCAACGAGCACCGTTCACCAGTCGCTGAGCCACAATAAATTACAAGAAGTTACGCCAGGAAAAAACTTAAGCCCTGTTTTTTCGGATGTGGGTCGCGGCCATCTTGTTCACGCAATATGGCGGAAAAAAACAGAATAAAATTAGCCTGTACGAGGCATGAGACCAAACTGCAGAAAACCAATCAGCTTGCCCCACCAGGAACCAACCAAAAGCTTTCCTTAAGCCTTCATCTACCTATATAATCGGGCGAAATTTTATGCAAAACCACGCAACCCGACACGAAGCCAGAGATACCGACCGACTGAAGAGGAGAAGCTGTCACCTTGATTTATAGCTTACCTGAGTGCATTGACCTGCAGCCTGCTTCACTAAGTTGAGTCAAAACCTGGCCGGTTAAAAAATCTTAGAGGGTAAATATATTTTTACTATAAACTGATAGAAAAATAGGCCTTCAGCAGATAATAAATATAATGTTGGTATTTGTTGTGTGTCATTTATACTACCTACACCTGTATATATTTAATATATTTTGGTTCAATATGAACGTATCAGGTTACTGATTGTATCTTGGGGAAATTAGGATAATGATTGTATTTCCTAATATGATTGATGAAGACGAAGACTAATAGGACTCATGCTTCAACCTATTGTCTCCTATAACTTCAATCTATTATCTCAGACCAACTGAAATATAACCAAAACAGTCCTTGTTAGGACTCAACCTATTGTCTCCTATAACTTCAATCTATTATCTCAGACCAACTGAAATATAACCAAAACAGTCCTTGTTAGGACTCAACCTATTGTCTCCTATAACTTCAATCTATTATCTCAGACCAACTGAAATATAACCAAAACAGTCCTTGTTAGGACTCAACCTATTGTCTCCTATAACTTCAGTCTATTATCTCAGATAAAACCAACTGAAATATAACAAAAACAGTCCTTGTTAGGACTCAATCTATTGTCTCATCTAACTCCAATCTATTGTCTCCTATAACTCCCACATGATATATCACCAAACAGTCCTCGTCTCATATACTCCTATCATAAGAACATAACAATATTGTTAGGATATATGTTGCCAGCCAGTATAGCACTTGTCAGAGAAGGCCTGGTATATTATAGGGGGAAGGAAATGGTTGTAACACACCAAGGTGTACATATTATTGGATGTATTCATGTATTGAATTTATATTATGGGATGTATTCATGTATTGAATTTATATTATTGGATGTATTCATGTATTGAATTTATATTATTGAATGTATCCATGTATTAGTTTATCAGAAAGAATGTTTTGCAAGTAGACACCTGTCTTGTCTCGCTATTGCTAAATCATACTGAGCCATGTTGTCATTCATCCTACATGCAGACACCTGAGACACGCTCATTTCACCCACACTAGAAATAGGTGGGCTTGAGGACAGAAATTAGCCCCTATTTTTACTTGTTACAGGTTTTATTCGTGTCATCAAACCTGAGGTCGTATGTCCAGTCAATCCAGCTGCCTGGAACTTCACAGGAGCACAGAGATTGTACCTGAGATACATCTTTAGTCCCCCTCAGTCTTGGGTGGGCTAACGAAACGATCAACAGCGGGTGTTTTGTGTCAACCAAACTAAGGAGAACAGAACGTTTTGAGAGATGAGTACCCATTAGTACCATTTCTGTCAGCATTGTGAGCAAAGTTAGTGTCAGTGACGAGAAAGAGATTTAGCGTAGCAAGAGACAATAATAAGATCATAGCTGATAAATTATACGTAATTAACAGCACAGCTGATACATGTACTATAATTGAATAACAGCACAGCTGATATAATTTTTGTTCCTATAATTGGAAAACTTGTTGTAATACGAGGGGCGTTCAGAAATAATGCACCACATCGTTTTTCTCAGCTATTAATGAAGATAGAAGCATGAAATTTTGCACACTTCAAATATGGCATGTGCCAATTGTGTGCACGAAATTGCACCGCAACCGGTCAAATAATACGGCTGCCCTAAACCGTTGAAATTGAACGTGTTAGCAACTTGCGTTATAAGCAGCGAATTGTGATAGAATTTCTCGTTGCAGAGAAGGAAACTGTTGTGAACATTCACAAGCGTCTATGTGATGTGTATGGAAGTTTTGCAGTCGACAGGAGTACAGTCAGTCGCTGGGTTCAGAGAATTAAAGAATCAGGAAGTGGAGATACGGAGCTGCTTGATCGGCCGCGCTGTGGACGTCCTGCCACAGCCACCAACGCAGAAATGTTGAAATGTGCTGAGGGCAATATTCTTACTGATAGGCGAATCACTACTCAACAATTGGCCTTACAGCTGTCAGTCAGCATTGGTAGTGCAAATGCAGTTATAAAAACTCAGATTTTCTAAGGTTTGCGCAAGATGGGTTCCTCGAAGTCTCACAAATGACCACCGATTGCAAAGGAAAGCAATTTCTTCTGAATTGTTGGAGCGTTTCAATGCTGATGGAGAGAGCATTTGGCTAAGATCGTTACAGGTGACGAAACCTGGGCACATCATTTTGAACCTGAGACAAAAAGACAGTCAATGGAGTGGCATCATCCGCAATCACCACGAAGAAAGAAATTCAAGACAATTCCTTCAGCTGGAAAAGTCATGATAACTGTCTTTTGGGACATTGAAGGTGTGATTCTTGTGGACGTTATGCCAAGAGGAGAGACAATCAATTCGCAAGCTTACATTAAGACATTGAAAAAACTCAATCAACGTTTTCGCAGAGTTCGGCCGCACAAGAATCCAGCAGACCTGCTTCTCCTTCACGACAATGCGCGACCTCACACAAGTCTGGCAACACGGGAAGCAATCACCAAATTGGGTTGGACTGCACTACTCCATCGACCCTATAGTCCCGATTTGGCACCCTCTGATTTTCATCTATTTGGTCCACTTAAAGATGCACTCTATGGGACAAGGTTTGAAGATGACGAAGGAGTGATTCATGCAGCGAAGAAATGGCTACATGAGCAAGACAAAAATTGGTACGGGCTAGGAATATGTGCACTTGTTTCGTGCTGGCATAAAGCCATACAAGTTTATGGGAATTACGTTGAATAATACCGATGTTTACATGACATATCCATGTATATTGTGTATAAATTTCATGCTTTTTTAATAAACAACTCCTGAGAAAAACGATGTGGTGCATTACTTTCTGAACGCCCCTCGTATATTTATACTTACTTACTTTGTCGTTCCCCTTCTACCGTGAGGTGTAGAGGTTTGGAAGAGAGAGCGCCAGACTATTCTATCGGCTGTCTTCCTCCTGGCCTGGTTCCATTCTAGTCCTCGGTCCTTCAAAGACTGTCTAATGTTGTCCTCCCAGCGGACTCTGGGTCGTCCTCGGGGTCTGAATCCTTGGCTCTTTGTTTCCCATGCTTGTCGTGGTAGCCGATCTTCTCCCATTCTGCAGACATGGCCAAACCATCTTAGTTGGGACTGTTCTACTTGGGTCTGTAGGGGGTGGCATTTTAGGCCTTGACGTATCGTCTGGTTGCGTACCATGTCTCTTCTTGTTACTTCAACCACCTTCCTCAGATACCTCATTTCTGAGGTTTGGATCTGGCTTTTATGGGTTGTAGTCATTGCCCATGACTCGCATCCATATGTCAAGACTGGGACATAGGTGGAGCGGTATACAGCCATTTTCGTTTTCTTACCAACCTCTCTCTTGCTGAGGAATCCTCTATTTATGGCCTGAAAAAGTCTCCCAGCTGCTGCTTTTCGAGTGGCCAACTCTTCTTTGATGCCTCCCTTTCGGTCTATAATAGCTCCGAGGTATTTAAAGTGGTCGACCTGCTCCAGGACCTGTTCTCCCAGCTTAATCTGATGTCTTCTTTCTTCTCGTGATATCACCATGGATTTTGTTTTAGAGCTGCTTATGACCATCCCTCTCTTCTCCAGCTCTTCCTTCCAGACTTGCAGGTTGGATTGGAGATGTGCCTCTGATTTAGCAATCAGGGCAACATCATCAGCAAATGCCAGCTCTGAAATATAGACCTGTCTCATCTTCCAGTACCCCACTGAATACTTTCTTGTTCTCTCCTTACATGCCTTGATGACATCGTCCATAAGGAGTATGAAGAGGTAAGGTGATAGGATATCACCTTGTCTTACACCAGTGGTGGTCCTGAACTCTTCTGACTTATGGTTTGCTGTCCTCACATAATTTCTGCAAGACTTGTAGAAGCTCTGTATAGCATGAATCAGAGGTGCTGGAATATTCTTCCTTGCCAAACAGTCCCAAAGTTTGCTCCAAGGGACCCTGTCAAACGCCTTTTCCAGATCTATGAAACAAAGATGGATCTCACTCTTATACTCAAGGGCCTTTTCACTCAGCTGTCTGAGTGTGAAGATTAGGTCTTGAGTACTTCGGTTTGCTCAGAATCCGCACTGGACCTCATCCAATTGTGGCTCAGCTAGGCGTCGGAGTCTCTGCTCTAGGATTCTAGAGTAGATTTTTCCAGGGACACTGAGAAGGGATATGCCTCTATGGTTTCCACACTGTCGATTGTCACCCTTTTTGAAAATTGGTGTTATGATGGCGATCTCCCAATCCTTTGGTATGGTCTTGTTGCACCATGCTGCCTGTAGGACTCTTAAGAGTAACAGGTCGCCTGCTGCTCCCATGTACTTAACCATTTCTGGTGTTATACCATCATGCCCTGCTGCTTTGCCCATCTTGATTTTCTCCAGTGCTGCCTTCAGTTCTTCCATCTTTATGTCATCTTCATCACCATTGGTTTCCTCTTCTGTGCTAGTGGTTATCATTTCTGATGTTTGACCTTGCTCACCATCAAGGAGTTCTGAGAAATATTCTTTCCATCTTTCCATTACTTCCTTTGGGACAGTAAGCAATTTGCCTTGCTTGTCCTTTATAAATTTGAGAGGGCATTGTTTTTCCTTCCTCATGTTCTTTAAGGTCTTATAGAACAATTTCTGGTTTTCTTGTGCATCTTTTTCTAGCTTTTCTCCAAATTCTTCCCAGGACTTCTGTTTTGCTGCTAGCACTTTGTTCTTTACTTCTGTTCTGAGTGTCACATATTCTCTATATTTTTCCATTTGTCCTGTTGTGTTTTTAGCTCCTAAGTATTGTTTCCATGCCATTTTCTTTTCTCTTATTTTCTCTTTGACTTCCTCTGTCCACCAAGGTGTCCTCTTTCTCTGGTTCCCAAGTCGGACTTCACCACATGCTTCTGCAGCAGCTGTCTTTATGATATCCTTGAATTTAATCCAGAGGGTTTCCAAGTCATCAGGTTGTTCTTCTGTGTTGCTCACCGCTGCAGCAATAAGCCCCTGATATCTGGTCTTAATTTCTGGCTCTCTCAGCTTGTAGGTCCTAATGCTTATTTCTCCTGCTCGTTTACTTGGTTTCTTGCGTGATGTTGGGCAGTTCCTAGGCTGAGCAACTCTTTCAGTTGTTCGTTTGATTGTTAGCAGGTAGTGATCACTTCCAATCTCTGGCCCCCTCCAGACTCTTGCATCTCGGACATATTTGAATGAGCTTCTCCGAACAATGGCATAGTCGATCACTGACTTCTCATTCTTTGTTGGTTCACATCTAGTGTATGCATGTATGCGCTTATGGGGGAACTTTGTGTTTGTAATGATCAGATTCTGCTCACTGCAGAATCTAAGGAGTCGCTTTCCATTGTCATTGAGAGTATCTTCTCCATATCTTCCGATAACTCCACCCCATCTAGCATGGTCATTTCCAACTCTGGCATTAAAGTCTCCGAGCATGATAACTTCATCTAGGCAGTCATCCACTGTCCTTTGAAGCAGCTCGAAGAATTCCTCCTTGACCTCTGCTCTCTCATCCTCATTTGGCCCATACACTATGACCAGGTTGACTATGGTTTCTCCTTCTTTTAGTTTCACAACCATAATGCGCTCTGAGACAAAGTTCCACCCCTTGATACTATCTTTTTGATTTTGGGCCACAATGCAACCCACACCCCCTTTAGCTCTTTCGGATATGGGTACACCATTGTAGAGCAGCGTGTTGCCATTGAGATCCATGACTCCTTGTCCTTTTTTCTTTGTTTCCGTTATAGCCAGGATTTCTAGTTTTGCTTTCCTCATCTCTTCCACCAGCTCCTCTTCCTTCCCATTTATACTTCTTGTGTTCCATGTTCCATAAGTCGTAGTCCGTAGTCCGTTCCAGTTCGTCGCCTTTAGAATCAGTCCGGTTTTCTCTCTTGTGTTACTCGTAATCGTGGTTTAAAGCAAACAGGTGATTGGCCTGTTGTGCCTTTGCATGGTGGAGGGGCTGCCTCCTTACGGCCTCCATGCAGGCCGCCCTCCTCCTTTTTCATCCGGGCTTGGGACCGGCATAGGCGGAGTTGTATATTTATATATCTATATAAATATAAATATTTGTAAATCATATGTAAACTTACAAATCCATTACATTCCATTTTTCAACATTCACCCTTCAGCACAAGTTGCGTATATACTAAATAAATAATAAGGAAATTGTATTTGAAGACTTGTCAATTTTATCATTGTTAAGTAAAATCTGTTTCCTTGTCTTAATATCACAGTTAGTTACACAGCAGAGGTGGCAATTTATGTCGGTCTCCTCTCTACTAATTTTTCGAGATCAGAACATTCACAGCCGTAACTAATTTGTGATACCAGTAGTTCTCTCAGACACTGGGACTTCACCATTTTCTGCAGAAATTCTATTTCTGTAATTGTCAGTACTATACTGATCCTAGAGCCAATAAAATCCTCACGCCACATCGTAGTAGGCAAATAAGGAAGGTTAGGCTTGGGGCCAGCTATCTCCCTATTTTGAAGAAAATTTATGCAAAAACAGCAAACAATTTCAGCAAGCCAGTGCTTAAGAGGATAGAAAAGAAAGGAAGAGTAAAGAAAAGGAATGTGTCTATGAACACGTCAGTTCAAACAGGAAACAAAAAAACACAATATTTACACCGAGAAAAGAGCAAGACTCAAGACACTGCTCTATAAAACAGAGGAGTTATAACGAGTAGTCCAAGACACTGCTCTATGAAACAGAGGAAACAGAGTTATAACGAGCAGTCCACGACACTGCTCTATGAAACAGTTATAACGAGCAGTCCAAGACACTGCCCTATGAAACAGAGTTATAACGAGCAGTCTAAGACACTGCTCTATGAAACAGAGGAAACAGAGTTATAACGAGCAGTCCACGACACTGCTCTAAGAAAGTTATAACGAGCAGTCCAAGACACTGCTCTATGAAACAGTTATAACGAGCAGTCCAAGACACTGCTCTATGAAACAGTTATAACAAGCAGTCCAAGACACTGCTCTACGAAACAGAGTTATAACGAGCAGTCCAAGACACTGCTCTATGAAACAGAGTTATAACGAGCAGTCCAAGACACTGCTCTATGAAACGGAGTTATAACGAGCAGTCCACGACACTGCTCTATGAAACAGTTATAACGAGCAGTCCAAGACACTGCCCTATGAAACAGAGTTATAACGAGCAGTCTAAGACACTGCTCTATGAAACAGAGGAAACAGAGTTATAACGAGCAGTCCACGACACTGCTCTATGAAAGTTATAACAAGCAGTCCAAGACACTGCTCTATGAAACAGAGTTATAACGAGCAGTCCAAGACACTGCTCTATGAAACAGAGTTATAACGAGCAGTCCAAGACACTGCTCTATGAAACGGAGTTATAACGAGCAGTCCACTACACTGCTCTATGAAACAGTTATAATGAGCAGTCCAAGACACTGCTCTATGAAACAGTTATAACGAGCAGTCCAAGACACTCTCTATGAAACAGTTATAACGAGCAGTCCAAGACACTGCTCTATGAAACAAAGGTAACAGAGTTATAACGAGCAGTCCAAGACACTGCTCTATGAAACAGTTATAACGAGCAGTCCAAGACACTGCTCTATGAAACAGTTATAACGAGCAGTCCAAGACACTGCTCTATGAAACAGTTATAACGAGCAGTCCACGACACTGCTCTATGAAACAGTTATAATGAGCAGTCCATGACACTGCTCTATGAAACAGTTATAACGAGCAGTCCAAGACACTGCTCTATGAAACAGTTATAACGAGCAGTCCAAGACACTGCTCTATGAAACAGAGTTATAATGAGCAGTCCAAGACACTGCTCTATGAAACGGAGTTATAACGAGCAGTCCACGACACTGCTCTATGACACAGTTATAACGAGCAGTCCAAGACACTGCTCTATGAAACAGTTAAAACGAGCAGTCCAAGACACTGCTCTATGAAAGAAACAGTTATAACGAGCAGTCCAAGACACTGCTCTATGAAACAGTTATAACTAGCAGTCCAAGACACTGCTCTATGAAGCAGTTATAACGAACAGTCCAAGACACTGCTCTATGAAACAGTTATAACGAGCAGTCCAAGACACTGCTCTATGAAAACTTTATAACGAGCAGTCCAAGACACTGCTCTATGAAACAAAGGTAACAGAGTTATAACGAGCAGTCCAAGACACTGAGTCTACAGGAAAGACAAAGCAAAAAGTGGAGGAGCCTTCACAAGTGTGTAGTAAAATATTAGGGCCAATTTAAAAAAAAAGGGTAAAGTCCCATGGACTTCATATTAGCCGCTGTTACGACATGCCTGAGGAAGCAGTATCATTGTCTCCTCGCAGACACGCAGGAATTACACGGGGCAACGTTTATAAAAGGTTAAGGTAGTCCCACAGCAGGTACTGCCGTAGGGGAGAGAAGTGTTAGAGACTTCACTGTACTAGGTCCAGCATTGAGAGGTGGGGTGATCAGTTCCCTTCATCGCAGTCTTTTCCTATCCTAATTCAAAGTCAAGTACCCATTTACAGCTGGGTAGACTGGAGCGTGTCGAAACCGTGAATCAAACCCGGCACCTTTGATCCAAGAGACCATTTATGAGCCACCTAGCACATATTAAGAAATAAATGGGGGGAAGGGCCCTGAAACCCCAATCCCCTTCCCTCTTTTTCCCCTCCTAGATACGCCACTGAGTTCTGACATTAAAAAACAATCCTTCGCCAGAGGGCAACGGGAACACGCTTTGGCAGTTTTCAAAGACAATGGTTTCAAGGACAACATATGAACAACACAGAGGCTTTGAACCACACTAATGTAAATGTCGTAAAACAAAAGAGGTCTCACAGTCACGTGATATGCAGTCGAAAGTATGTTAACAATACGATAATGTCACAGGCGACATAGAATTAGACATCAAAAACGAATTATTATATGCGAAGGACTCTTAAACGTTTTGCCCTCACAACTCCCGTCTTTCCAGAATTTAATAAATGAACCAATCAAGAAAAACACACACACACACACACATATATATATATATATATATATATATATATATATATATATATATATATATATATATATATATATATATATATATATATATATATATATATAATTCTAGCGCATCCTTGCGACAAATATTGAAAGCATAGCGTTACACTCAGACATATGAGCCCGCAGGTCATCAAAAGGTGGCGCTAAAAGTGTTCCGTTTAATACAAACAAATAAAACCACATAGTCTGATTCTAAACTTTCGAATGTTATTCCATAAGAAAACAACCGTGATTAACTTTCTGGGTATCACCTGTATCCCCTGCACACCTCCACTGGGGAGATGATCAGGAAATGCTTCGGGGTCGAGATCAACTAAGCAGCACACACAAGCACTCACTGTAACTTGCAAGGATTTAAAAAAAAAAAAAAAAAAAATTAAAACCGGCACATCTAAAAGAGACGCAATTATTCTTCCTCTTTCGCTCTGGTGTAACAACATCTAATTACCTCACAAAGTAGGCGGTGCCAGTGTCGTAACTACCGTCCGGGAGGCCCGAGCATGTCCCAGCGGCCCCAGCCCCGAGTGGGCCAAAGGGACAATTTTAATTTCTGTTGCTCCCGTGCTAAACATCATGGCATGTTCCAGAGTTTCTTGAGACAGAAATGAAAGGGACAAAGAAGATACGGAAAGATCTTGAGTGGATGGCACAGAATAAGAGTTCCTGGCGGAGCTGAAAGATTATTGTGGCGAGATGGACGTTAGAATAATAAAACAGTTTCCAGAAATTGAGAAGAGAACTGGTGAGCTTGAGGTAGAGATAGCACAGGATCTGCTTGAAAATTTTTCTACAGTCCGTTTTGTAGTTGGATATTGTTTGGGCTTCCGAGGGACTTTATTCACCTGAACAGGTAGTCATTATGCTACTGCCAGGCATGCAGTGTTGGTCGTTGACTCAGACACTGCATTTGTCATTTCAATTCACCAGACGTTTGTTGTAACGTCCCACTGATAGCTGAACCTGCAACGAGGGATAACACAAGGCTATGGTATCTGTTGTTTACAAATGGTACACTCCTCCGATGATGACTGGCCACTTTCGATCAGAATCCTCATTTTGACAACACTGTCATAAGGTTGTGGTTGTGTCAGTCAGAGGAGTACATCATGCAAACATTATAATACATCGGAGAACTACTAACATAATTTACACAATTTGCTAAATACCTTCATAGTTAATTCCCTTTCGTCTTTATTTATGCCAAAGTTGTTTCCCTTCATACAAATTTGTACAATATATCAAACAAAATATGTCTTACCTAATGAAATATAACGAAGAAGATGAAGAACTCCGAGCTCCCAGCATTTAAAAGCTTAAGCCCTAAAAATAAGTGTAAGCTTTTATTAAAAGCATTGTGTTGTCCCGAGAAGGCCCCTAGCTGAGTCAATGTGATTCAGGACTGAGGTTATATTCAGTTGAAGGCCAGCTTCAGTTGGCAGGGTGGTTTTGGGTTTGCCAAGACAAAACACAAGCATGTAAATCTAAGTTAATCATGCAATTAATTTTAAATATGACATCAATTTAAATGAAACTAAGATATTTTACAAACTTAACAATGTACAGACATTTTTAAACATACCCTCAGACACAATACTTCGAGGACTTTGTGATTTGAAGGTAAGCACTGAGCAAATCGGCTCACAAGAGCAAGTCAGCTTGGCTTCTTCTCAGATGTAATCTGTGGCATGTGGCTTTTTATACCCGTGGATCAGGCCGCCCGACGTCCTCTCAGCTATACGATCTTGAAATAAATTCGGGAAGTGTAGAATACTGTCTGAAACGGTTTTACATACTATTTTTAACTGTAACTGTGCCGCGAGAGGAAACTGCTCTAACCGCTCATCAAAAGGACGCTCATGTCAATAATACATCGCGCGAACTAATCAGAAAATTGCCACACACAAAAAGAAGGTATATATATATATATATATATATATATATATATATAGATATATATATATATATATATATATATATATATATATATATATATATATATATATATATAAACCCCAGCCTGCACATTGCGTGGCGACAGCAATGGGAAAGTGCCCTTTACTCCTCAGTCCTCACCCCGGCGGACCTCAGCAATGGGAATAACACCGTAGCGATAATTTTTAAATAAATGAACATTACCATAAATCAACTATACATTCTACTGCATAAAATAAAAGTTATCATTCATCTGTAATTTGTCATATCCTTCAAAATCGTATATTTTTGTGGGAGAGGCATGAAGGATGACTGATTCAGGATATAACTGGCTATCCACGTTTATTTTGATCACATAAAATGTATGCCCTTTCCAGTCTCCCCGGGGGAGGGGGGGGGAAAGAGATCTACTGCTCCCTGGGGTAAATCGTCGTACAAGGCGACTAATGAGGCTTTGAACGGGACTGCCAACCTCATCGTCTGAAACATACTGCTACAGAAACCACTGGTGCAAGAGCATATGAATAATTGGTGCGGGCTTCCTGTAAGGAGAATAGCTGCAGCCATGGCTCCACGCTCCATAAGGAGCGGAAAGGAACATGATGATAATGAAAATCTAGCTGATGAAAACAATGTATGAAACATTTACAGCATTTTTATTTGTTAACTAGTGTAAACGCCCGTCATAAGACGGGAATTAGATTCAAAAGCACCAATACCTAACGGCAACAAAAGTATTAAAAACACCACTGTGCATTACACAGTACACGAACTACGTAGCAGCAGCGAAGATCCCAATGTGTGTATACGGGATCATACATTCTATAACTATTTTTGTGCACACCGTCATTTGCGTATTCTTCTTTGGTAAGTGTTACTATTTTCGTGAGAGTAAATAAAAGGGAAACAATACAAATAATGTATAACTTTCAACCACAGTTGCATCCCTTAGCGTTAAGCACTGACAGAAAAAGCTGGGATTTTATATATATGTTAATTAATTTATTTTTTTAGTGCATGTGTTAACAATCATAAAAGGGGATCCGTAACACTTTTGTGTTTTCTTTTACATGTTTGATGATTTTAAGTCATAACTGAAGCTTAGCTGGTCCGAACGGTTGTCACTTGTGCCCTGTAGAATATACCTTTGACAAAATACTCTGATACATTTAAAAAACGGGTTGTAAGAGTCGCCCAAAAAATTGTGCGACTCCGACTCCGGAAAGTTTAGGACTCTGACTCTTGAAATTTTAGAAGTCCCACTCCGGCTCCCGACTACAGTTTTTTTTTACTAGTCATATGGCATACAAATCGGTGTCGGGGTCCGGCAATTTTTTTTACCGACTCTGATTTCATTAATAAACGACCGACTCCACGACTCTGAAGCCCTGGTTTAAACACCTAACGTAAATCTCATAAGAAAGTTGGTCATACTAGTGCTGTGCTTAAAACTAATGATACGATGACCTAGTAGTTTAAAGAAACACGTCGATTTCATAGACACATCACCATCCCCCTTCCGACACCCACACCTTGAAATATGAAACAACTTATATGCGCAGTGCATTATTTCCTGATCTTTAAAACCCTTACTTTAATGAAATTATTTCGCATGGTTTAGTTATCATATAAAATCGGCTAGGCCATTGGCAGCCAACAATTGAAAGATTTTTATCAAGAAATTAGCTGCATGCAAAGTCTCAGCTCTCTACGATGAGTATAAAATAGAGATTTTGAGCGTCAGAGATTAGAAAAACGACAAATATACAATACTTATTTAATCTTAAATAAAACTGGTTAAAAACAGAATAGTTTGTCGCGTGGTCAGATCACAATCTAGTCAGTTAGCATTATAAATCTTCTGCAGTAAAAGATCTTGCTTCTAAACACGCGAACATCCGGGGGAGGAAAATTGATAAAAGGTTTACCACTAGCTAAGGTATAATTAATTCATCATCATAATTTTCCTTTCCACTCCTTACGGAACACCCGCGTGTCCGTGATAAAGGCCTTGCGGTCGTAACATAGGCCAATTCTTGATCCTTTGCCCTAGTTAAACGTACAATACTGTAACTAGGAAGCCTGCAGACACCAGCCACACACTCTTACAGCTGTGGTTTCAGTGGACATTTGTATTACATGATGAGATTGTCAGCCCCAAGCACGACATGTCTGAGGGTGAAGTCGTCCTTTTCTTTGTTGTATAATATATACATTTACACACAAAAAATGTGGTGATAAAGAACTGCTTTAAGTAATTTGTCAAATTACACATGGAAAGAATATTTCTCAGAACTCCTGGATGGTGAGCAAGGTCAAGCATCAGAAATGATAACCACTAGCACAGAAGAGAAAACCAATGGTGGTGAAGATGCACATAAAGATGGAAGAACTGAAGGCAGCACTGGAGAAAATCAAGATGGGCAAAGCAGCAGGGCATGATGGTATAACACCAGAAATGGTTAAGTACATGGGAGCAGCAGGCGACCTATTACTCTTTAGGGTCCTACAGGCAGCGTGGTGCAACAAGACTGTACCAAAGGATTGGGAGATTGCCATCATAACATCAATTTTCAAAAAGGGTGACAATCGACAAGGTGGAAACTACAGAGGCATATCCCTTCTCAGTGTCCCTGTAAAAATCTACTCTAGAATCCTAGAGCAGAGACTCCGACGCCTAGCTGAGCCACAATTGGATGAGGTCCAGTGCGGATTCCGAGCAAACCGAAGTACTCAAGACCTAATCTTCACACTCAGACAGCTGAGTGAAAAGGCCCATGAGTATAAGCGTGAGATCCATCTTTGTTTCATAGATCTGGAAAAGGCGTTTGACAGGATCCCCTGGAGCAAACTTTGGGACTGTTTGGCAAGGAAGAACATTCCAGCACCTCTGATTCATGCTATACAGAGCTTCTACAAGTCTTGCAGAAATTATGTGAGGACAGCAAACCATAAGTCAGAAGAGTTCAGGACCACCACTGGTGTAAGACAAGGTGATATCCTGTCACCTTAACTTTTCATACTTCTCGTTGACGATGTTATCAAGGCATGTATGGAGAGAACAAGAAAGTATTCAGTGGGGTACTGGAAGATGAGATAGATATGTATTTCAGAGCTGGCATTTGCTGATGATGTTGCCCTGATAGCTAAATCAGAGGCACATCTCCAATATCCAACCTATAAGTCTGGAAGGAAGAGCTGGAGAAGAGAGAAATGGTCATAAGCAACTCTAAAACAAAATCCATGGTGATATCACGAGAAGAAATAAGACATCAGATTAAGCTGGGAGAACAGGTCCTGGAGCAGGTCGACCACTTTAAATACCTCGGAGCTATTACAGACCGAAAGGGAGGCATCAAAGAAGAGTTAGCCACTCGAAAAGCTGCGGCTGGGAGACTTTTTCAGGCCATAAATCGAGGATTCCTCAGCAAGAGAGAGGTTGGTAAGAAAACGAAGATGGTTGTATACCGCTCCACCTATGTCCCAGTCTTGACATATGGATGCGAGTCATGGGCAATGACTACAACCCACAAAAGTCAGATCCAAACCTCAGAAATGAGGTATCTGAGGAAGGTGGTTGAAGTAACAAGAAGAGACATGGTCCGCAACCAGACGATACGTCAAGGCCTAAAATCCCACCCCCTGCAGACCCAAGCAGAACAGTCCCAACTAAGATGGTTTGGCCATGTCTGCAGAATGGGAGAAGATCGGCTACCATGGCAAGCATGGGAAACAAAGAGCCAGGGATCCAGACCCCCAGGACGACCCAGAGTCCGCTGGGAGGACATTAGACAATCTTTGAAGGACCGAGGACTAGAATGGAACCAGGCCAGGAGGAAGACAGCCGATAGGATAGTCTGGCGCTCTCTCTTCCAAACCTCTACACCTCACGGTAGAAGGGGAACGACTAAGTAAGTAAGTAAGTCAAATTACACTCTATTTACCTTCTCAACCGCCGCAGCAGCTGAAAGTCTAAGCTGTTGGCTTTAATTCTTCTCCCATCATGCTCTGACTGGGGATACTTGCTCATATATACTAATTATAACCCATTAAGGGAGAAAGGATATCTTTCTTCATCAGTTTAATTTAAAAGAAAACAACTTGTATATAACATTCATCATCATCATGTGACGTATTCTTTCCAGAACGTTGTCTCCATTACAGCTGCTCTGAACGCATCACGATTCTGGGCAAGTCGACCTGCATCAGCCAAAGACAAGTTCAGACTCTCTGTGATGTCCTGGGTCCACCGTCGTCTAGGTCGACCCCTTCCCCTTTTTCCAGAGACCATGCCTTCCATCACGTATATAACATTACGAAGAAAATTATGAAAAGAAATATGTGGACGAAAAAGGTTATTGCGACATAACTGAAGCTTAGTAAATATATTAACTTTCTCTTTTATCTCGTGGTAAGGGAACTGACCATCTCACCTCTCAGATGCTGGACCTAGCATAGTGAAATCTCTAACACTTTACTACCTACGGCGGTATCCGATATGGGAACTACCTTTACCGTTTTTTTAAAAGTTTACGAATGTTAAAAATTTGACAGACTCCACACAGACACTGACGAATCAACAGACCCAAAGGTAAATTTCGATGAATCTATGATGAGGCACAGCTCCACAATCAAAGAAAGATCAAACCGGAGATTAAAAACAGGCTCTGAATGGGTGCTTGCCCCTTGGATATCAAGATGAGTGATAACAATAATGGCATAGTCTGAACCAGCGTAGAATCAAGTGAGATGCAGGAGGGGGGAGGGGGGGGGGGGGAAGACCTGCCACGAGCAAAACATGATGCTGAAGACAGATATCCTCACTTACATTCGTCCCAATGAAGGAAGGTGCAATATATACTGGTTATGGAGTAATAGTGGTTAGAGTGCTGGTCGCGGCAAAGGTGCTGGGTTTGAATCACGGTACCATCACGCTCCAGTCTAATAATAATAATAGCCCCTTCAGTCATAACTGACTATGGGAATGCGCCCCTGAGGTGACAGCCCTCAGCTGCTTATTTTCCTGGTGCTCCTTTCGACGTTTTCTCCTCACCTCTGCTTCTTGTGTGAGCCTCTCTTCGCCCAATCTGAGGTGGCGCCGTAAATAGCATCGCCACTTAGTGCGATCGGCAGCTTCATCCTCCCATGTTGCTGGATCCATGTCCAGTGCCCTCATATCTCTCTTGCACACATCTTTGAACCTCAGCTGTGGTCGCCCAACTGTTCTCTTGCCATCTGCTAATTGTCCGTCTACCCAGCTGTAAATGGGTACCTTTTCTTTGAGTTAGGAAAGGGAAAGGCAGAGAGGAACTGGTCACCCCACCTCTCGATGCTGAACCTAGTATGGTGAAGTCTCTAACACTCCACTCCACTACGGCAGTATATGCTATGGGACTACCTTTTTAATGGAGAAATATTGTGCGCCAGTAATGCAGTTTGATTTAGATGAAACAATGTGTTGCTATGGCTCTGCTCAGAACTCAAATCACATTTTGCCCAAAATGATTCTGAGAACAAGTCATTCAAAAACCTCAAAGCTGCAAATTAAAGAACAAAAACAACAACAACAAAAAAGCAACAATGACAACAACTGAAAGAGGCGGGTCCATTAAATATGTTACGTCTGGTGTCAGAATTTTGAGATTTTATTTCCCTGATTGTGCATGCATCTTGCAATTTCCCAAACAGCTAGTTTCAGAACGACAAACCATGTAACTATGAACCGCCCCACCACCCTTTCGTTGCTCTTTTATCTTTGCATTTTGTGTGTGTGTGTGTGGGGGGTGGGTGGGGGGGGGGGCGGGAAAGCGAGAGAGAGATGTCAGTGATTATCCACCACTAAACTGGTCTCTTTACCTTGATGAGGTGTTCAGTCAGGTCAGCAGTTCAGATTACTCAACTGCCTCCGAATATTTTCCGTTTCCTCATTTCCATATGCATTGTGTTTTTCAAAACAGGTATTCCATACGTTTTCAAGCAATTGTCACAGCTTCTCATTGGTCAAACACGTTTTTAGATGAAAGATAGTGGAGCAAATGTAACTACCATTCAGATGGAACTCCCATGTAGTTCACTAAGCGCGGCTGAGGAGACAAATAAAGAAAACAACCACTGATCCCATCATGCATGTTGTAATAGGCACCTAAGGTGATGTTCTTCATGGGGCTGGCAACCTCACCACGTATAAGCTGCTGGAGGATATAAAATGCTTTGGCATCGACTTCACGTAGTGGTCAGCCCATGCGCCTTAATTAAGCAGCCACGTTGGACATTTACTCATTCTTGCAGATGAAAGAGTTGTGACAGAAGAGTAAAAAAAAGGTAGTCCCATATCAGATACTGCCGTAGGGAGTGAAGTGTTAGAGGCTTCACTATACTAGGTCCAGCATCGAGAGGTGAGGTGACCAGTTTCCTTCCTTGCTGCCTTTCCTTCCCTGACTCAAGTGCAAAGTCTGGTACCCATTTACAGCTGGGTAGACTGAAGCATGTCGACACCGTGAATCGAACACAGCGAAAACTGAAAGCAAATATCTGCTCAAATTGAATGACTATCCTTGGACTGATCAGGGTTGTTTAGACTTGCAGTTTGATACATAATAACACCACAGTTTTTCAACAAGAAATGTGCCCTTATCAGAAATAAGCAAATTACAGAACACTTTCTCCAAAAACGCTAAACTGCAGGGAAGGGGCAGTGGCAAAAATACAACTCAAACAAGAGAATGTTTCATGAGAGACAGGTACAACATTATTCACATAAAACAAAGAAGAGAAAGCCATAATTACTACAAACAAAGTGCTTCACTGGTTTTTCATCACAGGAATTACTTAACGTCAAGAGTTTAAACCAGTGCTTCTTAACCAGGCGTGCAAGCACCCTCTGGAGGTGCTAGACCCACCTTCTGGGAGGTGCTAGGCATGCCAGATATTTTGTAAGGCGAATCATCATAAACACTCAGAATATATAATACTCAGAACTCCACTAATTTGTACAAAATAGAGCAGTAGTGACAACAATTAGATACCGAAGCTTAGTCACATTTTCTCACTACGTACTTTTATTTTTTCCTTGCTTCTTCTTCTTCTTCTTTGATCCATAACCGCCAACCGTCAAAGCAGTCAGCGGCCATCACGCCTGGTGGCGTCTTGTAGGGCAGCAACAAATTGATTCCACTTTGCTCGGTCGGCGGCCATCCTTCGTACAGTGCCCCAACTGTGGTTCATTCTTTGCATCTCAGCTTCCACAGTTCTCCGCCAAGTTGTTTTTGGTCGGCCTCTCTTTCGCTTTCCCTCGGGGGTCCATAGCATAGCTGTTCTTGCGATGGTATCAGGGTCCCTTCTGAGGACATGGCCAACCCAACTCCAGCGTCTGCCAGCTATGATGGTGTGCATGTCCTCCTGGTTACTCCGAATAAGTAGTTCTTGGTTGCTGATGGTGTTTGGCCAAAAGATTCGGAGAATTTTCCTTAGGCAGATTGTGTGGAAGGAGGACAGTTTCGACATTTCCTTCTCTGTTACTCTCCAACATTCCGCACCATAGAGAAGCACAGAAAGTACGCAGCTCTCATACAGTCTTAATTTGGTGTTTGTGCTGTACTGGGAAGACTTCCAAATGTTGTTGAGAATAGCAAAGGCTGTTCTCGCTTTATTCATTCTGTTGTTAATGTCCTTGCTTGTTCCGCCGTCAGGTGTTACTATGCTTCCTAGGTATTTTCCTTGCTTGCTAGAAGATAATGGGATGTGAGGTTTCTTAGTGTGCTTTAAAAGGGGTGTGAGGCTTCTTAATGAGCTTAAAAAGGATGCAAGGCTTCTTAAGATGCTTTAAAAGGGGTGCAAGGCTTCTTAAGTTGCTTTAAAAGGGATGCGAGACTTCTTAAGATGCTTTAAAAGGGGTGTGAGGCTTCTTAAGATGCTTTAAAATGGGTACGAGGCTTCTTAAGATACTTTAAAAGGGGTGTGAGGCTTCTTAAGATGCTTAAAAAGGGTGCGAGACTTCTTAAGATGCTTTAAAAGGGGTGTGAGGCTTCTTAAGATGCAGTAACGGGGTGCGGGGCCTCTAAAAGGTTAAGAAGCACTGGTTTAAACAGATCTGATGAAAGATTTACTTCAGCAGAGCCTTCTAGTTCCTGGGGATCACTGAGGAGATAAAACAAAGAATACGGCTACTGCTTCTTCAGACATGTCGGACAAGGCAACTAATATGAGAACTGTGCATGGGCCTGGCAACTTCATCATGTAAAACAAACTGCTACAGAAACCACACATGCAAGGGTATATGGATGCTTTGATGCAGGCTTCCTGCTCAGGTACCAGATGCAGTGGTATCTCCATGCTCCACGAAAATGAAAAAGAAGACAGAAATATTATACAGAATCAAAATAATTATGGGCACTATTTTTATAGCGAGTATAGAGTGGTTCAAGTGTTTGCTTCTCATGGCAAAGTTACGGGGATTATCACCTCGTAGCATCATGCTCCAGTCTATCCAGCTGCAAATGGGTACCTGACTCTTCCCTTGAGTTAGGGAAGGAAAAAGCAATAAGGAAGGGAACTGGTAACACCATCTCATAAAGCTGAAACCTAGTATAAGAGAAGTCTTTAACACTTCTTACCCCTACACAGTACCTGCTGTGGGCCTATCTGTAGTGAAATTGACAGAGATACAACGGTAAAATCCCTCCAAAGATAACATTTAAGGATAAAAACATAATGCGTAGGCTGCGAATAGTACATGATCGCCTAGACCGCGGGTCATCATCCTCCATAATAATTGACTTGCTAAACAGGAGGGGAACGGCGGATCAAAAAGGAAAAAAATATGACTGGAAAGATTGCGTGAGACTGGCAAGGTTAAGGAGACGCAATTGGGGGGGAAACGGAGAAAAGTCACGTTTCCCAAGTTGACATAAAAAGTAAGCAACTCGACAGAAGGGACCTTAGATATAATACGCCACAGTCATTTATTGGACGCTTTTGCGATACCAAGCCCTTGATTTGAATTCAGCGGCTAAACGCAGATGTTAGGAATATTACAAAAATTTAAAAAGTACTTTTTTCTTAATATTAATGTTAGGAATATAAAAATTAGCTGGCCGGATGGCCTATTCTGAGCAGTGAACTAATATGGTCTTAATTTTACAGACGGATAGATAATATTGAAGATAATGACAAAAGACTGTATTGAATCTAAAAGTGTCGCTAATTGCACAAAAAAACACGACCTCGAAACGCAGGTGTTCAAATCTACGTAGTATGGAAGAGAAGGGATATTTGTGGTGGCTGTGTCTAAAAATAACTTTTAACGACAAAATTTTGGAGGGGAGAGAAAGGTTGGTTCAAAAATCAAGTACATTTTGTAGAAACACAAGTAGAGACGGACAGACTAACAGATAACCATCCATACTTGACTGAAGCATGACTGAAATGACTTTATGGTAGGAAATTTGAATTTAAAATAAACCTAGGCAGTGATTGGCCACAGACAATCATATCATTAGCGCTCAGACGCGAAAGTGGGGCCATTCTTCAATAGTTGTTCAGTGATAGACACAGATTTTAAAGTGTGGTGATTTCCATATGAAAGAAAGTGTAAGAAATTTAGGGACGCCATACTATAGCCAGCAGCTCAGCTGAGTTTTGCTAGCAATTCTGTGTTATTTATTCATAATCTGGTAAGATTGAAATTATTTCTTTGTATATTTTGAATATTGTTTCATGTTCGAGTGATTTGATACTGCCATATCGAAATCTAGCCTTACAAACAAGTAGGGATTTGCTCTAGACCCCCCGCCCTAGTCAGGGTCTAGGGACCAACAATGTACATAAACTCCAGCAAGGATTATGCAAGACAGATCAAGTGTTGAGAATAATGAAACATATTACCTATCCTCTTTTAGGGCAGACAACTAATAAATATTTTTCAGAATCTATAGTCTGGGAGGATCTATCTGATGTAAAACCACCATGGTAAATGTGCTGTTTGGTCAGAGAGATCTGACCTGTCTGTATGATGTGGTTGTTGTGTCAGTGTTGTGTCCAGACGTGGGTAGAGAATAGATTTTGACACATGGCCCATACTTTGATTGCAGAGCTGCGAGTTTCTGTTGTCAACAAAGCAGTGTCTATTCAGTTGGTGACTTTACTCGAGTGTATCTGTGCAGTACTTGTGACAGAGACCACCATTATTGCCCGCCAGCACGGAGAGGTGGGACCACCAGATTTCAGCACCAGAGCTACAACTAAAAGATGAGTGAGCCTCTGGTCTGCTGGACATTCACCAATCACGTTTAGTTACTAATACCCCATAAAAATTCCCACCATTTTCTGGACACTGTGTAGTCAATATAGACAGGTGTGATGAGGCCACCCCAACAGCACAAACATTAACTATCCTCCCAAGTAGATGACTACTAGAACATTTTAATAAAACTAACTAGTATAGTACATATATATGTACACTATTGCATTTATGATATAATATTCCATGCATTTCTTTCATAATCTCTAAATCCTTTTAAGTTCTGGTCAGCCTAAAAAATTGATCCAGAACAAAATACATGTAATATAATTCTATCAAAAAATTTTACACACGCGAGTTAGTTCAGTGTATTTTAACATTTATTAATATTATTAGTCTTGTTAAATATCTGTGGGTATATCTATAACCTATTACACCACACTACATATCATAACCCTAGACACTTTACGTAGCCACATTCATTAAAAAAAATTAAGTGTGAGGTCGTAGTGGTAGCAAGAAAGGCCTTCTGACAATTCTCAACTACATTTTATCTCAGGAGCCTTCACAGCTGGCCTCATACAATTACATTTAGTAATATCACCATCATACAATACCATCAACACCACTACATATATTGGGGTCTTGTCCAGGGATAATTAGCCCAACAGTAATATTAGGATCTCCTGGTGGGAGAAATAAAAGTAGGGAAATAAATTGTAAAATTCCCTTTAAAATTAAAAGTGTCCCTGCAGATAAAAGTTGGTGAATCTTCACAGCCAGTAATAATTAATTAGTTAACTGGTTAGTTAGAATTAGTTAGACTATAGTCATAAGAAGTACTTAGTGTATTTACTGGTTAGAGATTTATCTTGTATATTATTATATTGTCTAAAAAGTATGGCGGAGCTGGCAAAATTTAGATCAGCTGCTGTGCTCACCGCGAAGGAGATGGGAATGGATGGTCAAATTTTAATTCAATACGTAACGGCTGAATGTGATAAATATATTGAACGGGAAGAAAGGAGATTAGAAAAAGAGGCTGAAAGAAAATTGGAGTCTGACAGGTTGGTTGAAGAGAAGAAGTTAGAGGCTGAGACTAAAAGGCTGCAGATTGAGGCAGAAGAAAAACGACAGCAAAGGGAGGCAGAAGAAAAACGACAGCAAAGGGAGGCAGAAGAAAAACGACAGCAAAGGGAGGCAGAAGAAAAAAGGTTGACTGCCGAAAGGGAGGCAGAAGATAGAAGGTTGCAGAGGGAGCACGAATTACGACTAAGGGAGCTGGAATTACAAGGCCCGGCTCCTGAAAATGGTGCCAGCCCTTTTGCCTCAGATGCTACGCCCAGTCTGGGAGCCTCAAACTCAGCTATGGGGTTTCATTTAGACCATTTTGTTGAAAAAGACGATGACATAGAGGGGTACCTAGGACGTTTTGAGTTATTAGCTACTACATATGGGTTAGAGAGAGAGAGGTGGAGCTTAAAGCTATCACAGGGATTGAGAGGTACTTCTTATGAAGTATTTGCCAAAATGAACAGGGAAGACCAAGACAATTATGACATGTTAAAGCAGGCTTTGTTATTAAGGTACGAGAAGAATGGTGAATTTTATCGTAAGAAATTTAGAAATGCCAAACTGTTGTCTGGGGAGACATACCACCAATTCTCTGCTAGACTAGAAACCTATTTGGAGAAATGGACGGCTCTGGGGAAGACCCAAGATCTTAAAGAAATGATCATGATTGAGCAATTGAGAGAGTCCATGGCTCCAGACATGAGAAAATTTCTCATGGAACAAGGTGCAGAGAAGTTGGGGGAAATTTTAAATGTTGCTGAGAGGTATCAGGCAGCCCAGGCAGAGGTAAGTGGTGCTAAAAAGAAGCACATAGACAATTTTAAAGCTCCACAGCAATTTAATAAATTTGATAATAGAGAGCAGGGAAATAAAGGTAGGACAAACTTTGAGCGGCCAAGAAATGACTATCGCGACAGAAACTCACAGTTCAATGACCAAAAGTTCAATGAAAGAAAACCGTTGAACCAAGGAAAAAGATGGTGTAAATGGTGCAAGAAGGATAACCATAACACCGAATTTTGTAGAAGGAAACCTTCAAACATTGCTGCAATGAAGTCGGGGACGCAAAGATTAAAGGTTAATCCTAAGGGACAACAGGAACCTTATCACCCCCCAGTTTGTGAGGATGTTATTTGTAATGGGGTCACCATAAGGTGCCTTTATGATACAGGTTTGGATTATGATTCAGTTGTGAAGTCTAGCCTAGTGGACCCAAGTCAGTATACCACAGAAACAGTGGAAATACAAGGGGCGACTAAGGACATACCACTCATGACACTTCCCATCGCAAGGATAACGGTGAAAACTCGCTATGTGGAAGGAGAAATCAGAGCAGCAGTGATAGATGAACCAATCTACCCTCTGATATTGGGGTGTAGATACGTCTTCTTGGGGAATCCCGAGAAACCTGTGATCATGGCGACAGTGCAGACCAGGTCACAGAAGAAGGAGGAAGAAGGTGAACCTATAAATGCTCATCCAGAGGAGATGAGGAAGGCGCAGGCTGAGGATAGGACACTCAAGCCCTGTTTTAAAAAATTGCCCAAATGCCACACACCTCCGAGCAAGGGGGAATATTTCATGAAGAACAAACTCTTATACAGGAAGGCCGGAACTGGAACAAATGGTCACAACCAGCTGGTTCTTCCCACTTCATATAGAGATAAAGTGATGGAACTCGGGCATGCGATTCCCTTCAGTGGTCACATGGGGATCAGCGCCACAGGACAGCGTATAGCTTGTCATTACTTCTGGCCAGGGATAACGGAGGATATAAAAAGATATGTCAAATCCTGCCCAGAATGTCAAAGGGTAGCTCCAAAGCACTGGACTGCTCCTGCAACTCTAGGGGAAATGCCCATAGTGGGAACACCTTTTGAGAGGGTTGCAGTGGATATTGTAGGACCTCTCACTCGGACCAAGAGGAGGAACAGTTACATCCTTACTCTGGTGGACAGTTGTTCTATGTGGGGAGAGGCGGTAGCCCTGCCATCAATTGATTCAAAACATGTAGCAGAGGCACTACTTACAATATTTACCCGATTAGGATTCCCGCATCAAATCTTGACGGATAATGGTTCTCAGTTCAAGTGGAAACTAACGGAAGAAGTTTTTAAGCTATTTCAAGCCAGGCACTTTCATTGTAGTCCGTACCATCCACAAGGGAACGGCCAGGTAGAGAGGTTCAACGGGACTCTCATTTCTATCCTGAGAAAGCTGGCACACGAAAAACCGGATCTGTGGGATCAATTCCTGCCCGCCGCATTGTTTGCGTACCGGGAGGTACCACATAGTTCAACCGGGATGGCTCCCGCAACTCTGCTATTTGGGAGGCCAATAAAAGGTCCATTAGAAGCTCTATTAAGGACCTGGACAGATGAGAAGGCGGAAGAGACTGTTACCTCATCGTATCAATATGTGAACGAACTGACCACTCGTTTGAAAGCTGGATGGAAACTGGCAAATGATAATTTGAAGCAAGCCAGGAAGAAACATGCAGCATATTTTAATAGGAAGGCAAAGGACAGGGAACTGGCAGTCGGAGAGAAGGTGCTGCTTCTACTACCCGGAAGCCAGAATAAATTACAAATTGGTTGGCAAGGTCCATATACGGTGCTAGAGAAGGTGTCTAGAACAAACTATAAAATTGACAAAAAGGGGAAGGAAAAAGTTTATCATGTAAACCTGTTAAAGAAGTATCTGGACAGACCACTCCAGGAAAGCACCCCCTTATTGACCTTGGCTATTGCAACCCAGATGCAAAAAGAACCACTCACCTCACATGAATACCCATTACATCCTTGTGAAACAGCAGCACAGGTAAAAGTCAGTAAGCACCTGACTAAAAACCAGAGGGAGAGAGTTCAACAGGTTCTGGAGGAACATACAGATGTATTAACAGATAAACCAGGCCATACAAATTTGCTACAGTATGACATGAAACTGGTAGACTCAAACCCAATCTGTATGAGAGCCTATTCTATTCCGTTCGCGAAGGAGAAGGCATTGAAGGAAGAAATAGAGTATTTGTTGAAGGAGGGGATTATTTCGCACAGTGAATCATCTTTTAGTTCTAGTGTCGTTTTGTTGAGAAAACCGTCTGGGGAACACAGACTGTGCATAGATTACAGGAAACTGAATGCTGTCACAGAAGGACAAGTGGATCCATTACCAGACACAAAACAGTTATTTGCCAGACTGAACAAGGCAAAATACTTTTCAAAGGTGGATCTTAGTAAAGGCTATTACCAGATCCCAGTGAAGCCTGAAGTGAGACCTTATTTGGCTTTTAGCACTTCGGATGGACATTATGAATTCAATATGCTACCATTCGGACTGAAAAATGCTCCGAGTGTGTTTTCAAGGATGATGCGAAAATTGTTGGATCCCCTGAATAACCCATGTATCACGAATTTCATGGATGATATTCTCGTCGCCACAGAGACATTTGAAGAACACATTGAAGCTCTGGAGATGTTGTTTGATAGACTTCGGGAGGCGAACTTAACTGCTAGGCCAACAAAATGTTGTATTGGATGCAAAGAGTTGGAATTCTTGGGACACACTGTATATCAGGGTAATATGACCCCTGATCCTAAGAACTTGGGAAAACTGCAGAGAGCACCTAGGCCGCAAACAAAAAAGGACGTGCGATCATTCGTGTCGTTATGCGGATTTTATCAGAAATACATCAAAAATTTTAACGCTATTTGTGCTCCTCTGACTGATCTGACTCGCAAGGGACTTCCAGATAAAATTATTTGGACTGCACAATGTGAACTAGCGTTCCAAGAGTTAAAGGAAAAACTCACTAGCAAGCCTATTCTCAAACTGCCTGATTTGACACAGGACTTTGTCTTAAGAACCGATGCAAGTAATGTAGGACTAGGAGGGGCTTTGTTGCAAAGATCATCTTCACCTGATGGGGAACTGAAACCAGTCGCTTATGCAAGCCGCAAATTGAATAAGGCGGAACAAGGATACTCCACAAGCGAAAAAGAATGTTTAGCGTTAATCTGGGCAATAAAGAAGTTTCAAATCTATCTGTATGGTAGGACATTTGTGGTGGAGACGGACCATCAGCCTCTCGTGTTCTTGTCTCAGGCTAAGCATGAAAACGCAAGATTGCTGAGGTGGTCTTTATTGCTTCAACCTTATCAGTTCAGTATCCAATATATCCCAGGCAAATTGAATGTCGGTGCAGATTTCCTCAGTCGGCACCCCTGTGATCAAAATTAGAGTAGTGGCAGACGTGAGGAGTAATTTTACCTATGTGTATCGCTGGTTTTGGAACTTGCCATAGGCATGTTTTCAAGTGGGGAGATGTGTAGTGAAATTGACAGAGATACAACGGTAAAATACCTCCAAAGATAACATTTAAGGATAAAAACATAATGCGTAGGCTGCGAATAGTACATGATCGCCTAGACCGCGGGTCATCATCCTCCATAATAATTGACTTGCTAGACAGGAGGGGAACGGCGGATCAAAAAGGAAAAAAATATGACTGGAAAGATTGCGTGAGACTAGAAAGGCTAAGGAGACGCAATTGGGGGGGAAACGGAGAAAAGTCACGTTTCCCAAGTTGACATAAAAAGTAAGCAACTCGACAGAAGGGACCATAGATATGTTACGCCACAGTCATTTATTGGACGCTTTTGCGATACCAAGCCCTTGATTTGAATTCAGCGGCTAAACGCAGATGTTAGGAATATTACAAAAATTTAAAAAGTACTTTTTTCTTAATATTAATGTTAGGAATATAAAAATTAGCTGGCCGGATGGCCTATTCTGAGCAGTGAACTAATATGGTCTTAATTTTACAGACGGATAGATAATATTGAAGATAATGACAAAAGACTGTATTGAATCTAAAAGTGTCGCTAATTGCACAAAAAACACGACCTCGAAACGCAGGTGTTCAAATCTACGTAGTATGGAAGAGAAGGGATATTTGTGGTGGCTGTGTCTAAAAATAACTTTTAACGACAAAATTTTGGAGGGGAGAGAAAGGTTGGTTCAAAAATCAAGTACATTTTGTAGAAACACAAGTAGAGACGGACAGACTAACAGATAACCATCCATACTTGACTGAAGCATGACTGAAATGACTTTATGGTAGGAAATTTGAATTTAAAATAAACCTAGGCAGTGATTGGCCACAGACAATCATATCATTAGCGCTCAGACGCGAAAGTGGGGCCATTCTTCAATAGTTGTTCAGTGATAGACACAGATTTTAAAGTGTGGTGATTTCCATATGAAAGAAAGTGTAAGAAATTTAGGGACGCCATACTATAGCCAGCAGCTCAGCTGAGTTTTGCTAGCAATTCTGTGTTATTTATTCATAATCTGGTAAGATTGAAATTATTTCTTTATATATTTTGAATATTGTTTCATGTTCGAGTGATTTGATACTGCCATATCGAAATCTAGCCTTACAAACAAGTAGGGATTTGCTCTAGACCCCCCGCCCTAGTCAGGGTCTAGGGACCAACAATGTACATAAACTCCAGCAAGGATTATGCAAGACAGATCAAGTGTTGAGAATAATGAAACATATTACCTATCCTCTTTTAGGGCAGACAACTAATAAATATTTTTCAGAATCTATAGTCTGGGAGGATCTATCTGATGTAAAACCACCATGGTAAATGTGCTGTTTGGTCAGAGAGATCTGACCTGTCTGTATGATGTGGTTGTTGTGTCAGTGTTGTGTCCAGACGTGGGTAGAGAATAGATTTTGACACATGGCCCATACTTTGATTGCAGAGCTGCGAGTTTCTGTTGTCAACAAAGCAGTGTCTATTCAGTTGGTGACTTTACTCGAGTGTATCTGTGCAGTACTTGTGACAGAGACCACCATTATTGCCCGCCAGCACGGAGAGGTGGGACCATCAGATTTCAGCACCAGAGCTACAATTAAAAGATGAGTGAGCCTCTGGTCTGCTGGACATTCACCAACCACGTTTAGTTACTAATACCCTCATAAAAATTCCCACCATTTTCTGGACACTGTGTAGTCAATATAGACAGGTGTGATGAGGCCACCCCAACAGCACAAACAGTAACTATCCTCCCAAGTAGATGACTACTAGAACATTTTAATAAAACTAACTAGTATAGTACATATATATGTACACTATTGCATTTATGATATAATATTCCATGCATTTCTTTCATAATTTCTAAATCCTTTTAAGTTCTGGTCAACCTAAAAAATTGATACAGAACAAAATAAATGTAATATAATTCTATCAAAAAATTTTACACTATTGAGTTAGTTCAGTGTGTTGTAATATTTATTAATATTATTAGTCTTGTTAAATATCTGTGGGTATATCTATAACCTATTACACCACACTACATATCATAACCCTAGACACTTTACGTAGCCACATTCATTAAAAAAAATTAAGTGTGAGGTCGTAGTGGTAGCAAGAAAGGCCTTCTGACAATTCTCAACTACATTTTATCTCAGGAGCCTTCACAGCTGGCCTCATACAATTACATTTAGTAATATCACCATCATACAATACCATCAACACCACTACACTATCTTTACTTTTTTTATCTTTGTACAAGAGAATACCTCAAATAAAAAACTATAATCTATGATATCATTCACAGTAACAAAGCAAATGGCAAACCAATCTGCGAAGACACTGCAATGCAGCCATAAATAACATTGTTATGAAGATCTGTTTTTGAAGCAGTGCCTGTAGAGTGTTCAACAGCGCAGCAGTATATAGACGAACTTCACATTTCCTAAAATACACTGTAGACCGAATATAATGAACCCTGATACAGTATAACTCAGAATCGCTTATACTGTGGACAGAAGCGGGTCCCCTTTTTTTGATGATCGTCCTACGTTTTAAGTGTATAAAATGTTGTCATTTAACAATAAAAACATGAAAATGTAAGTGGAATCGTTATTATCAGCACCCACAACAGAAAATGATCATGATTAATTTATCTTTTACTTGTTTTCACTCATTTACATGTGACAACAATTGTTTGTACATACACGTCCTTCAGGTTGTTGATTTCTGTCAAATATCGATACATTTCCATCAAAATAAGGAAATTCAGTACAAAGTAAACCCCCTTATAAAATGGTGCCAAAGTTTGGGCACCACCATGCATTATATTGGGTCCATAGAGTATAACTTCTGGTTTTATACTTTATTCTACTGAACTCTGCTCCATCACTTACAATCCGACCTGAAATGGTTTCTTGTCAAGTAATGCCCATATACTTTCTTTGGGCACCTTATGAGAAGAAGTTAGCTGCAGCAAATCGTGACAACAGGAAAGATAGAAGGACAAAGAGATACAGGTGACAAAGAGAGAAGATTCTGGACAGTCTGACATCATGGTATGGAAAGAAGTCAACAACAGAATCGATCAATAGTGCTGTAGACATGAAGTTGTGGAGAGACATGATCATCTACGCCACTATGCATGGTACTTGAACGAACGAACGAACGAACGAACGAACGAACTTTATTTTCGAAGGGTTGAGAATTGGGCGCGCAGGCCCGTCTAACATTCTGCCCTTTCACTCTCATTTATCTTGCATACTATATCCTTTTATTCCCACATATTACTTTAAGCATTAATTTAAAGGCATGCAACATTATAAAGTTAACATAATAGCATTCATTTACAGTATACAATCATAATAAAAAATGAGTAGCCTAGGTTTTTGTTTTTTGTTTTTTTTAATTAAACAAGATAGTGACTGAAGAAAAATAATAATAATAAAAAATAAAATAATATAAACAAAACAATAAATAAATAAGTTATGTATACCGACACTCACTTATGCGGTCAAAACGTCTAATCTGTAGTATTTTTGAATGTGTCATCAATCCTCAATACAAGAATTACAAAAACACATTCTCGCTTACATCCATACATTCTTGGCGGAAATTGAAATAATAATAATAACACTTTCTTGCGCACTTCTGTAACAGAAAAAGCCTTTCAGCAGTTTAAAAAAAAAAAAAAAAAAAAAAAATTATATCTGCATGTACATCACCCATTTAAGCAAACGGAAACATTCACATCTCTAAAGTACAGTGGTATGCGGGTACATTCTCACATACATTACATTATATAATAGTATTACATGGATATAAAACAAATTATTCCCATTAAAAACGAGCGGAAGAGGAAAAGAAATGTTGACCTATGGATGAGATGTTGACAGGCAAATGATGTTTCTATGGGGGTAGATAATCAGTGTTTAGGAAGTGTTTGAAAAGTGCTTTGTTAAATGAATATTGTGTAGGTAGGCTTTTTAGGTGGTGTGGAAGGCTGTTCCATAAGTAGGCTCCAGAGTAGGCTAGACTCTGTTTGAACAGGTCGATCCTAGGTTTGGGCAGACGTAACTGATGTAATTGTAGTCCCTCTCTTCTACTGGTTTGAAACAATGATCGTAGGTACGGCGGAGCATTGTTTGATAGAATTGCGTGGGTCAGCTTGGCTTTGTTGTAGAGAAGACGTTTTTTCAGGGACAGTATTGTGGGTTCTTTTCCTGTCCTTGTGTGTGATATCGTGCGATTATCGGTGATCAGACGTATTGCTCTCTTATGCAGGGAGTGCAGTCTCTTTGAGGTGGAAGCAGGGCAACCATCCCATAGTGTAGAGCAGTAATCTAGATGTGTCTGTATATGTGAGGTGTAGAACAATAGTCTAGTGTCTGCGTCTAAGAAGTGTTTTATTTTGGCTAGCTGGTACGTCTTTTGAGCTAAGTGTTTGGTTAAATTCCGTACATGGGAGTTCCACGTTAAGTGCTGGTCAATCGTGATTCCTAGAACTTTGTGTTCTGTTACATGTTCAATTTGTATTGATTCCGCGTGTACCTGTAGCGATCTTTTGGTGCAGTTTAGGAGTTTCTGTCTGGTGGTAATCAACATAGATTTCGTTTTTGCTGTGTTTAATGGCATACGATTCATATTACTCCATTTTGTTAGATTGTCTACATCGCATTGAAGAGTCATTTCAAGTGCCACGCAGTCATTGTCACTAGTGTAGATAGTACAATCATCTGCAAAGAGGTCACATGTTGAATATTTTAGATGTAGTGGTAGGTCGTTGATGAACATTGCGAAGAGTAGGGGCCCAAGAATAGAACCCTGCGGTACTCCTGTATCTATCTTCGAGAAATCTGATGTCGAGTTGTTGTGAAGCACTAACTGTTGTCGATCTCCCAGGAATGATTTGATGATGTTTAGTGGATTAGGGCCTATTCTGAGGGTTTCCAACTTTTGAACCAAGATAGTGTGGTCAATCATGTCAAATGCTTTTTTGAAGTCAACAAAAACAGCACCACCTAATTTCCCATCATTTACGTTCGACAGCCAGTTATCTGCCATTTTGGTGAGAGCTGTGTGACAGGAATGTTTGGGTCTGAAACCTGACTGGCTCTCAATGAGCAGTTTGTTTGTTGTTAAGTGTTGAAATGTGGTGTTGTAAATGTGTTTCTCTAGTGGTTTTGAAAGAGATGATAGAAGGGATATTGGTCTGTAACTGTTGGGATCGCTATGTGAGCCAGATTTATAGAGAGGATACACTTTGGCAGATTTAAATGCTGTGGGAAAGTAGTTGTGTGCAATACATTGATTGTACACATAGGTTAAGGAGTCGCAAATGATGGGTGCAGCGTAACGTAGAATCTTATTGCTGATACCATCAAGACCAGATGAATTGTTGTTTTTTAATGCCAAGATATATTTGAGAACTTCGTGTACTGTTAGAAAAGGAATATCTCTAAGATCTGTTATGGTATGTTCAGTGTTGCAGAAGGCGGTCAGTTTACTAATATCGCAGTCCATTGGCTTTAGTGTCGATTTGAGATGGTTAATTTCTGTTTTGAAGTGGTTACTAAAATGAGTAGCCGTGAGGGAGCAGCTTTTTGGTAAAGAGTTTAGTGACTTTGTTTTGTGTGTTAGTGTTCTAATGGCTGCCCAGACTTCTTTACTGTTTGCTTTGTCTTGAATCATCTTTCTGAAATGTAGTTTCTTTTCCTGACGAATGAGGTATTGTACTTTGTTTCTAAGCATCCGATACCTGCTGAAATCTTTGAGCTTATGTGCTTCGTCCCGCTCTCTCATTGTTGATAATATTTCGTTTGTTATCCATGGGGTCTTTCTGATATTTTTAACACGAACTTGCTTTATAGGAACATGTTTGTCGAATACATTGTTAAAAGTTTGTGTCCAGTATGTTATGGCTTCTTCTGGATAGGGAAGTTGGTACACGTATGAGAGAGGGGATATTTGTAGGTCTTGTAGGAATAATTGAAGGTTAAAGTTTTTGAAATTCCTGTAATGGACTGTGATATGTTCCGTTTTAGGTGCTTTGAACCCTTTTCTCGTCCAGGTACAGCAAATAGGATAGTGGTCACTTAATGCTGTCCGTGTAACTGTGCATTCTACAATGTTTTCTGGGCAGGTCGTATAGATATGATCAATTAGTGTAGATGATGAATCTGTTACTCTCGTGGGTTGATTGACTAACTGTGTGAGGTTGTATGAGATGGTGATATCATTTCACGTGTTGTTCGATTTGTGAAGGTCAATATTGAAATCTCCCAGTAGAATAATTTCCTTCGAAGAAGCCCAAACGTTGTCCATCATTCGTGAGAATGTGTCAAACCATACAGCAGAAGAGCTAGGGTTTCGGTACAGGTAACCAATTAAAACGGGGGTCAGGTTGGGGAGTTTTATTTCCAGCCATATACATTCAATGCCAGTATGTTCTAGATCATCACGGCGTCTGTACTGAAGAGATGTTGAGATGTATATAACTAGCCCTGTTTCATGCTGTCTGTTAGAATCCCTGCGAATGGTGGTGAATCCATTAATCCTAATTTCTTCATCTGTAATTTTGTCATTGAGACGGGTTTCAGAAAAACCAAATATGTGGAAGTTTTGTTGGAGAGAGGTGGAGACTTCAGGAAGCTTACCTAGCAGGTGGTAAATGTTTAAATGACCAATTTTAAGCCCTGATAGTTTAAGCCAGGAATTAGTGATATTGCCTATATTTTGATTTGAGTTTTTGCAATCGGACATGATAATAGTCAATAGGAAAGAAAGAATGAGGGGAGTAGGAATGAGTAAGAAGCAATAAAGTTAGTACACAATGGTTAATACAAAATTGTAAACAAGTTATAAAATATACACTGCAATAGATTTCTCTAAAGTCCGTGGACACTGTTTACCGTATCTTAATCTTTGCAAAAAGTGCGGCACACAGGAATATTTTGACTTCAACCACAGTCAATGTAGAGAATTCATCTTTTCGGGACAGTTAAAGGTCCACGCTTGTTAATTTTATGAGGATTTCCTAATTTTCCTCAACACGAATAAACAAAGGTGCAGTCGGAGAGAAGGCGTCAATCTGGGAACTAAGCTCCAAGCTGGTTTGAAATACAGCTTTTAAGTGAGTTTATCTGCAACAGCTTGGTGTTTGTGCGCTGAATTTTGTTCTGAAAAGTCGTATAAAGACATCTGAAATGCCTGCATCAATACTTCTGGGCTATACTGCCTAAGCTGATGTAGCACATACGAACTATGAGAGTGGCATTCTTGGCGGCTAGAGGCAGGATGAAGAAAGTCCAATTTCCTAGCTGTAGTTCCTGTGTTGTGGTTACTTGATGTAGAGGAAGAACGGGTCATACTTGTAGCCCAGTCTTTCCATCTGTCCAGTTGTGCCTGTCGAGCAGGTAGTGGCGGGGGTGTCTGTAGTGTGGGTAATGGGGGAAACATTTGGTCATAAAGATTAGGGTGGAGGATGGGAGTAGGTGTAGCTTTGCTAGATAAATGAGCATTACCTGAGGATGACGATGAGTGGTTATGAGGGGTTCTGCGTGGATTCACTGAGTTTAGTGTGTAATTTGTGTCACTGACTGACGAATATGTATGTTTGTGGTGAGTCCTCTCGGGGAACTTTAAATTTTTGGCTAGGTAGCTCGTCCCTAGCTTAGAAGTGTGGACTTGATCTATATATAGCATCTTTTTTGGTGCACCTGACTTTGATGTGAAAAAAGGTGTGTTGTTTATGAAAGAAATGTGATGTTTAGTGCAGAAATTATATAGCACCTTGTTGTTGATATCTACAGTTTGGCGTGCTTGACCATAGCTGGGTGGAATTATTGACGAGATAAATATGGAGGTGTTTGGGAATTTTTGTTTTATGTTGTCAATCATTTTGGAGATGTCTAATGGGTTAATGGTGTATCCATTTGTGCTATCGTTTATCCCTACGTGTACTGTTGTTTTCCTTATGTTAGTATTTCTGTTGAGATGGCTGATTTCATTGGTTGTTTTCACTATTCCAGCTCCTGGTAGTGGTATTACTGTGACAATGTCCTCTGGCGTTGTTGACATTCTGTCACTGTGAATACCTTTTAGCAGTGAGTCCCCAATAATGATGTGATGTGTGTTGTGTGGTATGTGTCGATGGTGCTGTGGCTGAGGTCGTGCACGACGGTGTTGTTGGTGCCATTGATGTTCTTCTTGCTGGAGGTCTTCAGCGGATTTTTGTGTCGGTTGTTGTGTTCTTTCATGTTCCGTTGCCGTTGTTGCTTCGGGATCTACTTGTGTGGGTTGTCTTGGTAGGTTTTCAGTACGATGACTAATTTTTACCTCAATCGGGTAAGTCTTATTTGGTGATGTTTCTTTTCGTTCTTTGTTTTTAATATTCTGTTGGCTGTTTTCAAGCTTGTGATGTCGTGGGCATATTTTGTCTTCAGGAACGGGTGTTTGAGGTTGAGAGGGTAACGGAGCAGGTGATGTTTGTGGTGTAATTGGATGACCCGATATTTGAGGGTTTTGGACACCACCGTTCTTGTTTTTACTGTCTGAAGCTTCTTGTATTTGGTCTATTCTATTTATCAGCCTTGTGTTTTCTTGTCTGAGAGACTTGACCTCATGCCTGAGTGCGTCAAGTTCTCTTTTGAATGAGCTGTCCAGGTCTTGTTTGAGTTCAGCAATGATGTTTCTCACTGAACTTTCAAGGACGGTAATCATCGCCTGACAGCAGCGCTTCTCTGTTCCCTCTACTAGACTTCGCACTTCGGGGCTGTCTTGCTCCTTAGTGTACTCAATAGCTAGGAGCTGTTTGTGGATAGGCATTATTCTTTTAGTAACAGTGTCTTTGGTGCATGATGGGTGTGTCTCGTGTGCACTGGGCGAGTGATTTAGATCTGGATTATCTGTAGGTATATTTGTATTAAGGGTAGATGATGCTAGTTCCAGTGTACGTTTCGGAATATCATCATTTGAAAGAGAAACATTTTCGTTGGATTCCTCTCCAGTTTGCACAATTATTGGAGTGATGATAGGTGGACTGGTTTCAATGGTTAGCTGAGATTGTACGTTGGCAGGCGTGTCTCCTGTGATTGTTGGTGGAGAGGCAAGATCAGTTACAATCATGGTCTTATCTAGAGCTGATCTTTGGAGGTGACAAAATTCGACGTCTAGCCATGTCTGTACACACTCTGTCGCTCCTTGAACTAAAATTTTATCTCTCGTGTGATACAGATGTATTGTGAGGAGGTCGGTGCTTATTTTGTCCTCAACAATAGCATCTAGTTGATCGCTCCGAGTTTCAATAGAACAGTTTCGGTAGTACTCTAAGCAAGTGCGTTTGAAAATTTCGTAGTGTTGGCTGTTATGGAATTCAACAGAGCAACATTGACCATTGTTCGTTTGCTTGATGGTCAGATGAGGAGGGCTATTCCAAGCAATTAATTTTCTTTGTATGGCTTTTCCCCGGTTCAGAGAGTAACTCTTAGCTACTGTCGAAGGGCGTAATCGGCCATCTCGTGGTGGTTTTATTGTCCCTGAAACGACGCGTTTCTCCCCGCTCGCCATATCACATTACATGCTACAAGGAGGACAAGTCCTGTGATTTATCATAGTCCATTGTATCCTAGCCACAGGGTCACAGTTACACTTTGGAATGTGTTACTAAAACTGAAGATAGTACTACGGTTAAAGTAATTCTCGATATATCGAAAAATGGTGGCACCACACGATGAACGCTTCTACCGTCATTCCATAAAGAGAAAAACACAATATTTACAAGTGAATTTAACACAATTACAGAATAAACAATTTCATTGTAAGTCCAAGCAAAACGCTGACACAGGGGTGTATAAACCATTCATATTAAATGTGAACAACTTAGAATAAAATGTCCAAATTGTAGAGCCAAATAAAAACACGTCCGCACAGGAAGACGCCGAACGACCTTGAAAAAGAAGAAGATGCCTGGAGTCTATAAAATTACTCCCTTGCCAGTGTTATGTCCATGTAGTGGCCTAATTTTGATTAGAATTTTGATGTCTTACCACAGCAAGTTCATGTTGTCTTCTTTTCCCTTTTTGTGGTGAACTGTGGTTGACCCCTTGAAGGAAGCTTGCATCAAAGCATTGATGTGCTTTTGTAGTGGTGGTTTCTATAGCAATCTGTTTTAAATGATGAGGTGGCAAGCCACAGGCACAACCTCATATTAGTCACCTGGCATTGCAGCATGGTCAACGACAGCTAAGTCGAACTTTGACAAAATAAACAGAACCCAAAACCAAGCATTGAGAATCATAACAGGGGGCATGAAATCAACATTTATTGAAGAGTGATATCTTAGTGTAATCAAACACTGTGTACCATGCAGGTTTTAGCCAACGAGAGCAGCGCTAACCATTTTCTGCAAAGCTCGTAGGTTGTAGGCTGTTATGAAGATGGAATCTTCAGGTGTGCTTATGTGTTTGCCTTTCCATTTGAAGTTATGAAAATTGGAGCCGTGGTAGCATAGTGGTTAGTGCACTGGCTTCCAAGCTCAGTGGTCTATGGTTTGATCCCCAGATGAGGTGGGATTTTTTTTAAGGCTGCAAATGGCTCCTGGGTCGACCCAGCGCCAATTGGGTACCAGAGCAACTCTAAGAAGGTTAAGGCGGCCGGCGTGATGCTAACCACATCACCCCTAGTGTGCCGATGGTCAAGAAAATATGGGCCTAACACCATATTCCCAATATGCCTCAATGGGCGTGTAACGGGATCCTACTAATAAATAGACCATCACGATTAGATATTAGAGAGCCTAAGCTTCGTCCAGATACCAATATCTTCATACTATGTGCAGTACAACCCAAGATAATTGAGGTTAAATGCAGAAACACATGAATCGCACAGAGTTTTGCACATTCTCGTCTGCCATAGCAAAAAATACAATGGACTGAAGTGAAAGAAAGTTATACAGAACGACAGCTCTCAATCGTCCGGTTTTAACAAGCCCAAGATAAAGAAAATCGGATGAATGATAAAGGAGCAGGATATAATGGAAGCCGTAACAAAAACATACTTGGCTCAATTCAGCACGTTTTGCAGAAATTGAGATGAATAGGATAACCTATGATGTCAGTGCTCCCTCGCTCGCAGGATACAGAGGTATAAAAAGGACAGAAGCGGATGAATAGGCACTCACCGCCAAAATTTTCAAACACAGCAGAAAAGGACAGAGCTCGCCACCAAGACTTTTGCCATTGTGAAGTGTGTGCAGCCTGCCAGGCCTTTGATGCCCTGTGTGTATTTCTGAAATGAGGGTAAGGCTGACTCGTTTAGTAAATATATATATTTTTTATTGCAGATTCAAATTATATTGTGTAGAATCATCTTGTGTAATTTTTGGAGGGAAGAAGCCATTGATGCTGTACATATTTTTTAATGAACCACGGGATAAATTGGAATGTAGAGTAGTTATCAGGAGACTTACAAAGCCTTTCTTGATTACTGGATGGAACAATACATGAAGGAAATGTGAAAGAATAGGATGAATTAACTAAAGGAATGATGTGTTTATACTTATGATAACATATGTCTATATTATGTCACTGAAGTGAAATGTGCAAGAACAGGAGGAATTAATTCAAATGATGATATATATACAGTCATGCGCGGCTTAACATCCACGATACGTTCTGTGAAATAGGACGTTATGCGATTTGGACGTTGTGCGAACACCATACTTTATACTAAGCAAAGTTATATGGGATACTGTAGTGTACCTGTATTGACTAAATAGACAAGATACTGTGCACATACGGTAATGTATTTTCGAAAGCTCACATTAAAATAACGATAGTAAGTACAGTACATGGGCCAGTAACATATGCGTTTATTATGACTATCAATACATATGTACTGTATTATAGGTTATATATGTACTGTACCATTATACACCTGGCATCGCAATCACTTTGTACTGTATACAAGGGACATGAGATACACGTGTTGCGTGCGGGAAGCTGTTGCTTTGACTACGTCCGGTTCGTCCTGTTCTCCGATCGGGATTTCTGAAGTCTATTATAACCTTATGGGACCACGGACGTATATGCGGTTGGACGTTGTCCGAACGGACCTTATGCGGCGCATGACTGTATATGATAAAAAATTGCCTATATTATGTCTGAATTGATCTATAAATAAAAAATAGTATGGTATGAAATCAGTTTTACAAGTAAACAGTACACATGAAACAAGGGACGTTTCGGGTTTTACCCTTCGTCAGCTTCAGTTACGAACAGGTGACACGGACAAGAACTACATATAGGTGCTACAAAAATCAACGATGATGAGTAAATCGCCAAATGAGCGATACAAGCAGATGAAATAACAGTGATAAGCGAAACGATAACAGTAATAACGCAAGAAAATCGTAAAACCAGAAAGACATGTCGAAACAGGAAAGTAAATAATCGATGAAGCGAAGACAGAAATGAACAACACTATTAAAACAAGTAAAAAATCACTTAGCTGGATCCCAGAAAGAAACATTCAAGATGGCTGAAACAATGAGGCGTCATGTGGAAGTGACGTATGAGCTAGTGACGGCTGAGAAAAGATAATTGAGGAAATGAAACGAACCAAAGCAAAAACAAGGATAGAAAGGAAAATGACGACAGAAGAAATAAAGTATGAAACAGAGACAGAAGCCACCAGAATTATGCAAAATGATGCTGGATATTCAAGCCAGCAGGAGATAAAACGCCCATTTGAAAAATGAGACGATTCTCCAACGAGAAGCGAGTTCGGTCGTCGCCGGCACATGACAGGAGGGCAGTGACATGAATGTCAGAGTTACCTGAATGGTCAGGGCTATTGAAGTGAAGGGCCACCGGTAAATGTTTGTCATGATAGATGTCATTCAAGTGCTCACGAAACCTGTCTGCTAGACGTCTGCCAGTTTCACCAATATAGGTCATGTCACACCTCTTGCAGATGATAGCATAAATCAGGTTTCTGGATTCGCACGTGAAAGACTCCCCAATGGTAAATTTACCGTTAGGAAAGGAGACTGACTGCGTTTGGAGTACAAAAGGACAGGTCTTACATATGCGGCGTTGGCACGGTTTAGTACCAAAGTAAGAAGGACTAGTTTGTCTCAAGCGACTATGCACAAGAATATCCCTAAAAGTCTTATCCCTGCGATACGCCACCAAAGGGGTATCACGAAACAACTCTCTGGTATCAGGATCGGAGTGGAGAATAGGCAGATGACGAAACAGAATTTTTCTCACCGCCAAACAGTGAGGGTGAAAAGTTAAGACAAGTTTGAGTCTGTCAGATGTAGTAGTAGGTTTAGCAGTAAGTGCAACCTGACGAGTAACATGACTAATGCGATTAAGGGCATCAGATAAAACTCTTTCAGGATAGTGACGTCAGCGAAAAAAATCGAGCATTTCTTTAGCTCGTTCACGGAAATCATCTTCATCGTGACATATCCGACGTAAGCGTAGAAGTTGAGAGTAGGGAATGGAATCTTTACAGCTGAGAGGGTGAGAAGAGGTGTAAAGAAGGAAACCATGAGCATCAGTAGGTTTATAAAAGACAGAGGTAGTAAGGCCAGTAGGGGTAATATTGACAGTAAGGTCAAGGAAGTTAACTGAAGTGGTAGAAATCTGAGAAGTGAATTTGATGGCAGGATGGAAATTGCCAACATAGTCAATGAATCTATGGAGGTTAACTTCAGACATGTCTATGACTCCAATATCGTCATCGATATAACGACGGTAAAACTAAGGTAATGGTCCATCGTAACTTTGAAGCACCAAATGTTCAAAGTGACCCATGAAGAGGCAAGCATAACTCGGGCCCATTTTGGTACCCATAGCAACACCACTAATTTGATTAAAGAACAGGCCATTGAATTCAAAAGAGTTGAGAGTGAGAACCAATTCCGCAAGGCAAAGAAGAGAACCTGTGCTAAAAGTAAAGTCAGTGCATCTGTCGAGAAAAAATTGTAGTGCTTTAAGGCCATCAGAGTGTGTATGACGGATAGGATGAAAATTGAAGTCCCTGAATTGACGGATGTTAAATGGTAGTACCCTTGGATAGCATCGGGGGCCCTGAATATTGTTGAAATTTTATCGCCAACGTGGAATCCCCACGCGTGCTGATTAGTATGCATCATTTCCACGTGGATTTCCCCCACGTGTGCTAATTAGTATGTAAACAGTTATCATGCGGGCAGCCAGGAATTTCACTTTGTCTTAGGTTTAGTTTAGCCACGCCTACTGTCTTATCTCTCGAGCGATTTAAATCAGCTATATCTATACCTCTTTCTGTCATCCCGTCAAGAAGGCGTTGCCAAGAGGAAACGGCAAGTGGTCAGTATCAAAGATGGTTGTAGTCCTTAAGAACGCAGCAGAGTTAACACCTATGGTTCACACGATAAAGCGAAAGGGTCTTAGAGAGTTGGAAATCGCTGGCGGACGAAGAGAAACAGGGAAATCTAGAGCTGGGACTGGCGGCACGAAACGAGAAAAGTTCCCTAGGATCAAGAAAGGCGAGAAACCTCACATGTGGCTATTACTTTCCATTTCATTAACTATATATTGGTATTGCTGAAAAATGCAGTTATCATTCATGCCAGAGAGTTGAAGGAAGCCTAGCTTATATTAGAATCTAACAAGATTTCTTTTGGATTTCTTCTATATTGGAGTCTGAATTCATTCTGTGTGCTGCGGTAAAATATATTAGTCTTGAGTGATTCAGTGGTTTAGTTTCTTCATTTTTATTTCACTGGATTTTTGTGATTAATTTAAACCTATTAAATAAACATATAGCAAAGTTCTCCAGATGTAAATCGAAGATGTAACTATCCGTTATTTCCCGAGATAATAGATGTGAAACATAATTATAAAACGCTAGGCGATCGTAATTGTTTAATAACCATATATTTCTATTTCATCTCGTGTAAATTTTGAGTAATTAACTGTTCATAGCTAGTGTTAAAAAACGATGCATTAGCTAGTCACTCGTGTAGTTCTTTTAATATAAATAATTAAATACCAGAGTGATTTTACAGGTCTTACCTAAAAACGCGATGTTAGAATATAATTATAGTAGGATTACCTGTTTTATATATTTTCTTTTATCCAGGTGGTCGTACCTTTGCGATCCAACGGTTTTTATTTATATACAGAGTCATGTTCAGATGGCTTATTGCATCCCAAAGTATATGTTCCTAACATACAAACATTGACAATACAAAATCTGATGTTGGAGACCCTTATAGGTCCTTCGCAAAACCAGTAGAGCGGTTAAATAACCAAACCCACGTCAATGCTAAATTGTGGTTTTTTAATGTTAAACTGGAACGGGACAATGCCAGAAGATTTTTCTATATTATATTAAATCATATAAAGTTCCCTGGCCTGATGAGGCAGAACTTACAGCACAAATTTATTTAAGCAAACCCATATGACAGAAACATTTTCCTACCACCAACTTCTACAATGAACATTTACAGCTATTACTTTTTTCCCCGAAAAACAGCCTGGGAGTAACATTCTACTGTTTGAAATATTCCCCATTCACTACGACAGAAACCTAGAGAAAACTTTATCCCCCTTCAATACCTGCAGTCCGAATAGGAATACCCGCCAGAAAAATATAATCAACGCACCACTTCAGAGAAATCTCTGAGAGAAAATAGCAGTTGCCTAGACGGAGTTTCTGGGGCTGAATTGGACAAATAACAGTACATAAAATAATATTAAATCCAATGTGTATGATTAAATTCCATGGACGTATGCAGAGTCGAGAGAGGGTAAGTTTGAATGTCGTGAGCTCACTGCATGTATGTAGAGCGTGAAAACGGAACGAAAGAATTTATTTGCTTAAGTTTACTACTAATATAACACCTTCTCTGTTATCGATCTCTCACTAAGTCTGAAGGCCCACGGGATAGTTAAATTAAGGACATACCTGTTACCCGTCCTGCCTACTCCCCACTCCCATTGTTAATCATTTGTTTGATCTTTTGGGTAAACAACCTCGGGTTGGATCATTCCTAGTTTTCCATACCAGAGGGAGGGTCTATGAGAGTATATATATATTTTTTTCTCTTTCTCTTATGTAACGATAATTCATTGATGTAATGATAACGATGTATTTTATGTTGTGATTTATTTTCTTCTAAAGACATAATAAACTTAATAAACCTTAAGCTACTGGTGTTGGTCAAAAACCTCCCTGCCATATAATTATATGTGACCCCATAGTTTACCTGTTCGTTTCTACGTATGTACATATTTATGTCACAAAATTGTTTGTGTGTGCATACGAGAGGATAGGGTATTTGAATCAGTATCTAGTGAGAAAATAAGTCTCCATTAACGTGTGGCGTACTAGTAGGTTGGGTTGAGCAATTACTCAATCCAAGACAGTATTTTTTCTTACACCTGTACTCCTCGTAAACAGGACTATTTCTCACACCTTTCTCTCACCTAGATATCACTAAATCACCTCTGCTCGATCGGGACCATAAAAATATAAGGCCTATCTATAAAACTTACGACAGTGTGGAATGGAAGTATAAAGCGAACAAACATCCAGAAGGAAAAGACGGTAAGTATGGTCAGGTGTGAATTGGATGGAATCAAAAGTAGTGATAGCATGGGTGGTGTCCTTCAAAAAAGAAGGTAGACTGGCCACTAAGGGTTGCAAAATACCATCCAGGAAATCAGAGATACGTTCAGTGGGACAAGAGCAGGCTGAGACAATGGGTCGACCCGGATTGTCAATTTTGTGAACCTTAGGAAGCATGTAGAAGGAAGGTTTACCTAGACTACTATCAGGAATATGGAGAGACATGGCACTAGAAGGAAGGAGGTTATCTTGGATGAGATCACGAATAGTAGCATGAACAGTAAGATTATGGCGGACTGTGGAATCACCAGAGCTAGGTGAGTAAAAGGTGCAGTTGCCGAGCTGTGAGACTCCTTCTTGAATGTACAAGTCCTTTCGCCAAACTACCACTGCACCACCTTTATCGGCAGGTTTGATGATAATGTCATCCTGCTTTTTAAGGGATGACAATGACCGCCACTCAGAAGTAGTCAGGTTAGATCGACGTAGACGGGGTAGAGAAAGTTGATTAATGTCATGCAAAATGTTAGCAATGTATAAATCAAGAGCTGCAGAGGCACCTGGAGCAGGAGTCCAGTCTGATTTAGGTTTGTCAAAATGATGAAAGATATCCCCGTCTGGCTTAGAATCATTACCCTTCCTATGGTAATATTGAAGATCTGAATTGATCTGCTTAGTCTGACTTAATCAAATCACATCTGATGACTTACTGGCCTCACATCTGTGCTAGAGAAAGTTTCTTCTAGCAATACATTAGCCTAGGAACATTATGTTGTTGCAGGTTAAATCATACCTTAATGTCAGCAAGGCAGAAGACTGTTGTATACCTGTGATAGCCAGAGAAGCATTCAATCACCAAGAGTATACCTCATATCAGGACTGGGAACCCTAATGCATGGGCTTGCCAGCCATTATCTAAACCAGATTTTACAGCCCGGTAAAGTCAACCAAGATAAGTTATCCACAAAAAGGACTGACTCAAAATATATGGTCTACCACATCCTACAAAATTCATATCATGATATCAGTTTTTGTTAAAGTGTAAAGACAGTATCTTAAGTTTAAAGTGACTATATTTAAAGTTTAAGAACAGTGCTTCAAGAAAGATTAGTTTAAGTCAATATAAGTGACAGTTTAATTTAAAGTGACATTCCCAAGAGGAATGAGTCATTGTGTGTACAATTTTAATGGTGTGTGTTGCACATTTCCTGTTGTAAATTTAACCATCATTTATATTTGCATTCCATCATTCTTTTACCAAAAGAGAAAAGAAGGAATTACTGTATATATAATAAATTGATTAATTGTATCTAAGGACTTGAGTAACTAATTCCAGTTTTGTTTGAAGTTACTTTGTTTTATTATTTCCCCTAGACATAACATATCATATTATAGTTGTTGAGAGGAGACGACTAAGTGTCTGGTACTTCTTATTACCATCTGGGCCAGATAACTTTATAGTCTGACCATTTCTGTGATAACTATACACCAGTTCTTATTTCTAAGACTCGGGTATTTCTTATAAGAGAGGAACTCTTATCTGGCAAGTGTATCCTTGTATCATCTGATACACCTTTTTATCTACTCATCATCTACACAAATTAACCTCTTGCGACAAACGAAGAAGAGGTAATCTTGTCGCAAATAGGGTCATGGGTTATTTAGTGGTTGTACAGTAAATTAAAGTATAGTAAATTAAGATTGTTGTTAAGTGTTTATTTAAAGAGAATATAGGTAGCTGTTTAAAAATTAGGATTTGGGTTACAATAGACAGAAACAACAATGGAACTTTATGGGCAATGACTACAACCTACAAAAGCCAGCTCCAAATCTCAGAAATGAGGTACCTGACGATGGTGGTTGAAGTAACAAGAAGAGATATGGTCCGCAATCAGACAATAAGGCAAGGCCTCAAAACCTAGCCACTGCTGCAGACTCAAGTAGACAAGTCCCAACTACGATAGTTTGTTCATCTCTGCAAAATGGAAGAAGATTGGATACCACAACAAGTATGGGAAACTAAGAGCCAGGGATCCAGACCTCCATGAAGATTCAGAGTCCGCTGGGAAGACAACATTAGACAATCCCTGATGGATCGAGGACTAGATTGGAACCTGGCCAGAAGGAAGACAGTGATAGAATAGTATGGGGCTCCCTCCTCCAAACCTCTATATCTTATAGTAGAAGAGGTATGACTAAGTAAGTAAGTAGACAGAAACATCGTCGCAAATGCCAACCTTAACTCGCAACCTAACCCTAACTGCAACAAGAAGGCAGACAGCTTAGCAAACTGTGATTCAACAACAAGTTTTGAGGATTTATTGCAAATAAAAGAAGTCCCATATGTCATTTTGCAGGGCCCATATTTGTTATTATGTGAATGAATCAACATTTCTGAAAAAACAAAAACTTCATGTTATATTGTGTGGGTAGATGATGAGGACAGTAGACAATGTCCACCATGTTAGCCCATGTTACCAGATTGGCTATCCACATTTATATTACAGCTAGCCTTTACCTAACCCCATCCCTGTTTCGAGCTTTGTCACACAGCTAGCGTTAACCTAATACCATCCCTGTTTCAAGTGCTGTCATAAATAAAAACAAATTCCAACTTATATGAAACGCTATGTTTTTGGCCAACATGGTGACCTCCTGTCTACTGTTGTCTACAATGGCTTATTGTGTGACTTGTCAAATTCTTCAATATGGTTTTGTGATCGTCACTAATGAAACACAACTTTACTGGCCACCACTGGAGTTAACAACTTTTACCAACTTCATTATTTTCAATTCTCTGCAAAGCTAGCAATATACACATCTGTCTCTCTTGTACCATGCCATTATCTACACAATATTTAAATGAACAATGGGCCTACTGCAATTTAAAACCACTTAATGTCACAAGTCTTTTTTTTTTTTTATATTGATGAAGAAAAATATCCCGTTCAACCTCTGATGGGTTATAAATAGGATATATATTGTTTTCAATTCCAAACAATATGAACAACTGCCGATATGAGAAAGCGGCATAACACTTGTCAAATCATTGTAAATAGGGACAATCACAATTGTGCTTATACATTAAATAAATAAAATTAAAAAAAATAAAAAAAATCAAGAAGAAACTCTGAACAAGAATAATATTAAAGTGGAGGGGTGTAAAGGCCTGGTGGTTCCAGTTAGCCTATTTAACTGACTTTAACAGATATTTAATTGACTTTTATCAGTTACAAATCATATGCATTGTAAGAACAGCATCAGACCTTCACATTCCCAGCCACTATGTCTTACAAGTCACAAATCTTACACTAAGCCATAGCCTAAGGACAACAGGTCGCTTGCTCTATGACACGGTTATATTCCCTGACATATTAGGAGACTTCACTAAAGCCAAAGTACAAAAAGTTATTTTGAGATCTTGATCGAGTTTGCCTTCTAACACTCACTCACACTACTCATACTTTACAACCTCTTGAGTGTTGTTCTAGATAACACTACAGCTTTGAACTATCGGGGGAAGTAGGCCCTACAATGGCCGACACGTCAACAGTAAACACACATCACAACAAGCTACAGAAAGGAAAATCTAAAGACACTGAAGACAACACAAAACTTGTTTACTGACCTTTCGAGCAATATGTAATACTTCAGCCCCCGAAAAGCATTTTAACGTGCAGATAATAAGATGTACTAATATGTTGTAATTGTTTTGCCTAAGAATCAAAAACTAACAGGCCAAGAACTGTTTTGTGAATGAAATGCGTTTAAATATCTTCTAGATCTAGGTTTGATACGAATGTTGTGAAATCATAACACTCAAAATCTATTCTTCGATAAAATCATAAGTTTGCTTCTACTTACTTTCTTTAAGTTCTCGGTTCAATTTGCCAACGCTGGAATCTTCAATAATCACCATGCAACTGGCCTGATATAGAGACACGAATTTTCAACCCTTTTTTAATTTTTTGGTAACCTTTCACCTTTGCATAAATTGCTCGGCGTTTTGCGTCTGCCACAGAAGAAGAAGAAGAAGACAGATTTGTTAGAGCGCTCTTTCTTCTGGAGGCGAAGTTACCGGAATTACTGGGTTCGAAACCAAGTATCGTCACACCTTAGACTACCCATTTAATCGTTTTTTTATACCTTTTTTTCCCATTATATCGATTCGTGTCGCTCATCTTTGTATGTGTGTTTAAAATTGTTTTTACACACGTGATGTCTTTTTTTTTAAAACAAAGTATCTCTTTCAACCCTTGATAGGTTATAATTCCCGCTCACGGGAAGCAATAGTGGTAGGACCTCGATTCCTTCAGGGAAGTACCTAGGTTTAATTTTTATATTTATTTAGGTTCTTATGTGTCCTATCTAGCCTTCACTTTCTTTTCTTTCCCTGGCGAAGGCCTTATGGTCGTAACGTTGGCTATTTTCTTTGTCTTTTGTCCTCGTAAGACAAATTACCTTTTTCGATTTTTTTTTTCACACCCATCCATAGGTTATAATTAGGACATTTAATGCAATAAATTCAAGACAACAAAATCAGATTTCCGATACCCAAATATAGTGGGCCTATCTTTTGTCCTCCACTCAGTCAAATATAGTAAATCAAAACAAAAATTGTGTGAATCAATTTGTGTCTGATGCCCCCTTTTCAAGAAACAAACAAACAATAAAAATAAAAAACAAACTATTACAAACAAGAAAGAAAAAAAAAAAGTAAAGTCTCTCACAACTGCCATGCGTGGAAGGGAGTGAGAAAGTCTGGAGGTGTCCGAGATTACATCAAATCCACCAACTAGCTGCCATCATCCACACGAGCATGATCATCAGACTACCTCTTATCCCCGCACTATCATTGATCCTTATACAGTATATTAATTTTAGTTCTTATTATATACTTTTTTACTATATTGTGCAATTCTCTAGGGCTATCTATTCTCAACACCTGTTCCTTCTCAATTTCTCATAGCTTAACAATATTTTTCTTGGATAAAAATCTGAAAGGAATACATGCATATAAGATTTTCAAGGCGCCAACAAGAAAATGACAGATATCTAAGGAAGTGAAGATTCCCAGTAACAAGAAACATGTCAGACTACAACTGTGAAAAGGCCATTTCAGAATAGAAGAACCTTACTGAGCAGAATGTATGTCTTCGAGACAATTACAGAGCATTTCTTGTTGAAATGTAAGAGGTATGAACAACTGAGAATCCCAAAATTAGATTTTTTGCAGGCTTCAAATTTACTCATAAATATAGAAGAGGCGTTAAGAATAGACAGACCTTGGGAAGTGCATAACATAGTCAAACAGTCTGTTAACAAGAACAAAAGTTAATATATAGTAATTGGGAAGGTGAAAATATGGTGATGTTTTCATAAAACATATGACTTATAATAAATAAAAGTCAATTAAATATCTTACTAAATACCTCAGGCCTTTACAACTATCCCCCTGTTTATTTTTGTTTAGTGTTCTTTATTTCCCTTTTTTTTTAAAAAAAATATGGTTTTATTTAGTTTTATCTCTTTTTTTTTTTTTTAAACGTGCACGAACAATTGGTAATTTTGATTTGTCTTACTTACAATGAGTGGACAGCAGATGTGATTCTACTTTTATGTATCAGGTGTGATGCCATTTTCCCATATCGGCAGTTGTTCATATTATTTGGAATTGAGAACAATATATATCCTAATTAAAACCCATCAGATGTTGAACGGGATATTTTTCATCATTAATTGAAAAGAATAATGCATCGGAAATTACTCATATTATTTGGAATTGAAGACAATACGTGTCCTAATTATAACCCATCAGAGGTTGAATGGGATATTTCTCATCATCACGTTTAACAAACCCCATCTTTTTCTCCTTATCGTGACTGTGACTCACGAAGGTTATTATCCGAAATGTCCCGTAGGCCTACTAATAGTTTATTGTCAGTGGCATAACTTCCGCCCTGTTGGACCGGGCACATCTAGAGCCCCTTGATGTATAGATAGTTACGCGAACTATGTCAGAATCGAAAACGATGCTGAACGACGTAGACGCCATTTTCGGCTGGACAATACCAGGGCTAGTAGCGAGAATAAGCATCGAGTAAGATTTTTTTTTTTAATTAATGAAGAAAAATATCCCGTTCAACCTCTGATGGGTTATAATTAGGATATATATTGTCTTCAATTCCAAATAATATGAACAACTGCCGATATGAGAAGGTGGCATCACATTTGTCAAATCGTTGTAAATAGGGACAATCATAATTATGCTAATACGTTAAATACATCAAGGAGCTCTAGGCACAACTAGGGGCCCCAGACACCAAGGGGACCCCATCGAGGGGTCAGAAGGGACCCTCGTCCTTATACATTATCTTTTAATATTTTTGTTCATGTGTTAAACGTTATTCCATGTCACAGTTCCTCATTCCTCATATAGGAAAATTTCCTTGGTACTTAAAAAAGATTTTAAGTTCTGATTTGTTGAATTGAATAGCTAACCATGTGACACGATTTTTCATGTTATCTTGCCTTGTAATTCGGCGTGATGCTGACCACATATCCCCTGGTTTGCCTATGATCAAGAAAATATCGGCCTAACACCATATTTCCAATTGCCTCAATGGGAGCATGTAACGGGATCCTATACCCTTTTTATCTTTACCTTTGCCTTGTAATAGTCTTTTAATTACTGCTTCCGAACGTTGTTTTCCTACAACTGACCTCTCTGGCGGGCCATTAAAAGACGTCTGAATGTGATAATCGGTGTTTTTTCTTCTTTGCTGTGCTTGTGTGTAGCGCAGTTTTTACAACATTTGCAACCCTTCGTGACCATTGACGGTCTCGCTGTAATCAGACACGGGTATACAGACTCTAGCGACACACAACTCGGCGCTAACTTATACAGAACACAAGAATCCTACAGACAAAGGTCTCTTTAAGCACGTTTTAATGGCAGACGATAAAAGATTGATCATTTCAAGGTATCCAGGTTACTATAGCAGCTGAACTAAACAATCTAACAATCTTAAATGTATACGCTAAAGATGGCACAATTAAAGATGAAGAAATACTAGCCATAAGCACCAGACTAGGCCCAAAAACAGTCATAGTAGGCGATTTTAATTCCCATCTTTATGCTTGGGGTGGACAGCCCATCACAGCTGTTTCTACATTTGATGCCGAATTCTAACAGTCTTGGCCTTGTTGATCAATCGATTGCGGTGTCGTTCTCTAATATGCGATCATCAACTGTCCTCTGTATCTCTTTTTATCCATTTCTAATGTCCCCACTATGTGCGCTCTTGAAACTAATTTGCCAGCCCTCTCATTGCCGCGTACCCCTGAATGACCAGGACAGTAGACTCACACCCGTGCCTGAAGACTCAAGCTTTCTATAGATGCGTTCCATTCCATTTTGGACCTTCCGAAGCATGGACTGAGAGTGACATAATAACTATTCTGGTTGATGGAGTTCCAGACAGTCTGTGACGGTATTGCCTCCCCTGCTTTGCAATAGTTGTCCAACAGTGGCCAAAACTCAAGAGTATCTAATATTGTCTTCAAAGGTGTCTACCTTCGCACAAGATTACTATGGCAGATATATAGGTAGAAGGTTAATGACGCTTCTACCATAAAGGAAGGTTCAAAAGTGTAGCAAAGGTAATTTTGCTGGGGAGGTTAAGATGTTATACCTAACAAGAAAGATAGTTGTGTCTGTGTCAACTGTGTGAGGTCAAGCACATGTAGGTCCTTGACTCTAAAAAAGATGATGATGATGATATATATTATCAGGGAACCTAAAGCTACCTCCATAGATCTCACACAGTCCGTATTTTGATTCTAGTGGCTGGTGTATGATGTCTCTAGTGTCTAGGGGTGAAATGGAAAAGACGGTACATCAACACAATACACTTTAACTCACTATAAGAAAATAAATAAGACTGTGGTTAAAGTTTTTTTTTAAATATTGGAATGTTTTTTCTTTGTACAATTTAATCTGCCTGTCCCGCCATCTCTTTTGGACAGGTCTTTGAAAATAAGGAAATATATTTACATATAATGCTTTAACTAAAATGTATGGACTCTTGGTCCTATGAATGTAATGTTATTATATAGAGTTCCTGTAGGTGTATTCACAGAATAAAACTTAAATAACTGCTAGTGTTAGTCATTGGTTATGGGGAGCTGTTGTTTTCGTCATTCCCCATATAATTCAGTTTTATTTTTATAAGAACCAGTTTATTATGCTGAAGTGTCAGATGTCCCAGCTGTTAACGTGTCACCTGGGATTCTTGGTATGACGATAATAAGTCAGGATGTCGTTGCAGATATAATAGATCAGCACCCACACACAGGCTCCTTCAGGCTATCAGCTGACAGCAACTTTTAAATGGAGACTTTTATCTTTACACTCACTCATCAGGTTTCCTGTCACCGGATGGTAACAGGAAATAAAAACTCTGCAATAAAAAGACACCCTGGCCTTTTCATAGCTGATCACAACTTCTTATCCCTATGTATACATGAAGGTATGGGGTCAGCCTCGTGTGCATTCATGTGCATCAGCCCCTAATTATATGACTCACACCTTTCTGTGACCACACCTCAGGTCCCTATGGCAGATACGCTACTGTACTTTTACCTAGTTTGCTTCAATACAATAACGTGGAGTAACCACATCTCCTTTTTATATGATTTTTCTTTTCTTTTCTAAATTATAAACGCTCTATGCATGTTAAAGAGTGTTCATGGAACACTGAGGCTTCCTAACATCTTCCAATACAAAATAGTTAATACAAAATCATAATAATATGCAACAGTCATATACAGTTCAATGTGAGGACTCAATAATGTTTGCTCCCGGCATGTCCTTCACTTTTCCCCATAGCAGTATCTAACTTGTGCAGTTTTAATCAAGCATGTAAATATATAAAGCATTCTTACCACTAGTTCAAAGAAATATGTCACAAATAACGTTGACTGGCAAAGAATATGGCCTCAGTTTTGCTCTGCCTCGTCCAGATTGTGAATTTAGTAGTTAATTTTACAATTTATCACATCTGCTCTCAACGTAGTTGTTTGTATAAAATTTTCTAGTCAAATGGCCACGAGACCACTATGCCTCTTGCCAATATCTATTAGAGCCGACCAATGAAAGCAGGCACTACTAAATAATTTTGAATTTAGTTTGAAAAAAACAAAACAATTCCAAACAAACTATGTGCCTCTTAGTCCATTGGTCAGTCTGCGTTAGTTATGCCAATAGAAAAAGATGTTTAGTTTTAGTTAACATTTTTCCTATCCCCCCCCCCTTCCCTGTCTCTATCATTATTCAAATAACCAACTAGTTTGAGTGACGTCAGAATATTACCGCTAGGAGGGAATGGAAAACTGTCTGTGTGTTTGTCTCTGCTGGCTTTGCCCACAGCGTGTATATATTAAAGAGACCGCTTGCAGAGCGAAGAGGGGTTTTTCAAAACGTTGGTAGTGTTGGCGTTAATTATTACAATCGTCTCGTTCTTACTACTGGGAAATGTCCGAATTGTTACAAATTTAGTGTTAAAGTTAACATATTACGTTAATTACAAGCTTTTCCCACCGTTTCGTGCAGCAGATCGGCGAGATGTTAAAATGTTTATTGTACGTTTCTAAACCGAAACTAAAAGCGTGTTAGATTTTTACGGCGGATCATTTTTTTTATTCATTTCCACTGCACAAAAGGCAGCGCTCTACTGGCGTTGAAGATGAAAATAGTCAGACACCTGAGGGCGGGTGTATTTATTATTATAGGACTAAAATCTTACTGAAATAAACGATTATCTCACAGATTTCGCTACAAAAAGATATTCAGATAAGCGAAAACAAAGCCGCATATGAATGGCCATGTCAATTCTAGAATCTATCGACAACTTTTGTGAAGGATTAAGCAATGGTTTATGTTAGCTCGTTTAAGCTTCCACCTCTGATTAACTCAGAGGAATTCTTATTATTCTGTTATAGATTAGTTTAGAGTGTGTAGTAAATTTGACTGAGACAAAGATGCAGTAACTTTAAAATGATTAAATCGAAGTTAAATTTGTAAATTTACAAATAACAAAATTTAATAATAACTTAAGTTTTAACAGTTTGAAAATAATTTGAATAGTTATGGATCAAGAAAAGTTATCAGCATGGTCGTTAAAGGAGGTAAATTGTTTTTTACAAGAAGTTCAAGTGGCAGCATATATGGAACTTAGCTGCCAATGACGGTTCTGCTCCTTCTGATGGGTTGGTTCTTTTTACACTGCTCACACTCGTCGCTGGTCAAGGTTGTCGGGTGTAACTCGTTTCCCAGAAATGTAAGGGAGAGTCTACAAAGTTGGGCCTTCGTCTTAAAACTCAGGCCACTGTTCCCTTCTTGTTCCAGAGATAGTATTTTCTGCTGGTACTACCAATAACTAGGAGCCGCGGTAGCATAGTGGTTAGTGCACTGGCTTCCTAGCGCAGTGGTCTATGGTTCGATCCCCAGATGAGGTGGGATTTTTTTAGGCCACAAACGGCTCCTGGGTCGACCCAGCCCCAAATGGGTACCAGATCAACTCTGGGAAGGTTAAGGCTGCCGGCGTGATGCCGACCACATCACCCCTAGTGTGCCGACGGTCAAGATAATATGGGCCTAACACCATATTCCCAATATGCCTCAATGGGCGTGTAATGGGTTCCTTTACCTTTACCACCAATAACTATGGTAAAGAATAGAAGGACCGAGGACTAGAATGGAACCAGAGGAGGAAGACAGCTGATAGGATAATCTGGCGCTCTCTCTTCCAAACCTCTACACCTCACGGTAGAAGGGGAACGACTAAGTAAGTAAGTAAGAACAGAAACAAAACGCTGTTCTGAGTATTGCGTTTTCCAACCCATGGTTATAGGTCCCTGTTAAAGGTGTTTTCAGGACTTGAACATACGAACACTGCAACATGTAACGCGAATAATGGACGTTCACTTCGAAGTCAGATTTATTTTACACAGGACAAATGATGAGCTTCAAGTTTTGATGAATAATGGTGGCATGCATTTTCATATCCGCAATTAATAAAATAAAACGACCGGTACGCAGAATTACCGTCAGTAAAAGTCATAATGTCCACGAATTATCACTGCATATCAAACTTGTCGAAAAGTCATTTAATCTTGTCCTAAATACTTTCCTTTACACTCCATCCATCACAAGCACACATAGAAATATATTCTTCATAGAATCTGTAACTTATGCAGTGGACTTCTACAAACACAGTCCGAGCTCTCACACTTGCGTCCGAACATCTCCAAGTACACAGGCCACAAGAGGGCGTTACAAGTCTACCGCAGACGTTCATACCTAATTTTTACTGAAAACTGACGTCACTAATACTTATAATAGAGTGGTTTACTAGTAGTGCGTCTAGGTGTTACCTCATCGGTTCACATCCATGCCTTCCCTTAGAGAATGCACTGATGTGTACGAACATAAGCGTGACACTATATACCCCGCCCCTCCAGAAAAAAAAACGAAGTTTTTTTTCTTTTTTATGAAACGAGGGACCAATAACCGAACCCGATGTCAAAACGCGTTCAGTCTGAGCCATGTCTCAGTTAAACATGCAAACAAATCAATAGGACGTGTAAAAAAATTTCAAGAGAACATTAATAGTATCTAATGAACCTATGATCCTGATGATAACGGAGGTGGTGTATGAAAAGTAATAGATGACATGAATGTGTAAGTGAAAAAAAAATCGAATTAAGTGGTCATGGGAAAAACATTATACATCATGGTAAATAAACGAATTAAGTGACGGTATGATAAATAGTGTGAGTGTCTGTAAGTTATCTCACTAAGTTAAATAATTTCTCTTCATTAAACTTCAAGTGTTCTAGCCATAATAGGTAAATAATAACATTGGCAATGTTTAAACTCGAACCTTGAGCAAGTTTGTTGCACTGAGGTAAGTAACTATCACTGTCCATAAGTAAGGTTCGATCCAACCTGTACATCTTGAGTGTAAAGGTTCTCATTGCAACTCTGGACTCAAATGTCACGTGCAGTATTCTAAATACTTGGTTAAAATCAACAGTAAGTGTCATATTGTCATCTAATCAATCCAAGGAAGAAAATGTCCATCGTGCCATCAAGATGCAAAGGATTTCAATTGATCAGAAGGTGAAATGTCAAATGGTGTCTTTCATTTTAGCCCATCATCTCAGATAACGAATGTTCAATGCTCAAATTTTTGTTCCTGGATCAATGCATAGATGCGTGAAAATAGCCGAAGTTACACTGTTCAGTTAGGCTCTCTCTTCAATTCTGGAAAACAGTTCTTTCCTCACACTGAAATGTTAGAGGACTGGTTGGCATCATTATCTGAATGTGGTAATCTTGAAAGCGTGTCTGCAACGACATTAATGTGACCTTCTATCGGCCTAATCTCATAGTCGTAAACCTGGAGATTTAGCGAGTATCTTGCTGCTCTTTGATTTTTGAAGTTGGCGTGCTGAAGGTACGATAATGCCTTCTGGTCTGTTTCAATCACGAAACGACCACCTAGAATGTAACGTTGCAATTTGGAAACTGACCATATTATGGCCAACAGTTCTCGTTCCACAATGGGATAACGGGATTCGGTGGGTGTCAATTTACGTGACACATACAATACTGGATGTAGGACTCCATTGAAGTGTTGCATATGCGAAGCACCAATGCCGTTCAGGGAAGCGTCGGTTCTGAGGACAAAGACCAAACGAGGATCAGGTAGCTTCAAAATGGGCTCAGTTGAAAAATAATGTTTAATTTGATTAAGTGCTCTATCACAGGTCGAAGACCAAACGATTTTGTTAGCAGAACCTTTTCCTAACAACGTGGACAAAACTGAGGTGACAGTAGAAATGTTTGGCATGAATCTATGATAGAAGTTTATTAGGCCTAGCAGACTACGAACTTGTTTCTTGGTAGTAGGAATAGACAAGTTCAGAATTTTAGATACAGTTGAATCTTCTGGCTTGAGACAACCATGTCCCACTCTGTGACCTAAGAATGATATTTCTTTAAAGCCAATATGAATTTTAGAAGGCTTAGTAGTCAGATTGTGGGAGCGAAGAGTATCTAGCAAAGATTTTAGACCTGAAAAATGTTCGTCCCAAGAGTTGTGGAATAGACAGATATCATCAATATAAGTTATAATATCTGATCTATCAGAAAAGAGTTTACGCATCATGCGCACAAATGTGGCGGGCGCATTAACTAGCCCAAAACACATGAAATTCCACTCAAAAAGACCTCGAGGTGTGGAGAAGGCAGTTAAGGGTTTAGATCTTTCTGTTAAAGGCACTTGCCAATAGCCTTTAGACAAGTCAAACTTACTAAAGAATGTGGCCCTAGAAAGTTTAGAAAGTGGATCTTCCAGTAATGGCATAGGTTCAGCATCCGATACGGTGATAGTGTTAAGCTTTCTAAAGTCTATATATAATCTGATGGACTTGTCCTTCTTGCGAATAATAACCACTGGGAAAGAATAGGATGAGGTGGAGGGAGAAATAATGTTAAGACTTAACATCTCATCCAACACTTTTTCCACCTGTTCCTGGAAATGCATAGGAATAGGATATGGTTTGACACGAATAGGAGCATGATCTTTAAGCTGGATGTCATGAAAAATGACAGAAGTGTGACCTGGAATGTCTGTCAGAACTGTTTGATAAGATTCCAAAAGACAGTGAATTTGATTTTGTTGGCACATAGAAAGATCTGGAGAAATTGAGACATTTTCCACGACTCTGTAGCATGAAGAGGAACTACAGAAAGATGTAAAGAAAGGTTAGGGAAGGAAGACTGTTCTTCCTGACTGACTGATAGAGAAGCGTGACGATCACTAGGCTCATCAACAGCTTCAAAGACCTTTTGCAGGTAGTCAGGCCGAGATGCAAAGAATGAAACAGAGTTGGGGCACTGTACGAAGGATGGCCACCGACCGAGCAAAGTGGAATCAACTTGTTGTTGCCCTACAAGACGCCACTAGGCGTGATGGCCACTGACTGCTTTGACGGTCAGCGGCTAAGGATCAAAGAAGAAGAAGGCCGAGTGTAAAATTTTTGTAACATATTGATGTGGAATGTTTTATTTTTACCATTCACCTCTACAATGTAGTCAACATCTTTTATTTTGGCAACAATTTTAAATGGGCCTCTCCAAGATATCAGTAAACGATTCTCTTTTCTGGGTAACAAAACAAATGCTTCATCACCAGGTGCTAATAGTCTCAGTCGTTTGTGTTTGTTCTGAAATATACGAGCTTTTGCTTTGGCTGTTTCTGATGAATCAACAGCTATCTGACAAGCACTAATAATATTTTCTCTGAGTTTAACCACATACTCGGATGATTGAACCTCAGGAGGTAACTCCGACCCTGTGAGTAGTTGTTTGATGATGGATATAGGTCCACGTGGTTTATCCCCAAAGATGAGCTCAAAAGGTGCAAAGCCTGTATGTTCGTTTGGGATTTCCCGGTATGCAAATGTCGCAAAATTGGTTTAAATACATTGCAAACGTGATCGATTGTCACAGGGCCGGCCGCTTACAAAATGGCGGTGTATCGGCAAAATGTCGATGAGACCTCGGCAATCGGCAATGATAAATAAGAGCATACTGGAATCTTTGGGAAAAGGATATCACCTGGTAGTCCAGGAGAGGATTGTGTATAACTGTATATAAGGAAAAACAGTAGGAAGTTAACATTTACGGAGATATATGCATATTACGGCTGTCTACAGTTAAGCCAAAAGCCTGTAAACCCACTTCTGTTCTAAATATTTAAATCAACAAGTAACAGATTGTGGAAGTACATGGATAGGAAGATAGAAATATATCGGCTGTATAAAACAAGATAGGATGGAACAGTATGGATAATATATAAGCCGAGGACGAGAAAGGGAAAGTTTCAGGCATTGCACAGATCGGGTGAAATCGTGGTTTCGAAACGGGATTTCAGCCCGTCTTAAGCTGTGACGTCAGTGCTCTCCGATACGTACGCCAGAGGCTTATAAGTAGCGGATCGATAAACTGAGAGGGACGCAACGAAAGAAGTTTGAGACAGACTGGAGGCAGAGTTTCGCCACTACCCATATACCATATGAATTGTGAGCAGATCGCCAGAAAATTTTTCAGTCCAGTATCTGAAGTCTGAGGGTAAGCGAAATTATGATAACTACCGTGTATAATATTTTTTATTTCAGGTTCATATAAACTTCTCAATATATGCACGTAGAACATTCTTTGGTATAAATGTATTGTGATTTTTAATATGATTTAAACATGTGCTTTGTGGATGATTGTTGCTTGTACAAAAACGTATCACAACTAGCTTCACAGCCAAATGAAGATAATATTTATCATAGTAAATGATGTAGCTCGAACGAAGATAAAGGCAGTCCCATGGCAGAGATTGTCATAGGCAAATGAAGTGTTAGAAGCTTCATCATGGAAGATACCGCTTTTACGAGGTTAGGTGACTAGTTCCCTTCCTCGCTGTCTTTTCCTTCCCTAGTTCGAGCGCACAACTGAGTGCCCATTTACAGCTGGTAAACTGGAGTGTTCCATAGTCAGGCTTCAATTCAACAACTATGTAGTTGTACTACTGAAGAAAGCAACCTGCTCATTTGGTCAGTCGGGCACTCACTTTATCTATTTGTGTATTAATTTTGTGTAGATGCTAGGAATGGCATCAGTATTTAAATGTGTACCTGATATGGTTTGGAAAGATCAAGTTATAAATAAGTAAAGGATGTACAGGAGCGGAATAAACCAGATGATGTTTATTACTGATAATGTTAATATTAATTCTGTATCATTGAAATGATGTCCATTACTATGACTGTATAACTTTGACATCTGATGACTGACTAGTCTGACTTATGTGCTAGTCAGTTACAATTAATTGAAATGTTAATACTCCTGTATCACTGAAATGATGTCCTTACTTACTATGATTGTATAACTGTGACATCTGATGACTGACTGGTCTGACATCTGTGCTAGTCAGCTACAAGTCTAGCCAGATACTAGCCAAGGCTGATATGATGTTTCAGGTTCCATGAAATAACTCAAACCAGACTGTCACGTATCAGAAGCCTGTGTTGTTCATCAGAGGCAATCCCACAAAAGTGCAGGACCCCAAAGAGTGAACTTCAACTAGTCATTGGCATTCCTATAGCTGGGTCTACCAAGTCTGATATCTACAAAGGACAGTCAGTGTCCGCGTTGTCAAGTTGAAAAGATAAGTGTCATTTAAGACACTGATGAACCATATATGAATAAACAGCCAATAGTTGAAAACAGTATTCAAAGCATTAAACAACTCAGTCAATTGATGACAGTAATATGTAAAGTCAGAGGACTAAGGACAGTGATACCGTTAAAGTGATTCCAGTGTTCAGTAACTTTATTATTCAAGATCTTGAAGTCTAAACAGACAATAATAGTAATTGTGTGAATGTTTTTTTTTAAATATTTTAATGCTCTTTTCCAACTAGCAGAAATAGAAAATTAGTGTAAATATTAAAATATTTTAACTGTACCTGAGGAAGTATTCACTTCTTACATTTGTGGTTTCAGTGAATGTTCATTTTAATTATCCCCTAGACATTAAGTAATCATAAGATAGTCACAGGGAGGAGACACCTTAAATCCTGGTACAACTTCTTACCAACTGGCCAGGGTTTTCACAGTCTGACTATTTCTATGATATCCATACACCAGTGTTTCTTCTTCTTCTTCTTGCGATCGCATCTTTGATGATTACACCGTCAGACGAGTTCTCATGATGAATTCGACTGTTGTTTGAAGTTCCTCTTTAACTCCATATAGCTTTGAGTTTAGTGTTGAGTCATTGGGCCAGTATATCTTTCTTAACTGGTCATATAGAGGACAGTCCTGTAGAACATGCTCAGCAGTTTGTTCGTTTAATCCACATGTGCACAGTGGTGAAGCAGACAATCGTAGCTTGTGCATGTGTTTATTCAGTTTGTTATGCCCTGTCCTGAGTCGAAAAATAGTTATCTGTCCCTGCCGGTCGAGAGTGTGATAGTCGTCTTTGGGTTGGTTCTGTTCTCTTCTGATAGTCTGGATAGCTCTCTTTTTCTCAAAGTATGTGACTTCATTATCTTCTTGTTCACATTCTCCTCCCTTTTTTGCAAGTTTATCTGCCTTTTCATTTCCGGGTACACCACAATGAGATGGTACCCACTGAAGTATGGTTCTCTTTTTGGCAGCTACCGTGTTTAGTTCATTTCTCAGATGCGGGAGTTTACCACCCTTGAGAGCTTGCAGGACAGACAGTGCATCTGTGAGGATGACTACCTGGTGGCAGTCAGAGTTGGTGTTATAAATCATATTTGCAGCTTGCTCTAGAGCTTGAACCTCAGCTGTATAGTTGGAACAGAATTTACCAGTGGGAATGTGCCTAGTCTCATAGTGGTTGTCAGGATATGAGATAAAGATACCGGCACCTCCATTCCTAACAGCATTAGTTGCTGATCCATCTGTATAGGCATGTATCCATGATTGATCGGGATAGCTTTCTTGGATCATACTCAATGCAGCAGTTCGTTTTTGCAGATCATTATACTCATATCCACTTGTGAGACCACTGACTGATGTATTAATTTGACACCAGTGCTTATTTCTAAGACTGGGGTATTACTTGTAAGTCCAGAACTCTTTACTGGCATACTCTCCTGGTAGCATATGAGATACCTGGTGTGGTGAAGTGGGATGTTATAAATATTTATAGGGGACTTAGTGTACTGACTGAGATCAGCTGTGAAGGTATCTATATCTAATAAGAGTAGTGTATTATAGATAACCTTACTTGCTGCCACATATATATATATCTCAGTCAGATTTATTCTGGAATAGTGTGATGACTACGTTGTATGTCTAGGGTATGTGTATGATGAAGTGTAAGTCATAACAACAACAGACAGATAAACAATTTAATTTATTCCACCACACTTGACAACACTGTGACACTCACATACATAAAACACTCTACAAGGATATCTTAAAGGAGTCACTGATAACTTTTCAAATAACAATATGTATTCATTGCTGGCATGAATGAATATGTGTCCTGATTCAACTACAAAGGGAACCAGGAATCACAATCAATTTAAATTACAAGTTATATGTACAGAATTTATCAATATGAATATAGTAGTGACATATATTATTAAAAGTATCCTATGTGTGTCAGTTGTGTAGTAGTAATATGAGGTAATACTGGTTTTGTTTTGTTCAAGCTCTGTTGGTATTTGTCATCATGACTTCAATAGTTTGTCTTTAGGGGAACTATTATTGGAGATGTTCTCAGTTCCTGATATTAACACAATTTAATTCCCCTCTTAATGTATTTTTACAAGGTCATTTTAAGCTGGGGGTACATAATTTTGAGCTCAGCTGGCCACATCAGCTTATCTGGCGTGATGGCGGCAGGAACAGACTCCTCTGCTCGATTCTCCCCTCGGCTCTGGAGACACCTCACTGATAGCTAAATGGACCAAGGAGTATGCTGTCCGACGCTGGATTCAGCAAAGCTCTGACCAGGTGCTGCTTAATACCATCATGACCACGGTCCCTGTAAACAAGAAGGATGTACCTTCTACTTCATAACTAACTTATACTCTCTTTTTACACTGATCACAATACATCACAAACATTGAGTTCAGAGCGTTAGGCCAACTGTCAGCTTCATCTGAAATACTTTATACCAGTATTTACCTCCTTAATGGTTACCACGCCTCTGCACTTCCAGCATTATTTCTGTCTAATCAATAATCTAGGTGTCAGTGTACTGTTTGGCCATTCCATGCAGTTTTACTTTCCTCCGACACCTTCTGTTCAGGCTGGAGCATTATAGGCTTTATATCATGTTTGCTACTGAACTACACATATATACAGGCATAAATTAACAATTCACATTCAATTTTCATTAAAAGATACTGAATGTTTCAAGCTTACCACAATTCATGGAAACAAACACAGATACGTTGATTAGCAATGAATTCTGGCACAAAATACTGGCACAAATTCCCATCTGCTTATGTTCCAGGCTTTTATTTAACACAAATATGAGCTGGCTTCAACGCACTGTTGCTTTATCAAGCTTATTTGCACTAGTGGTCTCGAACTAACGCTCCTAAGTGAGTATATCAGCGAGTCTAGCCAATGGAGCCACGTTTCGACAAGTGTTTGAAAAAATGTTACCTTTCCACGTCTCCCCTAACAACGATAGATAGTATTTATAGCCCGACCAATCGTGGTTAGTCTTTCATTTGTTGCGCTCCAATCAATTTGGAGTTTACATGGTAGGCTATTTCTGTAACGTAAGGTTTTTTCAAACACGTTATAAAAAAAATTTTATGAGCAGAAATGATTTCATGTTGTCAGGCATCCCCACTATTTTATTTTGGTTATAATTTATTAATTCCTGGACTATTTGCGTAACGTTTTACATATTCTTTGTCAGCAAGCCCTAAGGAACCCAAATATCCAAATTTAAAAGAGCTACGTGGCTGCGTTCAAAATATGCAATTCCTTCTACCTCCTGTTTCGAAGATGTGCTGTCTGGGTACTGTAATGTTTTCAAACGTAAACCCATCTATTGTCATCTTTCCTTATAAGCGTTTTTCAGGATTTTAAAACCTAACTCTGGGATGGGTAATGGATTTTATCACTGTTCGTCCGAAAAAGTTAGTGCATGTAGCCTAACACGCGTGATAGTAGTAATTGTGTATCGCGTTACGCTTGTTGGGGGTGGCATTAATAGCGAGACGCGTGTTTAATTTTGCATGCGTTCCTGATTTTATTCGCCCCTCTCTCTTTCTATTTGAGTCCATCTGTTCGTTCGTTTTGGTAACGCAGTATAATTAATGTTAGGATTAATTTAGGTCATTACGCAGTCTGCCTCTCAATGTTTTTCCAAGAAATACAGCACACGTTTCATTGAAGAAAGCGGGTATAATACAGTAAGCTTTTACTATCAACGTGAAAGCGTTACAATTTGCAGACGAAGCAGAAAACAAGGGGGATTTCGAGTACCTTCTTTGTGACAGCACTGTTATTTTATCATTGCTCTTTTCTTTATTAATTTTATTTGTTAGGCTTCATATTTACCTAATAATTTATATATGTGGATTAGAATATTCCACGACACCTGGATTCTTACATTGAATAATAATTTTAAATAACCTCCCGCTACAGCAAACAATACAGCTGGGAGTAACCTATCCCAATCCTGAGGATATTTCTCAGTCACCTTACCTAGTAGTTGTTTTAATGATCTATTTAAACGTTCTACTTTTCCATTTGACATGACGTGATATACTGAACTGAGAGATCTATCAATGTTGAACAACAACCTCATAACATGTGACATGACATCTGATACAAACTGTGTTCCCCTATCAGATAACAGTTTGTCTGGGAAACCCAATCTGCTAAAAATCAACATAAATGCATCAGCCACGTCAGTAGTAGCAATATTCTTCAGAGGTATTGCCTCAGGCCACCTTGTGCACATGTCAATGCAGGTTAATATATATTTATGACTTCTGGCTGAAAGAACTGACAATGGACCAATGATATCCATAGCCATTTTAGTAAATGGACGGAGTGAAATATCAGAGGCCTGAATAGAAGCCATGTGATATGATCTTTTTGTAGCCACTTATTGGCATGTAAGACATGATTTACAAAATAAATTTGTGTCTCTGGCCACTCCAGGCCAATAAAATGAAGATAAAACTCTATATTTTGTCCTCGCAACCCCCATGTGACCCGCACAGTTTGATTCATGAGCATGCCTCAGAATGTAGGTTCTAAACTTAGATGGAACCATAATTTGTTTGCGGATGGAGTTAAATTCTCTAAAGTTACGAATAAGTATGTCATTCTTGTTTAATATTAGACAAACAATAAGGTATGTTTTCAGACACTCGTAAGAAATAAAGAAGTAGAACACTTAGACAACAGAAAAACAACAGACGTGAGTGGCTTACCCAGGGTTCAAACCCCGTACCTTCCGTATGACAACACCGCCTAGCTATACAAGCGAATCACACTAACCTCACGGCCAGCTAGGCATCCCCTTTTAATAAAGAAGTAGAACACTTAGACAACAGAAAAAATATATCTTCCTTATATGTCATTCTTGAGAGTGTACCATTGGTGAGCATTGTCTACACCATCATCATCATTTGATTTGACTGATCTAAAAAATTTCTTAAGTGAGTCATCAGATTTTTGACATTCACCAAATGACCCTTTGCTGATAAATGAAGTGTGTTGTACATCATCAGCGTCATCATTACCCACCACAATATTTTCTGGAGCTTGTGCATGTGACTGTGTTCTAGTGGTTAATGCATTCGCAGGCATAATATGTTGACATTCCCATTCTTCAATTTCCTGTGCAGAACAATCCTTAATTCCATGTAAGTTTCCCAAAATCAAATCTGTCACTGGTGCTGGGAGCATACACACTTTAGTTTCATCTGAGAAAAAAGGTGTGTCGATGTGTATTATAGCTGTGGGGTAATACTCTACCGTGCCTCCAAAAGTGATACACTTTACTTTTTCTCCCGTATAACATGATGGATCAACTAGAGAAGCACGCACACCCACAGTAGTGCAGCCCGTGTCACGCAATACTGAAACAGAATGACTATTAACATAACCCTTATATAAGGTCAATGACTCCCTTCCATCTTGCGATGCCAACACAGGCAAACGACCGGAAGTTAATGCAGGCACGGGATGACCACAGCTGAGCCTAGACACCACCTCTGGTTGGAACAGAGTGCTGCACTCTGTACACTTTGAAACATTTGACAAATCAACAAAACAAGCATTGGCATGATTATTGTTATCATTTTGATTCATTACCCCTGTATTGTTATCATGTACAGAACCAGAGTTTGCACGTTTCACACTACGTGAACGATAACCATTATTGTTCTGGTAACCTCTGTTGTGATTACTAAAGTTATTGTTATTGCCATAATAAGCTCTATTGCCTATGTTTGGGTATGACTTTCTAGCTCCATGCCAACTTCTGTCTGAGCGAGGAGAGTGTTGATATGATGGGTTATCCTCATGGTATGGACGGAAATTCCTCTGCTTTGAAGTTGAATTATTGTTAAAATTGTACCTTCCACGGTATGATCCAGTGTTTTGTTCACTGTTCCATCTAAAATTTCTGTCACCACTATTTGATCTGTACTTAGGTGGGTTAAAGTGGACAGATTTTGCTGACGCCACAGGCAAAGATTCTTTTACATTGGAATTACTGACTACTTTTCCGGGATGTGCTGTCATAAATTGCCGTCCTAGTGATTCCATAGATTCCAAGGATTCAGGCTTCCTTTCATGCAAGTACGCCAAAAACTCGGGACTTATGGAGGATAACACCTTATCTCTCAGCATAAGATCCATAAGTCGTTCAAACGAGTGTTCGATTTTTGACAACTCAATCGATCGGTTAAAGCACAACTTAATGGGCGAGATGTATTCTGAAAAATCCTTATTGGAATCTGGAGTTAATGTTTTAAATCGAAGGTGATACCCATTCTCATCTAACTGATATTTTCTCAACAGCAAAGCCTTGATTGCATCATAGTTCTTACGACTGCTATCATCCATGGTACCTACAGCTAACAAAGCATCTCCTGTCAATAATGACATCAATTGAGTACACCATGATGGTTTTTCTAATGTGTGTTCTTCACACACTGTTTGGAATCTGTTTAAAAAACCGATATATCGTCTATGTTTTGGTTGAATTTTGGTAAATTCAGCTTAAAAGAAGCAATAGGCTCTTTTCTAGAGGAACCTTCAACCTCATTACCATTTTGTTAAAATTTTATTTTGCAATTTAAGTTTTTCAAGCTCTATCGTAGCCATCTTTTCCGCATGTTCATATTGTGCTTTCTGTGCTGCTAATTCTCTTTCCTGTTCTTCTTGTCTTCTTCTACGTCTTCTTCTATCCTTTTTGTTCTCTTGCCTTTACTCTCTCTTCTTTGTCCCTAGCCACTTGTTCCGTGGCAAAATCTTTAAGGGCTGACCCTTCTAAACCAAACTCCTTTCCAAGCTGGACAAAATGTTCTAAAGTCGACATGTTGTAAACTTATATCGTATCTTATTTAGACCTTACTTAGTCTATACTCGACTTTAAGTCTTGCTGAGCACCCCCAGCATACTTGCCAATATTTAGGATTCTCAAGTTCACTCAAAATTAAATTATTATATCATCAAAGAATAACAATGGAGCATACAATACGACATAGACTGAACAGACAACAGTGTAAGCAACAGAGAAAAAGAAATATTAAGGACGGAGAAAAAAAATTAATTTACAGCTTCCTAAATGACATCACCACAACGCAGACAATAAATATACGTAAATCAAATAAATGATAGAAAGGTTAGACCTACAAAATACAAACAATAATGAATAAAAAATAACGAAACATTCGACAACCACGAACTACAAGAAACATAACAGCACTTCTATACAATGATGAATGTAATGAACTCGTATAGCACGCTAAATATACAGCATTTTTAAGATGAGCTGCTCCACGAGAAGATTACTTCCAGACACTATAGACACCTTGATTCTTGGCTCAGCCTCAGCGATATGCTCCCAAAAATCAAGTCCCTACCAACCGAAACCCGCATACAACACAATAATACACATAACACATAAATGGAGAAGAGCTCTGCTACCAAATCGTAAATAGTCTTAGACCACATAAATATAAGAGCACTTATCTTCAAAAAAATCCTCCTCTCAGAAACGCCTCTGATAAGTACGGTATCAGTGCTACACTACAGCACATAAAACAGAGCAACTTCATCCTCAGTGGTTTTCAGTGACATATCTTGCCGTTTCGCCATTTTAAACTGCCGGTTGCTTTGGAACCGAAGCACTTGATCGACAGGGGGAACCACTTCTGATGATCAGATTGCCTCCTGTTGTATCGCTCTGTAATAGAGTTTCCTATCATAGAACGAGGTAGCTGGTTACAATCTTCCGCTGATTACTTGAAATACTTCTGTTTTTCTGCTTCAAAAACTGCGACAATCGACAGTACTTTGGCTGAGACTGCCGTTATAAATAATGTTTCTTTGATATTCTTCATTAAAACTTCTGTAGCGGAGAAAAATCTTTGCTGACTTCTCATGACCCGATTTCAGCTGACCTCAAGACGAGCCAAACTCTCCCCGGCTAAAACTGTGCGCTGGAATGTCGCGCGTAAAAGTATGGTTGGCCGTAAGTGTACTTTCTTCACTTTTTATAATAATAAGTAGATAGTTCCTGCAGTGTCTTTATTTAACACCTCTCCCCATAGTGGCAACCAGAAATGTTAAAGGTGTTTTCAGGACTTGAACATACGAACACTGCAACATTTAACGCGAATAATGGACGTTCACTTCGAAGTCATTTATATAGATTTATTTTACACAGGACAAACGATGAGCTCCAAGTTTTGATGAATAATGGTGGCATACATTTTCATATTCGCAAGGAATAAAATACAACGACCGGTAGGCAGAATTACCGTCAGTAAAAGTCATAATGTCCACGAATTATCACTGCATATCAGACTTGTCGAAAAGTCATTTAATCTTGTCCTAAATACTTTCCTTTACACTCTGTGATAAAGTCAGTTTGAACTCCCCTCCTCAAATCATGTATAAGATATTATTCTATAGATTCTGCTACTATAGTCTTTTAAATTGGACACAATATTTGAATAGGGCAACGCCACCACTTTTTGTCAGCGATTCGCGCTGGATTTGAAGGTATTGAAGATTTGCTAATAATACCCCCCTTTCCTAAAGTACAAGCTTTTTGGTAGCTCCGCCCAAATTTTTAAAAGTAACGTTAGAATGACTTGGCAAGCGGCTAAGGCATCGTTTAGTTTCAAAAGAGTGAAGGGGTATAGGAGTGAAAGAGTAGAAGAAAAAACTACTGTCCAAAATCTATAAATAACTACGCCACTTGTATTGTATCTAAGTCCCCCAGCAACGGAGTATTTGAAACGCCCTCTCATTTTTTTTCTTCTGACGGAAGCTTGACAGACGCCTATCGCGTGCTTAGAGAGTGGAAAACGATGGTGGATTGTAAAAAGAAAAAATCGCGTCTACTTGGAAATTTGAACTCAACTGCATTGTGCACGAGGCAAAAGTGAAACTAAGAATATTTATTTCTTCATAAAAACGAAGAGAGTAAATAAGAGATACTTTGACAATAGAGTACTGTTGTTTGATATAATACCATATAATAACTTATCGGGACTTATAACCTTTCTTTCCCTGATATGATAGCACAGTGAAAAGAGCCCATGATAATGAAAAGGGAAAAGTACATAAGTGAAAACGATGATAAAGAAGAAAATAAAACTTAGCTAGAATGATAGATGCCAACAAGCAGTTTAATAATCAGTTTTAATATTTAAAATCGTCCCATAAGTAACCTAGATATCGTAGAATTGAGACAGACTGGCAGACACACGGATAACCCACAATGGTTCAGTTTTGAAAACTGTCTGCTGCAGTCAAATAATTTTGACTCGATTTGATTGGGTACACCAATAGTTAGAAAAGGGGAGATAGAAACTGCAGATTTGTTAGCCACGCGAACCTATTTTTACATAGTAATAGAAGGATCAGACAAGCCATCGTAGTGATAACATATAAGGTGGGGGTTTTAAAAAAAAAAGAGGGTCAATTTTGAACGTGCAGTTTCCATTGGCCAATTAGATTGATAATAGTGACAGGGTACAAGCCTAGAGCGCCATTTGAGAATAATTTCACAACAAGTGAAAGTTTGACCACAGAAGTTCAGAATTGAAAGCAAGTTTTCTGCAGTCTGTATCAGACGGCGATCTTTATTTGGAGAAACGATTGCTAGTCAATCTCTTCCTTGTGTGTTAAATATTTCATTGATTTTGCGGGTTGAATCGTCTATTGCCCTGTAAAAACATAACTGGAGATGCTGAACACTAGGCATTCTGTCTGGTGTATGTGTTGAAGAAACCAGATATCAGAAGATCCTAGGAGATCCTCTTGTATAGAAGAGTGGGCAGAAATTACAGCAAGTTACTTATTTACTCCAGGAGACCCTCTTGTGTAGAAGAGTGGGCAGAAATTACAGCAAGTTACTTATTTACTCTGCCATCAATGGTACCTATACCTTGTAGCGGTATGGCAGCTTGCGTACCCTGACAATCCCCAGAGCTATGCCAGTGGGAGTTTTACTCCTGGTAGGTTCAACCAAGCTGGACTGGTCTGTGTGGGTAGGGGTCAGACAAAAGCTGGTACCCTGGTCCTCCAGGTTGTGGGTTTTAGCATAGGGCTGACACCCCTGTCTGTGTAAAAAAAACAATGAAGTTACGGAAACAACAATAAATGAACAAACTTTGCTGCGGGATGGACACTCGGAGTCTGTGGCTCGTATGACTGTCAGTGGTGAAAGCCGAAAGGAAGCCACTGACATGAAAACGGATGTCCTGACCGCAAAACAGGATACAAGAATAGGTTTTTTGAATTTCAGGACAATGTACGAGAGAGGTAAACTAAGACAGGTCACGGCAGAAATGAGAAACTATAGGTTACACATTCTAGGGATAAGCGAGAGCAGATGGACAGGGGCAGGAAAAGTTAAAACAGCAACAGGAGAAACAGTACTTTACTCTGGAAGAGAGGATGGACAGCACAATGAAGGCGTAGCCATTATTCTACAGAAAGGAATAGAAAGGACATTACTGGAATGGAAACCCATCAACAACAGACTGATAAGATTAAGATTGAGATTCACCAACACTACAATAATACAATGCTACGCACCAACGAATGATAGCGATGAGGAGGTCAAGGATGAATTCTATCAACAACTGCAGAAAGAAATGGAAGACACACCTAGATATGATCTTGTTATAGTAATGGGAGACCTCAATGCGAAAGTTGGTACACACAATACATATAACGAAAGAGTAATGGGGAAATGCGGCAGCGGAACAGCAAACGAAAATGGGGATAAACTAATAAGTTTCTGTAGCATTAACAACCTGGTTATTGGAGGAACACTCTTCCCACATAAAGAAATTCACAAATTAACATGGGAATCACCAAATGGTCGGGACAGAAACCAGATAGACCACATCATGGTTAACGGTACATGGAGACATGTATTACAAGATGTGAAGGTAAGAAGAGGTGCAGATGTGGGAAGTGATCCCCATTTAGTAGTAGCAAAACTGAAAGTGAAACTAAGAAGGGCTGCACCAACTGTAACTACACAGAAAAGGTTTGACATCAGCAAATTGAAGGACTCCCTTACCAGAAAAGCTTTTGCGGCCGACATAAAGAAACGATATCAATTTGCCAAAAGTCAGGAAAAGACATTGACTGATGATATAGACCAGAATTTCAACACCATTTCAACAATATACAAAGAAAGCAGCAAATCATGCTTGGGATTCCAGGAAAGGAAGAAGCAAGACTGGATAACACCAGAAACATTAAACACCATAACACTGAAAAAGGAAATGAAAAGAAAGAAAACAGAAGCGAAGTCCCCCAGGTTAAAGCAACTATATAGCGAACAGTACAGTCAGCTGGACAAGGAAGTTAAACGCCAAACCCGAGCCAACAAAAGGAATTTCCTAGACGATCTTGCAAGACAGGCAGAGGAGGCAGCACTGAGAAATGAACAAAGCACAGTATATAAAATAACTAAATTCATCAGCGGAAAACGAGGTGCAAACAATATTACATTAGTAAGAGATAAGCAAGGTAATCTCATCACGAAAGCAGAGGGACAGGAAACAAGATGGGCAGAGCACTTCAGAGAAACTCTGAACAAGGAACCACCAGAGACACAATTGAATGTTCCTGAAGCTGAAAACGATCTAGATGTGAATACAGACATTCCACGCAAAGAAGAAATCATCACAGCAATCAAAGGGTTAAAGAACGGCAAAGCTCCGGGCCATGATAACTTAAATGCAGAGCTATTTAAGACAGACCCTGAGCTAGCAGCAGAACTATTAGAACCACTATTTGCACAAGTCTGGAAAACGGGGACAACACAATCAGAGTGGAACATAGGAATAATTGTCAAATTTCCCAAGAAGGGAGATCTTGCAGACTGCAATAATTGGAGAGGAATCACTCTTCTCTCAGTTCCCAGCAAAATACTAGGCAGGATAATTATACAGAGAATTTCAAAGGCAGTAGACCACAAACTGAGAAAAGAACAAGCAGGATTTAGAAAGAACAGGAGATGTGTAGATCATATATTCACTCTCAGGAAAATTATAGAGCAGTGCTCAGAATGGCAAAGACAGCTTTACATTAATTTTGTTGATTTTGAAAAGGCTTTCGACAGCATACATAGGGACAGTTTATGGAAAATACTGAGGGCTTATGGAATTCCAAGCTGCACAGTGTCAATCATAAAAAGCCTCTATGCTAACTTTACGTGTAGTGTTGGTCAGAGCAACCTAACCTTTGAGGTGAAGACAGGAGTACGACAGGGATGCCCCTTGTCAACCACTCTATTTTTAACAGTCATAGACTGGGTGATGCGCCGGACAACAGAGGGCAGTCCAAGAGGAATAAGATAGACAGCGTTTTCTACATTGGAGGATCTGGAGTGTGCAGATGGCATTGCACTGCTGGCACATTCACATCAACACATCCAGGAAAAAACGGATAGACTTAATAAGTTTAGCCAGCAGGTGGGCTTGAATATCAATTTAAAGAAGTCTGAGGTCATGACGCTCAATGTGAACAGCCATGAGCCCATGTCAGTAGGGAATCAGCAACTGGTACAGACAGATACCTTCACATACCTAGGATGCATAGTGACGCCAGACGGCGGGGCAGGCGGGGACATCAACATCAGAATGAATAAGGTAAGAACAGCCTTCTTTAGCCTAAACAACATCTGGAAGTCCTCCCAATACAGCACAAGCACAAAATTAAGATTATATCAGAGCTGTGTGCTTTCTGTGCTTCTCTGTGGTGCGGAGTGCTGGAGAGTTACAGAGAAGGAAATGTCGAAATTGTCCTCTTTTCACACAACATGCCTAAGAAAAATTCACCGAATCTTTTGGCCGAATACCATCACTAACCAAGATCTACTTACTCGTAGCAAGCAAGAGGACATGCACACCATCATAGCTGGCAGACGCTGGAGCTGGGTTGGTCATGTCCTCAGAAGAGACCCCGATGCCATCACAAGAACAGCTATGCTTTGGACCCCTGAAGGAAAACGAAAGAGAGGCCGACCAAAAACAACCTGGCGGAGGACTGTGGAGGCTGAGATGCAAAGAATGAACCAGATGTGGGGCACTGTACGAAGGATGGCCACCGACCGAACAAAGTGGAATCAATGTGTTGTTGCCTACAAGACGCCACTAGGCGTGATGGCCACTGACTGCTTTGACGGTCTGCAGGCTAAGGATCAAAGAAGAAGAAGACTTATTTACTCCAGGAGACCCTCTTGTGAAGAAGAGTGGGCAGTTTCAACAGGAAGACTTCCATTTTCAACAAGAACAGAAGATAAGCCCCATATTTTTGGGCTTATGACATTTTATTTAATTATTCTCCACACTTATTTTATTAATACATTTCAAGTGAAGTGATGAGGACATTAGTCTCTCCCAACTAGTGATATATTATAATACACCAGTTTGTCAGAAAGGGATACAGTATAGGAAATTGTTTATTAAACACTTAGTAGGGACAAGAAGTCCTGCCTATTTAATTAACTGTATATACATATTAATAGATAAAACTACCTTTATTAATTGTTTGAATTTTACTCCTGTTCCAAAAGAATTTGAGGTTCAGGAGAATAAAATTGTAAAAAAGATTTAATTTCAAAACACGTTAACCACTGTTTTACTTGAGTTTCTTATCTTGAGTTACATTTGTATATGTATGTTATCAACATCACATCATACATTCATTCCCCTAGACACTAGTCAAATAAAATAAATAGGTTCAAAATATATCGCAGAGTGAGATCACCGGGTGGTAGCAGTTAGGTACCCTGAGAATACATCACCATCAACTATTAGAATCAGGGGCTTACATAGCTTGACCTCACTCTGCAGACAAATAATAACAATAACTAATATTCATAACATCAAAACCCACCACACACTCCATCCATCACAAGCACACATAGAAATATATTCTTCATAGAATCTGTAACTTATGCAGTGGACGTCTACAAACACAGTCCGAGCTTTCACACTTGCGTCCGAACACCTCCGAGTACACAGGCCACAAGAGGGCGTTACAAGTCTACCGCAGACGCGCATACCTAATTTTTACTGAAAACTGACGTCACTAATACTTATAATAGAGTGGTTTACTAGTAGTGCGTCTAGGCGTTACCTCATCGGTTCACATCCATGCCTTCCCTTAGAGAATGCACTGATGTGTACGAACATAAGCGTAACAGTCCCTATCTTCCCACTCCACGATCCCATTTAACTCAGAATTTACCCTCGATGCGAATTAAATTTACTCCCTCGGAATAAAACTTTCTTTACATTTAAATTGAATAGTTTTTATAGTTACTTTAAATTTAAATGAAAAGGTTAATAGTACAGATAGAATAGATTTACATTTATATTTCCTTTATTGAAAAGTAATACAAATTGAATATGTTTTCATTTATTGTTTACATTGATTTGAAAAGTTTGAAATTTTCATTAATTTTAAAATGAATATTTTCACGTAGACATTTACACTGGTTTTAAACTGTAAGTATTATACTTAGAATGTCCATCATTTCTTTCATCTTTTCCTCCCTGCTCCATATGGAACTTTGATCTACTTTATGCTTTTAGTTCTCTTTACGAAACTAGCGATAAAGCAATCACCAGCCCGTGCAGTGGTGGTTCATGAATCATCATTCTATACGCTAAGGTTGCCAGCCTCAATTGACCTTGACATACACTAGCGATTTTCACATATTAAAATTCACATCGCAATATGTATTTATATAAGTCAGTTCACATGTTAGTAATATAAAATGTAAAATCGCAACTTACGCCAATCCTGGCTCACAGACTTTTTGCTCAGATGAATAAAAGAGACTTGAATCGGCCTCTTACACGCGTCTGTGATGTCGTTAATTTAATAAGTTCCCTCTCTGACTTTGTGTGTTTCCTTCAGTTTCCTCAGACAGCGGCTTTCCTTATTAAAATGATAGAGAGATTTCCTGGGCTGTTTTTGTAAGTCCTGATAAATACTCAATTAAAAGGTGTCCGGTCTGATAAAATGGAATTCTAAATTCTAGGCTTTAGTCTGGCAAGGTCTGGTGTCTTGGCAAGCGATCTTCACAGTAGTTTTGACTGACTGAAGCGTCAGGTTATATTCATTGCCTTCCCACGCATTCGTTGCTATGAAACTCAGATAATCAGCCAATCTGATTAGAATATTTTGCATGACTCATCTAGTTTAAAATTTCAAACATCACTTTTCTGAAAATGTGCTGTAAACATCCGATTGCCGGACAGGCGAACTTACAGACATATCGGTAACCTCACACAGCAATGTATGTAAGATGTAACAAATTATTACGTTCGTTAAAGTAATGTCTTATCTGTTACTTGAGCACACACAAAATCCGTCTCTTTACAACCTTGGCGGAGACGCACCCGTGCCTTATCAGTGATTACGCAGATTTCGCTGGGCGATGGACGTGTTAATCTGTGTACTGATATCGGCCACGCCTGCGATTAACCAACTTGGTTGTTGATAATTTTCTTTCAGCCGCTCCTGCAAATGTTTAGTGTTATCATCATCCACCAGGAGTGTCAGATAAAGAGGCAAGACACAATATACTGAAAGTAGCGAAAGAATGTAGATACAAAATATCTGCTACTTAGCAGAGAAAGAAAGAAAGAAATTGCTACAATTGAAAGCACGCAATAAAATCCGTGCCACAAATGTACCGATTCCTGCCGTAGTGAAACAGAGATCGAGAGGGGCAGCCCCGTTCTGTTACACAGCCACATTAGTACCTTTTACCTAATCTCTGGTAAGATGAAAGTTAACGGTTTTATTAAACTCAGATTTTTAACCATCATTCATTGGAAAATTCAACCAAGCGATTAATTATTTTATTTTAGAAATTAATAGTATGTTATACAGTATTATGTTGTATTGTATTGTATTGAAGAATTAAATAAACTCAACTAATTTTGTAATAAATAAAACTTCATGAAAAAATAAAGATGAAGATCCTTGATTATCCGATGAGATAAAATCTCAAAATTAAGCAAAATATGATTCTGTTAAAAGCGGTAATCTTTACGTCATCTGTGCTAGTCAATCGTACACAAACAGGAAATTGTTTATCAACTTTGTATTCGCTCTGGGACCCAAGACGCATCAAAAGTGAGGAATGCAGTAAGCGACCCATAGCTTGACTGCCTGCGTCAGGGTCAGCGAACCAGAGCTGACCAAGACCCTACTCCACCTCCAAGTGGTGGTCCTGGAAACAGGCTGTATTACTGCAGTCTGGCTGAGGAGTAGGGATCGAAGAGGGAAGGCAAACCCGGTCCCAAAAAATGCAGTGCGGAAGTCGGATGTGTCAGCAGAAAGGATCAAATACCGCAGCTTCGCTGTAAACGGACACAACGCAACCAACGTCCTTTTCAGGACGAACGAGGAAGAAGAAGAAGAAGAAGAAGAAGTATTCGCTCTTGTATCTCACACAACTAGCTGACAGATACTAGCTCTTTAAAGGGCGTTTTTCCCACGTTTGACGCAATGAATTTTCTGTCCCTTCAAATGTTCACATAGTTGAGAGTCGTCTTTTGAAGTTTTTGTTGTTGTTGCAAGAATGGTCATGTTATAAATAGTTGTAATGGATGTTGAATGATGATTAATAAAATTGGGACATAATAATATTATAATTGTAAAATAACAAAACAAATAAAAATTTAAATCAAATAAACTGGCCCTGAAGATGGGTCCTGTCTTAAGCGCATGGGAATATCGGCTCTGAATACTGACCTCTCCAGCTAATAGTCCTTTCATGGGCTTAGTATAAATAAAAAATGTACTAAAGTTCAGAGTTCTCTTTTTTTTCTTTTTTTCATATAACCGAATCCCTTCTTTCCAAGTTAAAGAAGCAAGCCTCACCACAAAAATGCAAATACTTTAGGAATAAGGGAAGAACCACTCCCTAGTGGCAATATTTGTTAAAGGAAACATCTTTACCTTAGCTAGTGTCGAGCCAAAATGTCTATTCTTTTATTGTCTCCGTGAACTACTCCTTGCCCCTAAAAATAATGTCGGCGGTCATGAACAATCGGGGGTCAGCAAGACAAGGGATACAACCACGTAAACCTAATTAATGTCAAAAGAGAATATCGTTATCTAAGAGCGATAACTGAGTGTAATTTGTTTTAATACAGAGTTACTTTGCAGCAAAAATTTCAACCAAAAAATAATAAAAAAATGATATGGGAAGATAAAAAGGGAAAGATCTGTCCGGGCCAAGATAACTCGGGAGAGAAATTAACTGAATTACTCAAAACACAGCCGGAAGTGAACTAATCATTTCAGCAACCAAGCTTAACACGTTGTGCTCATGAAATGTTATGGTTCGCTTCAACCCAATTAAACACGTTCTTAGAGAATCATAAGGGAGGGACATTGAGTCAACATCCATTGAAGAGTTGGAAAAGATTACATAATTCCAGCCAATGAAGGTAGAAGCGGTAGCAGAGCCCAACAACAAGCCGGGAAATTCAGGAGGCTGAAAGACCACCTAATGTAACAGAGAATAAATGTATTTGGAAGGGGAAAAATAAAGGGAAGCAACCTTTTAGAAACAATCAAAACAAAGCTGAGAGCAGACCCTATCAATGCAATATCAACAGCGAAGCCCACCTACACTGGACACAAGCTAATAGTTGTTGGAAACAACAGCGATTCGCTGAAATGACAGAAAAAAATTCAAGATATTGAGAGAAAGAACAGCCAGAATGAAACATAAAGAGTCCTGTGGCCGCAAATCATTTTTAAAAATGATGCATATTACCAACTCAGCAGAAGTGAACAAGTGGTACTTTTCAGACTTTGCATAGGTCACAGCAGATTGTGATACAATCTATTCAACAAGTTAAAGATGGGAACTACTGATGAGTGTAACTGCGGCACCGATAAAATTACTGCTGAACATCTGCTTCAAAGATGCCCAATATATGAGGAACAGAGAAAGTACATATTGCCATCATCAGTACCATTCCTGGAATAAACTCTATGGAGATGCCAATAGCTTCAAGCTGACCACGGCTTTTTAAAAACATGTTCAAGCTGATGTCTGAGAGTGAATGAAGAAGGAGAAGAAGAAACGTTTATTTTATCATCGCCATTATCATTAACTCTTAGCTCATGTATCGTAAGGTTTTATAAGTAGAATGTCAGTAGTAGATACTGGAAGAACAGAAATAGGATTCTGCCTTGAATGAGTGAAGTCCCAGTGTCAGAGAAGAACACTGGTATCACATGAAAGAATCTGCTTTAGAAAATATTCAGATTATTAAAGTCAAACCTTAAATTGCCCCTTAGCCAAGTGACCTCCTATGATAATCAAACAATTCAAAAAATGAACTTCAACTGTAACAATATAAACGTAGTAAGCCAGTTGAGTACAATTTGATTTGAATTTAATATGTACATCTATCTTGGCTTCTTGTGAAATGTGAATGGATGATGACGATATTCAAGAAATAATATTTTTACAAAATCTGAAGAATGGTGATTTTCTAATTCAATTTAGTTATTAACTAAAAAGTCTTTCCTGTGAATTTTCACTTCTGTTGAAACAAAGTTTCTGACTGTCTGTTAGTCTATGTTCTTGGCTAATGCTCTCAGACTAATACTTTCATCATAAACTTTCCTGGATTTCTTATTTGGTTGCACGAATTTAATATGTACTCAGCTTGAAGTATTTGTCTTTCTTCACTATTACTGGCACAGTTTGTTCAGTTAAGGCCTCCCTCAACACCTCCAAGCACTGATAGGGACTGAGGATGATGTCCGGATAACAATACAGTGGCTCCTGTATTATTTCAGGTAACTCAGGTTGATCATGACTCTCAGACCTCTGATTTTGCAGATACCTTCGAACCTGTAGACAATAGTGGATATGTGGCTATCTTTGGCTTATATAGCACACACAGCCTATCTGTTCATGAGATGAGTGAGTTTCATGTGTATGCATGTAATGAATGATACATGGCTCAGTCTGATAAGCAAAAGCAAGACAAGACAGGTGTCTAGCTGCAAACATTTTATAAAATAAAATTAATACATAAATATAATACATCAATTATTTACACACATGGGACCCCAAGATGCAGTAATAGTGAATGCAGTCAGCGACCCATAGCTGTACTGCTTGCATCAGGACCAGCGAACCAGAGCTGGCCAAGACCGCACTCCACCTCCACGTGGTGGTCCTGGAAACAGTCTGCAGCAGTGCAGTCTGGCTGAGCGAGTGCGGATCGCAATAGGAAGGCAAACCCGGTCCCTAAAAAATGCCGTGCAGAAGTCGGATGTATCGACCGAAAGGTGCAGATATCACAGCTTAGGCGTAAACAGACACAACGCAACCACCGTCCTTTTCAGGGCGAACGAGGAAGAAGAAGAAAAAAAAATTTACACACATGGTATGATGTCTAATCACTCTTTCCTTCTGCCTGATAAGTCAGCTCTTAACGGCAGTGTGTACAAGCCCTGATAAGGACTATATTAGTCCTAATAAGGACTGTATTAGCCCTGATAAGGACTGTATTAGCCCTGATAAGGACTGAGTCAAGGTTATATTTTCAGGTTCCAACCTTCGGCAATCATACCTATTAATCACAAGTATTATGCATGATACGTTCATGACATAATTAAATCTATCACAAACCAAATCCTGAAATAAAAGTTATATTTATTTACTAGATACACATAATAATTCTACGTACCCTCTTAGGATCTTATAAAGGTAAAACAAGACTGGCTTTTGGTGGAGTACAGTACTGCCCGGCTACAGATAACAAAGTGTTAGCTTTACAGGAGTCGCTCTCTAGCCTCCGCCCTTCTGTCTTTACGCTGTTGCCACAAATGGTTAGAATTGTCTGCCCTTTGTCTGGCTTGACCTGTCTGTTTATTTTCCTATTGCATGTTACCGCCCACTTTTCTGTCATTTCTGAATTTTACAGCTCTTATTCTCTCTTAGATTCTGTCAATCTTGGTAACGCCAAGATAAGACACACCTTTTGCACGTGGAAGCGGCTAAAGTTGTCTATGCCTTAGATCTAGTGAACTGCCTCTTAACTAAGTCTTTAATTCAGAGATTCCGGGGACAACAAGGGAATCATCTCCCGTTTCTTTTTCTTTCGCGGACACTCAGGTCCCCGTCTTTAGTTCGCCGTCCCTGTACTGTCTAGCGAGCGGCCAGCTAAGAGTGCCATTTTTACCCGAAGCAGAGGGAACTTCTCTACTTTGATGCCTTGCCGCCAGCACGTTGCATCGGGAGACGATCGGACCTTCTGACCTTAGGTCTTACATCTCAAGCAGTAGTCCCTTGTATGCACGTGCGGGCCACCTGGCAGTCTGTATTACTATTAAAGACCATATCTCTATGTTTCTGGACCAGTTATGCTTCTAGGATTCTCGCTACTAGTAACTAAATACCTCAAATTGAAAGCTGTTGTCATTTAATACTGTACGGATTTATTCCTTGAGAGGGTAATTTACGACCGATAAAATTCTCTTAGAGTTAAATTAGGGTGTGAGCTTAGTATTATATTATATAGAGGTTGGGTTATTAATTCCATCTCATATAGTTAATACTTAACGAAATGTAACTTTTGTGGGATCGGAGAAGACACATGATGTAAAGCGCCCCATCAAATGTAACTCTGCTTTAGAAGCACTGACCAGACTTACATGAATAGACAATGATTTGTTTTTCAGACAGAGAAGGGAGAAATAGATTGTAAATGACAGAAGGGAACTGTATATTATTTTTATGTGACTGAGTGTTATTTTATATGTGTATAATTTAATTCGGCATTGAGCGTGTGAGATTTTAGATGTGTAAAATTTAATTCTGCATTGAGCGCTTGCTATTAAATTGTTTCAATGTTTGGATGACCAAAATTAGCGCTACTTTATTGCCTGTGTTCCTGAGGGTAAGAGGAAAAAAGGAAGACCAAAAGAAACACTCAGAAGAACAATAATAAGAGAAGGAAGAACGTTGGGCCTAAATAATGTGCAAGAGCTAAGAGGAGTGGCGTCACAACGAACAACCTGGAGAGCACTGGTTTCTGCCTTATGCGCCGTGTTTGGTGCTTAAAGAATTTATTATTATTATTATTATTATTGCCTGTGTGCGAATTACCAACGCGCGCCGGCAAAAGCCGTCACGCTTGACTGAAGACTGGTACGGCTGTGAATTCGATTGGGGGGAAATGGGGGGAAGAAATGAGATTGTTTTGACGAACGCGTATTGTCGAGCGAGGAAGAGAAAAGATAGTAATGTCAATTGTGGTTGTAAATGTGTAGCCTTTTTGATGTTCTATTGTGACTAGATATGTATATTTTCTTGACTTATTGTGTATTTTCAGCGCTGATCATTTGGACGCTGTCTGTGTTTTTGCTACCAGGCACAAACAAAGATTCTCCAGAAATAGATCGGGCATTCGTCATAAAGTGGCCCGTGGAGTTCTGCTAGCTTGCATTTACCAGCCACCAATATTCCCGGATTGCACTGACGGGCAAACGGCCTGTTAGTTGTCTAGCTTACCTGGCGGTCATTCGGAATTGTTAACCATCGCTTACGGCACATTACCTGTGCCTTTGCCTTCCACTCCTCAGAGCAACACTGTCGGACCCATTAACGTCCGGTCAACGTGGATATTACTATCATACAACCAAAGAGAAGAAGCCATCGTTTTCCATTCGTCACGTACATGAAGCCACGTCATCGTCAAGTTCGGCACACAGAGGCGCTTAACGTGAAGAGCCATCACTTGGTCGTTGTTTGTTTATCAGCAGTGCCCTAGAGCAACTTGATAGTCAGATTCTGAATAGTGCAAGGATAGACGCACTACCAGAGTAGTCTTCATTAGTGCCCTTTGGAAGCGGGTGCGCGCTAGGATAAATTGTGCACGTTCTCTTCGGAAGTTAATTCCCTTATCCATTAGATCAGTGTTAGGCATTTAGTCGTGAGAAGTGCTGCCATTTCCTGGAGTAATTTAACATTAAGGCAGACGTGGCTGTTCATTCAAAACTGAGAGCCCACTGTCCGTTAGAAGCAGGACTTGGACAGACTTTAATGAGTGATAGTGCGACGCGAGTGAAGGAGGGATTTGCGTGATTGTCTAGTAGTGAAAGAAAGTGGTGTTGGGTGTTGCACGTTGTTCTGTGATTTGTGACTTGTGGACTGCCGAAGTGTTAAAGGCAGACTTACGTTGATTTCTTGATGTCGTGGATTATTTTCTTCAATTACACTGGCTAACAAAAAAAAATTTTTTTTTCTTTCTCTAACATTTCTATGTTTTTCTGGTCAATTTTAATGCGCTGTTTTTAAATCTGCAAACCGTTTTTCTCTATCAGGTCGGGATCTCTAGAAATACGCAATTGAAGTTTTTTAACAACGCATACAGTATTACAACATCATTTGTACAAGAAGTATAACAGTTATGTAGGCTTGAATTTCTTTACAGTCGACTTTCGTCGGTGAATGGCATGTGGTACATCGCGATGAAGCATCCAACAATAATCGGCAAGCATGGTCACACTCCACCGTCCTTGATAACGTGACTCCATTACGGCGATATCTTGATGGAATCGTTCTCCATGTTCATCGCTGACTTCGCCAAGGTTGTCAGGGAAAAAGTCAAGATGCGAATCGAGCAAATGGATTTTGAGGGACATGTTACAGCCCATAATTCTGTATGCATCTATGCACTGCTTAACAATATGCACATAGTCGACAGATTTGTGATTTCCCAGAAAGTTATCGACGATCGATTTGAATGCCATCCATGCGCGAAGTTCACTACCATGTAACAAGTTCTCGAATTGTTTGTCTGCAATAACTTTCCTAATCTGAGGTCCTACAAAGATACCTTCCTTTATCTTTGCATCGCTAATTTGCGGAAACTTTTCTCGAAGATAAGTGAAAGCTTTGCTCGTTTTATCTAACGCTTTTACGAAATTCTTCATGAGCCCCAACTTTATATGTAACGGTGGTAAAATGATGCTGTCTTTGTTAACTAATGGCTCGTGTATTACATTTTTATGCCCGAGCTGCATACGATCCCTGATAGGCCACACCTTTCTTGCATAATGTTCCTGTCTGTTGCGGCTGTCCCATTCACATAGGAAGCAACAAAATTTAGTATACCCAGTCTGCATGCCCGTGAGAATTGCAATGACCTTTAGGTCTCCACAAATCCGCCATTGGTAGTCATTGTACTTTATTTTTGCCAAAAGTATAGCCATATTGTCATAAGTTTCTTTCATATGAACAGAGTAGGCGACTGGAATTGATGAAAATAAATTTCCATTATGCAATAACACGGCTTTTAGACTAGTCTTGGAAGAGTCGATGAAAAGTCGCCATTCGTTGACTATGTGCTCATGACCGAGGTGCACCATTAGACCTTTTACATCTTTGCAATAGCAAATGTCATCATCCATCTCAAAGTATTGAACAAGTTCTCTGTGTCTATGACGAAATTTAGATATCGGAGTATTGGGCGCTAAAAGATTCCATTCTTTGAGTCGCGAACCGAGTAATTCCGCTTGTCCTTTGGTGAGAGCGAGATCACGTATTAGATCTGAAAGTTCTGAATGGTTAATTAAGTGAACACCATCATTCACCGGTATATAATCCGAGTCAGAATTAGTTTCTAAAGCAGGTAAACTATCACTTTCTGATGGTTCATTCACGTCCAACGGGTATTGTTCTGGTGGAACTGGGATCGGACACGTGATTGGATCATGAGGCACTGGTTTCGAAACCGATTCAATATTTGGATAAACCACAGACTTTCTAGTTTTAAAAGTGAAACCATAGATATTTGTCAAGCAGAAGTAACAATCAGTAGCGTGATTTGTCGGTTCACGCCATATTACTGGCACTCCAAAAGGCATCGACTTATGCTTCGTCGATTTTCGTAACCAACCTGCCAATGTATTTGCACAAGTCGAACAAACTGCATTTGGCATCCAAGATTTATTTGCATCATCAACTTTCGAATCGAAATAAAGTTCATATGCTTTCTTTAGCAATGTTGTAAAGTTTTTCTGGTGAACACGATCGGTAAAATATCCGCACACGTAACAGAACAGATCAGCCGAATTTCTACAACGTCTAGAAGACATATTTCACTCAGAATTATTTCAAAATACAGTAACTATTTGAAATATAACGTAACATATGTCATGCATCTTTTAGCAGTATAAAAAGTAGAATTATTTTGCATTTTATTAATTTTTAAAAAGTTATATAGTAAAAATGAAACGGAGCAAATAACGCTTTCCCAAAAATATATTTATTCACAAATATCTTAAAAACCCGACGTGATAGAGATAAACGGATTTCAAATTTGAAATCAGCACAAGAAACTGACCTAAGAACACTTATTCTTATATAAGAAAGAAAAATGTTGTTTGTCAGCATTACATTAGATAAGAGAATGACATGGAGGCACCACATCGAGAGAACAGAGGCTAAAGCGAGAAGAAAACTTTCCATACTGAGGAAAATAGCTGGATCAAGTTGGGGAGCTAACGAAACAACACTAAAGAAAGTGTATACAGGTGCAATAAGACCTATATTAGAGTACGGATCAGCAGCATGGTCTACAGCAGCCAAATCACACCTACAAGCCTTAGATAAAGTACAAAATCAAGCGCTTAGGTTGATCACGGGTGCCATGAAGACCACACCAATAAATGAAATGGAAAAAATCACAGGCATTCCACCTTTATTATACAGACGAGACACTAAGACCCTGATCCAAGCAGAAAAGTACAAGAACATGCCCGCACATCCAATGAAAACTAGATTTGGAGATTTAGCCAGTGGGAGGTTGAAGAGAAGCAGTTTTGTGCATCGGTCCAAAAAACTAATTAGAACATACAAGGATGAACTACCAGACATCACTAAGGAAATAACTCCCACACTCCTCCCAACCCCATGGGAACAACATCAAAATTTCAGTATTAAGACCTCCATAACTACCACCTGCCCCATGGGAGAGCTAAATACTCTCCAAAGGAAAATAGCAGCATGTGACATGATTGAAGAACTATACCCCAGAGAAGCATGGATCCAAGTATATACTGATGGATCTGCAACCAGAGCAGTGAAGAACGGAGGCGCAGGAGTTTATGTGGTCTATCCAGACAAAGAAAATGAATCCACCTGTTCACCTACTGGAATATTCTGTTCAAACTATGCTGCTGAAGTACAGGCCATAAGCATTGCTGCAGGAATAATAAATAACACAATAAGCCAATGTCAGCAGGTTGTATTCCTTACCGATGCAATGTCAGTTCTGCAAGCCCTCAACAGTGATAAACTGCCAGAATTAAACAAAGTCCTATGCGAAGTAAATATCAAAAGAAGGGTAGTGCTACAGTGGATACCATCACACTGTGGCATACCAGGAAATGAGAGAGCAGATATGTTAGCAAAAGAGGGAGCAACACAGGAACAAAAAGAACAAACAATCACATTCCAGGAAAAGAAGACCCTTATCAAGGCCATCAGGAAAATTGATCAACAAAGAGACAACTATCAATATCTTGATCGAGCAAAACAGGTGATCCTGTTCCGTATGAGAACAGGACACAACAGACTGAACAGTCACTTATACAGACTGAGATTGGTCCCATCACCCCTATGTACGTGTGGACAGGCAGCACAGACAGCCGAACACATCCTGCAAGACTGCCACATGCTTAGTCAATTGCGAACTGAACATTGGCCCACAGAGACGCACATCCACACAAAGCTGTTTGGGAGTCTTGAAGAACTTTCAACCACAGCAACATACATCCAGAAAACCGGACTTCTTGTGTAGACATTTCTAAACAACAGCGAACGAGAAGAAGAAGAAGAAGAAGATATATATGTATATATATATGTATATACAGTACTTTGCAAAAAAAATGGCAGTCATATTTTCGCAACGCAGCACACTCACAGAAGCAAATAATAATAAAAGCTGTATGTCCAGAGGAAGATTGGTATCTACCCTATCTATTAACAGTGGTTTCAGTACAATATAATGTTGCCTTCTCCAGCAAGGCAAGCCTGGATGCGGCGAGGCATACTTCCCACAAGTGTTTGTAGGTAATTGTGAGTCAAGACTGTCCCAGTATTTTTCAGCTACCTTCTTCAATTGTTCAACGTCTATGAGTCCACTCTTTTTTAAATGATTCTTGAGTAGTGCCCAAACGTTTTCAATTGGGTTTAGGTCGGGACTGTTGCTGGGCCACTTCAGCACTATCACATTCTTCTCTTGCAGCCATGCTTTGGTGGTATGAGCTGTATGCTTTGGGTCATCGTCTTGTTGAAATGTGCACCCATCGGGGTACATGACCTGCATAAATGGCAGAAGGCGTTCCTCTAGTATGTCGATGTATCTTTCTGTCGTGAGAATTCCCGTGAAAACACACAGTGGGGTGGCACCTCTTGCTGACACCCCTCCCCAAAGATGGAATTTCTGGGTATGTTTCGGTCGCTGGTTCACAGGCGTTACGGAGTCTTTCGTCCAAATATTTATTTGAGCAGGATAAGACCAAACAGAACATTCATCTGAAAAAATCACATTGTCCCGTGACAAATTTTGGTGTTCGTGGCACCAGTTCAAGTGCATCTGTTTGTGAGTCTTTGTGAGCAATGGTGACGAAATTACCCGCTTTTTTGTGAAATTCATCCTGTGTAACTCCCGGTTGACAGTAGCATTAGATACCTCTGGGCTTCCCAACTCGATCATGCGCTGCTGTATGTTTTCTACACTCTTCATTGGCCCAGCCCGAACGATTTGGACGAGACACCGATAGTCCTTTGTGTCCAAAATTATTGGCCTCCCACTACCTTCTTTTCGCTCGATTCCATTACCTGCTTTTAATTTACTCACAACTCTGTAGATAGTCCGCTCAGGAATGTTCAAGGTTTTAGTAATGTTGGAACATGTTTGATTTAATTCATTCCAAAGCTGTGAAATTAACATACACTTTGTCTTTGTATCTATTTTCTGCCACTAGCATTAGAAATTATCGTCTGCTCTATTATCAAGGGACTGTACTCTACGCTAATTTTTTTTTACTTTTGGTAGTGTTTGCTCACTTAAGTGGAGTGCAAATTTGGGGCAGAAAATGCATATTTAATTAGATTTCAGCATATTTAGCTAAGCAATATGACTGCCATTTTTTTTGCAAAGTACTGTACATATATATATATATATATATATATATATATATATATGTATATATATATATATATATATATATATATATATATATATATATATATATATATATATATATATATATATATATATATATATATATATATATACAGTACTTTGCACAAAAAATGGCAGTCATATTTTCGCAACGCAGCACACTCATAGAAGCAAATAATAATAAAAACTGTATGTCCAGAGGAAGATTGGTAGCTCCTCTATCTATTAACAGTGGTTTCAGTACAATATAATGTTGCCTTCTCCAGCAAGGCAAGCCTGGATGCGGCGAGGCATACTTCCCACAAGTGGTTGTAGGTAATTGTGAGTCAGACTGTCCCAGTATTTTTCAGCTTCCTTCTTCAATTGTTCAGCATCTCTGAGTCCACTCTTTTTTAAATGATTCTTGAGTAGTGCCCAAACGTTTTCAATTGGGTTTAGGTCGGGACTGTTGCAGGGCCACTTCAGCACTATCACATTCTTCTCTTGCAGCCATGCTTTGGTGGTATGAGCTGTATGTTTTGGTCATTGTCATGTTGAAATGTGCACCCATCGGGGTACATGACCTGCATAAATGGCAGAAGATGTCCCTCTAGTATGTCGATGTACCTTTCTTTCGTGAGAATTCCTGTGAAAACACACAGTGGGGTACGGTGGCACCTCTTGCTGACACCCCTCCCCAAAGATGGAATTTCTGGGTATGTTTCGGTCGCTGGTACATAGGCGTTACAGAGTCTTTCGTCCAAATATTTATTTGAGCAGGATAAGACCAAATAGAACATTCATCTGAAAAGATCCCATTTTCCCATGACAAATTTTTGTTTTCGTGGCACCAGTTCAAGCGCATCTGTTTGTGAGTCTCTGTGAGCAATGGTGACGAAATTACCCGTTTTTTTGTGTAATTCATCCTGTGTAGCTCCCGGTTGACAGTAGCATTAGATACCTCTGGGCTTCCCAACTCGATCATGCGCTGCCTTATGTTTTCTACACTCTTCATTGGCCCAGCCCGAACGATTTGGGCGAGACGCCGATGGTCCTTTGTGTCCAAAATTCTTGGCCTCCCACTACCTTCTTTTCGCTCGATTCCATTACCTGCTTTTAATTTACTCACAACTCTGTAGACAGTCCGCTCAGGAATGTTCAAGGTTTTAGAAATGTTGGAACATGTTTGATTTCCTTCATTCCAAAGCTGTGAAATTAACATACACTTTGTCTTTGTATCCATTTTCTGCCACTAGCATTAGAAATTGTCGTCTGCTCTATTATCAAGGGACTGTACTCTACGCTAATTTTTTTTTTACTTTTGGTAGTGTTTGCTCACTTAAGTGGAGTGCAAATTTGGGGCAGAACATGCATATTTAATTAGATTTCAGCATATTTAGTTGAGCAATATGACTGCCATTTTTTTTGCAAAGTACTGTATATATATATATATATATATATATATATATATATATATATATATATATATATATATATATATATATATATATATATATATATATATATATATATATATATATATATATATACAGTACTTTGCAAAAAAAATGGCAGTCATATTGCTCAGCTAAATATGCTGAAATCTAATTAAATATGCATGTTCTGCCCCAAATTTACACTCCACTTAAGTGAGCAAACACTACCAAAAGTAAAACAAAAAAAAAACGTAGAGTAAAGTCCCTTGATAATAGAGCAGACGACAATTTCTAATGCTAGTGGCAGAAAATGGACACAAAGTCAAAGTGTATGTTAATTTCACAGCTTTGGAATGAAGGAAATCAAACATGTTCCAACATTTCTAAAACCTTGAACATTCCTGAGCGGACTGTCTACAGAGTTGTGAGTAAATTAAAAGCAGGTAATGGAATCGAGCGAAAAGAAGGTAGTGGGGGGTCAAGAATTTTGGACACAAAGGACCATCGGCGTCTCGCCCAAATCGTTCGGGCTGGGCCAATGAAGAGTGTAGAAAACATACGGCAGCGCATGATCGATTTGGGAAACCCAGAGGTATCTAATGCTACTGTCAACCGGGAGCTACACAGGATGAATTACACAAAAAAGCGGGTAATTTCGTCACCATTTCTCACAGAGACTCACAAACAGATGCGCTTGAACTGGTGCCACGAACACCAAAATTTGTCATGGGACAATGTGATTTTTTCAGATGAATGTTCTGTTTGGTCTTATCCTGCTCAAATAAATATTTGGATGAAAGACTCTGTAACGCCTGTGTACCAGCGACCGAAACATACCCATAAATTCCATCTTTGGGGAGGGGTGGCAGCAAGAGGTGCCACCCCACTGTGTGTTTTCACAGGAATTCTCACGAAAGAAAGGTACATCGACATACTAGAGGGACACCTTCTGCCATTTATGCAGGTCATGTACCCCGATGGGTGCACATTTCAACATGACAATGACCCAAAGCATACAGCTCATACCACCAAAGCATGGCTGCAAGAGAAGAATGTGATAGTGCTGAAGTGGCCCTGCAATAGTCCCGACCTAAACCCAATTGAAAACGTTTGGGCACTACTCAAGAATCATTTAAAAAAGAGTGGACTCAGAGACTGTCGTGGTTGAGTTTGAGTGTAGAGTATTTGTCGAGTTGGACAACAGTAGTGAAATCGACAAGGGATAGTGGACTGACAGAGTTATAGATTACTGTTACGTGCAGTCTTTGATATCTTACAATATTATACATTGGTATACTTGTTATGTTCGCAAATATTTTGTAAACAAAATAGTGCTTAAGGAAAAGTCATTATTGAGTTACTTCCCTTGAAAGTTGTGTCGGCTCTTTCGATCGAACTCCGCGGATAAATCCAGTTTTCTGCGATTTATTCTTTGTTTGGGTAGTAATAGATTGTTCTTGCTTCAGAATATCTATGGCCTGAATTTATGTGTATTGTTTGTCTGAGTAGGACGAGTCTGTCTTATATCTGTATATCTTTACATATCTAAGTCGAACTATATGTTCTGTTGTCTCTAGAGAGGTCAAAGGCTATTCGGCGGATGTGTCGCTAGAGTGTGGTGTGATTTGGCTTCGTCCCGATAGGGACTGTGTTTTCTATGTCGGCTTGTCGCCGGGGAAAAAGTGATCTCAGTATTTGTGGGGAAAGTGATAGTCGTCTAGACCTATCGTGTATGCTTTACCCCAGTGTTTATTCGTATTGCCAAGGAATGGCATTTTCATATTTCTGATACCAAGGTAATAATAGACACTCTTATGAACTCTCGTACGAAGCCACCATTTTCGATAGGTACGATTTGAATGTCTAAGAGAATATATTTGACTCGATGAAAACGACTTCGATTCCTAGCAGCACTATATCCTGTAGAATGCAGTCAATTGTTCATGATCAAATCTACAGAGCAATGAAAGATTTAATGAATGACTAACTTTAGGACAGATTCATTATCTGTATCCAAACGTGAGTGACAGCTCACGAGTGAAGCCATCTTGGAACCAAAACATGTAGTGACTTTCAAGAAGAGAAAAGGGATGCCCGTATTATCGCTTGATTAGTCCAGAGATCACTGCTACACATGAGAACCCATTGCTAGCGGTTCAATATTATTATATGGAAAAATATGTGCTGAACATTATGTTGAAGAATCGTCGCTAGACGAGATTAGGTCTAGAAGCCATCTGAAATATTGTTTATAAGCTGACGTGCTCAGTCAGTGAAGTCAGTTGATATATATGTATGGGCGATACTGAGTGCTTGGCTACTGACAGTCCATTATACAATTATTCTACATGAGTGCCCATGTAACATTGCAAGACCATTTATCCACTGTACTATGATGTATTATGCCAACCTGTGATTTGTCACTATCTGTGCTGTCGAGTGTATACGTCCAATTAAACTGTAGAAAGGTACACAGTCGTTGGTGTCGATGACTTCCAGCCATACATGAGTGTGAGAAAAGAACATTTGTCAACACCACGAACCCTTATTATCATTCGCACATTATACACTCAATCCATGTCTACACACCACTGCGTAGGTCAAGTTGACATTCCATACACTACAGTGGAGCAAACAACACCATAGAGATCTTATCAACTGATGATGATGATGTCTGCTTCCATCCACTTATATTTATCTTTTGGTGGATATCACTAACTGGAATAAAATAACAACTTTATCAATTACACTTTAGATAAGGTGTAAATAGGAGATGGACTTGAGACAACCTGGAAGAAGATTTATTCAAAGGATCTCTCTCTCCAGGCCTCAACTCACTTTTACTGTCTAAGCATCTCCGGCTCTCACTCTTTTCTCTTATCATACATAGAGATTCTAGTAAAGAGCTAAAAACAAGTTACTTATGGATGGAAAGGTCGTGAACAGCGTATTAATAAAGGTGTAAACTTTATTAAAGAAGAAAAAGCATGGAATTAATGCATATCATCACAACAACATAAAATTACATCAATAATCATCAATAACCAAAATATGCAAAATACACCAACAACCACACACACACACACCACCATTCATAAAACCTGTAGAACACAGAGAGATGAAATAACTGAGTGTCAGTCCGTCCGCTTTCGGGACCATATGAAATAGCTCCAGTAAGTGGTTTTTTTCGTACATATCCTCCATGGGTGATGGAATTAACCTGAATAAAATCACTGTATAGGCGCTATCATTGGTGATTCCTCCCTAATTGCGCGAGGTGGTCTGGAAGACTCTATCCATAGATTGCTGCTCATACGTGCGAAGTTTTAAGTATCCAGAAAATACACCAGAAGAAGTCACTTGAGGACAAAGAGTCCCAGGCGCGCTTATCCGGCGCTAGGCTCTTGCGTGCTGGGTAGTAAATCCTGTTTAAACTGGTTTGGCTGTGGTTTGCTGAGTGCCCCGTTTAGGCACACAAAGTCGGGTGATATGGAATTCTGCTATAGGCATGCTGAGCGGGTTTGATATTCTGGAAGCCGCAATGCTCTGGCTGGTAATCCAATAGGCGAGTAGAGAGCTACTACTGCGTTTGGTGATTCCAGATTTTGCGTTGGCTCCGTCGCACTGCGTGAGCTTAACTTGGCGTTGACAAAAAAGGGGTTTTGATTCAGGAACGGGGTTGACGATTCGTTGCTAGATGTATAAAGAAACCCTCTAGATCGAAGAGTATATGACTTTCTTCGCCTGACTGAAGTCTGCTCTAGCGATTCGGTCTCCCTGAAACTGAGACCCAAAAAGAGACACCCTTTTACTTCAAGCAAATAATAAATCACACTAACTTTATACAGAAAGTTTTGCTCCACTATGGGATTAAATTTATTGTAGTTATTGTTATGATAGTTTAGGGCTGTCTTTAACCATGTCTCCTGTTCCTTAAAAATATCAATTATCAACACGCGCCCGCATAGGCTTAATATCTTTTGTACACCCATGTAACTGTCATTAAATGTTCTGTCAGCAAAATCTCCTCCTCTTCTCCCAATCTCAACATACAGGAAACCTAACCTGTAGTTACAGTTAAAAGAATATGCTTATTCATCTTACAACATTAAATGAATTTACATACACAGATTACGGCATTTGACATTACACAAATAAATCGTATGTCCCCTTTGGAAAATATATTAGCATTCCACAAAATGAGTACAAAGAAAATGCAATGTTCTTGCTATAATAATACAGTTGTGGCTAAATCATAAGATATAATTATATCTATGCCTGGTGACTGCTTTCAGTGAAAGTTATAGACTAGTGCCTAGCCACACAAGTAAGCATAAAATGATCCTCCCTTGCCACTAGAAATATCTATCATCTCACTATTCAGTTTTAAAGTGAACAATCCACACCTGACATTATCTTACAGAAATGACAGTTAATTTAGCCTATTCTTAAACCCATGATAAGCATTCGTGGACTGATTCTACGCCTAATATCTGTTATTGTAAGTTTAACATTAAACCCATGATAAACCGTAACAGTTTAAGCACCATTTAATAGGCCGTAGACAGCGCTACCTTATCACTGAATAAATTACTAGGAGAAGTCCTCAGAAATAAATTCACTTCCCTAACAGATATATATATATATATATAAAAGCTAACATGAATCTAATATTATAATTATAAGATATGTCAACTCACCCCGAAAATGACTAGAACATAGGCAAACACATTCTAGTACTGTGTTAAAGTTTGCCTTATCTCATGATGGTCATCTACGGGCCAGGAAAATTTACGAATGTCCTTGTCTATTAAAACCAGTCTACTCTTATAGATCACAAGGGACGCTCCCCCCGGACACCTGGCTTGCATATTTCTACAGAAGTTCGGCGAAAGACGTAATCTAGAGTAAGACAAAAGAAATCGTGCGAAAGTTCCCCAGGTAGAGAAATGCATAACATTATGCTCTATCTTGTCTAGGGGGCGAAAACCCAAAGACTGACCGCGGGTTTGTCTCCCCCTGTTTCCAGGATGCATAATATTATGATCCGAAGCAGCGTTCTGGAAGCCAAACACAGGGACCCTTTCGCTCGTGATCAAAGGCTTTAAACGTAAGAGATATTCCCCTGGTCAGACCAGGTGCGGCTTAGATAATATTATCGTTCGCTGACCGCTACAGGCCGGAACGTAACCAAACCTCGGGTGGGGTTTGAGAAGGTGAAAAAGTTTGGCCACGAAGGTAGAAAATGAAAGAAAAAGAAAATACAAAATGACGAGGAAAACCAGGACATTTAAAAAGTAATCAAATTATGGACAAGATGGTAAAATAGATTATCGGTCACGTGACAGAGACGTTGAACAATTGAAGAAGGTAGCTGAAAAATACTGGGACAGTCTGACTCACAATTACCTACAAACACTTGCGGGAAGTATGCCTCGCCGCATCCAGGCTTGCCTTGCTGGAGAAGGCAACATTATATTGTACTGAAACCACTGTTAATAGATAGGGGAGCTACCAATCTTCCTCTGGACATACAGTTTTTATTATTATTTGCTTCTATGAGTGTGCTGCGTTGCGAAAATATGACTGCCATTTTTTTTGCAAAGTACTGTATATATATCTTCTTCTTCTTTGATCCTTAGCCGCCGACTGTCAAAGCAGTCAGTGGCCATCACGCCTAGTGGCGTCTTGTAGGGCAACAACAAATTGATTCCACTTTGCTCGGTCGGCGGCCATCCTTCGTACAGTGCCCCAACTCTGGTTCATTCTTTGCATCTCAGCCTCCACAGTCCTCCGCCAGGTTGTTTTTGGTCGGCCTCTCTTTCGTTTTCCTACAGGGGTCCATAGCATAGCTGTTGTTGTGATGGCATTGGGGTCTCTTCTGAGGACATGGCCAACCCAGCTCCAGCGTCTGCCAGCTATGATGGTGTGCATGTCCTCTTGCTTGCTCCGAGTAAGCAGATCTTGGTGATGGTATTCAGCCAAAAGATTCGGTGAATTTTTCTTATACATGTTGTGTGAAAAGAGGACAATTTCGACATTTCCTTCTCTGTAACTCTCCAGCATTCCGCACCACAGAGAAGCACAGAAAGCACACAGCTCTGATATAATCTTAGTTTTGTGCTTGTGCTGTATTGAGAGGACTTCCAGATGTTGTTTAGGCTAAAAAAGGCTGTTCTTGCCTTATTCATTCTGATGTTGATGTCTTTGCCTGCCCCGCCGTCTGGTGTTACTATGCATCCTAGGTATGTGAAGGTGTCTGTCTGTACCAGTTGCTGATTCCTTACTGATATGGGCTCAGGTTGCTCACATTGAGCGTCATGACCTCTGACTTCTTTAAATTGATGTTCAAGCCCACCTGCTGGCTAAACTTATTAAATCTATCCGTTTTTTCCTGGATGTGTTGATGTGAATGTGCTAGTAGTGCAATGTCATCTGCATATTCCAGATCTTCCAGTGTAGAAAATGTAGTCCATCTTATTCCTCTTGGACTGCCCTCTGTTGTCTGGCGCATCACCCAATCTATGACTGTTAAAATTAGAGTGGTTGATAAGGGGCATCCCTGTCGTACTCCTGTCTTCACCTCAAAGTTTAGGTTGCTCTGCCCAACACTATACGTAAAGTTGGCATAGAGGCTTTTTATGATTGACACTATGCAGCTTGGAATTCCATAAGCCCTCAGTATTTTCCATAAACTGTCCCTATGTATGCTGTCAAAAGCCTTTTCAAAATCAACGAAATTAATGTACAGCTGTCTTTGCCATTCTGAGCACTGCTCTATAATTTTCCTGAGAGTGAATATATGATCTACACATCTTCTGTTCTTTCTAAATCCTGCTTGTTCTTTCCTCAGTTTGTGGTCTACTGCTTTTGAAATTCTCTGTATAATTATCCTGCCTAGTATTTTGCTGGGAACTGAGAGAAGAGTGATTCCTCTCCAATTATTGCAGTCTGCAAGATCTCCCTTCTTGGGCAATTTGACAATTATTCCTTTGTTCCACTCTGATGGTGTTGTCCCCGTTTTCCAGACTTGTGCAAATAGTGGTTCTAATAGTTCTGCTGCTAGCTCAGGGTCTGTCTTAAATAGCTCTGCATTTAAGTTATCATGGCCAGGAGCTTTTCCGTTCTTTAACCCTTTGATTGCTGTGATGATTTCTTCTTTTCGTGGAATGTCTGTATTTACATCTAAATCGTTTTCAGCCTCAGGAACATTCAATTGTGTCTCTGGTGGTTCCTTGTTCAGAGTTTCTCTGAAGTGCTCTGCCCATCTTGTTTCCTGTCCCTCTGCTGTCGTGATGAGATTTCCTTGCTTATCTCTTACTAATGTAATGTTGTTTGCACCTCGTTTTCCGCTGATGAATTTAGTTATTTTGTATACTGTGCTTTGTTCATTTCTCAGTGCTGCCTCTTCTGCCTGTCTTGCAAGATCGTCTAGGAAATTCCTTTTATTGGCTCGTGTTTGGCGTTTAACTTCCTTGTCCAGCTGACTGTACTGTTCGCTATATAGTTGCTTTAACCTTGGGAACTTCGCTTCTGTTTTCTGTCTTTTCATTTCCTTTCTCAGTGTTATGGTATTTAATGTTTCTGGTGTTATCCAGTCTTGCTTCTTCCTTTCCTGGAATCCCAAGCATAATTTGCTGCTTTCCTTATATATTGTTGAAATGGTGTTGAATTTCTGGTCTATATCATCAGTCAGTGTCTTTTCCTGACTTTTGGCAAATTGATATCGTTTCTTTATGTCAGCCGCAAAGGCTTGTCTTGTAAAGGGGTCCTTCAATTTGCTGATGTCAAACCTTTTCTGTGTAGTTACAGTTGGTCCAGCCCTTCCTAGTTTCACTTTCAGTTTTGCTACTACTAAATGGTGATCACTTCCCACATCTGCACCTCTTCTTACCTTCACATCTTGTAATGCATGTCTCTATCTACCGTTAATCATGATGTGGTCTATCTGGTTTCTGTCTCGACCATTTGGTGATTCCCATGTTAATTTGTGAATTTTTTTATGTGGGAAAAGTGTTCCTCCAATAACCAGGTTGTTAATAATTCAGAAACTTATTAATTTATCCCCATTTTCGTTTGCTGTTCCGCTGCCGCATTTCCCCATTACTCTTTCGTTATATGTATTGTGTGTACCAACTTTTGCATTGAGGTCTCCCATTACTATAATAAGATCATATCTAGGTGTGTCTTCCATTTCTTTCTGCAGTTGTTGATAGAATTCATCCTTGACCTCTTCATCGATGTCATTCGTTGGTGCGTAGCATTGTATTATTGTAGTATTGGTGAATCTACCTCTCAATCTCAATCTTATCAGTCTGTTGTTGATGGGTTTCCATTCCAGTAATGTCCTTTCTACTCCTTTCTGTAGAATAATGGCTACACCTTCATTGTGCTGTCCATCCTCTCTTCCAGAGTAAAGTACTGTTTCTCCTGTTGCTGTTTTAATCTTTCCTGCCCCTGTCCATCTGCTCTCGCTTATCCCTAGAATGTGTAGCCTACAGTTTCTCATTTCTGCCGTGACCTGTTTTAGTTTACCCGTCTTATTCATTGTCCTGACATTCCAAAATCCTATTCTTGTATCATGTTTTGCGGCCAGGACGTCCGTTCTCATGTCAGTGGCTTCCTTTCGGCTTTCACCACTGACAGTCATACGAGCCTCAGACTCCGGATGTCCGTCCCGCAGCAAAGTTTGTTTATTTGTTGTTGTTTCCGTAACTTCAATTTTTTTTAACATAGACAGGGGTGTCAGCCCTATTCTAAAACCCCCAACCTGGAGGACCAGGGTGTCTGCTTTCGTCTGACCCCTGCCCGCGCAAATCTGTCCAGCTTGGTAGAACCTTCCAGGAGTAAAACTTCCGCTGGCATAGCTCTGGGGGTAATCAGGGTACGCAAGCCGCCATACCTCGACAAGGTATTGACCCCGGTGATGGCAAATAAATAAATAAATAAATAAATAAATATATATATATATATATATATATATATATATATATATATATATATATATATATATATATATATATATATATATATATATATATATATATATACAGTAGAACCTCCATAGTTGACCACCTCCCGAAGTTGACCACCTCCCGAAGTTGACCACATTTTCATAGACCGGACACACACTACATGTACTCAATGGAAGACGACCTCTATAAGTTGACCACCTCTGTAAGTTGTATCTTGACCACTTGGACTATGACACACAATAGTAATTTACCCTCTATTACTTGACCAGTTTTTAAAAAATCAGTGTCTTTGAATTTTGCCAGCACAGGCTTTCTGACCGCTTTTCGAATGATGCTTGCCGACAAAGAAAATTAACCTAACCTCTTTGATTTTTTCGCAAACATGCAGTATAAAAAGACCAACTTCTAAGCAAAATCTTCATTCTTGCTATGACTGCCCTGCCGGTTGATAGTAATTCAACTACTAAACTGTAAGTTCTCTCAGACTGTGTTTTATACACTTTATCGTTGACAAAATTAACCTAACCTTTTTGATGGCCCAAAGGAAAGAACTCGAGGAGCTGACAATGAAGGAAAAGGTTGATCTTCTACATTTTCTGGAAAGCAGCAGCCAAAGAAAGACGGCAGAACATTTTGGGGTTAGCAAGACCACAGTTAGCAACATCCAAAAAACGTAAACATGAGTACTTGGAGAGATGTGGTAAGGAAAGCGGAGATCTACAGCGGAAAAGGAGGAAAACTCCCCTAGATGAAGTCAATGAAGCCACATTAAACTGGTTCAAACAAATGAGGGCAGTTAACGCCCGAATCTCAGGGCCGATGTTTCAAGAAATTGCTAAAAAAATTTGCAAGGGAATTCGAGGTGGCAGAAGATTTCCAAGCATCAAGTGGTTGGCTCGAGAAATTTAAACTGCGACACGCGATCTCCCAGAAAGTGTTGTGTGGTGAATCCAATGAAGTTCCAGTAGAAGCTGTGGAAGAGTTCATCAAAAAGTTTCCTTACTTCGCCAGAGGCTTCAAAGACGACGACATCTTTAATGCTGACGAGTGCGGACTCTTTTTCAAGGCGATGCCTGACAGGAGCATTGCCATGAAGGGTGACAAATGTAAGAGCGGAAAACTTTCCAAAGAACGTTTCACAGTTATGCTTTGCGCTAGCTCAACCGGAGAGAAACTAAAGCCCTTGGTGATTGGTAAATCGGCAAAGCCACGCGCATTCAAGAACTTGAAGCCCGAATACCTCCCCGTCACTTGGAGATCAAACAAATCCGCATGGAGGACTGGAGCCCTATTTGAGGAATGGGTAAGGGGCTTCGACCGAGAAATGAAGAAGAAGAAACGGTCTATTCTACTGACAGTAGACAACTGTCCTGGCCACCCACAAGTGGAACATCTCACAAACGTGACACTGAAATTTCTGCCTCCAAACACGACCTCAAAAACCCAACCTCTTGACCAAGGCATCATCAACACATTTAAAATGCACTACCGGGCCCAGCTCCTGCAGTGGGTCATTACTAAAACACAGATCTGTGGTCCGCCTGTGGAAGCAACTTCATCCGCTGCATCAGTTAACGCTCTGGATGCTGTCCTCTGGATCAGTTCTGCTTGGAATAAAATTCAGCCGGAAACGATACAGAAGTGTTTCAAGAAATGTGGATTTGTCACAACCCAAGAGCATAACGTTTTAGCCCAATCGGACAGTCCATCGCCAATGGCAGAATTCGAAGGAGTAGATTTTGAAGGTTTTGTTGCAATGGATGATAAGGTGGCAACCTGTAATGAACCTGACCCAGACGGAATTTTCCAAGCGATATTGACCGAAGTACAGACAAGCATAACAGTGCATGAAGCAGCTGGTGAAGTTGAAGAAGCAAGTGACGATGACACAGAAATTGCAGAGACTCCAAAAGAAGTGGCTGTCAGGCATATGATAATGCAGTTGAAGTCATTTGCTGAGGAAAAATGCCCAGGTATGTGATGCGTGATGCCATATGATGATGGATGGTATCCGCATGTCTGGTTTTGTGTGGTGTGCAGATGTGTTCAGTCAAAACAATGTTCATACAAAAATAACAGGGCAATCCACATAGGACGTCAGTAAACTCACGACGTATAAAGTCAATGATTCTTGTAACAGCCGTTGACGTTTTTCTTCATTATTTATTGTGGACGCCACAGTGACAAAATGGTTACGCGAATATGTGGGCACATCAAACAGTCATTATCACAGCAACATTCAATACAGCAATAGACGGTAGACAGCATTACAATGATGAGTCAGATGCATGTTATATTTCATAGTGCTGTAAATGTAGTCAGGTGGAAAACTCCATCCTTTTCTATAACAGCCAGGAGATAACCAGATGTATGAGATCAGTTCACTCTCCTTAGTCTGACTTCAGCAAGACAGACACGTCTGCCGAAGTATAAATAATGTCCTCAAAAATATCCTCTAGATAATAAAGGTTTTCCAAACCTAGTTCATTTAACAAAGTAGCAAGTAATGGTCCTTGGTACATGCATCAACCGATGCAGTACAATGCAGCGACATGTGAGCTTGCTTTCAAGAAATACAGAAATATCACGCCTCCCGGCATGTGCAAATACACTAGAGGTATTATCCCGAATAAACGAAATATCCATAAGAGGACTACACATCCCTGACAGAACAAAAAATAGCGGAGATCCCCTCTTCAACGAGGCATCTCTTTCGCCATTCCAAATCGCTCACTCCACTAGTGGTGGGCGGAAACCGATCGACCAAAAAGCAAGACAAGTCATGCGCAGTCCAGCGCAAAATGACCACAGCTCAAAACTTAACTGCATTCGATACCAACGCGAGAAGACAAATGCTTACCGAGAAAAGTGACTATAAATTTCAAGCAGTTGTTGCCCTTGCGTTATAAAATAGATATTGTAAAAAACGATGTTGCGAGAATTTATCACGCAACATATCACCACCTCCTCCCGATTAAAAAAAAAATGTGGAACATATTTTTTTTTTAAATATCAAAGAGCATGCGATAAGCGGCTCAAAACGCACGAATTATGCGCTGATAATTAATTAAATTGCCTAACATGAGGCTAATTATAGAGTGTCTGGTGAGGATATACCTCAACAGAAAAATAAATATGTCTCAAAAAATATTCACATCGGGGAGGTGTCACCAACACACATCACGTTAGCATGTAAACACAATATACGTATGCAAGTTCCCATAATCATCATTAAACTCTAATATTGTCTTTAAAAATGGATGTACAAATCTAATAGGAAAATTTAAATAGTAAAGTCTTTGACATGTAATGACATAAGTACATAGTAAAGTTAAACTACATGACGATCCAGGACATATGCTCTGGTATTCCGAGGGTAAGTACACAATCTAGAACTCGTCATGCTTGATACTAGTAAGGTAAGTCCTCAGCTCAACAATGACATTCTGAGAAAGTACAAGCAATATAATGCTAATTAATAACTAATATGCTTCATAAGGTACAATACATTATTAATAATTGTGGCTGTTTAGTAAAGGTAAAGGAACCCGTTACACGCCCATTGAGGCATATTATATACATAATATAATATAATAATATATAATATATATATAACTAACGGCCCTTATATTAACTACTCAGTCCTCCTCTATCATCTTAAAAAACGAACAGAAGAAGATGACAACAAAGCACGATAGTGTGTACATATAAAGTAAGTACAGATGTGCTAATCTATTGTAGAAATATAGGTGTGTTATGACTCTGTAATATATGGAAATATAGGACAGAAGTATTAGTTGGAGTCATGTGGGCATCTAGACAAAATGTCAGCCATCACATTATCCGCACCACGGATAGCTCGTACCGTGAAGTGAAAAGGTTGAAGAGCTATAGCATATCGAGTGGATCTCGAACTCTTCAAATTCTTAGTCTGAATAGCTGTAAGAGCTTTCTGATCAGTCTCTAGAATGAAATGTGCGCCCAGGAGGAATCTTTGTAGCTTTAGAATTGACCAAACCATCGCTAACAACTCACGGTCTAAAACCGAGTAGTTCCTCTCTGCCGCATTTAGTTTTCTAGAAATGTACATAACAGGATGCAGAGTATTTGCATATTCTTGCATCAGTGCTGCTCCAATCCCAGTGGATGAAGCATCACTCCGAAGAACAAAAGTCCTATCAAGAGTAGGTAATCTTAAGATGGGAGGAGAAGAAAATATATTCTTGATTTGGTCTAGTGAAGATTGGCATTCTTCAGACCAACGGACCAGATTAGGCGAACCTTTCTTCAACAATGTTGAGAGAGGTGCCATGATCGAAGATAAATTTGGAATAAATCTCCCATAAAATTGAATTAAACCTAAGAGACTCCTAACTTGTTTCTTCGTTTTAGGAACAGAGATGTTCAGTATTTTGGAAGTATTGTGGTCTTCTGTCTTCAAGAGACCATGACCAACACGATGACCCAGGAAAGAGATTTCACCAAAACCAACAAAAGCTTTAGAAGGTTTTGCTGTCAAATTATTCTCACGTAGAGTGGACAGTAAGTCATATAACCCTAAATAGTGATCTTCCCAGGTATCACTGAAGAGACAGATGTCATCTAAGTATGCGATGACATCCGAACGATGTGACAGAATTCGACGCATCATGCGAACGAAAGTGGCAGGGGCGTTCATGAGACCAAAAGGCATAACATTCCATTGAAATAGACCCCTAGGTGTAGAAAAAGCAGTAAGAGGTTTGGCATGCTCTGCTAAAGGCACTTGCCAATAACCTTTAGACAAGTCAAGTTTAGTGAAGAATCTAGAATTAGAAAGTCTAATCAGTAGATCTTCTAACAAAGGCATCGGTTCAGCGTCGAACTTTGTGACCTGATTCAATTTGCGATAATCAACGCAAATTCGTATGTTCTTATCCTTCTTCCGGACAATAACCATGGAAGAAGAATATGGTGAAGTCGATGGTTCAATTATATTTAATTGAATCATTTCATCCAATTCCTTTTCCACTTGCGACTGAAAGTGTATAGGAATAGGATACGGCCTAACCCTAATTGGATTATTGTCGGTAAGAATTATGTCATGTTCTATGACATCTGTGTGTCCAGGAATGTCAGTGAGAACATCCTGAAATGTTTGTAACATCGACGAGACTTGTCGATGTTCGTCACCAGAAAGATTAGGAGAAACAGAAACGTTTTTCCAAGATTCCGTGGAATGTAATGGAACCACTGGAAGGGGAAGGTTGACATCAGAGAAGGTAGCTTCCTCATCCTGAATGACAGACAGGGATGAATAATGACCGTGAGGTGCAGGAGCATCATCCGTTGCCTGGAAAATAGGCAGCAAATAGTCCGGACGTTCGTGAAATTCCGAAAGCATGTTTATGTGGAAAGTTTTATGCTTTCCATCAATATCGACCACATAGTCAACATCGGAAATCCGAGAGACTATTGCATACGGACCTTTCCATGCAATAAGAAGTCTATTTTCCCTACTGGGGAGTAGGACGAATGCTTTGTCACCTGGACAAAGTTGTCGTAGACATCTATTCTTGTTAGCAAACTGCCTTGCCTTCTCTTTAGCAATTTCTGATGAAGCAGTTGCTAGCTTACATGCCTCAATGATCTTTTGTCTAAGAGCAATGACATACTCATATGAGGATTGAGTTTCATCGCTAATATCATCGGCAGTGATGAGATCGTGTAATAAAGACATAGGGCCGCGTGGACGCGCGCCAAAGACAAGTTCGAAGGGAGAAAATCCTGTGTGTTCATTAGGGACTTCTCTATAGGCAAAGAGAGCCGCGGGTAAAACCCTGTCCCAATCTTGAGGATGATCTTCAGTTATCTTACCAAGCAAAGTCTTGAGCGTTCTATTCAGACGCTCAACTAACCCATTAGACATAGGATGGTAGATACTACTGAGAGATCGTTCAATATGTAAGGTAGACATTACCTGTGACATAGTGTCAGATATGAGTTGAGTGCCATGGTCTGACAATATTTCTCTGGGGAACCCCAAGCGAGAAAATATCAACCAAAGAGCATCTGCGATATCTGTAGTAGATATGCTCTTAAGAGGAATAGCCTCTGGCCAACGTGTGCACATATCGACACATGTAAGGATAAACTGATGTCCTCTGGCCGACTTGACCTTAAAAGGGCCAATAATATCTATGGCCATTTTCTGAAACGGCCGAATAGGAATGTCAGCAGCCTGGATAGGCGCAGCATGTCGTGGTCCTCTAGATTTGACCTCCTGACATACCTTGCATGATCGGCAGTAAATACGAATGTCCTTATTGACAAAAGGCCAAAAGAAAGCCGCAAGGACTCTCGACTTCGTACGGGCAAAACCCATATGTCCAGCACATTGCGAGTCATGAGCATGTTGTAATATTTGGACTCTCATGCTCTTGGGAACAAGAATTTGCGAATGTGCCGACGTAGTCGAATCTTGTACCATACGTACAAGTACGCCGTTTCTCATTGCAATCCAAGATTTTCTATTTGTATCCTGATTCGGATCACCTTTCTTCGCAAGAACGAAGAATTTTTTTAAAGAAGGATCTTCTTCTTGCAATTTTATGAAAGAGTCACGAGTGATTACTAAGTGACTATCTTGGCTATCAACTTCATTATCACTATTCAGTGAAGTTTCGGGTGTTTGTAGAGCTTGTGCTCTTGTAACTACTGCATTTGTAGCTTGCATGTTATTATCTTCCCAAGCAGCAATCTGCTGTGGGGTACACTCCCTAACTCCGTGAATACGACCAATAATAAGGTCCGCAATAGGATTAGGTAAGAGACAAGCATGCACATCTCCAGTAAAGAAAGGAGTGGCAATGCGAATTACAGCAGTAGGATATTTTTCTAGAGTGCCGCCAAATGTGACACATTTAATAACCCTTCCTGTAGCACAAGATGGATCTACAAGCGATTGTCTAACACCAATAGTGGTGCATCCGGAATCGAAAAGTAGTGAGACCGGAGTATCATTAACAAGACCCTTATGTAGAATTAAAGAACCCCTCCCGTCATGCGCAACAGCAGCAGGAAGAGCGGGAAGTGGGTGACCACAACTCAAAGTAGTTATGGTACCCGGTTCGAATAAAGTACTGCATTGGGGGCATTTGTTTGCTCTCTCAAAGTCAAAAGCAGAACCAGTGACAGCGTCAAAGTTTTTACTATCAACAACATGATTACAGGCTCCCTCAGTTTCCTGTTGTACAGCATTAGCCTGCTGATATCTCTTTTTTTTGTGTTGAGATCTACCCCGACTATTATTACCTCTGAAGTTATCAGAGTTATTATTATCTCTGCAGTTATTATTGTCTCTATTGTAATTGTTATCCTGGTTCGAATTCCAGTTTCCACGATTACTATCATGTTCACATTGATGCGAACATCTATTTGTTTGGTTCTGAGGTCTTCGGCAGGAATAACCTCTATTACCATATCCTCTTTTGAAATGCTTATAATTATTAGGGTGATAGTAACGAGTACTATCAGGTTGTCTCCAATTCTTCGAAGAAGAATCACCATGAAATTGATTTCCATGATTTTGACAGAAATTACCGCTACTCTTTCTATCAAAATTTTGTTGGAATCTACGAGCAAAGTTTTGACCATACGGAGCTGCCGAAGCAACTGGTAAACCTTCTTTCACCTTAGAGTTACCCATGGTTATGTGTGGGTGCGCAGTTACGTATTGGCAACAGAAATCTTCCATTTCTTTTATTGTTTTAGGTTTACGTTCATGAAGGAAAGCAAGGAAAGACTCATTGACAGACGACATGACTTTGTCTCTAAGTATTAAGTCCATAAGTCCTTCATAAGTTTTTTCCGTCTTAGATAGTTCAACCCATCGTGAGAAAGTAATGCGTATTCTTGCAATAAACTCGGAGAATTCAACTCCATTTTCAGGTAACATGTTTTTAAATTGTAGACGATAGCCGTCTTCGTTAAGCTGATATTTCTTTAACAAAGCGGCCCTGACAACCTCATAATTGTTCTTGTCAGGTTCATCCACCATATTTAATATACTTAGAGCTTTACCTGTCAGTATCCCTGATAACTGATAAACATATTTTGCTTTGTCTATGTTATGAGCTGTACATGCTTGTTCAAATCTGTCCAGATAGAACATTATGTCATCACTGGAAGGACTAAATGTTGGTAACTTAATCTTAAAAGTATCATTATTAGCCTTACCAGAAGATGAACCCTTGTTTGAATCATTACCATTACTCATGCTCGTCAATTTCAATTTTTCCAACTCTAAAGCTAAGACCTTTTCTTCATGTTCCATTTTTGCTTTCCTCTCATCAGACTCTCTCTGTAACTTCTTTCTTCAGCTTGAGCCTCATTTGAAGTCTTTCATTTTCAGCTTCTTTTTCAAGTCTTTTATTTTCAGCTTCTTTTTCAAGTCTTTTATTTTCAGCTTCTTTTTCAAGTCTTTTATTCTCAGCTTCTTTTTCAAGTCTTTTATTCTCAGCCTCTAGCTGTAGCTGGAGTTTTCTCTCCTCAGCTTCTGATTCCCTTTTTTGTTTTTCCATTTCCATTTGGAATCTCTTTTCATCCACCTGCATCTGCAGTTTCTTTTGTTCAGCTTCCATCTGCAGTTTCTTTTGTTCAGCTTCCATTGCTTTATCATATCGAGCAGTTGCAAATTCTTCTAACTTATCACCAGTCTTCCCAAGCAATTTACCCTGCTCAATAAAGTGCTCAAATGTAGACATGTTGTCTAACATATGAGTCCAAAACCTGAAATAATTAACTAATTTATTTCAAACCTAAGTGTAACAAGTCTTAATTAAGCACTTGTATATTCACATCACCTTATATTATCCCAGTCTCTGTGGGAAACAAGTCTCCAATCAAAGAACTTGTATATGAAATATCAACAATCAATTCTTGATCATAAGTGCACTTCTCATTCAATAGTGCACGACACTATTCATCATTCATTTATCATCAGTGTAGTAGTAACAGTGCATTAGCATAGCCCATTAACTAATTACTATAACTGTAAACAATGACTATGTAAACACATGCAGAATGTAAACATTGAAAATGTAAACAATACAAACAATGTAAACAATAACAATGTAAACAATAACAAAGATCAGCAACAATACAAAAACGTTCGCAGAAATCAACTAAAAATAAAGCAGAAATTAATGAAATATCACAAAAAATGTGACGATATCTGCGATAGAATTAAACAAAATACATGACACCACAGTGTATAAACAAAAATGTTGTATGAAACTAAATTATAGACAAGAGTAGGCTAACAAATACAAACAAATCAAAACAAAACTAAAGAATGCGAAATAATAACGAAAACAATATTAAAACATGTCATCACAGCTAACATAAATAGCAACAGAAGTCGCTTAGCAAATTCCAGTATCGGAAATTTGCAAACCCTACAGAAAACGCTCACAATAGACGACCTCTATGACGTGGCATAATCTAACGGAGACACCACCCAACCGAGAACCCGCTGAAATATAAACATATAAATATACAAATAACATATAAACATATAACATATAGAATGAGATGATACACAGAAGACTCAGCAGAAGTATAAGGGCACAGTTTACATACAAACAGGCCACTTAACTTATAGGCTTCCAATCGTAGAACAGCAGAAAAACGGATGTCAATCAACGTCCTAAAGAGCGAAGCTCCAACGATGATGGCACATCTGAACTGCTTCCACTGCTAACACGATGGTACAAGAGCTTCTGAAATACTGTGTGTTGAGTTGTTTCGGCACTTGACCTTCTAATCCAAAAGTAAGTTGATGGAAATCGGTACTTGGCCTTCTTCAGAAAACAACCCGTTTCAACCGGCACTTGACCTTCTCAAAAAACGACAGCACTGGAACCTTGACAGCAGCAACTTGCTTGACTTGCGTAAAAGATAACAGCAGTCCGAGTTATCCGGCAACATGTAACAACGCCGGGTACTGTCAAATTCTTGTTTCCGTCAAAAAGTTGAAATTTTGACTTTTACCGGGCAACGCCGAGTACTTTGAAAATTTTGAAGATGTTGACTGTATTGAAGAATGTTAATTTCTTGAAGGATGCTGATGAATTCTTGTTGAAAATGAAGTGGGTAAGGGACCCCGTGTTTGCTAGTACCAGAATCAAACCAGCTTATGGCCACCAAATGATGCGTGATGCCATATGATGATGGATGGTATCCGCATGTCTGGTTTTGTGTAGTGTGCAGATGTGTTCAGTCAAAACAATGTTCATACAAAAATAACAGGGCAATCCACATAGGACGTCAGTAAACTCACGACGTATAAAGTCAATGATTCTTGTAACAGCCGTTGACGTTTTTCTTCATTATTTATTGTGGACGCCACAGTGACAAAATGGTTACGCGAATATGTAGGCACATCAAACAGTCATTATCACAGCAACATTCAATACAGCAATAGACGGTAGACAGCATTACAATGATGAGTCAGATGCATGTTATATTTCATAGTGCTGTAAATGTAGTCAGGTGGAAAACTCCATCCTTTTCTATAACAGCCAGGAGATAACCAGATGTATGAGATCAGTTCACTCTCCTTAGTTTGACTTCAGCAAGACAGACACGTCTGCCGAAGTATAAATAATGTCCTCAAAAATATCCTCTAGATAATAAAGGTTTTCCAAACCTAGTTCATTTAACAAAGTAGCAAGTAATGGTCCTTGGTACATGCATCAACCGATGCAGTACAATGCAGCGACATGTGAGCTTGCTTTCAAGAAATACAGAAATATCACGCCTCCCGGCATGTGCAAATACACTAGAGGTATTATCCCGAATAAACGAAATATCCATAAGAGGACTACACATCCCTGACAGAACAAAAAATAGCGGAGATCCCCTCTTCAACGAGGCATCTCTTTCGCCATTCCAAATCGCTCACTCCACTAGTGGTGGGCGGAAACCGATCGACCAAAAAAGCAAGACAAGTCATGCGCAGTCCAGCGCAAAATGACCACAGCTCAAAACTTAACTGCATTCGATACCAACGCGAGAAGACAAATGCTTACCGAGAAAAGTGACTATAAATTTCAAGCAGTTGTTGCCCTTGCGTTATAAAATAGATATTGTAAAAAACGATGTTGCGAGAATTTATCACGCAACAGTATGTTGAGTGGTGTAGCCAGCGTTGAGAGTGCTTTCTCCACTTATGTTTGTAATAAGAATAAGACACAGACCAAGATTGACTCCGTTTTTCAGAAAGAATGATTAAACCATGATAAAACATGTTGATGATTTGATTTGATGTTGTGATTATGTATGATTTCGTATGATACTGTATTCTCCAATATAAGCTGTTCAAGGAAGTAAAGCATCAGAACAATAGGCCTCGTTCCGTATGTTGACCACCTCCGTATGTTGACCGGTTTGCTACAGTCCCTTGGGTGGTCAACTTATAGAGGTTCTACTGTATATATATATATATATATATATATATATATATATATATATATATATATATATATATATATATATATATATATATATATATAGATATATATATATTTTTTTTTTTTTTTTTTTTTAACCAGCAGCACTTGGGCTTTCAGCCCTTCGGCCCAATGACATGTCATTGCGAGGCTGGGGAACCTGAGGACTTTCCTTCCAACCCGGTCAGGAGCTTCGCTCCTTCCCATCCACAGAGGGTTTATCACAGGAGCCGTTCAGGCTATTCAGTCAAATTTCCGGCCGTAAACATTTCTTCAAACGCCGACGCCCGGGTTTGAACCATGAACACCTGGTCGCCAGTACAACACCGAAGCCATTACACCAGCGCGGCTCCCATATATATATATATATATATATATATATATATATATATATATATATACTCTGTGGTGGTCAGACCCTCTTATCTTACCTGTTACTTTGGTATCGTATGTCCTTACTGCTTATTGTCATTAATTTAGCATAGGAGGGCGGGAAAAAGATTGCCATACAAAAGACAGTCAAGGTAGGCTGAAGGTAGTAGTACCACTACCCTTCAGACGGCTTATCTTTTCCTATTTTTTCCAACTGTGACTCCGTTTCTCTCTATTCTCACTCTACACATTCATCCTCTATCTGAAATCAGACAGAATCTACTCTCTATTTATACCTACATTTGACAGCTGTGCAAGTGAGTTTGAATTCTCCGTGAGTTCCTTTTATTGGCACAGAGCGTACTTATCGGAAGACAAAGGTCCGCAACTCTGGTTTACTTCTGCAAAATTTCATATCTGAGAGATTCTGTGTTAGAATTGGTTCAAACCTCAGCTTCGTGCATCGCACTTTTTCTATTTAACGCCGTTTGAGTTATAGCCTTCCATTCTCGGTAAGTTTTATTTTTCCGTCCATATGTTGTTTTCCAATATCGGTCGTATTAACGATTTTATATTGAATTTCGAATCGGAATTAGTAAATTTACACAGTGAAAAAACACTGAAACGTCTCAGGTTATATGCCTGTCCTACCCCCGCGTCTGTTTGTTATGCTACTAAGTAAAAAGCCAATCGTTTTCAAACATAAAGGTCCCGTGGGGAAATTCAAAATATTTCCGACATTGGACAATTTTGAAAGAAATGCAGAGGTCATGTCTTACATATGTGGTATGAAAACATCCGATTGCCTGGCAGACGAACTCACAGACAAATCTGCAGACTGTGTTTCAGATGTAACAAATTATTACTTTATCATAAAGTAATCTATTCGCAGACGGGCAATCTCGGTATCTGTCCCGTACTCTGGCCTTTATCAGCGGTTAGCAAATACGCTAGCGTTTTCGTGGGGCTAATCTGTCGAGGCCAAGATTTGGTACAAAGGAATTTTACCAACCTGCCTGTCGTTAATATTATGTCTGCCGCTCCTTGCAAAGCTTAGCGAAGGGACGGGAAACAAACAGACGTAATAACTTATCCCTGAGAGGAGTGTAAGAAGGAAAATACCAAATATCTGCTGTACATAGCAGAGAAAGAAAGAAAGTGCGACAATTGAAAGCACGCAATAAAAATCAGTACAAAGATGTAACGGATACTGCCGTAGTGAAACAGAGATCGAGAGGGGTCGCCCCATTCTGTCACACTTGAGTAGCAGAAAGAAAACCGGGGGGGGGGGAGGGGGGAATCTTCCAGCAGTTAAAAATAAATACAGTTAAACAAATACTATACCTGCTCATTCTCATACATCTTCATATTTTAGACAAACTAAAAAATTACTTATTTCAAAAGTACAGTGGTATACAGCTACGTTCTCACAAACACAGTAGCAACTACTTTCTTACATACATAACATCGAAGAAATTACACGATTTCAGTGGCGTAACTATCGCCTGTGAGGACCGGCACCCACCGAGGGTCCCCAGCTCCGAGTGGGCCCCGTTAATTAGTGCTCAGATGTAGCCTTTGCCTTTTTTATCTACCCTTTTAATTTCCGTTCTTCTTGTGTTAAAACGCCATAGAATATCTCAATTTCTAGAGACAGATTTTTAAATGATACAGAAGACATGGAAAAGTCTTGAGTAGATGGCGTAAGACAGGAGGACGAGACACAAATTTGTTGAAGGCCTTTGGTCCTTGATGAGCTGTAGGATAATGATGATGATGAAGCAAGTACCGGGTAGTTACATTTTTTGGTACAGATGTGCCGTATATTGATTATAGATGTTAAGCCTGGTATATAAGGAAGGCGCCAATTTAATTTGTTCTCCAAACAAACGGGTTCTCCAAACGTTGCAGTTACGCCAATGCCTATGTTTCAAGGTCTTAGCCGGTGACAAACAAACGAAAACAAGAAGAAACAGTGAAAACTAAGCTAAAAATTGGTGATAAATGATTTTAAAAGAATTAATTTAACATTAAATGTTAAAAAAAAATTAGATGTTTAATTAACTGTTAAAAAATGGCTTAAATCCTACCCCCTGCAGACCCAAGTAGAACAGTCCCAATTAAGATGGTTTGGCCATGTCTGCAGAATGGGAGAAGATCGGATACCACGACAAGCATGGGAAACAAAGAGCCAAGGATCCAGACGCCGAGGACGACCCAGAGTCCGCTGGGAGGACAACATTAGACAATCTTTGAAGGACCGAGGACTAGAATGGAACCAGGCCAGGAGGAAGACAGCCGATAGGATAGTCTGGCGCTCTCTCTTCCAAACCTCTACACCTCACGGTAGAAGGGGGAACGACTAAGTAAGTAAGTAAAAAATGGCACTAGACGTGTGAGTTTCTACTTAACTCTCAGTCAACAATAGTCCCGGCGTTAAGTTTACATTCCTGCCCCTTGGCTGTACGGCATTCTACGGGTAACACAACTTACTTACGTTTTCTTGCGTATCTTCTTCTTTTCCGTTTTCATCCCTGCCCCTTCTTGCACTAGCCTCTTTCAATACCTCACCATTACACTTTTTAGCTCTGACATTCTTCTGTAAAACAGCATCTCTGTGAATCAATCGAATATACTATCTTCTTCGCACACTCTCAGCCGTCTACTTGAATATTTTCAAAGAAATCAGTGGTCAGCTTCAGGATATTTGCATCTCCATTTGACCGAAAAAAGGTACTGGTTCCGGCCATAAGTGCTTTATATGTTCCTCATATGTTGGGCATCTTTGAGGCAGATGTTCAGCATTCATTTACACTCATCGGTTGTTCCCATCTTTAGCTTGTGTAATTGATGGTATTCCAATATGTTGTGGCCAGTGTGGAGTCTGACGATGGTCACTTGTTCTCTTCTGCTGAAGTGGTAATATACATCATTTTATATATGTCCTGGATTCCATGTATCCCATTTGTGTCTGTATCAAGTTCTAATAAAACTCTTTGTTTCTTCGAAAGTTATGATTGTATCAGGTTGAGGTAGCTTTCTACCTTCCTTTGCCACCCTGTCAGGATCTTCATTGCCGGGGATGCTATAATGAGATGGGATCCATTGTAGCACAACCCTTTTGAATCGTTGACATAGTTTGTGGAGCACTACTCTTAGGTCAACCTGAAAGTATCGACACTATACATCTTATTTATAAATCATCAAGGGTTAAACATGATATGGGACCCAAAGATGCAGCAATAGTGAATGCAGTCAGCGACCCATAGCTTGACTGCTTGCATCAGGACCAGCGAACCAGAGCTGGTCAAGACCGTACTCCACCTCCACGTGGTGGTCCTGGAAACAGTCTGCAGCAGTGCAGTCTGGCTGAGCGAGTACGGATCGAAATGGGAAGGCAAACCCGGTCCCTAAAAAATGCCGTGCTGAAGTCGGATGTGTCGACCGAAAGGTGCAGATATCACAGCTACGGCGTAAACAGACACAACGCAACCACCGTCCTTTTCAGGGCGAACGAAGAAGAAGAAGAAGAAAAACATGATATTTTTCTCCATCAGTGAAAAAAACAACGATGTTGTCTCCAGAGATCTCCTTGCTTGCTTACTGATTTATATGGATTGTTTCCGTATGACATTATCGTCTCTGTGAAATACTGGAGATAATCTTTTAAATGTTTAGTTTCTACAAGTAAATATTTCAAGCTGTTCTTATTCCTTAGAACATTTTCCGATAGCAATTTTGATGTAATATTTCCGGGTGCACTTTTTAAGCTAGTGCGTCATGCGCACTCGGTTTCAGTGACGATAACTTTGCCACTAAAACAAATCCATTATGATTGTGAACTGTGACTGCAGGTGAGTAATCGATTTTCATTAATAGTTAACTATTCGTGATGGATGGATTTGTAGCTTGTGTATCTCATATTCAACCGACTGATTTGTTAATTATGACGTCTGTGTTGGTTTAGATTTTTGTTTTCGTATAATTTTGTCACTCGCCGCCTTCAAATCTGACAAACCGAACTTCCTACACAACAGCTAACTTGCTCAAAAGTTCCTCGAGATAGTCACTTTTGGTCATAAAATAAGTGTGGGGTAAAACCACAGATTATCACGATCTTGTTGGTGAATACTGGCTGAATGATAGGTACAAACATAAAAATTATTCACGTAGGCCTACAAAGTTAGTTTTATTATTATTTTTTAAAAGGCTGAATAAACAATAGGCCTATGGTCATTTCGTCCAAATTGATATGTAGCTGAACTCGTAGATATCAAATCCGTTTTCCTGCCCAACCTACAGCAATAAACGGAGTAGCATATGGCAACAACCCACTTCTGTCAACGAAAAACTGTTTGGAGATGTCAGGAACCTTGAGTTGACTACTGCCTTTAGGCCTAATGTGGAAGTCTGAAGGCGAACGAGGAAGAAATCCGTTTAATTTTTATTATTTTTATAAATGTCAGTAATAATTTAAAAAAAAAAAACAGATTAGCCTAAGAGTTAGTGTTCGGATTAGTGTGGTTAAGATCGGCTACCACGACAAGCATGGGAAACAAAGAGCTAGGGATCCAGACCCCCAGGACGACCCAGAGTCCGCTGGGAGGACAACATTAGACAATCTTTGAAGGACCGAAGACTAGGATGGAACCAGGCCAGGAGAAAGACAGCCGATAGGATAGTCTGGCGCTCTCTGTTCCAAACCTCTACACCTCACGGTAGAGGGGGAACGACTAAGTAAGTAAGTATTTGTTGATGTATAGGGCCTACACGTTTTCCCGACTAGAGTTACTTGCCCTTTATGGGAACTCTTCTGCTTTCTTCCTTCTTCCGACTTCCTGTTTCCAAGATATCCGATTAAATATGTGTCCTATGTATTCAGTGTGTTCGCCTTAGTGATTAAACTTCATAACGCGAGAATGTATGACAGCCAGCCACGTCTCATTTAATTTAACAATATTTACTACACACGACGGTAAATATCAACATATTGGCAGCAGTGTTTATTTCTACAGAATTCGAACTATTCTGCTGACACGTGTGCTGACTCATAGACTGGTAGGTTATTGCTTGCATACCATTATTAGACATTTCGTCATGGCAGAACGGCCCTTATTTCGGTTACCACCCTGCCTAGACATAAATAACGTCGAACCAGACACATTTCGTAAATGGAGACGACAGTTAGAACTATACATGCATGCAATAGAGGTGGCCTCTAAACCTGATCCTGTGCGGGCGGCCATTATTCTACACTGTGCTGGACCTCAAGCTGTTGAAGTTTTTGATCAACTGGCAGAGGAAGGAGACCACTCTAATCCTACTAAAATTCTCGATTTGCTCCAGAACCATTGTAGCTCACGAAGCAATGAAGTATTACATACCTTCAGATTCTGGAACACACCTCTTCAAGAACCTTTTAATTCCTTCGTAACTGAGCTGAGAACTAAGGCAGATTTGTGCAACTTTAATGACAAGGATCGTATGATAAGAGACAAAATTGTCTTTACTGTTAACAAAAGGTTACAAGAGAAGCTCTTGAGAGAAGCTGACCTCGATCTAAAGAAAGCCATTCACATATGCAGAGTCTTCGAGCAAACTGGAAAAGACATACGTGAGATGAATAATACAGTACAACCTTCTGAAGCAAGGGTTGAACAGGTACAGAAAAAGTCACTCAACCATAAACCTCCCAAGAGAGACACTTTGCAGCATACTGGTAAAGCCTGTCATTACTGTGGACAGAAACATCCATTGATTAAGAAAAAGTGTCCTGCATGGGGGAAGTTTTGCTCAAACTGTGGGGGAAGAAACCATTTCAAAGTTAAATGCAAGAAAGTTCATACTGTTCACACAGAGTCAGTGGAAGATTCTGAAGTTTTTCTTAATTGTGTGAAGTCTAGCAAAGCTTGTACATCTGCACAACTCATTGTCAATGGAAAAATGGTAAAATTTCAGTTAGACACAGCAGCAGATGTGAATACAATCTGTCAACGCTTTGTGATGCAAGAACAACTGTTACCCACTAAACAGAGGCTTGTTATGTGGAATGGTACTAAGATGACTCCACTGGGAGAAGTTATATTAACTGCTGAGAATCCTAAGACTGGGACAAAACACAATATAAGGTTTACTGTTGTGAAAAATAGATTCACATGTTTGCTGGGCAACAACACACTGCAGGATCTACAGTTTGTGACAGTCAACACAAATTTATTGCTAAGGTGGCTACTGACAGTTCAGATAATGATCATAACTCTGATAACCATCTAGGTGTCCTGGGTGAAGCTGTGTTGCATATTGATCCTAATATTCGTCCAAAGGCACTGCTGTGCAGAAAAATACCATTTTCACTTAAGAGCAAGGTAAAATCAGAGCTTCAAAATCTAATGAACAGAGGTATATTAATACCAGTAGAGGAACCGACTGAATGGGTTAACCAAATGGCTGTTGTTGAAAAGGCTGATGGTTCTTTAAGAATATGCATTGATCCTAGACCCCTGAATGAGGCTTTGCAGAGAGAGCATTACGGATTACCAACTTTGGATGATGTATTGCCTGAACTCAATAATGCCAAGATCTTCACAAAGCTGGATATCAAGGAAGCATTCTGGCATATCAAACTTGATAAGAAGTCTAGTAAACTTACAACAATGATTACACCTTATGGTAGGTTCAGATGGTCTAGATTACCATGTGGGTTGAATGTAAGCAGTGAAATTTTCCAGAGGCATCTAGCACAAGCTCTTGAAGGTCTTCATGGTTGCATCAATGTTGCTGATGACATAGTTATTGCAGGTTGTGGATCAAACAGACAAGCAATTAAGGACCATGATCTGAAGCTTAAAGCACTGAAACATAGGTGTAAAGAAAAAGGCATTAAACTGAATGATGCTAAAGCTCAAGAGAAGAAAGAAGAAATTACCTTCATGGGTCACCTTATTACTGCTCGAGGTGTTGAATCAGACAAGAAAAAGGTTGAGACAATACTAAACATGCCTGTTCCTAAGGACTGTCATGAGGTTCGCAGATTTTGCGGCATGATACAGTATCTAGCAAAGTTTCTCAACAATCTTTCAGAAGTTCTTCATCCAATAAGAGAACTTACACGTAAGGATACTCCCTTTATCTGGTCTGCTGAATGTGATCAAGCTTTCAAGAGAGTCAAGAAACTGATTACTTCTACCCCAGTACTCGCATACTATGATCCTGATGAATCTTTGTGTATTCAAGTTGATAGTAGCAGCTATGGACTTGGGGCTGTCCTCCTACAAAATGGTCAGCCAATAGAGTTTGCTTCTAGAGCTCTAACTGAAACAGAACAACGCTGGGCTCAAATTGAGAAGGAGCTCTTAGCTGTTGTATATGGTTTGGAACGCTTTGACCAGTACACTTATGGAAGGAAAGTTACAGTCATCAACGACCATAAACCTTTGGCGGCCATCGTTAAGAAACCTCTGAGTCAAATTCCTCGAAGACTGCAGAATTTACTGATGCGCAGCCATCGATATGACTTTGAATTCCAATGGGTACAAGGTTCCGATCTTCTTATAGCCGACACACTGTCCAGAGTTTGTATTCATAATGTCACATTGAATTCCTTAGCTGATAGAGAGAGCAATGCAGAAGCTGATGCACCTGTAAGATTACCTGAAATACCAGATGTGATGATGGAAAAGATTAAAGCTGAAACTCTCAAAGACAGCGTGCTCCAGAGGTTGAAGTCGACCATTTTGGATGGGTGGCCTAAAAGAAAGTCTGATGTACCAGCTGAGCTTATGCCTTATTTTGACATTCGTGATACTCTGACAACAGAACAAGGCATAATACTTAAAGGAGAGCATATTCTTATCCCAAAAGCACTGAGGCCTGAAATCAAGCAGAAGCTACACGCTGCTCATCTTGCATTTGACAGCATGATGCGCCGGGCCAGAAGTTGTCTGTTTTGGATCGGCATGACGGCTGAGATTCGACAGATAGCTGACAGTTGTCCAGAATGTCAAGAAACGAAGGCAAGGAATACTAAAGAACCTTTAAACCAACACTCAAGAGGTTTATCACCCTGGGAGAAAGTTGGCACTGACATCTTTATTATAGAAGGCCGTAATTATTTAGTCCTGATTGACTACTTCTCCAACTTCATTGAAGTAGACTTTCTACCTACAATGACAGCACAGTTAGTCATCAGGAAATTGAAGTCTCATTTTGCTCGTTAAGGTGTCCCTAAAGTTATTGTATCTGACCAAGGTACTCACTTTACGTCTGCACAGTTCAAATCATTTACTGCTAGATGGGGAATACTTCATGTTAAATCAGCACCAGGTCACCATGAAGCCAATGGATTAGCTGAATCTGCTGTGAAACTCATCAAGGGTATGATGAGAAAGACTGTTCAGGACAATACAGATGCGTATGAGGCACTACTTGAACTTTGTAATACGCCGAGACAAGGGTTTGATCAAAGTCCAGCAGAAATACTGTTCAACAGGAAACTGCGTACACTGATACCTTCTGCAGTGAAACCCGTTGTATCTCACAATAGAGTTATTGAAAGTAGAGGCAAGAGAGACAGATCAGTGAAGAAGTATTATGATAAAACTGCTCATGATCTGCCCAAGTTGTCTCACCAGCCAGTCTACTATCAAGACCATGAACAACCAAACTGGCAACCTGGAAGGATTGATAAGAGGCTCTCTGAAAGATCTTATCTCGTTGAAGGGGAGAATGGAGGTCAATATGTCAGAAACAGAATTCATCTAAGACCTAAAACAACACCTTTCACACCTGATCCCGAGGACCTGGAAATTGATGTCTCCTCTCCAGTTCTACACGAGCAACAGGTTGTTTTGCCAGACATGGAAAACACTAGTGAAGTGAACATTTCCAATCCTCCAGAAGTTGATCCTTCAACTCCAACTACTTCTAGTCCTGGGAAAGCTGGCAAAGAACAGGAACATTCTCTCCTACCATCTTGCTCTAAGAGACCTCAAAGAGATCGCAAGAAACCCTCTTGGATGAATGACTTTGTTCACTCATAAAGAAGGGGGGATGTTGATGTATATACGTTTTTCCCGACTAGAGTTACTTGCCCTTTATGGGAACTCTTCTGCTTTCTTCCTTCTTCCGACTTCCTGTTTCCAAGATGTCCGATTAAATATGTGTCCTATGTATTCAGTGTGTTCGCCTTAGTGATTAAACTTCATAACGTGAGAATGTATGACAGCCAGCCACGTCTCATTTAATTTAACAATATTTACTACACACGACGGTAAATATCAACAGTATTCAATCAATCAATCAATACCCTTTAGCTCCCCAAGGAGCATAGGCCTTCAACAAACACATGCCAAGTCTTCTTGTCCTGTGCCATCCGCTCAAGTTCTTTCCATGTTTTCCTCATCATTTTCACCTCTGTCCTAGATGAAAAAAGGTTAGTCGGCAACTCAGACTCCTTTCGGCTTTCTCTAGGTTGCTTCATGCGCCTCCTTACCAGAGGACCTTCTTCTGTCTTGAGTGGCTGAGTTGATTTATATTCTTTATTTGACTTGTCCATGTTTGTTGAAGTTTTTGTGGTAAAAAGTTTTTTACGGGATGGGGTAACCAGCCCCATGCCCAACCCTTCTTAGTCGCTTTTTACGACATGCCTGGTAGGGTACAGTGTTACTATTCTTTGCTCCCCTTTCGGGCCCCGGTAACACACGGGTGTAAGTAAGTATTAGCTTGGTTAAAATGAGTAGTGGGCTGTTTTCGATACAGCCTCAAAAAAAAAAAAAAAAAAAAAAAATTCAGAGATGCATTAATGAGGGGTAGGGGTTAAACCTAAACCCTAACTCTAATCCTAACTGGCTGAAATGAAGCACAGTGGACCATCTTCTTTAATGTCATCCCAGTAAGTGGGCCATCTTCTTTAATGTCATCCCAGTAGGTTGCCATCATCATTAGGGTTAGGTTTTGAATTGATAATCTAACTCTTAGCCTATTCCTTTTTACTGTGTCTCTGCAATTCTTTTTTAAGGCCTTGTTGAACAGACGGCCTCTTGTGCTTGATTTCACCCAACCTAACAATGTAGGTGACTTATTTGGATGGCATCAAAGATCCCATCCCACTGTTCTTCATTTAAGCCCATTAACGTTGGCCGCTATTGTTCTGATATTTGTAGCTGTTTATTATTCACAAAAATTAAACAAAATGCTCGAAGCAAGGTTACAGTTAACATTTTAGTATTAGACTTAGGCATAGCCTTAGTATGCAAAGACACAAAAGTAGTCGCTCACACTAACTGTAACCCTGTTTCGAGCTTTTTCAAAAATAAATTATGACAAACACTGAGGCTGTAGTATATGACAGTGAATGTCACTGAGGCTGTAGGCCTACATAAAAAAAAAGCAAAAACAAAACAAAATGCCAAGTGACTGCATATTGCTGAGTCTCCAGATCCTTAGTTAAGGACATAAAAATTTTGGGTGACTTATTGATGGCCAGTTGGCAAAATATGTCATGTGTCCCCATATTCTATGATTCCACTTATTTTTTATTTTTTTTTTTAAATATGGCTATGCCAGTGTGCATTATCCTTTCCATAACTTCCAGTTACTCTACCCTTAAAAAAAATCCTACTTCAAAATTATATTTTACTCTGAAAACTATCCTGTCTCTGAACAATATCCTACCCTAAAAAATATCCTGACAAAATAATTTTACATCGAAACATGTCCTGTACCTGGAAGATATCCTGCTCCCAAAAATGTAGAAAAATGACAAGATATCATAAGATGCACTGCCTAGGAAAAGTCACTAGCAAAAATATAAGATGAAAATAAGAACACAAATTACATTAAAAAGTCAAATTGAGACTATCCTTGGAAACCATAGATAGATAGGATAGAATGCTGCCGATACTGCATCAGGGGGCAGAAGACCAACTGGTATAATTTTCCATGTTTGCTAAAAGAACATAATATGTGGCACAAGAAAGACTGTAGAAGAATGGGTTGATACAGTGGTTCAAGTGAATAGCAGAAGTTGTTTAATGAATAAATAAATCTTCCTATGATACTTAATTGCGGCAGCAGAATGAAAAGAAGAGGATTTTTTGCCGTGGATTGGTTTAATTTAAAGTTATTTAAAAATGTATCTTTCAGTTTTTCTTGTTGCATCTTCTTAAAATTTGAGATATTTTCATACTGTATTTCTCAGTACAGTTTGAGGATTATAGTTTCACCACAGGTCAACTTCTTATTGTCTTTTATATTTCAGGTCGCTGTAAGCATGGGATTTGAACTTGGCAGGTTCCAAGAAGAAGTGGATGAGGAGCTGATTTGTCCAATATGCAGCTGTGTTCTAGAGGAACCATTGCAGGTGAATCAACGCTTAAGTGCAGACTTCTGAGTTCTTTTGTTAAACTTCCTACTGTCATTTGTCTTCTCCCATTTCTTGCCAATGCACTTATTATTTGCTGTTGCAACATCACTCAAATCACACTGTTTCAGTTGACTATTAATTCTTAATTACAGATTTATGTGTTTACAGTCTGCTTTTGTTAAACATCCTACCATCATCTGTCGTCTCCCAATTTTTGCAAGTGCGCTTTTTATCTGCCTATGCTGTATCATTCAAATCATGCGTTTTCAGTTGAGGCAGAATACCAATGTTGATTTATAGCAAAACCCCAGTTCAAGACCACCTTAAAATATGTGCTGATTTTTTTTATGGCACACAATTTCCTGAAGCTTTATTGACAATTAAAACAAAACGGCATGTAAAGTGTTAAGGAAATGCAAGCATGATGATTGCCTCTATGTTATCACAATTTTTTAATATGATGTTTTAGATCTATTTGGATTTTAAAATGTGCAATCCAAATAACTTACCTTAATGTTATTAATCCTTCTTTCTTCTTTCCAATTCAGGCTCCCCAGTGTGAACATGCATTCTGCTCTGCTTGTATTCATGAATGGTTAACTAGACAGCCAACGTGTCCAGTTGATCGTAGTGCCATCACACCTAACCAGCTGAAAAGTGTACCCCGAATTCTGAGAAATCTTCTGTCTAGGCTAACCATTTCATGTGAGAATAAGGTGGGCTGACTTTTGCACATGTCTGTTACATACGTTAAACACAGCTAGTCTAGACTTGCTTTGGATGTCTTGTTCAAGGACATTTGAATAAGTGTCGTCGACTTGGACTGGATTAATTCTAGCCCTGGCGAAGACATTTGAAGAAGTGTCGTCGACCAGGGACTGGCGGCTCCTGAGCCGACCCAGCTCGAATGGGTACCCTCCGAAGATGACGAGTATCTGCCTGAATGGCGAGTGGACACCTGTCCGTGGACAGGGAAAAAAGGGATACTCACGTAAAAATCAGTCTCAGGTAAGTTATACTAACCGGAGATTCTTGCCTCGAGTAATAGCGGGCGTACGTTAAAAAAAAATTAAGTGTGACCTATTTGGTTTGAATTTGTCTAAGATGGTATACCTGGCCCCATATGGTAGCCCACCTTTGTAGCATTTTACAACTTTTTTAGTAGGTCATGGTGAATGGATACGAAAAAAAATTGGAAAAAAAGGTGATTCGTCTTACTAGGACAAATGACAAAGAAAATAGCCAATGTTGCGGCCACAAGGCCTTTGTCAAGGGGAGGAAAGAAAGTGAGAGCTGAAAAGGACACATAAGAAAATAAATAAATAATAGGTACTTCCTGTAAAAGCCTGCTAAAAAGAAAACTGCCACAAAAACATGAAATGGCTGCTACTTCTGGGTGTAAACAATAGATGCTAAGAAGGGAAACTGAACAAAAAAGCAACCCAAATATAATAGTGTGATGTGGCACTGTAATTCTGACTTTCAACCGGCCCGATCCTGTTCTTTTATTTTGAATTTTCACCAGTTTTATTTTCTTCTGATCACGCGATTTTCCGTTGTTTACGGAAATCGCTATTTTCGGGCCCGCTTTTCCACCATTTTATTTCTTCTCATGTGAATATATCGTGTTCGGTACTTTTGGGAAGGTAATTTAAATGGGTTCGTTTTAGGTCGGTAGGTTTATTTTTCACTCGGCCAGTTTTATTTTCTTCTGATTTTTCGCGATTCCCGTAAAGTTCGTTGTTTACGGAAATAATCGCCATTTCCGGCACGCGATATGACGAGGCCGGAAGCACGCGGGGTTTGCGTGGGTTGATAGTATTAATTTTTCTAGCGCTCCCATTGGTCCGGGATTTGCGTAGGAAGGGAAATCCGCGTGGGCGGTTGCTCTTGTATATATTGAGACCGAAAACGGGGATTCGGTCTCTATGAAAAATTATTGCCTGGCCGTAGGACGTCGTAATTATCGTTCTCCACCGTGGGAAAAACAAACGATAATCGGTATGTAACTATTTTATTCATCGTTTTACTTATTAGTGGGTTTTTCAGAAATTTCGTTTTACTTATTAGTGGGTTTTTCAGAAATTCGCCCTTAGGTAAAGATTAACTTTTCAGTTTTGAAATAAACGATAGTGCCATCCATTATCATATTTTTGAAGAACGACGTAATGCAACAGTGTGCTTATTCTTTCTATGATTTTGGCAATAGATAGGAGTGTGTGAAGTTGTGAGAAACACGTGTGCCATATTTGTAGGATGTTATGTAAAAACCACCATTTATTCCTGTATATTTTCTAATGTAAATTTATGGGGAAATCCCAGGTGTGTTTGTTAATTTTTCTGAGCCTTAAAAATGTGAGAAATATTGTCGGAGGGTTCAGATTTATGTTGTAAATGAATTATACTGCTTAGGGGAGGAAACTATTCCTATAGCGAGATTTAATTTTGGAGCAAGCCGGGAAACCTCATGTGTTAATGGGGGAAAGTAGGCCCGGAATTTAGGACAAAGGAATTCCCTAGTTGAAATGTTTTGAACACGTGGGTATTCATGCGTAACGTGTCAGACGGGGTCTGGGCTATTGTTTATTTTACCTGGCAGATTTTAGTAGAAGGAGGGGGGATGAAGAGGCCACGTGGGATAGTGGTATTTTATGTATTGTTGTGAAGAACGAGAGAAAGGAGAGAAGAAGTGAGAATGAAGAGACACGTGTATAGAATTATTTTATGTATCGTATATGTTAGAGGTAAGCGATTTTAGAGTGGGTGTACATGAGTCGCTGTTTCTTTTAATTTCAGCGAGTCACGGCGGAAACAGTGGGGAGCATAATTTTGTCAAATAAAATTATCCACGGCAAAAGACATATCTCAGGGTCAGAGTACTCGAGTATCGTCAGGAGCAAAAGAAAATTACCCTATGGTCTCTGGCAGTGAAGTCCCTATGCTTCAGCTGGACCGAGGTTTATTTATCAGACAGCCGAGAGCATCGCTATTATAGTCTCTAGCAACGGCAGGTGGCCAGGAGACTAGTTTCATTTTGTACAGCCTGAAATCAAGGCTGTGTTTTTTCCTCTAACTCCGGAGCGGGTTAAAAGAGGGAAGCTATTCAGCAGCAGAGAAGTTTTGTCTACAGTTAATCAAGTCCCTCATGCTTGATATCCGAACATCGTCATCACCAAAATCAGGAACAGGTGACAGGGTTACCATACCTAGGTCCTGATAGAAATCAAGAAGAGAGTAATGGAGACGCCGCATCACCAGCCCTCGAGTGTTAGAGAGACACTGAGATCAAGAGAGAAAGATAGAGAAGGAGGGAGAAAATAGACAGGACCAGTAGGGTCTGTTCAGTATCCATTGGACGGATAGACACTGAGTCTGCGTTCGTAAAACTAAGTCTATTATTTTTAGCATTTCTTGTGGTGTAGTTATCAGCGCATATCGCCTAACAAGTAGAAAGCTGTGTAGAGTTTCGTTGAGGAAGAGTCACCAGGACTGAGACAATAAGAAAGCTTATTAATGTTAGAGAGTGGAGGCTAAGTTGACAGCCCCACAAGATCAAAGCACTAACCATTTTTATTGTTCCTCAGCAGGGTGACAGGAAGAGTGAATGTGATTTGGGGTTTTTTTGTTGAGTGTCTCTCAATTTAATTGTTACTTGTTTTCCAGGCCGTGCAACAGTGCACGCTATCGACTGACTTGATGACGTATGATGCCATTTTATGTTTTTTTCTTGTATGTAAATAAATATATACATATATTATTTACTGGATCAGCTTCTATTCTTTACTATACTTACTCTATGTTGTCTGTATAGTGGTGTTTGTGGTCGTAATTATACACCTTATCTCCTTGTGTTTCAAGGCAGTCAGAGGTGGGGAGACTATAGCCATTTTTTTTAGTCACGAAGCGGCAGGGGGAGATTCAAATCCTGGGTCTATCTCTTGAGCCAATAGTCTCACCTGTCCACAGGCATGTCATTTTCCATCTAAATTCTATCTTCTCAGACTTTCTCATACTAGGGTCTTGCTTTCATTCAGGCACACTCTATAAAATTAAAACCACTTCGTGACAAATAGTGATAATGAGTTATGGAGATAGAAGAAGACAGAATGAGTAAGTAGAGGTAACAACGGAAAAGAAAAAATGTAAACAAATAGATAAATAATTTAAAAAATTATAATTTATTTTAAGTAGGTTATAGTGTTAATATTCTTTGGTGCCCCCCCCCCCCCCCCCCCCTTTTTTTTTTTCTTGGGCCCCAGAAAAACAAATAGAAAAAGAAGGATAGAAATGGTATAGCAAGATCAATGACTGGAGCCAGTCAGATGGCAGTGGAACAAGAGATAAGAAAAAGACTGGTGGTGGATTGGACACAAAAAAAGACACTGGCGATGGATTGGACACAAAAGAAGACACTGGTGATGGATTGGACACAAATTGAGTAAACGTTTTGATAGCATTGCAAGGCAGTTCTTATTTTGGAATCTTCAGGGTAAGAAGTAGAGGGAAACTGAAGAGCACATGAAAAAAAGAATAGGAGACAAAAATGAAAGGGGTAAAGGAATATATGGAAAGACCTTGAGTGGACAGCACAGGACAGGAGGAATTGGCAAAATTTGTTGACTGTGATCCGTGTGGAGCTGAAGGGTAATGGAAAAATCTTGACTGGCGTGCCATGTTATAATGGTACTGTAAATGAAAGATTATCAACCTAGATACTGCAGATTAAACATTATAACAAACCTGTACTAAGACTGACTTATTTAGTCCTTCCTCTTCTACCCAGGGGTGTAGAAGTTTGCCAGAGAGAGTGCCATACTATCCTGTTGACTATCTTCTTCCTGGCCTGGTTCCAATCTAGTTCCAGAGTTCGCTGGGAGGACAACACTAGACATCTCTGAAGAATCGGATGAGCTCCAGTTTTTCCAGCTTGGCTTGCAATTAAAGGATCATCACATCTGGTCCCAAGCTAGGAAGAAGAAACACGTAGCTTGTGCCTTCCCCAGCATCCAAGAGGGCTTTCCAAATATACAAGCTAAAATACTGTGCTCTGGGTTTCTGGGCTCTCCCAAAGAATTGTCACGTCCTACACAGAGCCACTTCTCAGCTGTGCCTGACTATCATTGGTCCATAGTGAGATCCTCATGCATGCAGTCAACCAGGTAAAAGCCAGGGCTCAAGTGACTCCTCCAAGCTTAATGTGCAATGCTGGGTTCTCTCAGGTTGAGAACAAGACATGTACCTCTCAACAAACATTTGCACAGTGACCTCAGACCATGCACCATACTGCAACCACTGTAACAGACAGAAGGAAGAGATGGTAGAATACCACCTCCTGGAATGCCTGGCACTAGCAGACCTGCAGAAGCAATTGCTACCACCAAACCCCTCCATCACCAACACCCTGTATGGAGATACAATGCAATTGAAAAAGACATGTACTTTTCACTTTCTGGCACAAGGAAAAAAGAATGAAAATTCGAAACCTAGGGGATCGGAAAAGTCGAAGTCAAAGTAACTAATTGGTATAGTGTCTCAGGTTACCAGAGCATGTAGAAGACACATAAACAGTTATTACCTACCAGCTCCTTAAGGAGCATAGGCCTTCAACAAATTCATGCCAAGTTTGTCCTGTGCCATTCACTTAAGGTTCTTTTCTCCGTGTGTTTTTCAATCTGCTTCTGCCTATCTCACCATGTTGATACCAGAACAAGGACTACCTTGTAATGCTTTCAGCAGGTTTTCTCAATGTGTTTCCTGCATAAGTAGTCGCGATACCTAAATCAACCTTGTTGCAGCATGGCATCAGGAGGATCCAAACTTAAAGTTAATGCAGTGCTAGGGGAAAGATTAGAAGACAAAATCTTCGAATGGTAAAGTGATGAAGCTTCTGTTTAAACTGTAAAGAATTTAAGAAGAAAATATAGCAGTAACAGGGGTCATTGTTTTCATATCAGTGTGTTTATTCTCATTCATTTTATTAGTTGATTAAATTGAACAGCCGATAGTATAGTATGGCACTCTCTCTGGCAAACTTCTACATCCCAGGGTGCAAGAGGAACAACTAAGTAAAGTAAAAATTTAAAATGAATTACATTTATTTCAACATGTAAATGTTCTCAGACTTGATCTTTCACCTTTTTGTTTTATTAAAGTTTTGGCGAGGCGCGTCCCGTTCAACCTAGTCGGTTATATTAGGGCGCATGTCCAAATATAAAAGACCCTTAGGTCTGAGATGGGAGCTCACTAGTAATCTTTCACCGGAGATTATTGTCTTGACCTGAAACTTACGACGTCTGCCTGATAATTGAAAAACATTAGACTTCATAATATATTTTTACCTAGATGCTTTTTATTGACTTCCACAGTCGAATGGCTGTATAGCTATGGTGAAGTTAGACGCCCTTTCATCCCACCTTCAAGATTGTGAGTTTAATCCCAAGAAACCAGTCCAGTGTGACAAAGGATGTGGCCTGGTTGTGCCTAAAGATGAAATCAAGGTTGGTTGTTGTTTCATCTGTTTGTTATTGTTGATTAATCGGTTGAGCCTGTGTAGTTCTTTGAAGAGACAAAGATAGAATAGGACTACTGAACCCTCGGGGAGGGGGGGGGGGGGGGGCCACCTCTCTACACATAAATACTTTTTTGTGATATTTTTTATTGTTACTCAGCACAGCAAAAAGTCTTAACCATGGCAGTTTTTATGTGCTCTTGCAGGATGGTTTTATGAGCAATTTATTTTATATGATGAGGATCCTAGATATGTGCATAATCCTGCTTAGTTGCCTTTCGTGAATGTTTGGCGATGCATAATAATACTGTTCTTCGAGCGATGGAACTGCAGAGGTTAAAGGGTAACACAGGTCATCCCAAAAATGTAAAGATGATAGAACTGATGCTTCTTAAATATAAAGTTTGAGATGCAGTCATGAGCAGACCTCCACGCACACAGATAACAGCCACAGGACAAGAGGGACTATGCAAATGAAATATTTTGATTATGGTTTGAGCTTTAAACCAAGTAGTGTCGGCATTGAAACATACTTAATCGTTCATCTTCTACCTTCGGAGGTAGAGCTTAGTGAGAAAGAACGCTGTACTATCCTATCACTGTCTTTTAGTCTGGTTCCAGTCCAGTCCTTGGTCCTTCAGGGATTGTCTGATATCTGGGTCATCCTGGGGGCCTGAATCCCTGGCTCTTGATTTCCCACATTTATCGTGGTAGTCAATCTCCCATTCTGCAAACATGGCCAAACCATCCTAACTAGGATTGTTCCACTCGGGGCTGGGTTTTGAGGCTATGGCATATCGTCTGGTTGCAAACCATGTCCTTTCTTGTTACTTCAACCACCTTCCTGAGATACCTCATTTCTGAGGTTTGCAGCTGGCTTTTGTGAGTTTTAGTCATTGCCCATGACTCACATCTGTAAGTCAAGACTGGAACACAGGTGTATGCAGCCATCTTCGTCTTCTTGCCAATTTCTTTTTTACTAAGAAAAGATCCCTGATTCTTGACCTAAAAAAGTCTCCCAGCTGCTGCTCTTTGGATAGCCAACTCTTCCTTGAAGACTCCATTACATTTTATTACAGCTCCAAGGTATCTAAAATGCTTGACCTGCTCCAGGACCTGTTCTCCGAGCATAATCTGGTGTCTTATTTCCTGTCGTTTAATCACCATGGTTTTTTGTGTGTTTTGGAGCCGCTGATGACCACCCCCTCTTTTCACCAGCTCTTCCTTCCAGACTTACAGGTTGAATTGAAGATGTGCCTCTGATTTAGCAATTAGAGTAACATCGCCAACAAATTCCGGCTCTGGAATACATACCTGTGTCATCTTCCAGTACCCCACTGAATACTTTTTTGTCCTCTCCTTACATGCTTTGATGACATTTTCCATGAGAATATCACCCTGTCATAACCAGTGGTGGTTCTGAACTCTTCTGACTTAGGTTTGCCATACTTACATAATTTCCGCAAGTCTTGTAGAAGCTCTGTATAGCATGGATCAGAGGTGCTGGAATGTTCTTCTTTGCCAAGCAGTCCCAAAGTATGTCAAGTACCTTCTCCAGATCCAAAAAACGGAGATACATCTCACCTTTGTACTCAAGGGCCTTTTCACTCAGCTGTTTGATTGGGAAGATAAGGTATCGAGTACTTCGTTAAGCTCAGAATCCACACTGAACCTCATTCCTTTGTGGCCCAGTCAGGCGCCTGAGTCTCTACTTCAGAATTCTAGAGTAAATTTTATCAGGGACACTGAGAAGAGATAGGCCTCTATGGTTTCCACATTGTCGGTTGTCACCCTTTTTGAATATGGGTGTTATGATGGCAATCTCCCAATCCTCGTGGCACCAGGCTGCCTGCAGGACCCTCAGGAGTAATAGGTCGCTGTTCACTGCTATTCCCATGTGATTAACCATTTCTGGTGTTACACCATCATGTCCTGCTACTTTGCCTACCTTTCCTTCTTCGAGTGCTGCCTCCATCTTGAGGTCATCTTCACTACCATTGGTTTCCTCCTCTGCGATAGTGTTTATCATTCCTGAGGCTTGACGTTGTTTCCATTACTTCCTTCTAGCTTTTCTCTCCAGGATTTCTGTTTTGCTGCTAGCGCCTTGCTCTCTTCTTCTGTTCTGAGTATCACATATTCTCTATATTTCTCTGTTGTTTTTTTTTCTGTGGCTTCTTAGTATTGTTTCCATGCCTTTTTCTTTTCTCTTGTTTTAACTTTTAACTTCCTCTGTTCACCGAGGTATCCTCTTTCCCTTCTTCCCAAGTGGGACTTCACCACATGCTTCTGCTGCAGCTGATTTTATGATGTCCTTGAATTTAAGCCAGAGGGTTTCCAGAATCTGATCGTTCTCCTGTGTTTCTCACTGCTGATACCTGGTCTTAACTTCTGTCTCTCTCAGCTTGTAGTACTTATCTCTCTTAATTGATTATGTCGTTTCTTGTGTGATGGTGGGCAATGCCTAGGCCGTTCAACTCTTTCAGTTGAACTTTTTATTGTCAGCAAGAAGTGATCACTTCCAGTCGCTGGCCCTCTCCAGACTCTAGTATCCCGCACATATTTGAATAAGCCTTTCCTTACATTGGCATAGTTGTTGATTGATTTCTCATTCTTTGTTGGTTCATATCTGGTGTATGTATGCATGCGGCCATGAAACATTAAATCAGAAAAAGAAAGAAATGAAACAGATGATTAATTAATGAGTTTGTGGACCCACACAGGCTCATCTAGTCAGATCTTGTATAAGGAGTGAGTATTGAAGAATGAAAGGGCATCGATGTTTGTACTACTGACATCCTAGGCTTTGTGTCTGGCACCATAACTAATAATTTATATTTTTATTCAGTTTCAAACTTTTTTCAAATCAGTAATGAAATGGGTTACAAAGGTTTAAGTTTATTATCTGCAAATATTTTACACCGGGTTGGATATTTTTTTTATCTAAAATAAACTTTAGATAACATCTAACATTTTAGATGAAAAAATTTACTTTTGTTTCAGGACCACAATTGTGTACGAGAACTCCGCAGCATTATGTCACAGATGCAGCAGAAGTTCTCAGAGCTTCAGACAGAGAGCCTGGAACAGAAGATTCAGCTGACAGAGCAAAAGCGTGAGATACAAATGTTAAAAGTATGTGTTGCGTTAAACTTGTCGCAACTTATTCTGACTATATATTCTGACCATGCATTCTGACTATAGTTAATTTTTTAATGCATGGGAAGTAACTCATGGAATTGTAGTCACTTCTTATTTCTACTAGTTGTCTAATCGTGTGACAATAGTCTGATAGTATAGTTGCCGATAGTTTGTGTGAACGATTTGGAGTCATGTCCATATACGGAGCGCTCAGATCGCCAGTTCTTAGAAAACAGTTGGCAATCGCAATGTTTCAAGATTCATTTCCTTTTTAGGTTCGAATCTTTAGTCGAACATCGTAGAACATTCTTCGTTCGTAAGTTAGCTGAGTTGTATTCGATTCGCGTGTTCTGCGCATGTCTTTGTTTGTGGGAAGGTTTGAATGATTTCCGCCCAGGTGAGTCTGAGCAGAAATGCTGGTAAGGCGAGACGTAGCGGTGTGCTAGCGTCTTCGCTTGTATTATTCAGGAAGGAGTCCTCATCATTGTTGTTCCTTTTTTGAGATGATATATCTCTATGTTATTTCAAATGCCTGGAGGCATATGTGATTTATGTGATTTAATTCCTGATGAACAGGTAACTGAATCCTTTTTTGCTGAGTAACTTTATCGCCATCTTGTGATGTTGACTTTTGCCTAGCCTGCCTCATTATAGAGTCTATGATATGACAAGTTTGCTCAGCTCACGATCCACTTATATTGTCACGCATCGATTGATGCCTGTCCTAAGGACCATTTGCTTCCTGAACTTTATTGATGGATCTAGGTTTGATACCTTTGCTGTTTAAGGAACATAGAGGACGATAATGTGATGCTTAAAAGACATGCCTGTCTTGTTGAGGTCAAATATAGGAGACTAGATTTAATCTCCTAGTTGATATCTACTAGCTCTTATGGAAAGGGGAAGTTTACTACCTGACTACATGTACAGCTGATTACGATATCCTAAAAGGCATATGATTTACATTATTTGATGCTGTATGCTGTTCCTGTTGAATTGACTACGTCGATGATACAATGACTGTTGTACTATACCTGTGATGTTTCTGCATAACGATGTCCATGCATCTTGTCATTGTGGCGTACACAATATATATTGCCAAAAAACATCACTGCTGTTAAAAGCTTTATTGACTTTCTACGTTGTATGGTCTGATGTGACGTCCATGTATGATACTGTAGCTATCTGACTCTATCCTTACGTCACACACTTAAACCAGACTAAAGACACCATGTTACTCTGCCTCATCATCCCTGGTGTCTGAGGGTGATACACCACTCTGCAAGTGCCAGTATTATTATACCTTTGGAAAGCAGATGAAATACAACACCCTCAACATTGTGTGGCAAATGTGACATCATCCACGGAACATTTATACACAACACACATTTTGCTACGCAACAGTATGTATGTTTTGTGTTTGTTAAATACCACATTTTGACCAGAACATTCACGTTTGAACAGCAGACAGGGGACTAGGTTGCAGAGCTTTCAACTATTCATCTGAGAATTTAACTGCTTGAAGAACAATTGTCAAAACACACTAAGCAGCAGTTCAAAAAGGTGGCGGTCAGATTTGTCAGTTAACACAACTTGTTAGAGAGATAAAAGTTTATCAGGCTAGTGGTCTCATTAGTTTATTCATTTCTTTACCTTTCAGCTCCCCAATGAGCATATGTCTTCGACAACCTCATGCCAAGTCATCCTGTCCCATGCCATCAGCTCAGAGACTATCTCCATTTCTCTTCTTCATGCGTTTTCTGGTCTTTCTCCACCTCTCATACCCACCCCAGGGATTCCGCAACAAGGACTGTTTTTTTAATGCTATCAGCAGGTTCCCTCAGAATGTTTCTAGTCCATTGCAGACATGTAGTTTTATTAGTTGGTTAACACAACTTCTTAGATAGGCAAAAGTTCAATGGGCTGTTAGTCATTTTTATTGGTTAATACATCTCTCTTAGAATGACATATTAAATGGGCTAATGGTCTTTGTTTCTAAATTTTATTGATTAATACATCTGTTTGACAGAGACAGAAGTTTTATATATAAATATATCTATATACATAAACACACGCTCCGTGTGTAGCTTCTGAGGATACTAAGAATTAATACTGAATGAGAATACTGCTCCTTGAGACACGTAGCAAAATTTTATACATAGGGCTGGCAACCTCATCGTAAAAAAAATGCTACAGGAACCATAGCTGCAAGAATTTGTGCTTTGGTGTAGGCTTCCCCAAGGGGGCCATCAGTGGTGGCTACGTGCTCCATAACGAGTCAAAAAAGATTAAATTATAATAATAGTAATAGCCCCTTCAGTCATAATTGACTATGGGAATGCGCCCCTGAGGTGACAACCCTCAGCTGCTTATTTTCATGGTGTTCCTTTCGGCGTTTTTTCCTCTTTTCTGCTAGCTGTGTGAGCTTCTTTTCGCCCAATCTGAGGTGACGCCGCAGATAGCATCGCCACTTGGTGCGATCGGCAGCTTCATCTTCCCAGGTTGCTGGATTTATGTCCATTGCCTTCATGTCTCTCTTGCACACATCTTTGAATCTCAGCTGCGGTCGCCCAACTGTTCTTTTGCCATCTGCCAGTTGTCCGTAGAAGATATCTTTCAGGATGCGACCATCTTCCATGCGGCGGACATGGCCAAGGCAGCATAGTCTGCGCTATCTAAGCATACATGCTTTGAAGGCCAGCACGTGACAACACCTCAACATTTGTCACTTTATCTTCCCATGAAATGCCGAGGATGTGGCGTAGACACCATAGATGGAAGGTATTGAGCCTTCTTTCTTGCTTAGCATAGGTTGTCCATGTCTCGCTGCCATATAGAAGTGTGCTGGTGACACAGGCGTTATATACCGCAGCTTTGGTCTTCGTTGTGAGTTTGTAATTTCCCCAAACACGCTATGTGAGGCGGGCAAAGGTAGCTGCAGCTTTGCCAATGCAGCTGTCAATTTCTATGTCCAGAGAGAGTTTGTCATTGATGGTAGACCCCAGGTATATGAAGTGGTGCACCACAGCCAGTTAAACTGCGGAAAGGGCATTGTTTTGGCTGTGGAGCAACAGGCTATGGAATTTAGGACAGTAATTTATATACACCGTAATGGTTTCTTTTAACAATTGCTTCCAAATGGCAGCATGGATAAAACCAGTAGTAAAGTTAAAAGCTGCAACCAAGGTGGTGTGTGTTCAATGCCCAGCACAAACTGGAAAGACAACAGACTACTGACACTTGGGCGTCATGAAGGAGATTAAAGGGCTGAAATACTTGATGGGAGGACTACTGTTGATGATGAGATTGCCTCCTATTGTAGCGCTCTGTATAGAGTTTCCTATATATATATATATATATATATATAACTTACCCGCTGATGGTGTATATAGCTTTCAAATCATTTTCACACTGATGACATAACCTTCATATGGATGACTCTCAGTTTTTACTTCCATGCCTGCAACTTTTAATTATCATTGTTTCTGCAAGGCAAAACCATTTTATTTCAGTTTTGGCATTGTTTTTATACAAAACATAAACTTTACAATTATTTTTCAGGAGTTGTTAAGGTCAATGCGAGCATCTAATTCTCGATTACGAGAGATTCAATCAACCTTGGAAAATGAGGATGTTTTACGGTATGTTATGTATCAGTTTATAGTGAGAGAAGCGATATGAATGGCAAGAGTTTTTTTAGAATTTGTTGTGAATTGAGTTAATTAGTTTCCTGTCTTGCTGCCAACTCTTGAATGTTCCCCAAAAGAAGAAACGTGGTCTTGTAAAAGTATTGTTTAAAATATTTTGTTCCCCAACAGTAGAAATTTGATCTTCTTCTTGTTTAACTAGGGCTGCTGAGCTTTTTGCTCTTTTGCAGCCAATACCAAGTTGAAGACTCCTTTGGTATTATCTTCAGGCTTTTCTGCCAATCCGAAACCTGCTGAGTTGAAGTCATGAGCTCCAGTTTCTCCAGCTTGGCTTGCATTTAAAGGATCGTCACATCTGATGCCAAGCTAGGAGTAAGAAACTGGAATACTGTGCATTCCCCGCTATCCAAGGGAGCTCTCAAACTATGCAGAGCTAAAATACTGTGCTCTGGTTCTGGGCTCTCCCAAGGAATTGTCATGTCCTGCACAGAGCCATTTCTCAGCTTCCCCTGCCTATCACTGGGTCCATAGTGAGATCTTCCTGCATGCAGTCAACCAGGTCTAGAGAGTTACGCCTGGGGCTCAAGTGACTTCTCCATGCTTAGTGTGCAATGCTGGGTTCTCAACAAGTTTCACCACAGGGGGAATCCTTGGAAGTGTATGGATGATTTTAAGAGTCAGTAAGGGTGTAATTAGCCTCACAGACAAAGGTTCACTTCCATGTATGTATAATGTAGCATTGTGCATAGATAGTGGTCATATAAAGATGACTTCAGATATGCCTCCATGCATATGTGATCTTGTAAAAAATATTGTTAAATCCTCAACAGAAGAAATCTGGTCTTATGAAAATATTAAAACAAAAATATTTTATTTTTCTCAATAGAAAATGTCTAGTCTAGTAAAAATATTTTATGTTCCTCAACAGAAAAAATCTGGTCTTGTAAAAAATATTTTATGTTCCACTGCAGAAGAAATCTGGTCTTGTAAAAATATGTTATGTTCCTAAACAGAAAAAGTCCGGTCTTATAAAATGTTTTCCTTGTATTGTTGCCTGGTGTGTGTGTTCAGGGTCACTTTTGTTTTTCCTAGTTTGTTTTGAAATGTAATGCTGAGATGAAGGTTACCCATTTGGACCTGTCTGATGTGAACCACCCCAGTTGTTTTCAGATCTTTCCAATTTTGTTTGCCGTCTCTGCTACGATTATTGTATAGGTTATTTCATTCCAGATCTGTCCCAATTCTTTTACCATCTCAGCTATGGTTATTCAGTAAGTTATTTCATTCTAGATCTTTCTTATTTTGTAAGCAGTCTCAGCTATAGTTATCCTACTGGTTAATCTGGGCCGTCTATTTCCTCCTGATTTTCAGAGTTCCATCTTATGGCAATTTTGACAAATTTTTAAAGTAATCTTATTGTGTTTCCTATTTTTCTCTTTTCCTTTTCATTTTATTACCAGTGTCCTTAATGCCTGTTATCAGATAATTTTCAACTCTTGTAAAATTTGAAGGATTCTTCTTAGGTGCTGTCCCTTAAAATCCCTTAAGTGGGTGGCTGTTTTTTCTTTCCTCTACACATTTTCTGTACCACAAATCCATTTGTTGTTTTACACCGTCACACAGTCCAGAGTGCCAGCTATGTAACCATGAAAATGTTGACCACCACCTCTTTGAGTGCCCAACACTCGATGCTGTTAGGAAAATGCTCCTTTTTCCGAGGCCAGATAAGTGGAACACCTCGTACGGGGAACAGTACAACTTGCGAAAACATGCAGATATCATTACATGGCATTGGGCCGAAGGGCAAGAGCCCAAGCGCCGCTGGATTAACAACAACACCGAGTCTCTGTAGTAGCTTCCTGCTGTCATAAATGACTATGGGGATGATGCGCTGTTGAGGTTATAATCCTCAGCTTTTTTTTTTTTTTGCCTGGTGTTCCTTTCGGCATGTTCTTTTCGTTATCAGTGTTCGTTTCTCTTCTGCTTGTCATAAGAGCTTCTATTTACCCAATCTGAGATGGCGCCGCAGGGAGCATCTAACATCTCTTGGTAGGCGGGTCTCTGAGGAGACCAAGAAAGAACAGAAAATAGCTCCCTCAGACGTGTTGTAAGAGGTAACTAATTTGAAGTTGTGCATAGGGCTAGCAAACTCATTGTGTGAAACAAATTGCTACAGGAACCATCTCTCATGTACATAAGCACATGAATGAATGTAGGAAATTTCATCACAATTTAATTAGAATAATCGTTGTCATTTTACTGTTCGCTTCCTGTGGAGCATGGAGCTACCACTGCAGGTGATCCCCTTGCAGGAAAACTGCACAAAGCATTCACATGCTCTTGCATGTGGCAGTTTCTGTAGCATTTTGTTTTACATGATGAGGTTGCCTACCACATGCCGAGCCTTATATTAGTTGCCCTATACGACATATTAGTTGCCCTATACGACATATTAGTTGCCCTATACGACATATTAGTTGCCCTATATGACATATTAGTTGCCCTATATGACATATTAGTTGGCGCTATACGACATATTAGTTGCCCTATACGACATATTAGTTGGCCCTATATGACATATTAGTTGCCCTATACGACATATTAGTTGGCCCTATACGACATGTTAGTTGCCCTATACGACATATTAGTTGCCCTATACGACATGCCGAAGGGTGCAGTATTCCTGTTCTTTCTTTATCTCATTAGAGATTCCCAGGTTGTGCATGGGGTTGATAGACTCGTTATGTGAAACAGATTGCTACAAAAACCACCACTCACGTGCATTAGCACATAAATGAATACAAGAAACTGCATCACATCACATAAATGAATACAAGAAACTGCATCACAGCACATGAATGAATACAAGAAACTGCATCACAGCACATAAATGAATACAAGAAACTGCACCACAGCACATGAATGAATACAAGAAACTGCACCACAGCACATGAATGAATACAAGAAACTGCATCACAGCACATGAATGAATACAAGAAACTGCATCACAGCACATAAATGAATACAAGAAACTGCATCACAGCACATAAATGAATACAAGAAACTGCACCACAGCACATAAATGAATACAAGAAACTGCATCACAATTTAATTTGAATAATGTGATAATTTATTAGTTGGGATTTCCTTGGCAGGTGGGTGAACAGCCTGCAGCCTGCTCGTGTGACCAGGTGGGGTGGTATGATCTCTACACCAGATGCAGTGCTGCAGGCAGTGATAAAAAGAGCCCTCATTGAAAGTGGATGTCCCACCCATGTTGTGAATGAACTGATGGAGAATGCCCATGAAAGGAAGTGGCCTAATGGACTTAACACTTTGGAGACCAGGCAGCTCAACCGCAGGCAATATGAGAACTATGTCACGAAGCGAATTCCTGGTATGATTAAGAGCAAGATTTTTCCATCATCAATATACGCTTCAGCTCCCAGAGAAGCATAGGCTTGTAACAAATTCATGCCAAGTATTCCTGTCTTGTGCCATCTGCTCAGGGTTAATTGTTTTTTTTTTTATTAAGTTTAAAACTTTTTCAGGTCACCATGGCTTCTTTCTTAGATTTCTGTCTCCCGTTCTGTTCTCCATGTGTTGTTTTTTTCTTTTTTGGTTACCGACTAACTCTCTTCCTCAGGGTTCTATTCTTGGTCCTCTACCTTTTTTTTTATTTACATTAATGACTTTCCACTACGCATCATGCACTCATCCTGCCACCTATTTGCTGATGACTGTACCATTTACACTAGTGATACAAGTTGCAACACACTAGAAATATTATTACAAAGCGATACAGACAATCTTATTAAGTGGAGCAATGAAAATCGCGTCCAAATGAATATCATTAACTCTGTTCAATTCTTGATTTTTGAAGATTTTTTGAGTAGGTTTCAGGTGACATTTTGTAAAATATTGTTAAATATGTTAAACCTATACACATTATATATCAGTGTGTTTGGAAATGAATGGACTTTAGTACAGTAGTAGTTGTTTCGGGATTTTGTTTAACTTTGTTAAGTAGCAACAAAATAATTACCGAATTTGATGCATGAAAAATAACAAAAATTTACATACACTGAAATATTCAAAAAAGGAAGAAAAAAAAACTAGCAAATGCAAGATGTACACAATAGTGGCTCTTATTTAAAAGTACTTTCAGTTTTGTATATGATTTGTGAAAATCAGACAAATATTATCATAAATTCATTAATTAAAAAATTAATTAATGTGTTAGGTAGAAAAGGGGCACAACTGAGCATTTGAACACGATTATGATAAAATCACAAAATAAAACTTAAAATCTTGAAAGATGTATGAAACTAATGTACATTATACATAGATATGTTTGAAAGTTAATAAACTATGTATCTGGGGCATTTATAGCAATAATTTTTTACAATGTAATTATCCAAGGTCGAAATGATTGCATAATCTGACACAAAAATGTACATAAACTGAGATATTAAAGAATGAAAAAACCAATGTAATTAAAATAATACAACAAATTGACATTTATTTAAAAGATTATCCAAGTATGTACAAATTTAAAACAAAACTTAGAGATTCTGACAATAAATAAAAAAATTAAAAGCTAATTAAAATTGGCACACAGAATGGGGCAATAAGTGGAAATGTATAATTTTAAAAAGTAAACCGATATTTGTGGGAAAAAAGTGACATCAACAAGCATATCATATTAGCTGAATCAAGAAACAAAGATTGTTTTAGGGGTTCTTGTGTGTTTATTCACCGGCAGATGAAAATTCAAGCCAAACCGAGCACCATACTTTTTCTTGACTGAAAAAGGTAGTTTGTGGTTACATTGTCTGCTTTGTCAGGCATTTCAGTTGTCCATCCTTGCCTTTTGACATACGATGCTTCCTAAGTCCCCCCCCCCCCCCCCCAACCATGAGCTCCCCCCTTCCCCGTTGTTTGGGAGGGCAAGTTAAAAAAAAAAATGCGTTCCTCGTGCATTCTTAGTTGACACGAACTGTGCGTACGCTTACGACAGACCCTTCACTGCCGCCCTCAAAAACCCGTGGCCCTTCCCCCCCCCCCCATATTTTTTTTAGGTATATAAACCAATAAAACGGTATTGAATCAGTTCTACAAGTTAACGGTACACAGGAAACAAGGGACGTTTTGGGTTTTACCCTTCGTCAGCCACAGTTACAAACAGGTGACAAGGACAAGAAATACATTTTTTTTAAAACACGTCTGCCGTTAATTTAAACAGTAAGGGTAGTCACGTAGCAGATTCTGCCGTAGGGGAGTGAAGTGTTATAGACTTCAATGAACTGGTCCCAGCTTTATGAGGTGGGGTGGCTTGTTCCCTTCCTCGCAGCCGTTGCCTTCTCTAACTCAAGATCAGAGTCAGGTACCCTTTTACTGCTGGTTAGACTGATGCGTGACACTACCAAGCTTTGAACCCGAAACCCGGTAACTTATTGCGGTAGTGGAGTGTTAGAGACTTCACCATACTAGGTCCAGCATCGAGAGGTGGGGAGACCAGTTTCCTTCCTCGCTGTCTTTTCCTTCCCTAACTCAAAGTTAAGTACCCATTTATAGCTAGGTAGGCTGGAGCTGTGTGCATTCAGACCCACTAATATTAGGATGCATGTCAAAGTATACAAGACGTTGTAGCCTGGTAATACCCTCGAGAATCATCAAGTGCTACATATATTCTTCATCATTGTGTAGTTTAGAAACATGGACAATGAACAAGCAGTTAGAGGAAAGAATTGAGGCATTTGAGATGGGGATATATAGAGGAGTGGGGTGCGTCTCATGGATAGAGAGGAAAACAAATAAAGAGGTCACAGACAACCTAGGGATGAAAAGATAATTAATGACGGAGGTTAACATTAGACAGTAAAAAATATGGTGGCCTTGTAAAAAGAAACAGCACCTTACTAAAGACCATAATAGAAGGTGGAGTTAAAGGCAAACGTGCAAGGGGAAGCTATTAGTGGAAATGTAACATCAAGAGATGGACAAGAAAGAGTCCATCACAATATCAAGAGAAAAGGCAGAAGACGCCGGAGAGCCATTGCAGCCGATCTAAGATATTGATATGTCTGATGATGATGAATAGTCTTGTTGTTCTCCCCCCCTCCCCAAATAAAAAATAAAAAAATAATCAATTGACAATCATCTTAACAAGACAATTTCGAGAACTATACGTTAAATCGTTGAAAGTATTCAAAAAGAGACATGAAAATAGGTCGTATATCTTTATAATCACTTCCCTACCTTTTTATGCTTAATACATTCATGTGCCATGCTATCACTGTATAAACATAGCATGTTTTGCTACGGCTTAACGACGTTCCTTAAACCTAAGGGTCTTTTATATTTGGACATGCGCCCTAATACAACCGACTAGGTTGAACGGGACGCGCCTTGCCAAATACCTAAGGGTCTTTTATATTTGGACATGCACCCTAATATAACCGACTAAGTTGAACGGGACGCGCCTCGCCAAGACGAGGCAAAAATTTTACATTTAAAAAAAATAAATAAAAAATGTGCCATGCTGAAAAATGAGCCATGCTGCCACCCCTACCTGCGAAAATGCATAATAGACTAACCCGCAACCCCTACCTGCGAAATGGACTAGCCCCGCGCAGGCGAAAAAAAAAAAGAAAAAAATTTAAGAAAAAGTACGGTGCTCGGTTTGGCTTCGAAATTTCAACAATTTTAATCTGCCGGTGAATAAACACACAAGAACCGTTTTAGGACTTATGGTATTCAAATAGGCAGTTTCTGTTTTTCATGAAACAAAGAAAGGTGTTGCATGCACTACATTTTGTTTGTGTTCTTCTGTCAGTACCTTGAGTTGCCCAACAATGTTTACAATTTTTCCTTGTAGCAGTATGTTCTGGTATTATTGTAGCAGTATGTTCTGGTATTATTGTAGCAGTATGTTCTGGTATTATTGAGTGTGTGTGGTGCTGATTTTAGTTTTTATGGCATTATGTGCAGAAGGAATGTTCTGATGTTTTTTTAGTCCACCCAGCTCCCTAATAAGTTCCTCCGTAAAATCTATTTGAAGGTAACGATTCGGTCTGTCTAGTTCTTCAACATCAGGATGATCCTTTCTCCACTCTTGAAAAATTATATAGCTGTTAACCCTAGCAATGTCAAGAAAATGGTAGAACAAGGTTTTCCAATATTTGTTTGTTTTCCTAAGAACATTATATTTATTTATTAATTGGTCACTTTTATCTACACTACCTATCTTCTTCTTTGATCCATAACCACTAACCGTCAAAGCAGTCAGCGGCCATCACGCCTGGTGGCGTCTTGTAGGGCAGCAACAAATTGATTCCACTTTGCTCGGTCAGCGGCCATCCTTCATACAGTGCCCCAACTGTGGTTCATTCTTTGCATCTCAGCTTCCACAGTTCTCCGCCAAGTTGTTTTTTGTCGGCCTCTCTTTCACTTTCCCTCGGGGGTCCATAGCATAGCTGTTCTTGTGATGGTATCAGGGTCCCTTCTGAGGACATGGCCAACCCAACTCCAGCGTCTGCCAGCTATGATGGTGTGCATGTCCTCCTGGTTACTCCGAATAAGTAGTTCTTGGTTGCTGATGGTGTTTGGCCAAAAGATTCGGAGAATTTTCCTTAGGCAGATTGTGTGGAAGGAGGACAGTTTCGACATTTCCTTCTCTGTTACTCTCCAACATTCCGCACCATAGAGAAGCACAGAAAGTACACAGCTCTCATACAGTCTTAATTTGGTGTTTGTGCTATACTGGGAAGACTTCCAAATGTTGTTGAGAACAGCAAAGGCTGTTCTCGCTTTATTCATTCTGTTGTTAATGTCCTTGCTTGTTCCGCCGTCAGGTGTTACTATGCTTCCTAGGTAAGTAAATGTGTCTGTCTGTTCTAACTTCTGGTTCCTTACTGTTATTGGCTCAGGATTGCCCACATTTAGTGTCATGACCTCTGTCTTCTTCAAATTGATGTTCAGGCCAACCTGCTGGCCATACTTATTCAGTCTATCGGTTTTGTCTTGAATGTGTTGATGTGAATGCGCGAGTAGTGCAATGTCATCTGCATATTCCAAATCTTCCAGTGTAGAAAACGTTGTCCATCTAATTCCTCTTGGACTGCCCTCTGTTGTCTGGCGCATCACCCAATCTATGACTGTCAAAAATAATGTTGTTGATAAGGGGCATCCCTGTCGTACTCCTGTTTTCACTTCGAAAGTTACATTACTCGATCCAACACTGCACGTAAAGTTAGAATAGAGGCTTTTTATAATGGAAACAATGCGGCTGGGAATTCCATAAGCCCTCAGAATTTTCCATAGGCTGTCCCTGTGTATGCTGTCGAAAGCCTTTTCAAAATCAACAAAGTTAATGTACAGCTGTCTCTGCCATTCTGAGCACTGCTCTATAATGTTCCTGAGGGCAAATATATGATCTGCACATCTTCTGTTCTTTCTGAAGCCCGCTTGTTCTTTCCTCAGTTTATGGTCAACTGCTTTTGAAATTCTCTGGATGATTATCCTGCCTAGTATTTTGCTGGGAACTGAGAGGAGGGTAATTCCTCTCCAGTTGTTGCAGTCTGCAAGGTCGCCCTTCTTGGGCAATTTGACAATTATTCCTTTACTCCACTCTGTTGGTGTTGTCTCAGTTTCCCAGACTTGTGCAAATAGTGGTTCTAATAGTTCTGCTGCTAGTTCAGGGTCTGTCTTGAATAGCTCAGCATTCAGATTGTCGTGACCAGGCGCTTTTCCATTTTTTAGCCCTTTGATAGCTGTGATAATTTCTTCTTTTCGTGGAATGTCTGTATTTACGTCTAAGTCACTTTCAGCCTCAGGAACATTCAGCTGAGTCTCTGGTGGTTCCTTATTCAGTGTTTCTCTGAAGTGCTCTGCCCATCTTGTTTCCTGCCCCTGTGCTGTGGTGATGAGATTTCCTTGCTTGTCTCTTACTAACGTTATGTTGTTTGCACCTCGTTTTCCACTGATAGCTTTAGTTATTTTATAAACTGTGCTTTGTTCATTTCTCAGTGCTGCCTCTTCTGCCTGTCTTGCAAGGTCATCCAGAAATGTCCTTTTGTTAGCACGGGTTTGACGTTTTACTTCCTTGTCCAGCTGACTGTACTGTTCACTATATATTGCCTTTAACCTGGGAGACTTAGCTTCTGTTTTCTTTTTTTTTCATTTCCTTTCTCTTCGCTATGGTGTTTAACGTTTCTGGTGTTATCCAGTCTTGGCTCTTTCTTTCCTGGAATCCCAAGCATGACTTGCTGCTTTCTTTGTATATTGTTGAGATGGTGTTGAATTTCTGGTCCACATCGTCGGTCTCTGTTCTTTCCTGGCTTTTGGTAATCAGATATCGTCTCTTTACGTCGACCATGAACGCTTTTCTGGTGAGGGGTCTTTAAGTTTCGTGATGTTATATCTTTTCTGTTTGACTGCAGTTGGTCCAGCAGCTCTGAGTTTCACCTTCAGTCTTGCTACTACTAGGTGATGATCACTTCCCACATCTGCGCCTCTTCTTACTTTCACGTCTTGTAGTGCATGTCTCCATCTGCCATTGATCATTATGTGATCTATCTGGTTTTTGTCTCGTCCGTTTGGTGATTCCCATGTTAACTTGTGCACTTCTTTGTGTTGAAAAAGTGTTCCTCCAATGACCAGGTTGTTAATACTGCAGAAGCTTATTAATTTGTCCCCATTCTCATTTACTGTTTCACTGCCGCATTTCCCCATTACTCTTTCGTTATAATTATTGTGTGTTCCAACTTTCGCATTTAGGTCTCCCATTACTATAATAAGATCGTACCTGGGTACAGTTTCCATTTCCTTTTGTACCTGTTGATAGAACTCGTCCTTGATCTCTTCATCGCTGTCGTTTGTTGGTGCATAGCATTGTATAATTGTGGTGTTGGTGAATCTCCCTCTCAGTCTTGCTCTTATTAGTCTGTTGTTAATGGGTTTCCATTCCAGTAGAGACCTTTCCATTCCTTTCTTAAGGATAATGGCTACACCTTCGTTGTGCTGACCGTCCTCTCTACCAGAATAAAGTACTGTTTCCCCTGTAGCTGTTTTTATTCTCCCCATCCCTGTCCATCTGCTCTCGCTTATTCCCAGGATATGTAGTTTGTAATTCCTCATCTCTGCTGTGATCTGTCTCAGCTTTCCTGCCTCATTCATAGTTCTGACATTCCAAAAACCAATTCTGGTTTCGTGTTTTGCGGTCTGGGCATCCGTTTTCATGCCAGTGGCTTCCTTTCGGCTTTCACCACTGTCAGTCATACGAGCCTGAAACTCCGGATGTCCGTCCCGCATCAGAGTTTTTTCATTTATTGCTGTTTCCGTAACGTGTGCGATTTTTTACACAGACAGGGGTGTCGGCCTTGTGCTAAAACCCCCAACCTGGAGGACCAGGGTACCAGCTTTTGTCTGACCCCTACCCACGCAGACCAGTCCAGCATGGTTGAACCTACCAGGAGTAAAACTCCCACTGGCATAGCTTTGGGGATTGTCAGGGTACACAAGCTGCCATACCGCTACAAGAAATAGGTACCATTGATGGCAGACACCACCTATATAAGTATTATATTGTTTCACTACATTAGGCTGCTTAACTTTTAACTCTCTAAATTCCCCATTGACTTGTTCTTCTAGTGGCTTCTGAATATCCATTAGCTGTCATAAAATTAGACATGATAGAAACTGTTTTATTATCTCTCCATTGCATTGTTGAAATCTCCCTCTCTCTGACCCAACGCATGTCACCGCGAGCTGATTTTTGTTCAAATGATTTTATTTCTTTTAAAGATTTTGGAAAACCTTTTCTATTTTTGATAATAGTTCCACATGCACAAACACCTTCCTTTAAAAGATCTTTTAGAAGCTGTACACTAGTGTAAAAATTATCAAAAAATAAGTGATAACCTTGATTAATAAGAGACTTTATTAGTCTCATAACTACATCATAAGCCAAACCAAATGAGTAACCTTGTGTACCCTTACCAAGGTAAACTTCAAAATCATATGTGTATCCTGTTTCAGCTTCAGCAAGGATCCATAATTTCATTCCACATTTAGTTGGCTTATCTCTGATATACTGCCTAAATGGATACCTGCCTTTATTTTGAACCATCCTTTCATCGATGGAAAGGTGTTGTCGAGGCTGATAAAGCTTCTGGCATTTTCTATGAATATAATCAAACAGAAAGCGTACTTTACTTAGCTTATCAGTTGAATTTTCAGTCTCAAAGTTGGAAACTTTTACAAATGACAGTATCTGTAAAAATCACTTTTTTGTCATGAAAGACCTCGGGGCCCCCCCCCCCCCCCCCCCAAATCCACAGTACAAGGAAGATGTAGATCAATATTTCTGCATACCTGGTATTTGTACAATCCCCATGTACATAAGAAGTCCCAGAAACTTATACAATTCTTTGTTACATCCATCCATCCCCTGTAAACTGATGGCTTTGGTGGACCATACATCGTGGCATATTTGTTTGTATATAAACATAAATATGATACAAGATCAAAAGTAAAAAACAACTTGAAATAATCCACAGGCCTTAAAAATTTTCGGACATCTTCTTTTGTTAGAATTTCCTCCTTCAGATGAACCCCAGGCTTTCGACAGGGCAAAAACTTTGGAATTGACATAGGGGCTCCAGCATCCAAATCATTATAGCCTTTGGGTCTCTAATGAAAAAATTTAACAAACTTAGTTAAAGTTTGAGAAACGAAGTGTAATATTTTAAAATAGCACATTATGCATTATAATGTATTCTTTAAAATTAAAATAATGATAATAATAAATTGGAACCTATATCTTTAAACATTATCCCTTCAAACAAAATATAACTTTGATCACTTTCCAAGCTGTTTTATTATATTTTTTTAACTCTGTATCTGTTTGTTTTGCAAATATACATTTCCTTAGCAACCGTTACTATGGACGGGTAAGCTTTAAAAAAAATGAAGTTAAAAAAAAATTGTTCACCATAAATGTTAAAATCATTATCAATTTTAATAGAAAATAGGTTACAGTTACTATTTAAGTGGTAATTTTAAAAAATCTAGATCACTACACTACCACATTCCATAACAATTCTTGACGCAATCGTGTCGTCACTGGTTCTCGCAGCTTACCTTGTCATGCCAGCTTCACAAATTGGGTCATCAGGGACACTATTTTCAACATCCGTCTGAATCCGATGTTTCAGGCTCCCAGATATCATCCTCTGCAGAATCAGTGCTGCATTCATAATGTAAATCATCGCTGGAACTCATGTTTTAATAATTTTTGCGGAGACAAAGATATCGAACTCAGACCAAGTTTAAAAATGGCGTCAAGTGTTTTCGTTCTTCACTCTCGTTTTCAACGATTATTTTCTTATAAAACTTGTTTTAAAAGAAAGTTTTTACGTTTTTTAAAATTAAAATGATATTAATTAAAAAACAAGTTTTAAGGTTCTTTCAGAATTTACCTGCCAAATTTGTTGGGTTTTATAAGGATAGAAACAAATAGAATTAAAACAAAATGTATGATAATATTAACTAGACAAAAATTACAAAACTCACAGAAAACAACACTTCAGCTTTATATTGGTACCTCACTAATTGAAAATGTAAATGCAAATAAAACACTGGGACTCATAATTGACCAACATTTCAGTTGGAATTCGCATGTACAAGCACTGACCAAACAAAGGGCACAAAAAGTTTATCAGTTAGCTAAGATCAAACATTTCCTAAATGAGGAGACACGAAACATGTTCTATATATCCCAAATACAAACACATCTAGACTATTGTTCCACAGTCTGGGATGGCTGCTCCATGTCCAACACCAAGAGACTATTCATTACAAAAACATGCAGTGCGCCTAGTTTCAGACAAAACCTCACACAGTGTGTAGACCCATATACATATCTTAACATATTACCTCTAAGAAAGCCCTTTCTCTTCAACAAAGCCAAATTCATTCACAAAATCCTATCACAGAATGCTCCAACGTATCTGTGGCCTATTTTCAAATACAATGGAAGACGCAGCCAACGCTTAAACAAATTACACATGCCCAAGCCTAGGCTCTACTTATTCAAGAAATTAGCTTTTTCTGCTGCTCATCTGTGGAATAATCTGCCACACAACCTAAAAAACACATTTAGTCCATAGTCATTGAATCGCAGACTTTTCAAATACATCATTATATGCCACCCTAATTTAGTTATGTTCCTAAATAATTATATAACATCATATGTAGGTTTTAAAGATAATTTTGGCCTGTTCAATATTAGTTATGTTAAGGTACTGAAATGTGTGTAACTGTTATTGTACTATTACAATGTTGGGATTATATTTTATTTTATTTTTTAACTGATTCTGTACATAATTATTTTCTCCTCTGGACGGAGTTATTTTTAGACCCCAAAAGTTTGCATATACATAAGTTACGTTTACTGAGATAAAATATCTAATTATAAGTAAAGTATAACTTATTATATATGAAATTAAAGGAAATTGAATGGGCATTATCAACATATTAAGCGTTTTTACTAAATTTATAATTTAGTAGTTTTGTTAGATTAAAAAGTACATACCCAAAAAAAAAATGATCTGAAATTATGAAATATTTTTTCCACTTACCTAAGATATATTATCTAATATACATCAGAAATTTTTGTCACAATACATTCTAATTGCTTTCATTTTGTAGGTAATCCATTTGGTAACACAGAAAAAGCAACAAAACTGAATAGCTTTTAAACAAGCAGGATGTTTCAATTGTAAACCGCTTCCATTCTGTGTATTTTCAGCCATTGTTTATTACTACGAAACGCAAATAAAAATTAAGCTAACACACTGAAATTCCCACCAAAAGTGAACAAAGACCGTTCAGAAATGCTTAAAAATGTGTTTACTTCCCTGCTGGATTAAATTCCGGTCATTTTAAAATACTAGATCGGAAAAAGAATGAAAATTAGTTAACGTCTTTAAATAGACGTTAAGGCCAGAGGAACGGAACTGAGTCTTTAAAAAGACGTTACATATGGAATCAGTTAAGTAATATTTAAGATACATGTGAGAATAAATGGATTCTGTATGGAAGATGGGAGAAAGGAAGGGCAGAATGTTAGGCGGGCCTGCATGCTCAATTCTAAACCCTTTGAAAATAAAGTTTGTTCATTTCTCTGATGATTCCGAAACAAGGACTGACGACATAATCTCTTTCATTTCTGTCTGCTGTTCTCATCCCCATGTGTTTTTTTGGTCTCTCTTACTGTCTTACCCGGTGGATTCCAGAACAAAGATGTAATGCTGTCAGTGTGTGTCCTATCCATTGCCTGCATCTTCTCATCTCAAAGACAAAAGTTAAAATTTTAAAGAGAGGAATAGTACCATAAGCAGACCTAGTAGTAAGGGAGGTCGTAATAAAGGTGAAGTGGAGTACATTGCACAGATTTTTCTGCATTCCCATTGGAAACTCATGAGGTAGCTTACAAAAACTGAATTTAGTCATGAACTACAAGAGATTAGAATGTGATCCTTTTTTTATTAAGTGAAGTTAAGATTTAGTAATATATAATTTAGTTTGAATTTTCCACAGCTCTTTAGATAGAACTTGAGAAAGTAGATCACTCGGCAGATATAAAAACTTGAGAAAGCAGATCACCTGGCAGAGATAAAAACTTGAGAAATCAGATCAATCGGCAGAGATAAAAACTTGAGAAAGCTGATCACTCGGCAGAGATAAAAACTTGAGATAGCAGATCACCTGGCAGAGATAAAAACTTGAGAAAAGCAAGCAGATCACTCGGCAGAGATAAAAACTTGAGAAAGCAGATCACCCGGCAGATATAAGAACTTGAGAAAGCAGATCATTCGGCAGAGATAAAAAAAACTTGAGAAAGCAGATCACTCGGCAGAGATAAATACTTGAGAAAGCAGATCACTCGGCAGAGATGAAAAAAACTTGAGAACGCAGATCACTCGGCAGAGTTAAAAACTTGAGAAAGCAGATCACTCGGCAGAGATAAAAAACTTGAGAAAGCCGATCACTCGGCAGAGATAAAAAAACTTCAGAAAGCAGATCACTCAGCAGAGATAAAAACTTGAGAAAGCAGATCACTCGGCAGAGATAAAAACTTGAGAAATCAGATCACTCGGCAGAGATAAAAACTTGAGAAAGCAGATCACGCGGCAGAGATAAAACCTTGAGAAAGCAGATCACTCGGCAGAGATAAAAACTTGAGAAAGCAGATGACTCCGCAGAGATAAAACCTTGAGAAAGCAGATCACCTGGCAGAGATAAAACCTTGAGAAAGCAGATCACTCGGCAGAGATAAAACCTTGAGAAAGCAGATCACCTGGCAGAGATAAAACCTTGAGAAAGCAGATCACTCGGCAGAGATAAAACCTTGAGAAAGCAGATCACTCGGCAGAGATAAAACCTTGAGAAAGCAGATCACCTGGCAGAGATAAAACCTTGAGAAAGCAGATCACTTGGCAGAGATAAAACCTTGAGAAAGCAGATCACCTGGCAGAGATAAAACCTTGAGAAAGCAGATCACTCGGCAGAGATAAAACCTTGAGAAAGCAGATCACCTGGCAGAGATAAAACCTTGAGAAAGCAGATCACTCGGCAGAGATAAAACCTTGAGAAAGCAGATCACTCAGCAGAGATAAAACCTTGAGAAAGCAGATTACTCGGCAGAGATAAAACCTTGAGAAAGCAGATCACTTGACAGAGAAAGAAGTTACAAATGATCATCATTTTTCTTTCCACTCCTTATGGAGAATGGGGCCAGCACTGCATCAGGTCCCCTTGCTGGACCCCTCCACATGCTCATGCAGTGGTTGTTTAGTTCCTGAAGGTCTCAGAAGAGACCGAAAGAACAGGACAACTGCACCTTGTGATAGAGTTACTGTGATTTATATTTCAACAGGCCCCATTTCATTCTTCTATCTGAGTTTGCCCCAGTCTTCTTCTCTTTGTAACTATATGAGTTGCACAGTAGTTCTTCTCTCTGTAAATATATCGAGTTTAGTCTCTTTTTGTAGGGAATTTATTGCGTTTTTTTCTATAGGGATTACGGTAGGTTTAAGTACAGATTTGCACCAGTCTTCCTTTCCTTAAATTAATCGCGATCACATAGTCTCATTTTCTTTGTGTAAATTAATCGCGGTCAGTTTATTGTATTAGGTCTGTGTATTAATTGGGGTGGGTGATAAACCTCTACCCATGTACGTAAGAACGGGCGCTTGAACGAATCAAAAGTTAAATTTGCTCACGCGGTCAGCATAACAGGATTTAACATGACGCAATTGGAATGCGTGCGATCGGGATAAACAGAACTCGTGAGTATGCTTTAAAATCTATTGGCGGAGGTCACCGTTGTTAATTTTTCCAGTAATTCCATTGGTTTAAGGACACTAAACTATGACTTAGGGGCATAGGTGAGCGTGGGGGTTTTAATTATATATACTCACGCATTTTCAGTAGTGGGTCTCTTTGTCTGTAAAACTTCATGCCGTGAAAGTCTACCCCTGTATTCTATATACATAGTTCGTCTGCTCTACGGAGAAATTTGACTAGGGTAAGCCATAACTTAGCCGAGTAACTAAAGTTTCCTCAGGAAGTTTTAAATTAATTTCTTTAAAAAAAAAAAACGTGCCATCAATTACGATCTTGGAGATAAACTGGAAATGTAAGGGTGCATAAATTCTTTCTATGATAATAGCCATATCTAGGAGAGGGTAAAGATTTTGAGATATTAAGTGTGTGCTCTGTAATCTGGAGAAAATCCCGCATCTTTGATTTATGATAATTTACAGATATACGGGAGCGGATTTGTGTAATTTTAAGCACGTGTATACTGTTAATAAATGAGTATTAATTCGGGACGATATTCAGTTGGATGAGGAGGAGTGAAGTTAACTACGGGGGTTAAATTGATAACCTTGATTGTTTATAATTGTTGGCAGTATGTATATGCTAGCGTAAATTTTATACGTTATTTATGGTGCATTTTTATTACTGTGTAGTCAGTAGATAAGAGATGAAATTTATATTTCTGATAAGGGAATAATTTTAGTCCATAGAGATGTAATTAATTTTACGGTGAAGGAGATTTAATTATGCCTAGAGAGCCTAATTTAATTTTTGGGTTAGGCAATGAACACCAAGGGTCAGTGATAAAGTAGCCCTAAGTATATTCAAGTTTGAATGTTGTGACACGTGGCTAGTAATGCAGAACAAAAGATCTAGGTCAGCCCGTCTGGGTGTTATCAACAGACCAGTGTTTACTTTGTAAAACGGGATAAATAGATCAGAGGGGAGATTGCATGGGAGGCTGACCCTTTTGGGGCATAAATAATTATGTATCGCTGGTGCGGGAATAGAGAGGGGAGAGGTATTTATTTTAGGGGAGTTAAGGGTTTGAGATGTGTAACTTTAACCTTTAGCACGCTGCGGACGCAACGTTGCGACGAACGTAACCTATGTTCTCCATGCTGGAGGCGCAATGTTGCACCTTACGGATATCACCGTTTCTAGCATGAGGACTTGTGTACACGTGATTTTCAGCCCCGGATGTTAAGTTGTAATTTTATTTGCAAGAGAGTTAGCTTCCGTTTCCGATCTTAAAAAAGTGATGGGTGTATCCGCGTTTATTTTTTGTAAATTTTTTAAATCGAAATGAATCGGCATCAGACACGCGGCCATTTCGCTCTAATTTTATTGGATTCTGACGCCATGCGTTGGGGATAAGATTTTTGTCTTTATAAGCGCTGATATCGTTTCTCAGAATATGTTTGATGGCTGAGATGGAAACGAAAGTAGAATGGCATTGCCAGTATGTATAATGCTAGGGGTTAGTACTAGGAATATCGGAAAGATTTAGAATTTCGGCCGAATGTCACATCTGACGAGAGCGTTTGTTGCTTTGTTACTGATGATGGGTGTAACGAAAAGATCGTCATTTGATTTGTATTGGTCTGTTGGTCAAATGACTCATTGAGATGCAAGGGATATGGACTCTTCGTGTGTTGGTTATTTAAAAAATTTTTTTTTTTAATTTTAAAATTAAAAAAAAAATTATTTTTTATTATTTTAATTTTTTTTTTCATTTTTTCATCTTTCCTTTCCTCTCTTCCTATCACATCTAACATGTACACAAACAAATTTTATATCATCAGATTCACCATTCATTTATTTATATAAATTCCAAAAATGATAGCAATTGACCAAGAAACACAAAAACTATAGACATTACAAGTCGCCCACTATAAAAACGGGGGGTTGTGAAAAAGAATGCAGCTGCAGGGCAAGTTTTCTGAATTTTTATGCAGCGTGCTAAAGGTTAACGTGTTATATAGCTGTTGTTTGTTCCACAGCAAGTTTTCACGGCAAAATTGGGAGGGAGTAACCGGCCTTCCAATTTACAACTGAAAGTTGTTGTCTCAGGAGCCTAGTGCTCGAGCTATTGGCAGAGGTGAAGAGCACTAGTGACGAGGTGGTTACTGGGCCAAGTACGGCTGTCACAGAAAAAAAGAAGCAGTTCCATTTTCAGTAAAGCATCATTCAGCGAACGGATTTCTTAAAATCCTGAGCTCTAAGCTCATATACACACACCGAAACAAAGGCACTTGGCCTGGTGTCGTTGTTTAAGAAAATCGGTCATAATAAAACCGACGGCCCTAAACCCAATGAGGGGTAACTGGGCAAGTGAAATTACATTTTTGTCAGCAGTGAATCCTCTACATACTAAGTCAAGTACCAAGTCATTATTGTCAGAAGTCCTCAGCAGCAGTGGTCCGGGCAGGAGAGAGGGTCAAAATTCCTTTCCCGACCAAAACCGAGAACAGTGGCTTAACGGAGATGCCACCTCAGCAGAATACGGCAGTGTCCAAGTAGTCACTGAAGCAGAACCAGAGGGGAGAGTGAGGTGTTAGAGGCAGATAGAAAGAGTGTTAGGACAGCCTCTGGGTTAGCAAATACAAAAGGTTGTTTAGTGGATCAGTGCTTGTGAAGCAGTAGTTAACATTGTAGGACACCAGTTATTGAAATTATATAGTGTAGACCCTTAGTACGTCTGCAGCCAGACTGTGGTGTTATAGTAATAGTTATATTATTGAAGTAGAGAGTGGTGGCTAAAGTTGAAGCCCCACCAATTAGCTAGTGGTTAAATTTTTAATCATTCTATTTTTCCCCAGCAGGGTGAAAGAAGGAGTGAAAGTGGTCGGTTTTTTCTAGTGTCTATAAAATTTAATTGGTTTTCTTGTTTCCAGGTCTGCGCAGCCTTGCACGATATTTATTTTGTTGACTGTGTTATTTGATTATGTTGATTTGTTGAAATAAAACTATATAAATGTTCACTGGATCAGTCTTCTGATATATAGCTTACTATGCCATGCATATACAATTGTCTGTATAGTGTGTCTGTGGTCTTAGTACACCCTTATCTATTTTGTAAAGGTAGCCAGAGGGGGGTGAGTCTATAGCAATTCTTGAAGTCACAAGTGGCGAGGGAGAGTCAATCTCGGTTCTCATCCCTCGAAGCCAAAAGGCCCATCTGTCCACATTCACTACCACTTCTCATCTAAATCTATCTTCTCAGTCTCTCTCATACTAGGGTCTTGTCTATACACTGGACACACTCTAAACTTAAATCCACTTCGTGACACACCTCAGGCATGTCATGCAAGGCAGCTAAAATGAGTTTATGCACAGGGTCGGTAACCTCATCATGTAAAACGAATTGCTAAAAAAGGTTACACATAGGCTGCATTTATTCCAGATACTCTGAAACCTGGATTTATCATGGCAGATCTTTAGAGAGCACAGTGTTTCTGCAGTAGATCCGCAAACTCCTTGGCTGCCGTCCCCTGCCTTAAGCTGTTTGCTTTTGTCTTTGTCATTTTGCCTGTTTTTTGGTAATTTTGATTTGCCCTGTTTACAGTGATTGGACAGGAGATGTGATGCCACTTTCACATATTGGCAGTTATTTATATTATTGGGAGCCGTGCCGGTGTAGTGGTTACCAAACTGCGCTGGCTACTGGGTGACCCGGGATCAAACCCGGGTGAGGACATTTGAAGATTTTTCGTCGACCGGAAGGAGTGTCGTCGACCAGGGACTGGCGGTTCCTGAGCCGACCCAGCTCTAATTGGTACCTCTGAAATCGGCGAGTATCTGCCTGAATGGCGAAGGACACCTGTCTCTGTACACGAAAAAAAGAGATACTCACGTAAAAATCAGTCTCAGGTTAGACATACTAACCTGAGATTTCACCTCGAGTAATAGCGAGCGTACGCAAAAAAAAAAATAATATTATTTGGAATTTAAGACAATATATATATATATATATCCTAATTAATACCTATCAGAGGTTGAACAGGATCATCATTGAATTTTAAAAAAAGTAATGTCATTATTATGCAGCAGGTTAATTGACATCACCATCATCTGTTCTCTCCAGGCAAACAAGCAGTTGTGGTTATGTCATGTGAGAACCAGCACATGCCAGAAGATTTGATCATTGAGCCTGGCCTGGTCATGATATTTGCTCATGGTGTAGAATGAGGAGACCAGGTATGTCAATCAATACCCTTTAGCTCCCTGAGGAGCACAGGCCTTCAACAAACACATGCCAAGTCATCCTATCCCGTGCCATTCGCTCAAATTCTTTCCATGTTTTCCTCATTTCACCTCTGTATTCAGTTCTCTTCTCCATGTGTTTTTTGGTCTACCTCTGCCTCTCTTTCCCTGTGGATTCCAGAACAAGGACTGCCTTTTAATGCTATCAACAGGTTTCCTCAATGTGTGTCCTATCCATCGCCAGCGCCTTCTTCTCAACTCTTGTTCCACTGGCACTTGTCTGGTTCTTGTCATCAGTTTCACATTTGTAACTTTGTCATACTATTTCAGTCCTTCTATTCTACGCAAGCACCCGTTTATAAAAGTCTGTAGCTTTTTGGTTGTTGTTTTTGTTGCTCTCCATGTCTCAGAGCCGTACAATAAGGTAAGTAAATAAATTAAGGGGCTGCTGTAAAACTAGTAAGGAATATAAGTATATAAACCAATAAGACGGTATTGAATCAGTTCTACAAATAACGGTTCACATGAAACAAGGGACATTTCGGGTTTTACCCTTCGTTGGCCACAAACAGGTGACAAGAACTGATTTGACAATAAGAACTGATTTGATAATAAGGACTGATTGACATTTGAGTTGAAGACTTACTTTCGTGTTGGACTTGATTTCTCTTGTTCTCCATATGTTTCCCAATGCAATGAAAGCTCCTCTTGCTTTTTGTATTCTTATTTTGATATCACTGTCTGTCCCTCCAACTTTGTCTATATTACTGCCAAGATATGTGTATGATTCTACATCTTTTAGGGGTGTTTCTTCAAATTCAACCTTGTTATCATTTCTTGCATTTATTCTCATAATCTTTGTCTTTTCCCTGTGTATTTTCAGGCCCACTTGTTGTGACCTCTCATCGAGAATTTTCATTTTCTCTTGCATCTGATTATGGTTATGGGACAGAAGAGCCAAGTCATCTGCAAAATCAAGATCATCAAGCTGTTTAGTCAGATTCCACTGGATTCCATTTCTGTTGTGTGATGTCAATGTTTTCATAACCCAATCTATTGCTAGTAAGAAAAGAAATGGAGACAAGAGGCATCCCTGTCTCACTCCCATTCTAATCCTATATGGTTGTGTAAGTTTCCTTCATGAAGAACTCTGCATGTCATGTCTTCATAGGTCTTCTTTATTAAGTTAATGATCTTCATGGAACTCCATAATTCCTCATCAATTTCCAAAGTGATTCTCTGTCTACACTGTCACAAGCCTTTTCATAGTCCACGAATCTGATGTATAGCGGTGAATTCCATTCCAGACTTTGTTTAACTATTATTCTCAATGTGGCTATCTGGTCTGTACAGGATCTGTTTTGTCTTGTCTATGGACTCAATTAATCTTTCAAGGATGATTCTGGTTAATACTTTTCCTGGCACTGATAGTAACATTATTCCTCTATAATTTGTGCACTCTTGTAAATTTCCCTTAGGCAACTTGACCAGATAACCTTCCTTCCATTCTGCTAGTATTTCCTTTCTTTGCCAAGTAGTTTGTATAATATCTCTGTAGAGGTATCAGTATCTGTTTTGATGGCTTCTGCTGGATTGCCATCTGGACCAGTTGCTTTTCCATCTTTCTTTATGGCTTTCTTTACTTCTTCTCTACTTGGTCGTTCACAGCTGATTTACAGCTCCCCTTCTGCTGGATGGATGTCTGGGGGATTAGTTGGAGCTAGTCTATTGAGAAGTTCCTCAAAATGTTCTGTCCATCTCTTCATTTGTTCTTGTATATTACTAAGCAATTTCCCATTCTTATCTTTTATGAGGCCATTTGCTTGCTTATATTTCCCTGTTAGCTTCTTTGTGTTGTTGTACAGGTCCCTCATATTTCCTTTGGCTACAGCTTCCTCTGCTTCCCTCGCCAACTCTTCAGTATACTTCCTCTTGTCTCTTTTGATGTTTCTTCTTACTTCTTTGTTTGCTTCTATGTACACTTCATGAGCCTTGGCTTTGGAGCTTCTGGTTTTGCTTCTGTTTAAATCTGCTTTCTTGTTTTTCCTGTTTCCTATCTTGCTAATGGTTTCTGTTGTTATCCATGCTTTGCGATGATGTTCTCTTGTTCTCAGTACTTCTTCACATGTCTCGTTCCATATATTTTTTACTTGTTGCCAATGGTCTTCCATATCTGCTTCATCTTCCAGCTGTTGGAGTACTTGGTATTTGTTGGATACTGTGATTGAACATTTTTCTCTTATTTCCTGATTTCTTAGATATCCCACATTGTACTGTTGTCTATAGCCATATACTGTTGTAAATTTCTTGAGTTTTAATTTTGTTTTAGCCAACAGAAGATAGTGGTCTGATACCACGTCTGCTCCTCTACATACTTTTACATCATGCAATGATGACCTAAACTTCTTACTTATGCATATATGATCATTCTGATTCTCGGTTCTGTGGTCTTGTGATATCCATGTTGCTTTATGTTTTCTTTTATGTGGAAATATGCTTCCTCCTATAGCTAGTTGATTTGAAGCACAGAAGTTTGCTAATAGTTCCCCATTCTTGTTCATCCTAATCCATGATTTCTTCTAAGCCGGTGTTGTCTGTTCCTATTTTCGCATTTAGGTCCCCCATCAAAATTGTGATGTCCTTTCTTTTCTATTTGTCCAAGGCAGTTTGTAGTCTGGTGTAAAATTCTTCTTTCTCAGATTCTTCTTTATCATTTATTGGTACAAAACACTGGATGATTTTTATATTTATTTCCTTTTTGGCTGATTTAAACCTTGCTATTATGATTCGATGTCCCATTGCTTCCCATTCTATAAGTGCCTTCTGTGCTTCCCTAGACAGCATTAGAGCCACCCCTTCACTGTGGTGAGCTCTTTCCTCCTCATGTCCTGAGGACAACACCATTTCTCTTGTGATCAGTTTCCTCTTCTCTATGCCCTTCCACGGTGTCTCGCTGAGACCCAGGATATCAATCCTGTAATTTTTCATTTCTGCTGCTACCTGTGCAGTTTTCCCATGTTCATATAGAGTGCGAACATTCCAGGTGCCAATCCTGGAGATTTTCCAAGATGAAAAAAGGTTAGTTGGCAACCCAGACTCCTTTCGGCTTTCTCTGGGATGCTTCATGCGCCTCCTTTCCAGAGGACCTTCTTCTGTCTTGGGCGGCTGAGTTGATTTAAATTCTGTATTTGACTTGTCCATGTTTGTTGAAGTTTTTTGGTAACAAGTTTTTTACGAGATGGGGTAACCAGCCCCATGCCCAACCCTCCTCATTGCTTTTTACAACATCCATGGTATGGTACAGTGTTTGTATTCTTTGCTCCCCTTTCGAGCCCCGGTAACACGGGTGACCAAGTACGGTACGTGGGAACATACATTATTTTCGCTGCCTCAGCATATAGCCAGCCTGTTTCTTTCTGTTCACTCATTCATTATCCTCGGCTCCCATGGAGCATAGGGTTTCAATAAAGTCCTTCTTTCCTGTTGTTCCATGTCATCATCATCCCTTTCATGCCTGTCTTCAGTTCTATTCACCATGTTGTTAGTCTCCCTCAACCTTTCTTATCCCGGGGATTCCTTCTTCTTCTGTGTTCGTCCCGAAAAGGACGTTGGTTGCGCTGTGTCGCCGTTTACAGCAAAGCTGTGATATCTGCGCCTTTCGGCTCGACACATCCGACTTCGGCACAGGCATTTTTTAGGACCGGGTTTGCCTTCCCACCTCGATCCCTACTCTCTCAGCCAGACTGCAGTGATGCAGCCTGTTTCCAGGACCACCACTTGGGGGTGTAATAGGGTCTTGGTCAGCTCTGGTTCGCTGACCCTGACACAAGCAGTCAGCTATGGGTCGCTGACTGCATTCCACTTTTGACTCGTCTTAGGTCCCTTCCGAGGATTCCAGAACAGTTACTGCCTTGTAATACTATCAGCAGTTTTTCTCATTGTGTGTATTGTCCATCGCCAGTGCCTTTATTTCATCTCCTCTTGTCATCAGTTCCACATTGGTGATTTTGTCAAGCCATTTCAATCTTTCTTTTCTACACAAGTACCCATTTATGAAAGACTATAACTTATAGGCTGTTGTTTTTGTTCTTCATGTTTCAGAGCCGTACAGTAAGATTGACTTGACATTTGAGTTGAAGATTCTAATTTTTGTGTTGGATTTGATTTATTTTTGATTTCCATGTATTTCCCAAGGCAGGGAAAATCCCTCTTGCCTTTTGTAATCTTGTTTTTGTATCACTGCCTGTCCCTCCAACTTTGTATGTGTTGCTACCAAGATATGTGTATGACTCTATTTCTTGTAGGACATTTCATGAAGTAAAAAAGGTAAAGGGTCCTGTTACATGCACACTGAGGCATATTGGGAATATTGTGTTAGGCTCATATTTTCATCACCATACAGCACATGGGGGGGGGGGGGGGTTGTTGTTGTCGTTGTTCAGCATCACGCTGCCCGCTGTTAACCTTCCCAGAGTTGCTCTGGTACCCAATTCATGAGGATGGGTCGACCCTGGAGCCGTTTGTGGTGCTAAAAAATTGGGGATTGAACCATGATCTCCGAGCTGGGAAGCCAGTGCACTAACCTCTAGTGCAGTCTTGTTATTGTTTCCCGCATTAATCTTTGTTTTCTCACCATATATTTTCAGACCCACTTACTGTGACCTGTCTTCAAGCATTTTCTTTTTGTCTTGCACCTGGTTATGAATATGGGACAAAAGATCCAGGTTTTTCTGTTATCAGATGTTAACTATGTAAATTGATATAAGCATCATCAATTACTTGTTCTGACCTGTGTTTTGATGAGTTCCTGATTAACTGTTCTGTACAGTTTCTAATCTCTAACGTGGTCTTGTCATTATGTTTAGGGCATATAGATAAGATAGCTTAAGAATCAGTTAATTAGCAACAGTTTTTTTCACTGAATTATTTTGTTCTTTCATCCCACAGTCACTAGCTGAATCACATGTTGCCAGTCTTTCAGAGAGGGAATATCAGAAGGGAGTCTGAACTGCCAGTTTGAGAACATCTTACAAGTAGATCATCCCAAATCATCGGTAGCCCTTTGGATGTGGGTCACTTGGAAAAGAAACTTTTTCTTACTTTGGATGTGTTGACTCTTATCACTGTTCTTAAGATCTGCTAGAATAAATAATTTGTTGTGTGCTGGAGTTATGACTGTATGAGTCATACAGTTTTGCTAGACAGCTACAAGTGCAGAAGTGAAATTATAGCTAATTTAAAACAATTTATTGGGGATGGGCAAACAAAAAACTTGTACCATTAAAGTGTAGAAGTAAGGAGATTATGTTGCTGCGTGATGTATTCATAGCAGGTCTAAATTTCAACGTTAGATTTGTAGAATGTGAGAAACAAGAGCAGGCGGTATAGACTGTATTCCAGGAATGCAGACGTCACAAGAGAAGAAGACAAACAATATTGCCATCATGAGTTTTCTTTCAGGGAGAAAGTGTATTCTGGTGGGAGAAGCCAAAGACAAGCCACCAGTTTCAAAGCAATGTAGATATGATTATCTGAGTACAATAAATAATAGAAGATATGCAGGGTGATCGAAGAGTCACTTACCATTGTTAAATTATTTCTTTATTCATATCCAACTGATTTATGTGAAGCTAAATGTCAAAATAAAGAAGTTAACTGCCATTTTTATTACATAAAATGGTATGTAACATGATTTTATAGTGGGCAGCAATTTTTGCTGTCGTTTGTAACATCACTGTATTGGCCATTTTAGATTTTATTTTGTTTCTGGGAATAAAAAAACCACTTAATTTTGGCATGAAAAAACTTAACGGCAGTTAATGCTTTGTTTTGACATTTGTTTCATGTAGTATGACACTCTCTCTTCCAAACCTCTACACCTCACGGTAGAAGAGGAACGACTAAGTAAGTAAGTAAAGTATATCCAATGGATATAATTGAGGATATACAAATTTAAAAATAGGAAGTGGCTTTTCAGTTACCCTTTACATTATAATTCCAAACCTGCGTGACATTATTTGGTTATTTTCTGTGGATGTTAACATGTTAAAAATGACTGCCTCTTAAATTAAGACACAAATTCAGTTGTTGATTTTTTACTATTCCTGAAGGGTTAAACAGGTTAATTCTGGTTTCATTGCAAGCAGTTCCATTTACATAAACAGTTCTCATGATGTGTAAATTTTTTCATAATGTGTTTTTTCCCCCTTCACTTCTGACATTAAAGTGTGATTTATTTCCCCCCATTCTTCTGATGTTAAAGTGAAAGGGACAGTGAAGTGTGGTTTATTTTTCCCCCATTCTTCTGATGTTAAAGTAATAGGGACATTGAAGTATTGTTTATTTTCTCCCATTCTTCTGATGTTAAAGTAATAGGGACAATAAAGTATTGTTTATTTTCCCCCATTCGTCTGATGTTAAAGTGATAGGGATAATGAACTGTGGTTTATTTTTCCCCACTTTTCTTATGTTGAGTGCTGGAGATAATGAAGTGTCGTTTACTTTCCCCTACCTCCTGATGTTAAAGTAATAGGGATAATGAAGTATGGTTTATTTTCTCACACTCTTCTCATATCAAAATGATGGGGATACCGAAGTGTGGTCTGTACAGGAAAAAATAGGTTTTTTTTTGTGTTTTTTTTTTTTTTGATACACATTCAACAAAGGTCAATCTTTTTTGGGTAGTGAAGACCATATTGGTAGTGTTAACTTCACTAGTTTTTAAAATGGTTGCCATGACAAATTAAAGACCCAAAAAACCCCCCAAAAGTACTAACATTGAGCTGGTTTGTGATAAGTATGTGACAGTGGCATAATCTGTTGGCATACCCATATTTATTTCTGCTAGACTTGTTGTCCTTAAAATGATTTGATGCTTTCGAACCAAGGGCACATCAAAAGCAGGGGTATTATTGCTGTCTTCATCATTTTTAATAGTCATTTTGTTGCATTAAGGTAATGTTGATATTTATGGAAATAAGAATCTTCAATTCGAATGTCAGATCGGTCCAATTGTATGGCTGTGAAGCATGGATAAAAGCAACTATCAAGAAGTTACAGACTTTCATACATGGGTGCTTGCGTTGAATAGAAGAATGGAAGTGGTTTGACAAGATGACCAATGTAGAACTGATGACACGAACCAGACAGGTGCAAGTGGAGCAAGAGATGACATGAACCAGACAGGTGCAAGTGGAGCAAGAGATGACACGAAGACAACACTGGCAATGAATAGACACACATTGAGGAAACATGTTGATAGCATTACACGGCAGGCAGTTCTTTGTTCTGGAATCCAGGGTAAGAGAGTAAGAGTAAAACATGTGGTGAAAAGAACTGGAGATGAAAATGATGAGGAAGACATAGAAAGACCTTGAGCTGATGGCACAGGACAGGAGGACTAGGCACATCTTTGTTGAAGGCATATGCCCCTTAGGGAGCTGAAAGGTCATGAATGATATTTATGGAAATCATAAACATTTTGGATTGTTACAGTTGCAAGAAATAAATAAATTGAGAATGAAAACTTTTGGGGAAAATAAAAGTTGGTATGCAGCTGAGAAGAAGGGAAAACACTAGAAGCCACAGAGATGTGGTTTTACAGAAGAATGTCAAAAATACTATTGACACCCAAAAAGAAATAATGAGGATGTTCTGAAAGAGGAAAAGGAAGCTTATTATTCATGTTTGAAGAGAGCTATTCACTTTCTTTGGGTATGTTATGAGAAAAGGAAGCTGGAGTATATTGTGACAACAGGGAAGATTGTAGTAAAAAAGATGTAGAGGAAGACAAAGAGAGCAGATATTGGGCAGTTTGACATCGTGGCATGGAAAGAAGTCAACAACAGAACTGATAAACAGTGCTGGAAACAGGAAGTTGTGGAGAGACATAATCACCTATGCCACCAGGCATGGTACATGAAAAAGAAGAAAACAGCAGAGAGCATTTAATGAAAGTAGTGAAACTGAGACCTGCCAGGTGATAGACAAATATTACGGCACAATGGAACAAGTCGTTTTTAGCATTCAAAACACTCAAAATACAAGACATTAGGAAAAAAGTATTAGACAGTCTGGAGACTTGAACACACTTTATACAGGTGACAGAATTGCCTAGCTATAATGGAGGAGACATACTAGGACAATCATCAATTGTTTTCTCTCTCTCTTTATGGAGCTAGGGGCCACCATGGCAGCTTATTCTCATGCAAGAAGCTTACACCAAAGCATTCATATGCTCTTGCAGAGGTGAAATCTGTAGTAATTTGCTTTACGTAATTACATTGCCTGTCCCATGCACAACATCAGGGTAGTCGCCTCTTATAACATGCACGAAGAAGCAGTGTCAAGTTTGTAGTGTCCAGATCTCAAGGTCTTTTATATTTGAACATGTGCCCTAATATAACCCAAGGACCTTGCATCTAAGCTGAAGGGAGTGCCAAAATAAGGCAAAACTACTTTCGGAAAAAAAAAAAGAAGAACAAAATAGTGTCTGTTGAGCACATACTCGTCTGTTGAGCACATACATCTGTTGAGCACATACTCATCTGTTTGATCAGGGTATTGTTTTTGTTATTCCTGTCTACGGGCAAGAGCAGACGATATCAAATAATATTGGTGCTTGTATGCTTTGAGTGGAAGATTTAGGATAACCACCTTGGCTGTTCAGGGGCAAGGGATTTCTGGTTAGACAAGATGGAAACAGAAAATTTCAGCAAGCTTTTATTATCATCCAGGCTGAGAATAGACAATTATTTAAAAAAAAAAACAACCTATCCACACGTAGATAGTTTTCTTAATGAAAGTTTGTAATCTACAGAACAATCGCACTAGCTTTTCGGGGAAATTATGGAAACTGCGCGCATGGTACTCTGAAAGCTAAATTGAACACCTATTAAAAGAACATGCACGCCTTTCAACTTTTTCATGGTGCATTGTTTAGTGTGTTGGAAATATTCACACCAACTTTTCAGGAAAATTAGGAAGCACAATGCTTTGAGTGAACGTTATCTTGAATACCCATTGTAATCATACCATATAGAATCCAATAATCTATTTTATTTGGATTTGACAGATCTCTTAGCAAGTAACCCATCAAGAAGTGGCGGAGAAGTTTATTAATTTCTTGCATAATAAAAGTGCTACCCAGTGCCTTGTAATGTTTTTTTTTTCTTTTAAAACTTCAACATTGTTTTAAAACAATAAATACAGATAACTGATTTTCTTTAAAATACAAAAAAATCTTTACAAACACAGTAAATATGGTGGACTAATTTTCATTCCACACATCAGTTTAGAGTCAAGCGATGCCAGCCTTCCTGTCATCCTGAGACGTCGCCATTTTTCTGTAATTTTAGCTTTTTCCATGACAGTCAATAAAACACAGGAACAGTCATTTGATTATGTAGGTTTATAACTACCTGGAGCAGTCTTTGGTCTTTGCTTATTAACTCTTTCAGTCCCAAGCAAAAAAGTGGGTTTGGCCCAAGCAAAAATGGCCACCCAGTGCGTTTTTATTGTTGTTTTTTGGAAATAATTTTTTTAAATGTTCATATGCATAAATAACTTTGTTGTTGTATATGAAACTGAAGGTAATTGGATGTACTTTACTCTTGTGCTACAAGTATAAAAGCTTTCATTGAAAAATGATTAGTTATTCAAGGTAAAATGGAGGATATGCGCTTAAAAAAATGATTAGTTATTCAAGGTAAAATGAAGGATATACGCTTAAAAAAATCGCTTTAAAAATCTAAAATAAATATCTCAAAACAGAAACACGTTCACTCTTAAACACGTGCGGTATTTAAAAGAATGTACTTGCAGTCGGAAATGACGTTTTGGATGGTTTGTGTTAGAAACAGTCTCTAACAGAGGCACATGTACTAAAGGCTTTTTAAAGTCGATTGGGCCAAGCGCGTCTAACCCCTGAGCCTTTATAAAGTCGATTGGGACTTAAAGAGTTAAGGTATCACAGATATAAGTTTAATGGTAACCCGAACATGTACAAAAAAATGTTGTGAATAAAGAGCTGTTATCTAATTAGTAAATTACACTGTTTACATATTCTGGTATCTCAGTCTTCTAAATGTGCTGTAGATGTTAAAGTATTAAGGTGTTGGCTTTAATTCTTCTCCCATATTTGTTGTGACAGGTATACATTATTGACAGAGTATTCTTTATGAAAAAGGATGGTTAATAAATATTACTAACATTCTATGTAATGAAACATTTTTATTACCATTTTTATGCCATTTCTTAGTCTATTTTAGTAATGAACACTATATTTGAGTAGGAAGCTCATCATTATAAATTTAATTTAGTAGGACTCATAATATTTTTTAGTAGTGAACACTGTATTTGAGTAGGAAGCTCAAATCATTATAATTTTGAAATGTTTCAAACAACAATTTTTTCTCTAATTTTAGCACATCTTGATCTGTAGGACTTTCAAGTTAGTCGTTTAAATATAGATGTTACCAAATTTGACATCGTTTTTTAGCAAAACTAAAAAACATTTTTATAAGGTGTGAAAACTGTCTCAATAAAAGTTTTAATATGCTATGTAAAGTTACTTGATTGCTTAATAAATTAGCAGGTTGTAAGAAAATTTGTATCATATTATGAGAAGTTAGCTGTATTCATTTAGAACAGGGTATCTTACCTTTTTTTGTGTTACTTGGACTCCTTTGATTGTTCAATGAAGGCTAAGGTCCTCTTTGATTGTTCGATGAAGGCTAAGGTCCTCTTTGATTGTCCAGTGAAAGCTATGGACCCCTTTTTGGAAAACAAAGTACATAAAAACATATGGCAGTACGAGATATGTCAGAAGAATCATACATAAAAGCATAATAAAAAACTTTCCATTTTAAATTTTACGTTATATGTACAGACCCCCATAGAATCCTAGAATCCACTCATGCCCCCCCCCCCATGAGATTCATGGACCACATGTTAAGAAGCTCTGACCTAGGACAAAAGCAAAATTTCATTGCAACATTCATTTTTGAAAAGTCATCACTTTTTTAGAACGTGTTCCGAGAATTGAACTTGACATTTTAGATTCGGGAGACCCAAAGATATTTATCAGAAAATAGTCTAACCTCGGTTTTCATTTTTGTCTATCTTGACCTAAAATCCACCGCTGCTGCTTTCCTTAATGGAGGTTATCTTGGGTCAAGGTATTTTCTTGTAGTGTATGAAAGCAGATGTGACATTTGTATAATTGATTTGAGGGCTTGTACAGATATGCCTTATCAGCGGTTACTTGACTTTTCGCTTGTTGTTTTTCAGTAGGATACTTTATTTTTATCTTTATTTATCTAAATAAGGGTCTTTTATCACCTAGCGTGGTCATATTCTGCAGCAAGCTGTGAGTTGTCATGTGATGTGGTTGTGGTAAGCTAGGGAATTAAAATAGTTATAGAACATCAGCAGGTGCTGACTGGTACATTCATCCAATCATTCATTCATTCCACTATGCTTCCCACGGAGCATAGACATTTAAAAACACATGCCAAATCCTGCTGTTCCATGCCATCAGCTCAAGATCTTTCCATGTCTTCCTTCATTTTTATTTAAGTTTTCAGTCTATCTCTGCTTCTCTTACCCTGGGGTTTCCAGAACTAGGATAGCCTTGTAATGCTATCATAGTACATTTAAAGATCATATTCACATTGTAATCACTAAAAGTAAATATGTCTTTTACAATCCCCTTTAAATATTATTTTCAGTGAAGCAGATATGCCCTTGGTTCCCCTCCCCTAAGCTATATAGTCCAGTGACAAAAATCATTGTTATCATCACCCCTCTGCTCCCCAAGGAGCATAAGCCTTCAATAAATTTGTGCCAAGAGTTCCTGCCCCTGTGTCATCCGCTCAGGGTCTTTCCTTGTCTTCTTTATACCTTTGATTTCTGTCTCCAGTTCTTGTCTCCGTGTGACCTTCAAATGACCTTCTGCATCTCTTACCCAGGGAACAATTACTGCCTTACAATGCTACCGTCAGTCTCTGCATCTCTTACCCAGGGAACAATTACTGCTTTACAATGCTACCGTCAGTTTTTCCTCAATGTGTGTTCCATCCATAGCTGTCGTTGTATTCTCATCTCCTGATCCAGTGGCTCCTGTTTTCCATTCCACATTGGCAATCTTGCCATACCACTTCAATCCTTTCACTGCCGGTGAGTTATCTGTTCACAAAAGTCTGCAGACCCTTAGTTGTCGCCCCTGTTGCTCTCTATGTCTCAGTCATACAATAAGACTGGCTTGACGCTTGAGCTGAAGACTTGGACATTTCCATTGGACTCAATCACCTTTGACCTCCATACATTGCTCAATGTAGTGAAAGCCAGTGACGGAATATTTCTCTTCACTTTTATCTTTGCCAGTTTTGCTTCTTTCTACAGGATGTTTGAAAAGTCATTCCATGTTTTTAATTTGTCATGTCCTGACTTGTATCTCTTGGATATACATGCAACAAATGTCAAAATAACGAGCAATAAGTGCCAGTTGACTTATAAACTTTATTTTTTTTATTTCCAGAAACAAAAACAAAAATAAAATCAAGAAATTGGTGTTGCAAGAGAAGGCGAAAATGGCTGGCCTCTATGAAGTCGTACAGGCCGAATCTCACTTTGAACTATAATGTTAATGTAAAAAAATTATGTAACAAAATATTTATTTTCACATTTATTTCATATAAATTATTTAGATAGGAATGAAGACATTAAATAGGGAGTAACCAGAGTAACAGAATCTTGCTGATCAAAAGATCATTTTTAGAATAAGAACCAAATACCTTCTGTTCAACTAGTTAAAAATTAGATAGGCATGTGTCCAAGTGGTGAACACAGCTAACAGTATGTACTCCAAGAATTTAGGCTCCATGAGAGGGGCAGTATGACGGTATGATCTTCACCAACTTCATTGAGGGAGAAACTGTATGGCAGTGAGGGAGAAATGGTATGGTAGTGAGGGAGAAACGGTATGGTAGCAATTAGAAACTGTATGGTAGTGAGGGAGAGATTATAGTAGTGAAGGAGAAACTGTATAGCAGTGAGGGAGAAACTAGGATAGTAAGGGAGAAACTATAGTAGTGAGGGAAACACTGTAGTAGTGAGGGAAACACTGTATGGTAGTGAGGGAGAAACTATATTGAAGTGAGGGAGAAACTATGGTAGTGAGGGAGAAACTGTATGGTAGTGAGGGAGAAACTGTATGGTAGTGAGGGAGAAACTATAGCAGTGAGGGAGAAACGATATGGTAGTGAAGGAGAAACTGTATTGTAGTGAGGGAGAAACTGGCAGTGAAGGAGAAACTGTATTGTAGTGAGAGAGAAACTGGCAGTGAGGGAGAAACGGTATGGTAGTGAGGGAGAAACTATAGCAGTGAGGGAGAAACTGTATGGTAGTGAGGGAGAAACTGGCAGTGAAGGAGAAACTATTGTAGTGAGGGAGAAACTGGCAGTGAGGGAGAAACGGTATGGTAGTGAGGGAGAAACTATAGCAGTGAGGGAGAAACTGTATGGTAGTGAGGGAAGCTTGCGGCAGTCTGCCAACTTTATGAGAGAAGTAGATTAGGTTATGTAAGAGTAAATTACACAATGATAAAGGAAAAGAAATAGCTTCTTTCTGTCTTTCCTTGTGTATCATCACTTTTGTTTAAGCAGAGTTTCTTAACCTGTGCTCCATGGACCCTTTGGGGGTATGTGAATGGAATGTAGGGGTCCGTTTACAAAACCTAACTTTTAAAATATAAAGTTTCTTTATTGTGCTTTTATGTACATTATTTATTCTAAGAAGTGGCCCATAGCCTTCATTGGACATTCAAAGGGGTCCATAGCTTTCATCAGACAATCAAAGGCATCCATAACTTTCATCACACAATCAAAGGGTCCATAGCACAAAAAAGGGTAAAGTAACCCTATGTTATAGTATCTCTTATTTACGTACTTTTCAGTGTTAATTTAACTAGTAGCCTCCTGCAGTCATAACTGACTATGGGAATGTGCCCTTGAGGTGATAGTCCTCTGCTGGTTTTTTTTGTTGTTGTTGTTGCCTGGCATTCCTTTCATCACGATATTTTCTCTTCTGCTTGTCCTCTCAAGACCAAGAGGTTTGGCACAGTTATATGGAGATCAGTAGTAGTACTAGACCCCTTCAGTCATAACTGACTATAGGAAATCACCCCTGAGGTGATAGCCAACATCTGGCTTTTTTCCTGGTGTTTCTTTCGATAAGCTGTTATATTTTAACTAGCTGTCATGTAAGTGAAGCTTCCTTGTGATTCCTAAGACCATAAGTTAAAGAGTGGGGATATTTGAGATCAGTGGTTCTCAAAACTCCAGTTTATAACAGGCCTCCCAAATAAACATTGCTTTATTGTGAGGCTAGTAAGCAGCTGTTATTAGCTCATTTCCTTTTCACTCCTTACAGAGCATGGAGCCATCACTATAATGGGGCCCCCTGGCAGGAAGCCTGCATCTAGGCCTCCATACTCTTGTAGCAGTGATTTCTGTAGCAGTTTATAAGAACGTCTAGAGACTCACAAATTACAGACTGTTTTCGACTTACAAAGGGGTTCCGTTCTGATGACCCCCTCGTAAATTGAAATGGTCATAAGTCGGAAATAAGATAAGATGTTAGGAAACTCTATACAGAGCGATACAACAGCTATCTCATCATCAGAAGGGGTCTCCCACGTTGATGAAGTGTTTCAGCCCCTTAATCTCCTTTACACTCGGGGGGGGGGGGGGGGGGGGCTCTTGGGTCATGACACCCAAGTGTCAGCCTCCTTTTGTCTTGTACAGAGAATTGAATCCAATCCACCTCGGCTGCAGCTTTACAACTTCACTCCAGTTTTTCTGCAAGCTGAAGGTAACTGTTATGTTGAAAATAAATTACTGTCCTGAGTTCAATAGCCCGTTGTGGTTGTTCTACAGCCAGCACGATGCCCTTTCTGCAGTTTTAATGAGTCTTTTAAGTGCCTTTGTCTTGACTGTTCTTTCAAACCCAACAGTTTTAGCAAATCATACATTAGGCAGCCAGGAGCCTTGCACAACCGTGACCCTTGCTGTGAACCTGTCATGTCTCAAGTCCGTGACCAGATCATTATACTTGGCCACTTTGAACGAGTGTTGCTCATCCAGTCTGGATTCAAATGGCACAGTGAGCACATTCATAATAATCTGGTGTGATGATGAGGAATGTAGCATAAGGATATGTTAACAATTAACAAGCCTGAATGCTAAAATGTAAAAATTATTACATAAAATTACTTTACTTTGTAGTAAAGTACTGTTATAAATAATGAACAAATAAATAAATAAAATTTATGGCTAAACGTCGAGAGTTGAAAATAATAAAAAATCATATAATGTTCTGTTGAACGTCCAACACGGGTGATGAAGACCACTCTGTTCATCCAATTATTAGGAATATAATAGGATGGACGTAAGTACGAGTGGTCGTAAGTCGCATATGTCGCAAGTTGAGGACAATATATTTTGCACGAGCATTATTGTGCTCTAGTAACAGTGATTTCTGTAACAATTTGTTTAACATGATGATGATGCCAGCCCCATGCACAACATCATATTAGTTGCCTGTTATGACGTTCCTGAGGGGGTTGTGGTCCTATTTTTTGTGGAAGCAAATTTCTAGCATAAAACCTAGCTGCAGAAATCAACTTTTTTTTGTGTGTGCCCACGACTAGGTTGGATAGAGAAATTTGTTGGATGTCCTCATGTGACGTTTGTGACCCTGTCATCATCACACGCAAGCATCCATTTATAAAAGCCTGTAGCTTTTTGGTTGTTGTTTTTGTTCTCCATGTTTGAGAGTCATACAACAGGACTGACTTGACATTTGAATTGAATATTCTGATATTTGCCTTGGGTTTGATTTCTTCTGGCCTCCACATATTTCCCAATGCAATGAAAGCTCCTCTCGCCTTTTGTCTTCTTATTTTGATATCATAGTCTCCAGTGACTTTTGCGACATGGATTAGTGTTAATGATGATGATTAAAATGAAGAGCTAGGCATTGATAAGTATTGATCTGTACGGTGCAACTTATAGGAAGAATCTTTCATTATGTACAGAACTCATCTCAGCTTTGTGTACAAATCAGCATGAGCTTTATCTTCAGTCATGTTCATATTGTTATTATGAAATTCATCTGTCAGACTTAACTCTTTGACTCCGGAACAACGCTCAGAGCGTTGGTCAAAATTGGCACCCGTGCCAAAACAACTCTTTGAGTGTTGTTTTTAGTCTATCACGACTTAAAATTACGGCACAGGGTGGAAAATAATTGTGGAGTCAAAGAGTTAAGCTCTGCATTTGGCAGACGTGATAGGACTGTCGTAATCAGCATTGGTTTCTTTTATATTTCTATGAGCATTAGAATGGGTGGTCTTTTTCATTTCTTGTCTGTGACTCGTTAAGGGGAGGAGCTACAGTGAAATGTTATTTTCATAAATAACTGCAGAATTTCGTAACAAATGCACAGGGTTAACTCTTTGACTCCGCAATTTTTTTCCACCCTGTGCCATAATTTAAATTCATGATAGACTAAAAACAATGCTCAGAGCATTGTTTTGGCATGGGGTCAAATCTGACCAACGCTCTGAGTGTTGTTCTTGAGTCAAAGAGTTAACAGTAATAGCTATGCATGCCAACGCATTCCATAGTATAGTGCTATTAGTTGCCATGGAAACGGGTGTCATATTGGATTTTAATCCTACATTTCAGTTCACTAAGGCTGTTTTAATCTGTTGAGTTAATAGCACCAAAGTCAAAATCGAAGCTCATCATTTTATTTTTAAAACTTTTAAAAATCAGATTAAATTTTTGATAACTTTAGTAGATTCTGAGAAATAGAACTTTAAAGTTAGTATCTAACACGTTTTTCAAAATGTCACAATATTATTTGAAATAAATCAAAATTTTGATAAGGTTTAAGAAATCAGATCTGACAAAAGTTTATATTATATAATGGAAAATGTCTGTACTAAATCTCATTTTGATTGACTTAGAAATAAGCAAGTTATAAGAAATTTAGTGACATAAAACATGGTTCTGAGAAAGTCATGGCTTTCATCATAGGAAAAGCATAACATCTTAAGAAAATACAATTTGCAAAATCAAAATACACCTACTTGGAATGTGTTTTGGCAAATGATTTTGACATAATTAGATTCAGGAGAATGTCAATTATCAGAATATACACTAATTCCAGTTATCATTTTTGTCCTGTTTTGATTTAAAATGTACTACCGCTCCTTCCCTTAAGGGAATAATGATTGAAAGTGGTTTGCAATGATATTTTCTTACAGGGTTGTCATGTTTCATTAAGTTTCCTTCACTTCAGGAAACTGTGGGTTAAGTAGATTCAACTTAAAATTATATTTTTGTGTGTGCCTGTACGTGTGGATGGTCTTCTGCTTCTGTAGTTGTAGCATTTAGAAAAAGCAGAATGAAAAAGGTCAATTATTTGTTACAGGTTCCAAAATTAGGATGTCCTGAAGTCCAGTTTTATTTCTGTAAGTAGTTTTTATGAATCCAGTTTTTTGTTTCAAAGAACATCAGTTATTGAGCTCATTTTCTCACGCTGAACGCAGTCTTGTAAAATTGCCCCTTTAATAGCTCACAGTCTGGTTATATACATTAACTTTTTGTTTTTTTAACTTTAAAAACTTTTTTTGACAATAATAAAAGTTGTGGTTGTCAGTCTTGCTTGGCAGCGTAGCTGACAGTATTTTGTATAAAAAAAAGGACAAAAAAGATGAAGTGCCATAAGAAAACACTGGTCCTTATGGGAGACCCCTGGTTCTTAGTGGTAGATAAAATAAACAGAAGCTCATCATTAACAAAATGTAAGTGCTGCATACCTCATAACATATTGTGTGATGTATACATTTTGACGTATTGTGTGATGCTTAACCCTGACATGTTGTATGATGTTTAACCCTGATGTATTGTGTGGTGTTTAACTCTGCCATATTGTGTGATGTTTAACCCTGATGTATTTATGTGATGTTTAACCCTGACATGTTGTGTGATGTTTAACTCATCTGTATTGTGTGATGTTTAGCCCTGGACATATTGTGCGATGCTTAACCCTGATGCATTGTGTGATGTTTAATTCTGACATATTGTATGATGTTTAACCCTGACAAGTGATGTTTAACTCTTATGTATTGAATGATTTTTAACTCTGATATATTGTGGGATGCTTAATCCTGGACATATTGTGAAGTGCTGCTTATGTTGTGACATTACAAATGCTGTATTCCATTTAATACGTTGTGAGTACTGTATGCATTTGTCATATAGTTAGTGTTGTGCACCAGTAGATGTATGGTTAGTGCTGTATATGTAATTTATGAATTGTTGGTGATGTACGCTTTTTTGTTTGATGCATTGTGTTTTCTGTACAACCTTAAAAATGTCAGTGCTGTTTATCATCATTCATTTTTGTAAACTCCATCTGGAGTATGGGACCACTCTTGTAGGAAGACTACACCACAGCATTCATGTACTTCTTTCAGCATTGGTTTCTCTAGTAGTTTTCTAATATGATGAGGCTACCAGCCCCACACACACAACCTTGATATTAGTCGCCAGTTATGATAGACCTGAAGAATGTACTTACTTAACTTAGTCGCTCTTCTTCAACCCTGGGGTGTAGAGGTTAGCCGTAGAGAGTGCCATGCTGTCTTATCAGCTGCGTTACGTTTACCTTTGGCCTGGTTTAGTCTAGCCCTCATTCCTTCATTCATTGTCGGATGTAATACTCCCTGGGTACTCTGGGTCATCTTGCCCAGGAACAGTAGTCTTATTCTTTCTTCTCCGAGACTTCCCAGAATGCCACTGGAATGCTTTTTATGTATAAACATATTACAAGGGCTAGATGCAGTCTTGACATTTTCAAATGTGATAATTTGGGATTTGTGAGTGCGTACTTTGATTGTGTAAAACGTTTTGTCATTGGCTGTTTAGCTTTGAACATCTTGCGATTGCTTTACACCCTGGTAAATGTCATTAACAGTTTACCTTTGAATACCTTGTCATTGCTGTATGCCCTGGTGAGCTTGTCAGTGCTAATACCTTTTGAACATCTTATTATTGTTGGAAACCCTGGTTCGCTTGTCAGAGCTTATACCTTTGAACATCTTGTTAATGCTTTCTAATCTTTTGCACATATCAAGACATGGAATATCACATAATTATTTACTGGATTGGAACTCTTGTAAAACATGCAGTGTTTAATTGAATGATTTATTTGCATATAACTACGTATGTGGCAACCATGTGCTCCTGGGCAGTGTGGCCACATGGGGCGACACCTTGAGGGGGCACTGAATTGTTTTTTAAATGCAGAAGCTATAGGTTGATCCAAGTCATTAGCTTGAAATTGATACCCATAAGAGAACAATACAGTATGGTGTGAAAACAAAACCTTGCACCTCCTTCTGATCCCAAGGGCCAACTCTGGTGGCAACTGTAGAGATTTTGCAGTTCAGGTATTAAATAGGCAATCATGTTAAGCTTATTTATCTTTTTATGTAGCTTCCTGCGCAAGTGTTTATCATTTTGCATGCTTTAGTTCAGCAGAGCAGATTTCAGTACAAACATACAGATTAATTTATTTGCTGTCCGTTCTTAACTGCTTCTTTCAGTATTCTCCCCAGGTCTTTCAGATACTTTGTCGTGTTATCAGCATGTTCTGTTTGGGCTTGTATCTGTCACGTATTCTAAGGTGATAAATTTTCTTTTATTTAAATTTGCCCTCTTGTGTCATTTATTTTATTTTAGTAGTTTATATTTCTCATTTCACATGCTGTGGTTGGACAGAGCAGATTTCTATACAGACACATGCGTATGTCATTTCACACGCTTCGGTCAGGCAGCAGATTTTAGTTTAGACATACTCATTTCTCATTTCACAAGCTTTGGTTGAACGTCATTATTCAGTTCAGACATATGCTTTTCTAATTTCACAAGCTTTGGTTGAACCAGCAGACTTCAGTACAAACATACACATTTTTTTAGTCTGTTCTTACTTGCTTCTTTCGATATTCTGTGTTTTTCAGATTGTCTTGTTTTTTTTTAATCTATTGGTGTTTCTCTAGAACATGCATCTGCCGTGTATTCCGCACAGATATTTAATTTGCCTTATTTCATTGTCACTTATTTATCTTTAGTAGTTGTTAATATTTCTCATTTCACATAATTTGGTTGAATAACAGATTTCAGTACTGACATGTGTATGTCTAATTTTACATGGTTTGGTTGAACAGAGCAGATTTCATTACAGACATACACATTTCATTTCACATGGTTTGGTTGAGCAGAGCTGATTTCATTACAGACATACACACTTCATTTCACATGGTTTGGTTGAGCAGAGCAGATTTCATTACAGACATACACATTTCATTTCACATGGTTTGGTTGAGCAGAGCAGGTTTTATTACAGACATACTCATTTCATTTCACATGGTTTGGTTGAGCAGAGCAGATTTCATTACAGACATACACACTTCATTTCACATGGTTTGGTTGAGCAGAGCAGGTTTCATTACAGACATACTCATTTCATTTCACATGGTTTGGTTGAGCAGAGCAGATATAATACATTTCTCATGTCACTTGCTTTTGTAGATAAGTATAGACACACACTTTTCTAATTTTATATATTTGGTTTAGCACAGATTTCAGTACTTACTTTATACAGTTCTTATTCCACTTGCTTTGGTTGGACAGAGCAGATTTCATTAAAGACATACACACTTCATTTCAGACATACACACTTCATTACAGACATACACACTGCATTTCACATGCAATGGTAAAGCAGCAGATCTGAGTACAGACACACACATGTAGTGTCTGTCTGCCCATAATATTGCTTCTGTCAGTATTCTCCCCAGGTCTTTCATATCCACTGTCATGGTATCTATTGGTATTTATCCTGGACTTGGATCTGCCACGTCTTCTACGCTGATATTTGTATTTGCTTGATCTTTTTTTTTAAATTTATTTTAAGTTGACATTTATTTGTCCACATAGTTGTCAATTATTTGTCCAAATATTTGTCAATTATTTGTCCATATAGTTGTCAATTATTTGTCCATATAGTTGTCAATTATTTGTCGAAATAGTTGTCAATCATTTGTCCAAATAATTGTCAATTATTTGTCCATATATTTGTCAATTATTTGTCCATATAGTTGTCAATTATTTGTCCAAATAGTTGTCAATTATTTGTCCATATATTTGTCAATTATTTGTCCATATATTTGTCAATTATTTGTCCATATAGTTGTCACTTATTTGTCCATAAAAAGGCAAAGACATAAAGACATGTGAAGCAGTTGTAAATCAGCATGAAAGTATTAATATTTCATCTTTGTGAGGACCAACCAAGCACACACAAAAATAACGGAAATTGATTGTTAAAAAAAATCAAAATAAAACCAGAGAAACTGAAAGCAAGGAAAATCAATGAATAACAATAAAGTGTGATAATAATCAATTTTGGTGAAGTTTTTGTTTCCATTTGTGCTGTCACATGTTGAGGGGAGAGTCAGTGGTTTTGTGAGAAGTGTTGACATGGCTGGCGTCAGACTGTGGTTCTGCATCATTGTTATCATTATGACATTTCAGCTCCCCCAGGAGTATGGACCTTCAACAAATGTATGCCAGGTACTCCTATCTTATACCTTCAGATCAAGATCTTTCCTCTCTAATTTATCCTTTTCATTTCTGTCTCTAGTTGTCTTCCCTGTTTTTTTTTTTTTTATCTCCCTTTACCTTTCTAATACTGGTGATTTCTTAACAAAGACTGCCTTGTAATGTTATCAGTAGGTTTCCTCAGTATGTATTCTGTCTAGTGCCATTTCCTATTCTACAGGTTGTTGTCATCGGTTCCACGTTGGTGATCTTGTCATACATGGCAGTCCTTTTATCATGCACAAACTCTCATTTACGAAAGTATATACCTCTCTGGTTGTCAGTTTTGTTGTTCTCCATGTTTGACAGCCATACAATTGACTTCAGTAATTGGTTGAATGTTTCTTCATTACTGTTTTTAATTATTCAGTCCTTTGAAAAATGCATGTGGCGGAATGATCTTTGTGCACTAAACATTACAATTTCAAAAGAATACTGTTTCACATTCTAACAGAAACAGGGGCAAATAATTTTATCTTTTATTTGAGTTGCGTCCCTTGTAACAACTGTCATCTAAGGACTTTGAAAAAGGAACAACGCAGATTAGAAATATCGTGCCCTTCACTCCAACACCCTCTTCCCATTTCACCAGTCTATCTTTCCCTCCTTTAAATATGGCTTATCCTTGATCCATCCTCAGCTTTTGTTTTTCTTTCCTGAAGGACCGCCCGATTGGTTGGAGTGCTGGCCTTTCGCGGCAAAGGTACCAGGTTTGAAACATGGTGGCGTCATGCTCCAATCTACCCTGTTGTAAATTGGTACCTGACTGTGCTCTTGAGTTAAGGAAGGCAAAGGCAGCAAGGATGGGAACTGGTCACTCCACCTCTCGTAGCTGGACCTAGTTTAGTGAAGTCTCTAACACCTCACTTTTACGGCAGTATCTGCAATGGGCCTACCTTGACCTTTTAGATCACGTGACAGTGTAGCTCCGGGTAGTTAAGCTTGCCTCTGTGGAGACACAGGAAGAATAGGATCACTACTCCATCAGGCATTTCGTTACAGGTGACTAATATAAATGTTTACTTGCACCTGCCAACCTCATCTCGTCAAACAAATGGTTATAGAAAGTTACCTTGCGAAATCACGTGAATGCTTTTATGCAGGTCTCATACGAGGCAACTAGCTGCATCGTTACTCAGTGTTCCATAAGGAGGGGAAGAAAAAAATAAATGAAGGTACAGAAGATAAAGATAAATGAAGGTACAAAAGATAAAGATAAATGAAGGTACAGAAGATAAAGATAAATGAAGGTACAAAAGATAAAAATAAGTGAAGGTACAGAAGATACAAATAATAACAATTGACAACTCTGTACAGGATTGAAGTGATATGACAAGATTGCTAATGTAGAACTGATGACAAGAACCAGACAAGTGCCAATAGAACAAGAGACGAGAAAAAGGCGCTGGGCACACATGAGGAAACATGTTGAGGGCACACATTGAGGAAAATGTTGAGGGTACACATTGAGAAAACATGATGAGGGCACACATGAGGAAACATGTTGAGGGCACACATTGAGGAAACAAGTTGAGGGTACACATTGAGAAAACATGATGAGGGCACACTCTGAGGACACACATAAGGGCACACATTGAGGAAATATGTTGATAGCATTACCTGGCAGTGCTTGTTCTGTAATCCCCGTAGAGAGAGAGAGACCAAAGAATACATGTGAGAAGAGAACTAGAGACAGACATGGGAAGACCTTGAGCGGATGGCACGTGACAGGAAAACTTGGTATAACTTTGTTGAAGGCCTATGCTCCTTGGGAAGCTGAAGTGATGATGATGATGCTGTACAGAAAATTACATCAGGTGGCAATGACGTCATCAGAAGTAACCCATCAGATAATCGTGTCAGCCCTTTTACATTCTTGGTACTCTTGAGTTGGGAAGAATCGTTCTTCTATTGTATGATATGAAAATACAGGGTGTTTCAAAATTATGTATACAATGTTCGAATGTCTACTTACTTAGTTGTTCCTCATCTACCGTGAGGTGTAGAGGTTTGGAAGAGAGAGCGCCATACTATCTTATCGGCTGTCTTCCTCCTGTCCTCGAATGGCTACACCTAACTTAACGTAACGATTTGCTATTGTGCAAGAATATAGCGGAATAATTCTGGTTGCGAATGCAAAATACCATCAGATTATTACTCGTGACATTTTTAAAATAAAAGTTGTTTATCTCGAAACGCGCTCAGTCAGAGATCTGAGACATCAAATTAAAACTGCATATTTCCTTATTCATTTAGTAACAAAACGGAATGTCAGTCAGTTGTTGATCGCTGTGAACAATGCATTGTTGGAGGTCGTCGACACTTTGAAAATTTGAGAACTTTAAATGTGAAAATGTTATAATTCAGTCTCAAATGTGTATACATAATTATGAAACACTATGTATATAACAAGCGTTACAACAGGCGGCATTCTGATCACCACAGGCGGTCCCTCCAGTGAGACAAGTGTTTCGGCTCGTTTATCCCTTAAAAAAAAAAGGACTCTGGAAACAACTGTCTTAGGTTTGCCTCCAAGGAGACAAAGAAAGATATAGGATTACTATTGCCACAGGCAATGTCGTAAGAGTTGACTAATACGAGTTTGTACTTGTAGCTGCCAACCTCATCTCGTCAAACAAATAGGAACTGGAAATTTTAAAATGAGACAGCGAATTCGGAGGAAGTTGAAAGAAAAATGAGATGGATAGAGAGACAAAATGTCCCGTGTAGTTCGGGGGGAGGGGGGGGGGTCTCTCTGAAGGGACAAAGAAAGAATAGGACTACTCACCCTCAAGCATGTCGTACCAGGCGACTAATACGAGGTTGGGCATGGGGCTGGTAACCTCACCATGTAAAACAAGTTGTTGCATAAACCAGTACAGCTAGGGCATGTAAACGCTTGGTGCAGGATTAAGGCAGGGGAACAGATGCAGTGCTGGCTCCATGCTCCGAAAAGATGGAAAAAGAGGAAATACGATGTTGGTCTTCCATATGACACAACCCAGCTTTTGCTATTATGAGAGCACGGAACATATATTCATATCAGTCGAACACCTGCTGCAGTACTGCCCAACCTACAGTAATGTACGGAGTAGCATATGGCAACAACCCACTTCTGTCAATGAAAAACTGTTTGGAGATGTCGGGAACCTTGAGTTGACTACTGTCTTTATTAGAGTCATAAATGTGGAAGTTTGAAGGCGAACGAGATGTCGGGAACCTTGAGTTGACTACTGCCTTTATTAGAGTCATAAATGTGGAAGTGTGAAGGCGAACGAGATGTCGCGAACCTAGAGTTGACTACTGCCTTTATTAGAGTCATAAACGTGGAAGTTTGAAGGCGAACGAGATGTCGGGAACCTTGAGTTGACTACTGCCTTTATTAGAGTCATAAATGTGGAAGTTTGAAGGCGAACGAGATGTCGCGAACCTTGAGTTGACTACTGCCTTTATTAGAGTCATAAACGTGGAAGTTTGAAGGCGAACGAGATGTCGGGAACCTTGAGTTGACTACTGCCTTTATTAGAGTCATAAACGTGGAAGTTTCAAGGCGAACGAGGAAGAAGAAGAATATATTCATAAACTGTAGCTTATTTGACTTTGTCAGTTCACCATGAAGCGGAGAGGGCATCTTAAGTTTGCGTTCTTGAGCCAAGTTTGTCGTCTTGGGTGCTGTGACCCCGCGTTGATGTAGTATGTGTCTGATGTTGTCTTCCCTATACTATGAAACCAGATCTTCTTCTGCTGTAGTCGCGTAATGGTATTTTATCTCGCTTCATTCTCATGAGATGGCCAAATCAACTTAATTTTCGGTTTCATTGTATACTTGATGTAGGATGTAGTTCCTACAATTTTCTTAATGCCAGCTCGAAAGGATAATCAATCATGACTTGTTTGGAACGTGTATTTTTCTTAGAACTGCAGTTCTTGTTAAATGGCCCGCTGTCAGTTTTGTATCTTTAGAATGGGATATAATTCATCACTAGTCACTTTCCTTGTTTCTGACATGTTTTTAACATTCTTCCGTAAATAGAGTCAAATTAATGTTTTTAATATTCCGTTCTAATTGTCCTAAATTTTACGTCACAACTAGCACGTGGTTCACACATCATATTTGAAGATTTTTGTTCGTAATTTTTACACTTAACTTTCTACTTCATAGATTTCATTTGAATGAATAACAATGGTTTTTTTTTTTACAGTTTTGCTAAAAGTTGACATGGAAGTTGTTTCTTTTCATATCTGTAGTAAGGGCAAGAAGACGGGGGTTTTCCATTGCTTTCCAAGGTCTTATCCTAAAAAAGCAACATGTCGGAAGTAATGACCATCTTGAAGAACATGACTTCTCCATAATGCACTATCAAAACAAATGAAACAGTTTTGCAACAAGTAAATATATTCTTCTTCTTCTTCCTCGTTCGCCCTGAAAAGGACGGTGGTTGCGTTGTGTCTGTTTACGCCTAAGCTGTGATATCTGCACCTTTCGGTCGACACATCCGACTTCAGCACGGCATTTTTTAGGGACCGGGTTTGCCTTCCCATTGCGATCCGCACTCGCTCAGCCAGACTGCACTGCTGCAGACTGTTTCCAGGACCACCACGTGGAGGTGGAGTGCGGACTTGACCAGCTCTGGTTCGCTGGTCCTGATGCAAGCAGTACAGCTATGGGTAGCTGACTGCATTCACTATTGCTGCATCTTGGGGTCCCGTAAATATATTCAAATACTTAGGCACGTCAGTAACATCAGATAAAAGATGCATCTCAGAGATGAAGAGCAGAACAATAATATTAGCCCCTTCAGTCATAATTGACTTTTACCCAGGCACAAGCAGCGTTCTATAAAATGCATAGTATTTTACGCAACAATTCTTTGTCAATGAAAGTAGTAAACGAATTCTTTGGTGTTATATAGGACCAAGACTAACATACGGAAGTTAGTCATGGACAACTAGTAAATAAGCAGTAAAAACCTTGGAGGAAACAATGATGTGGTTTTATAAAAGAATGTTTACATTTCACTTCCCTACGGTATTATCTGCTATAGGACCGCCATTATCTTTATTAACCACTTTTACTTAAAATCAAACGCGCATTGTATATTTGTTGCATTTCAAATCTATGACCATCAAAATCTCTAAGCTGCACCACCGCAGAGAACTGAAAATTTTCTTACAGCCCCCTGTCTTGGTACACTTTAATTTTCCGAGTTTTGACCGGCATTAACGCAGCCGATATTTTATATAATAACTAAAGCAATGTAAAATAAAGTAGAAATTTGAAGTGTCGGATGGTGAATGGTGATGGGCTGATTACTACATGCTGAAGTTGATAACCTCATTATAACCCTACTTAGCTGCCTCCTACGACATGTTAGTAGTATACTGTGGTCGTATTATCTGTTCCGCAGTTGTATATTCAGGTGTACACGTTGATGAAAGTATTTCCCGCGTTCACAAATGTAGGCACAGAGAGAATGCGGCCAGATACATGCAAGTTACACAGAGAAGTTATGCGTGTGGTATGCCTCAAACATATTTCACTGTTGGCTCACATTTTTCATGCGTGTGCGTAGTATGGTCGATGGACATCCCAAGTGTTCACTTTACTTGTATATGTGCCTATTTGTCTTCGGGTATACAAATTTATCTATCAATTTTAGAGTTTACGTGCGGCTGTGCATTGCAACCTGGCACTCGCTTTTGTGCGATGGCGTCAGTCGAGTCTATCTGGCAATTCAATATTATTAATTTTTAAAATTTATTTAAATTTTTTTTAGAATTCGTGTGGTATTTGGTTGTTTTGTTTCAATGCATTTGTATTTGTCTTGGTGTTTTAGGGTGTCTCTTTTCCTATCTAATTCTCCGATTCTGAATTGTTATGGAAATTTGTGGTAAAGTGTTTTTTCCTTGTTCTGCGAATTTCTAACTTTATCTGTATCAATTAATGAGCATTCTCTGTGATATGTCTATGAACATTTATCTGTCTCTGTTTGTTTCGGGAGCATCTTAGATTTTATTTATGAATTATGAGTTCATGCTTGATTTTTCTGACTACTACTTCTTCTTTGTCGTTCGCTCTCATATAACCCCTTCTTCATCTTCTTTTTTTTTTCTTCTTCTTCGATCCTTAGCCACTTTGTTAGTCAGTGGCCTTAACGCCTAGTGGCATCTTATAGGGCAGCAACAAACTGTCTCCACTTTGCTCTGTCGGTGGCCATCCTTCGAGCCGGGCCACAACTGTGGTTCATACTTTGCATCTTGGCCTTCACTGTTCATCACCAAGTTGTGTTTGGACGGCCTCTTTTTCGCTTTCCTTCTGCGGTCCATAACAGAGCATTTATTTTGATGGTGTCGGAATCTCTTCTAAGGGCATGGCCAAACTATTTCCAGCCATCTGCCAGTAATGATGGTGTACATATCTTCTTGATTGTTCACAGAAAGCTGTTCCCGACAAGGGATCAACAGCAATGGTGGCTTCTTGTTCCACAAGGAGTGAAATGGAAAATGAATGAATGTTTTGGTCTCTGACGCTAAACTAAAATACACTATTTGACTAAGCCCTGGTCTGTGGTCATTTTTATCACTTTCTTTTGTGCTCCTTACGGACTATGGAGCCACCACTACAGCTGGTCCCCTTGCAGAAGCCTGCACTAAACATTCACATGTTCTTGCTGTAGTGGTTTTTGTTACAATTCGTTTTAAATGATGAAATTGCCAGTCCCACACACAACTTCATATTAGTGGCCTTGTACGACATGCTTGAGGGTGCAGTGGGCCGATTCTTTCTGTATCTCTTTATAGACCTCGGGAACTACACGGGGCATTAGTCTGTGGCGGAATGAGTTTACGTAAAGTGTACAATATCCTTCCTCATTTTTCACATTTCTCTCTTCTTCCATTTTGATTGTCAGTCTCACTCACGTACACGTAGCGTATTTGACGGGAGATGTCCAAGGAGTTGTGCCCGAGCTTCACCATATGGTGTTGGCACAACATGGAACAAAACCACCTGAAGGATATCACCTCAAGGGCGCATCATTCCCATCGTTATGACTGAATGAGGCAATTAACTAGATGGAAGACGCGATAATCACCTCAAGGGCGCATCATTCCCATAGTTATGACTATTAGCTATTAGCTAGATGGAAGACGCGATAATTACGTCAAGAAGAGAATTCTTCCCGTTTCCTCCCCGCTCCCACGGCCCAACCATTGCTGTTAGCCTCAATTCAGTGCTTATTCTCTCTAAAACTGCCTATCCCACGATGACCTACGACGCCAGATTTGGCCAGAGGGTAAATAAATATTACACACACACACATAAAGTATGTTTCAGGCACTCGTGAGAAGTAAAAACATATTACAATAAAAGAAACACGTCCTGATATAACCAACAAATCCATGTACATGGTAGATGGTTGAAAGGGGCGTGCTACAAAATGAAGTAGCAAACACATTAATTAAAAAAAAAAAAAAAGTGAGAAGTAAAGAAGTAGAAAACTAGACATCAGAAAAACAACAGAAGTGAGTGGCTTACTGGAGAATCGAACCCAGGACCTTCCGAATGGCACCACCGCCTAGCTACGGAAGCGAATCACACTAACTATCCTCATTAGCGCGATTTGCAACACGGAACACCGGATTTGTACCTAGGGTGATCCAGCCTAATGTCGCAATCACTTCTGTTGTCCCCCTATTATACAGTATAGGTCAGATTACACAAGACTAAGACCTTAATACGGTGTCTAGTAAATGATAGAAGAATGAGAACAGTACAGCGAGCGCTTGCAGAAGCTATGAAACTGCCGCACGAAGCTGGATAAGACTGTCCACTTCGTTCACGTGACATGCTTGCAGATTTAGCAAGACTAGCAAACCGAACGCAGAAGTGATTTGTGTGTGTATTTTTTGTTTTACACTTTCAGATAACACAGCTCTCCTTATTCGCCTCTTAGGAGTAGTGGTAATATTTGCTCCACAAATATTGCCGTCGGGGAGAGGAAATGTCAAAAGTTCATATAACCAATATAACATATTCTGTCATACAATAGGCCCTTCATTTCAGTCTCTTGTTTGTAGCCGTAATAACTGTGTTAATTTACTCTGTAATTATTCTAACATCTAAAGTAAATACCTGAGTCTCAAACTAGGCCCTTTTGTCTATGACGACGTGTGACGGAAGAGCAACGTACAAATGCGAAATGTCAAAGGGTGCGTATTCAGTACACACAATTTTTGCCCACTCTGCAAAGATACCTTTTCATCATCACCAAACGTGGGAGCGACCAGGCCTTCGGAGAGCTCAGATGAGGTCCGGGAAAGTTTACATTGCGAGACCACCTCATTATTTGGAAAGAGGGTTACCAATATTTTAATGTAAATAAATAAATAAATGTAAAGAAAGGCGTTGACATAAAAAAAAAATTATAAATTAGTAGACTGAGGCCCCCAAAGGGCTCTGCTGATTTTCTCTCTCTTAGGCCTTGGAGGCGATCATGTCTATCCACAACTGCTGACCTCTCGTAACAATTCTGGAAGCTGCTTCAAATTCCATATTCGAAAGAAAAAACACAAACTTCAGGATGAGAGAGTCATTACTGGAGCTATGAAGTATATCCCATTAAATGAAATGAGCAAGATAACAAAACTAAAATCTAAGATTGACAGAAGAGACAATAAAAGTACTACAACATGGAGTAAAATGTAGAAGTCTCACGAATCACCCAGGAAATGACAGACTGAAAGGGGTATGGTAGACTTAAGAAAGGTTGCTTTGCTCACAAAGCAAAAGAACTTGTCCCAATTTTACCAGACTTGGCAGAAACACAAAGTCCCTAACAATAAGCGACACCTTCCCACGTGGAGGAAAACAAGATTTCCCTAGTTCATTAACAACATCTCAGAAGTGATGAAAAAAGACAACCAAATATATGCTGACATGAATTACATAGTTATGGAACATATTATAAAGACATACCCAACTGTGGCAGATTATGAGAATTGATTTCATATATCAATTTTTTTTATCTTCATCTTTCTTTTTGCCCGGCTTCGCCTGCGCCTGTTGGGCTAACCTAATCTCTATTTCGCAGTAATCTGTCCGTCTTTTTCTCATTTAGCACGCATTAAATGCTGGGCGCTATATTTCTTTGATGAGAGTCTATCGGAGACCCATTAGCAACGCGAGCGGTAATTTAACACCAGCGCCAGAGATCAGACCAAGACCAGATTTAAATAAATTTGAGTAGATAGTGTGAAACAGTAGTGAGAAATATTTTTTACCTGTTCCCTGAATCCGTTCGTGGTAAGTAATTAAAACGACGAATCGGGAGATCTAAAGACATTGCTCGCTTGAAATACGAGCAAAGAGGTGAAGAAAACTCACACTGATTAGAAATAGGCGGGGTTCGGTTTTAGTGTGCAATAGATCTTTGATTTTGCCGACAGAACGTAGAAATTCCCCGTAGGTGAGAGGTCTGGTTTTGGAGGGTTAATTAACTATCGTCTTTCATCTTTTAATATATATACCACAGAAATCTGACTCCGTTCATTCAGTAATCCACATACTTAGACATCTAGCTCGTAGTTCTAGAATACCTTGTATAAGTGAAGTCGTAGTTTCTCGTTAGAGACATCTAGCCGAGTTCTAGAATACCTGGTATAAGTGTAGTTCTCAGTTTCTCGTGGAGATAGTCTGAGTAGTCTGTGTGAAGGTAATATATTGACTAGTATTATCGAGTGATTTAATTGTTAAGTCCGTCATTTGATAATTCTCTAAGTTTTACTGTGTTACAGTGGATAGCAGAATAATAATTATTTCTAGCTAAACTAAAATATAAATTTTATTACTGCTAGTAACCAGTCAGAGAATAGTTTAACCATCTAAGTAAATGTACTGATTCATCATGAGTGTTGACGAGATATGTATTTATTTCTAATTCATGATGATTTATTTTTGTTAATGACTAGAATTTATTTCACGGGAGTTTTAAACGATGAGACAAGCTCTAAGCTTATAGTTCTGATTTAAGTTAAATAACCGAAGTGTATATTATATTTTTACGTGAGGTAGAATAGGATTGTGAATACTGTTATGGTTAAGTATTTTGTACTTTTCTCTTCCTTATACAGTATTTGGTTCACCCAAAACCTACCAGCGGTTTCTGTATATGTATAGCAGAGAATAACTAGACGAAAAGAACTATTCTTCTGAAATTTATATTGTACGACGTAACTGGCATTGAGTTCCAGAGTTCTTTTCCAATAATCAAAGTTTTACAGTCGGCCCGTGATGGCGACTAAATCAAACATTTAACATAATCAACCCTGTGACATTACTTGTATAACAACCACTGTGTTGAGAAGAAGATAAATCCTAAACAGAGTTATTTACCTGCAACTCGAGGTAACGATCGATTATTTCAAGCTACTGTACCCTTGTGAACATTAGACATTTTAATGATTTTACTACCTGGACAAAAATTGAGGTGACATTTATCAGCATCCTACGTACCATAGCGAAGCGAGCGTTTCCCAAGATTTGAATTTATTAGCCTTGGAGAAGCTGGGGCTTGTTTTTGCCAAAACACACCCTTGGATGGGCTGTATGTTCCTTAAACAATTGTTCCAGATGTGGTGAAAGTGCCTATTAGGTAAGAACGCATGTCTTTGTGATCACAAGTGTGTCAGAGCGAGAAAATGCAAGGATGATATAATTCTTTGATTTTATAATCCATATATCCATTGATTGTTTTTTTCTTCTTAAAGATTACATATGCTATCTATTTCAGAGTAGATTACAGGAAAAACCTCTGTTATTTACTGTAGAGAGAAATCCTAGACCATAGTGTGACTCTTTGGGGCGAATAACTTCTCTTATAACGAGATCTTGGTTCAACAGAGGGGGAAAGCATTACACATATGGGTCAACTCTGTTATTGATTCCTTGACCTATGTTTATTTGTGTATTGATTTGATAATCTAAATTTATTTACTGTGTTGTGAAATTCTTTATGATAAATAAAATTTACATAAACTTATTCAAGTGTGTCGGTCAGCTCGTCCAAAAATATCTATAATCCATTATTGTAGCTTTCACGTCTGTGCGTCTAACTGTCGTCACTTATGTGTGTGTAGGTCAGTGGGGATATATATATATATATATATATATATATATATATATATATATATATATATATATATATATATATATATATATATATATATATATATATATATATATATATATATTCTAATAGACTGTCTGACAAACTAAGTTCTGTTGTAGTGATAGGCTGAAAGAGAGAAGTTTGTTTCTCGAGTTTCAGGGACAGAATTTACTTATTTTCCACCATCTCACTCGTGAAAAGCTATTTCTTATATTATCTCTCACTGAGTCACCTCAGGTTCCAGTCTATTCAGAAGGGACCAATCTGTGTCTTTATTCCCCTATCACAAATCTACGACACCAACCACAATATAGACTCGTATATACAACGATTATCAGCTGAGAGTTATAAAAATGGAGGTGGAGGCAAATACATACAAGGTATAATTAAAAACTGGACATGAGATGCACAACAGAGTGGGTACTGGAAAAGTCTAAAATACTTTAAATCTGAGGCAGAAGCACTAAAAATAGATGAATAACGATCGTTGAAAACAAAAATTATGGAAGAGTCAAGAAAGCGTTCCTCACAAATTCCATTTTCAGTCATTACAGCCCTACGGAACCATAAAAACAAAAAAATAGACGGTCTATCAAAGGCACAGATGAAAAACGAGATATAAATTCAACACAGTGGAGGGAGAAACTGCATGGCAACGAGAGAAGCGTTAAACTGACCTCAAACTTTATGAGAGAAATATATGTGGTTATATGAGAGCGACGAGAGAAGCCGGAGACAGTTCTCCAACCTTATGAGAGAAATATATGTGGTTATATGAGAGCAACCAGAAAGGCCTGGAACATACCGTCAACGTTATAAGGGAAAAAGATGGTGTTATATGAGAACGATGAGAGAAGCCTGGGACAGACCTCCAACCTTATGAGAGACATATATATCCTTATGGAGAATGGGGCCACCCCTGTAACTGGTCCTCTTACAGGAAGCCTGCACTAAATCAGTCACGTGTTCACGCAGCGATGATTTCTGTAACAATGTATTTGACATTATCAGGTTCACAGCCCCATGCGCAACCTCATAATCGTCGCCGCTTACGTAATGCCTGAGAGAGCAGTAGTTCTATTGTTACTTTATCCCCTCATAGACACCCCCCCCACCCCCCCCCTCCCCGGGACGTGCACGGGGAATTAAATTTGATGATATAAAAGTGGAGAGAAAGAATAAAAGAAACACAGATTTAGCGAAGAATTAAAAATATATTATTTCCTTTTCGAGCACGGAGCCACATCTGCTGCTGGTCCGAACAGGAAGGCTGTAACAAACATTCAAATGCCCTTGCAGATGTGGTTTCAGCGGCTATTTGTTTTACGTGATAAGGTTGCCACGTACAATCACATATTAGTAGTCTCTTATGATATGCATGAAGGGGCAGGAGGCATATTCTTTTCTTTTGTTTCCTAAAAAAGCCCCCAGGAACTAGACGGGACATTATGTGTGAGGATGTAAAAGTGGAGGGAAAGAATTGTTGTTGTTTCGATCCAGCGGGGTTTGGGCTCTCGCCCTTCGGACCAAAACCATGTCGTGGTAACTGCTTGTTTTCGGAAGTTGAGCGAAAGAATTAAAAAAAAAAAAAAAACAAACAGCAAAGAACTAAAAATGCACCAACAACGTTGTAGCCCCTAAAGTCATAACTGACTAAGGGAACGCGCCCCTGATGTGATCGCCCTCAGCTTCTTTTTTCATTGGTGTTCCTTTCGGTCTGTTCTTTTCTCCTCTGTTTGTTGTGAGAGCTTCCTTTCGCCCAATCTGAGGTGGCTCCGTAGGGAACATCGCCACTTGGTGCAATCGTCAGCTTCATTCTCACAAGCTGCTGGATTTATATCCAGTGCATTCATGTCTCTCTTGCACACATACACAATAAGATGCCCCACATATGATGTCAAACTTAGTCATAACATTGTCTATTTACATTAGGCCTATGTATAAAAATTACTTTATCATGACATATTATATGAACTTTTTAGTCTGATTACATGCTCTAGCATCCATAAATTTATTATCGGCATCAGACCTTCCATTATCATCCTCGGTTTCCGAGGACTCGATATCAGACTCCTGCTTCGCTATCCTGTGGATAAATACTACAATCTGAATTATTATCAGTATCTAGAATTTCTTCAAATAACTTTCTAGCTTGCCCTGAAGTTAATTCAGAGGTCTACCAGAAGCAGTGGGTGTGGCCATTTGATCTTATAAAATATACGCTTTAAAAATCTTAAATTAATATCAAACCACAAAAACACGTTCTCTCTTAAACACACGAGTTATTTTCTAGAAAGGTCTTCCTGTCGGAAATAACAAATTGGGTTGTTAAAAATGGAAAACAGTTCTAGAAAGGAGCAAAAGATACGAAATACGAAATAACGTTGATCAGGTCAAACAGGTCGAACCGGAAAACCGATAAAACGTTGATCGGGACTTAAAGAGTTGAAAAAAAAAATAGGGAAAAAAAAAAAAAAAAACGGGAGGGGGAAGGCAGTTTAGTGAGCCTAGGTCTCAAAAAATATTTTTTTTAAAAGAACGAACGAACTATGGCCGGGGATAATTTTAAAATTAGTTTGAACTTCTGGAAATGTGAAGAACATAGCTTTCCCACACGTTTTAGCTTACGAAAATGTGGGAATAGGAAAGTAGCTAAACATGGCAACAAAACCTGACTAATAGACATAACAGGCTATTTTCTTATTGTAACCATTCAGTGAACAGGTTCACATGTTTCGTTCTCAGATACCTGACCACGTAATATTTAAGTAGGCTTTAGTACAGTGTACGTTATGTCATTAAAAATTAATTCTATTTATATCACTCCCCACTTGTCAAATTGGATGCTGACCTTCGATGACGAATGATTTATATTAAATTATATAAGACATCGATGGGATAGTTTCTATTTCTGGCTGTGAGGAGTTTGATTGCCAGGAAGAAGTAGCCAATAGGAAAGTGGACACTAGACACAGTATTAAGGTCTTTGTCTTGTTTGGACTGACCTATACTGTTTAATAGGGAACAACAGAAGTGATTGCGTCTTTAATAGGCTGGACCGCCCATGGTAAATTTCCGGTGTTATGTCTTGCGGTTCGCACTAGTGACCCGTCATCGAAGCATCATTTTTTGGTGATGCCTAGATGGCAGGGAGGATAGTGTGATTCGCTTGCATAGCTAGGCGGGGTTGTCGCACGGAAGGTCCAGGGTTCGAGTCCTGGGTAAGCCACTCACGTCTGTTGTTTTTCTGTTGTCTAGTGTTCTACTTCTTTATTTCTTACGTGTGCCTGAAAACATACTTTTATGTTTGTCTAATATTTATTTACTGTTTACAGGCCTCGGGTTTCCCTTCCTTATGTATTATAAATGTTTATACAATACCAAAAACCCACCCTCTGTCCTGTACTTACTGTTCTAAGTCTACTATCATTTACTAGACACAGTATTAAGGTCTTTGTCTTGTATGGACTGACCTATACTGTATAATAGGGGAACAACAGAAGTGATTGCATCATAATAGGCTGGACTGCCTATGGTAAATTTCCGGTGTTATGTCTTGCGGTTCGCACTAGTGACCCGTCATCGAAGCATCATTTTTTGGTGATGCCTAGATGGCAGGGAGGATAGTGTGATTCGCTTGCATAGCTAGGCGGGGTTGTCGCACGGAAGGTCCAGGGTTCGAGTCCTGGGTAAGCCACTCACGTCTGTTGTTTTTCTGTTGTCTAGTGTTCTACTTCTTTATTTCTTACGAGTGCCTGAAAACATACCTTTATGTTTGTCTAATATTTATTTACTGTTTACAGGCCTCGGGTTTCCCTTCCTTATGTGTTATAAATGTTTATACAATACCAAAAACCCACCCTCTGTCCTGTACTTACTGTTCTAAGTCTACTATCATTTACTAGACACAGTATTAAGGTCTTTGTCTTGTATGGACTGACCTATACTGTATAATAGGGGAACAACAGAAGTGATTGCATCATTAATAGGCTGGACTGCCTATGGTAAATTTCCGGTGTTATGTCTTGCGGTTCGCACTAATGACCCGTCATCAAGCATCATTTTTTGGTGATGCCTAGATGGCAGGGTGGATAGTGTGATTCGCTTGCATAGCTAGGCGGGGTTGTCGCACGGAAGGTCCTGGGTTCGAGTCCTGGGTAAGCCATTCACGTCTGTTGTTTTCTGTTGTCTAGTGTTCTACTTCTTTATTTCTTACGAGTGCCTGAAAACACATCTTTATGTTTGTCTAATATTTATTTATAGGAAAGTGGACCAAATTCTTATGCTGATTTGGTCTGCATGTCTATGTCGTTTACTGCCATTACTTGAGCGTTGATCATCGGGGGGATTTTCAGACAGCTTTCAATCTCATTATCTTTTTACTCTTCATGCATTACTCTTAAGCTCCCGAAGGAGCATACGCCTTCAACGAATTCAAGCGAAGTTCTACTATCATTTGTCGGTCGCTCACGATCTTTTCATATTTTTCCCCCCTTTTATTTGTCCCCAGTTCTCTTCTCCGTGTGTTTTTCAGATTCCTCTAACTCTCTTATCCTCGGACATTCCCAAGTAAGGACCACCTTGTAATTCTATCAACAAGTTTTCTCATATTTGTTTCTTAGCTATCGGTAGCGTCTTTTTCTCATCCCTTGTTCCACTGGCACTTGTCTGGTACTTCCAAATGGGTGGTCTTGCATATCATGTCTTTTAACTCGTGTTGTCAAATTAAAAAGGAATTAATGAATTAATTAACTGTTTGCCGCATTTCTATGAGACACGAACCAATCACTCAGAAACGCGTGTTTTTTTGTTGTTTATATCTGATCGTGATTCTGTTTAGCGAATTATTCCTGGATTGCATTTGATGTAAATGGTAGCTGAATATTGGTAAGCACTGTGTTTTCCTGTTACTTATAACAGAAGAAGGTCTTCTGGTAAGGAGGCATAAGACGCGACGCTGGGAATGTCGAAATGAGCCTGGGATACTGGCTAACCTTTTTTTCTTCTATGAAAAATGTCCAGATTTCGCACCTGGAATGTGAAAACGCTATATCAACAAGGTAAAATGTCACAGGTGGCAGCAGACAGGAAAACCATAAAACTTACACCCTGGTTCTATGCAAAACAAAATGAACGGAAATAAAAAGGAAGAAACCCAATTCTGAAGACATCGTGCTCTTCTCATGACTTGAAGAAAATTGTTGTTGTCGTTGTTTAAATAGGGCTGCGGAGCTTCTCGCTTTTTAGCAGCCAATACCAAGTTGGTATTATCTACACTGTAGATCTAGGCTTTTCCTGTGGCTCTTCTGCCATTCCGAAATGTCTTGAGTTGAAGTAATGAGCTCCAGTTTCTTCAGCTTGGCTTGCATTTAAAGGACCGTCACTTGTGGTCGCAGGCTAGGAGTAAGAAGTGTATGGCATACTGTGCATTCCCCGCCATCCAAGGGGGCTCTTCAACTATGCAGAGTTAAAATACTGTACTCTGGTTCTGGGCTCTCCCATAGAATTGTCACGTCCTGCACAGAGCCACTTCTCAGCTTCCCCTGCCTATCACCGGGTCCAAAGTGAGATCCTTCTGCATGCAGTCAACCAAGTCTAAGCCAAAGAATTACGCCTAGGACTCAAGTGACTTCTCCAAGCTTAGTGTTCAATGCTGGGTTCTCAACAAGCTTCACCACAGGGGGAATCCCTGGAAGTGTGTTGATGATTTCAAGAGTTAATAAGGATGAAATTAGCCTACATAGATTCATTTCCACGTACATATATTGTAGCATTGTGCATAGCTGGTGGTCATTTCAGGATGACTCCAGATATACCTCCACGCATACTTGAAGAAGATGAAAGCGCACACTATAATGAAGGAGGGACTTTAATGCTGTCAAAGGAATCACAGAAAGCCCTCACAGAATGGGGAAACAAAAGGTGCCAGACTATTACTAGCAATATTCAAAACGACAAAAGAGGAAATAAAGATGCACGTCATCTAGTGTTAAGCACCAAATAATGACAGGCATCAAATTTAACTATAAAAGTAGAACAGGAGTAAGAATAGACAGACCTATGGAACTGAACAATTTAGTCAAACAGTATTTAACAAGAACAAAAGTTAATGTAATTGGGAAGGTGACGGTCTGATGATGTTCTTCCAATACATATGACTTATGGCATGTGAAAGTCAATTAAATATCTATCGGGAAACAACAAGCCTATATACCCCTGAATATTAATTTTGTGTAGTGTTTTTTGTTTTTGTATTTGTTTTATCTCGCTTTTTTTTTTTTTTTTTTTAAGATACAAGCAAAATTGGTATTTTGATTTTCCGCATTTACAATGATTTGACAGATGTGATGCCACTTTCCCGTATCTTCAGTTATTCGTCTTATTTGGAATTGAAAACACTGTATGTCCTAATTATAACCCATCAGAGGTTGAACGGGATATATTTTTCATCGTTAAAATAAAAAAATAAAAAAACAGAAGAGTCCGCGGAAAAATTTTACACCAACTACAAAATACCATTTAATGGGCGTGTAACTGGATACCTTACCCCTTACAAAATATCATGGATGTGAAAGAGAAGAAAAAGTTTACTAATGAACGATCGTGAATGCTCACAATTTTGTCTGATGTCAAAGGTCAAGCAACTGAGTCAAACGGTCATACGAAACGTGAGGGGAGAAAGATCGAATCACAGGGCATAGTGATTTTGGCTTTTTATAAGCGCCAGATGTGTATGCTGGCGAAATGTGTCGGGTACACATGTTTGTTTCGCAGCGATGTTTCCTGGATCTTAAAGTTTTATTTGTTGTGGACACTGAACATCAGTAGTATTTATCATTAATAGAACTCAGTAGTTCTACGATTTTTCAAGAGATTATGGAAATCACATCAAGATTAGTGCGTACGTTTGGTATAATCCGAGTTTATTGGAGGTGTAAAGATGCGTGAGATTGGCCGCATGTGTTGCTGTTAGGTTGATTTGAAGCAGAAGTCATCGAAGAACTGTCAGTAATATTGTGGTCATTGATATTTGTATGCCAAAATCAGATTATGTAGTAATGATGTCCTGATTGTTTTTAGAATCATGTACAAGTAATGGTTGTCATAAACTTTCAACGGAGATTGTGAAGCTGCCCGTCTCAGAGTTGAGTTATTCATGCTGTCATTCCCACGTTGTATGTCATTATCGTATTGAATTGTTCCTTAGACGTGGTTTTGGTTTATGTCACTGTAGTAAAATCTGTGAGATAATCGCTTATTTCAGTAAGATTTTAGTCTTATGATGAATAAATACACCAGCCCTCAGGTGTCTGACTGGTTTCATCTTCAACGCCAGTAGGGCGATGCCTTTCGTGCAGTGGGAATGCTAAGAAAATGACCCGCCGTAAAATCAAACACGCTTTTAGTTTCGGTTTCGAAAACGTACAATAAACCTTTTAACATCTCGCCGATCTGCTGCACGAAACGGGGGAAAAGCTTGTAATTAACGACTTGCCAGAACTGTGAGACCAAACTGGCGTTTGAATTAACGTAATATGTTAACTTTAACACTAACATTTGTAGTAATTCGAACAGTTCTCAGTAGTAAGAATGAGACGATTGTAATAATTAACGCAAAGCACTACCAAAGTTTTGAAAAACCCCTCTTCGCTCTGCAAGCGGTCTCTTTAATATATACACGCTGTGGGCAAAGCCAGCAGAGGCAAACACACAGACAATTTTCCAGTTGCTCCTAGCGGTAATATTCTGACGTCACTCAAACTAGTTGGTTTATTTGAATAGTGAGGAAAATGTTAGAGACGGGGGGAAGATGGCCGACTTGTGTAAAATTTATGTTTGACGATTGACAGTGACAAAATTGAAAATCTAAACCATATTGAAACTGACCATAAAAATCATATGGTAGTATAGCTTAGAGTCCCCTGAGCAAAAATATGTTTAAAAAAAAATATGGTAGTCCAAGTATTAGCCAAGTTATAGAGATAATACTAAATGTCTATGAACGCTTGACCGGACAGACTGTTGTTCTTGCTCGTTACACATAACGTTAGTGGGGACGCTAGTTAAAAAGAAAAGAGGCATTGTAGTAATTCAAATTCTATTAGTTGGTATAAGAGTATAGGAGTAAAAGGGGAGAGATAGGAAAAATGTTAACTAAAACGAAACATCTTTTTCTATTGGGCATAACTAACGCGGACTGACCAATGGGTTAAGAGGCACATAGTTTGTTTGGAATTGTTTTTTTTTTCAAACTAAATTCAAAAAGTTGTAGTAGTGCCTGCTTTCATTGGTCGGCTCTAATAGATATTGGCAAAAGGCATAGTGGTCTCGTGGCCATTTGACTAGAAAATGTTATTCAAACAACTACGTTGAGATCAGATGTGATAACTTGTAAAATTAAATACTAATTCACTATCTGGACGGGGCAGAGCCAAACTGAGGCCATATTCTTTGCCAGTCAACGTTATTTGTGACATATTTCTTTGAACTAGTGGTAAGAATGCTTTATGTATTTACAAGCTTGATTAAAACTGAAAAAGTCAGATACTGCTGTGGAAAAGTGAAGGACATGCCGGAAGCAAACATTATTGAGTCCTCACATTGAACTGTATTTGACTGTTGCATATTAATATGATTTTGTATTAATATTTTGTATTGGAAATGTTAGGAAGCCTCTGTGTTCTATGAACACTTTTCAACATGCCTAGAGCGTTTTTAAGTTAGAAAAGGAAAAGAAAAGAGAAAAAATCATATAAAAGGAGATGTGGTTACTCCACGTTATTGCATTGAAGCAAACTATGTAAAAGTACAGTGGCGTATCTGCCATAGGGGCCTGTGGTGTGGTCACAGAAGGGTGTGAGTCATAAATTAGGGGCTGATGCACATGAATGCACAAGAGGCTGACCCCATACCGTCATGTATATATATAGGGATAAGAAGTTGTGATCAGGTTGAAAAGGACAGGGTGTCTTTTTATTGCAGAGTTTTTATTTCCTGTTACCATCCGGTGACAGGAAACCTGATGAGTGGGTGTAAAGTCTCCATTATAAAGTTTAAGCTGTCAGCTGATAGCCTGAAGGAGCTTACGTGTGGGTGCTGATCTACATTGTCTCTACATTGATATACTGACTTATATTCGACCTACGAAGAATCCCAGGTGACATGTTATCAGCTGGGACCTCTGACATTTCATCCTAAGAAAATAATTCCTATCAAAATAACATTGAATTATATGGGGCGTGATGAAAACAACAGCTCCTCATAACAAATGACAATCACTAGCAACTATTAACGTTTTATTCTGTGAATACACCTACAGGAACTCTATATTAACAATATATTCATAGGACCAAGAGTCCATATTTTTAGTTAAAACATTATATGTAAATATATTTCCTCATTTTCAAAGACCTGTCCAAAAGAAGTTGGCGGGACAGGCAGATTAAATTGTATAAAGAAAAAAAACATTCAAATTTTTAAAAGAAAACTTTAACCACCGTCTTATTCATTTTATATAGTGAGTTAAAGTGTATTGTGTTGATGTACCATCATCTTCATTTCACCCCTAGACACTAGAGACATCATACACCAGCCACTAAAATCAAAATACGGACTGTGTGAGATCTAGGGAGGTAGCGTTAGGTTCCCTGATCAATATATCATCATCATCATTCTTTTATAGTCAGGGACCTACATGTGCTTGACCTCACACAGTTACCACAGACACACCTATCTTTCTTGTTAGGTATAACATCTTAACCTCCCCAGCAAAAATTACATTTGCTACAGTCATAATGAGATTTTTCTCTGTGTTCTCAATCAGAAAGTGAGACCATCCTTTATCTGAGAGAGCGTTTTTCACAAGAAATCTACCTGACCATATTTTTTTTTTCCATTCATTTTCGTATTTAAATTTGCCGCCTTCGTTCAGAACCGGTTTGCAGATTATTACTGAAAGGACATCTTGGTTCGAAACTAAATTTATTTACATATAAATTAGTGCAAACACGAAACTTAAATTTGCCGTGGGAAAGATTTTGAATCCAACAACAGTGAGCAATCTCTAGAATTGGTGACCATACTGAAGACCCAAGTTAAAAGGTGTTTGATTTCTAGATGTAAGTATGAACTCCCCAAAACTGAGTCGTGTGCCTGAAACACAGGAGCGTCGAGTGTAAGGAAATCTTTTCCGGAGAGGCAAGGTTATACTATGATTTTTGTCTCGTCAAGTGGTTTAAAATTTACATGCTCTCAAGATCATCAAACAGTATTGTCCGATTGTAATAGTAGCCACGCAACGAACCATGTTATCTAGTGTTTGCTTTTACCAGAAAAGAATCGAAATGCGACAAAATGGGTGTCGTAGACTTTTTAGATAGGGGAATTAAGACTTGGGTTGGTCCCTTCTGAATAGGTTAGAATAGGTGATAGACACAGTGAGAGTTAGTAAAAGAAATAGATTCCACGAGTGAGATGATAGAATGTGATATAGAGGCTGTCTCTGAAAGCGAAAAAAAATTCTTCTCTCTCTCACCTATCTTCTACGACAGCTTTACAGCGTCAGACAGTCTAAACACACACATACACACATATATATATATATATACACAGTACTTTGCAAAAAAAATGGCAGTCATATTTTCGCAACGCAGCACACTCATAGAAGCAAATAATAATAAAAACTGTATGTCCAGAGGAAGATTGGTATCTCCCCTATCTATTAACAGTTGTTTCAGTACAATATAATGTTGCCTTCTCCAGCAAGGCAAGCCTGGATGCGGCGAGGCACACTTCCCACAAGTGTTTGTAGGTAATTGTGAGTCAGACTGTCCCAGTATTTTTCAGCTTCCTTCTTCAATTGTTCAACGTCTCTGAGTCCATTCTTTTTTAAATGATTCTTGAGTAGTGCCCAAACGTTTTCAATTGGGTTTAGGTCGGAACTGTTGCTGGGCCACTTCAGCACTATCACATTCTTCTCTTGCAGCCATGCTTTGGTGGTATGAGCTGTATGCTTTGGGTCATTGTCATGTTGAAAGGTTCACCCATCGGAATACATGACCTGCATAAATGGCAGAAGGTGTCACTCTAGTATGTCGATGTACCTTTCTTTCGTGAGAATTCCTATGAAAACACACAGTGGGGTGGCACCTCATGCTGACACCCCTCCCCAAAGATGGAATTTCTGGGTATGTTTCGGTCGCTGGTACACAGGCGTTACAGAGTCTTTCGTCCAAATATTTATTTGAGAAGGATAAGACCAAACAGAACATTCATCTGAAAAAATCACATTGTCCCATGACAATTTTTTGTTTTCGTGGCATCAGTTCAAGTGCACCTGTTTGTGAGTCTCTGTGAGCAATGGCGACGAAATTACCCGCTTTTTTGTGTAATTCATCCTGTGTAGCTCCCTGTTGACAGTAGCATTAGATACCTCTGAGCGTCCCAACTCGATCATGCGCTGCCGTATGTTTTCTACACTCTTCATTGGCCCAGCCCGAACGATTTGGGCGAGACGCCGATGGTCCTTTGTGTCCAAAATTCTTGGCCTCCCACTACCTTCTTTTCGCTCGATTCCATTACCTGCTTTTAATTTACTCACAACTCTGTAGACAGTCCGCTCAGGAATGTTCAAGGTTTTAGAAATGTTGGAACATGTTTGATTTCCTTCATTCTAAAGCTGTGAAATTAACATACACTTTGTCTTTGTATCCATTTTCTGCCACTAGCATTATAAATTGTCGTCTGTTCTATTATCAAGGGACTGTACTCTACGCTAATTTTTTTTTTACTTTTGGTAGTGTTTGCTCACTTAAGTGGAGTGCAAATTTGGGGCAGAACATGCATATTTAATTAAATTTCAGCATATTTAGTTGAGCAATATGACTGCCATTTTTTTTGCAAAGTACTGTATATATATATATATATATATATATATATATATATATATATATATATATATATATATATATATATATATATATATATATATATATATATATATATATATATAACACCTATATTTCTATCTACTCACGGGCACGCACATACACGTGACGACAGTTCAACACACAGACGTGGGAAAACTATAACAATGATTATATAAATATTTAGAACGAGCTGAGCAACACGCTGATTAATTCCAAGGGAAATTTTAATTATCATTTAAAATTTCTTCACAGCACATAGAAATTACATCAAACATATACAAATAGTCATAAAACTCAAGGAATTGCTACAAGAAATGATAGCCCCGGTATGATATTAACTCTAGGTTTAGCCCACAGCCCCGTTATGAGACAGATGATGGCCCAAAGAGTCACAAATACATATGGTTAGGGTCTAATATTGTCCTTCAACATGAACAATTTAATTAAGCAGCCAATCTTCCGTAAGGGGATTGTAAAGTGGGTGAATCAATAGTTATCAAAAAAAACTCACTCAGTCCACTTTCACTCGGTTCTTTCATCAGGGTACCCTGGCACACGTGCTTACCTAAAAACTTGATGTTGTTCACAGTCTGGCGCAACCTTAGGACACTTCTCTATACGGTGAATCTGTATTCTTTGGATAAAGTGAATCCCAGCTCTACAATTACAGGTTTCTTCCACTGTTTTTCGAGGAGCATTCACTTCACCAGTTATGTTTTGAGATTACTGTTCATGTCACTTAGATCAGTTAGGGTAAGCAAGTTTGAACGGGCACACAGAGTCAAAACACGAGAGTTTCCTTCATTTGGGAAAAGCTGACCAGTGGACAACTTCTTTTAACAGATAGTCTTGGTTCACTATCCACTCTTTCAATACTTGTCGGGAATATTAATGTTATTTCTTGTAATTATTCTCGCCGCCCGGCAGCATGTATATTTGAGTTTATTGTGAAGAAATAAAGTCTGGCTCAAAGGCCCAGTATAAACATTTAGTCTTTAGAAAACCGTTGGTGGGATTGGTATTACTGTCTATCTCTGATGGCACATGCACTGTCAGACCAGTATTACTTGAAACAACCCACGTGGTTAAAGATAGGAAATGTCTATTCTTCTCACAAGTATGTCTCTTTACTGCTAAACGCCGGCAAGTTTGGATCACCCCAGTATTCACTGCATAAAATGGAAAAAAGCACATATAAAATAATTATACCTACTATGTATAAGGGTATAACTTATATTTTAAACTGCAAGCGTAGAGCTTATCATTTAACACTTCCCGTGAAATAAGTTATATTATAAAATCAATCATCATGAATTTAAAATACATATAAATATATTTCGTCAACACTCATGAGACATCTAGCAGTTATAGTTTGTTTAGAAAAATATACTCGACTGAGTAGTTAGCAGTTAAATTAAATTCATTATGGCTACATGCTTGTTAAGCTAGAAATATAATTTATTCTGCTTTCCACTGTATGCGTCACTAGAAAATAATACATACTTATAAATTTAATCACTCTGTACAAAAGAACTAGTAAAATGAAATCGGCGATTTAACACTTAATCACTTCATAAATACTAGATATTATATAGTTATAATATTTTACCTCACACAGAACTACGTATCACAACGAAACTGAGAGACATCACTTATAAGTTTAAGTGTTCTAGAACGAAGTGACCACGTCTACTGTAAAATGGAGAATGAGTGAAGTTAGTTTCAAACTCGAGCCAATATCTTAAAATTAGACAAAAACCCCAACTTCTTTCGCAAAAGAAATAATCTCCCCTTTTACGTGTAAAACACCTTACGTCAGCTTAACCGCGTGTCGTAACTGCCATCAGTGACCGAGAGTGCGCGTGTGAGTTTCAAATCTCAGACAGCCCGTCTGCAGTGCGGAGCGATTTTTCACGCTACGCCGGGCTATTTTGACGAAAAACTCTCATGCGTTGCTGCAAAATGTAGACAATCCGTCTGCCTGCCATGTCCGACGGAGCGAATTCTCACACCCCAGGCCCAGAAATCTGGTCGGGCAGCGCTCTGACCGGGAAAACTGCAGACGAATGTCTGGCGAGAACCGTATGTTCACAGCTATCGTTCGACCCGCAGAGACTGACATCTACGTAATACCATCACTAGTGCGATTCTCAGTTTTGAGAAAAGAAACAACGTTAAGGATGGGGAAGAAAAAATATATCTCGCAAACGAATGGATGCGAAAAAATACAGGAAAATGTAAAGAAATATAGAGGATACGGGTGAAAGAATAGGAAGAGGATAATAGGCAATTTAATGATCATAACCTATGTGACAATGGGCCCGTCACGCGAAAAGATTCATATAGTATTCCTGCTTAGAAGCACGCCGTCTTTTACAAGACGTTTGTTCTTCAACGGGTGATGAGTCCTTTACGTCGCTCTCAGACTGCATTATCTAACAAAGGATAGGTTGGCAAATAAGGATATCTGGATAACAATAATATAAAGGAAAATAATTGTGTCCACCTGCTCGGACACACACATCGACATATAGACACGTGCAAAGAAGTAAGCTATTGCCGAAGTCCCCAACAATCATAAACACTATACAGTACAATCCAATAGCTACATAACACGTGCTAATTCTTCAATTGTGACATCATCTGCGACAGAACGACATGCTCAGCAGCCCTAGTAAATCAACAACAGATGCGCACTCAAAAATGAATCATAAATTCAGCAATGAAACATCGCCAAGACAAAATTATTGTGCACTCCTAAATATATTTGTAATCATCGTTTGTTGACTACATTGGAGTTTTTAGACCACAGGTATGTTATATTGGACATGCGCGCACCTTGTGGATAAAATTAACCAGGTGTGCCTCGCCAGAACGAGGAGGAAAGTCCTATAATTTATATAGATCTCTGGGTTGCGCTACAATACCTTTCACTCCCTCTCTCTCTAAATACGAGGTATATATACAGAGTCGGCTCTAGAGATTTCTAAAGGGGGTCGATGTCTCGTGTTACAACATGAAAAGGTCTTTTTTTCAGGGCAAAGGGTTCTGGTTTTGGTTTAAATGACTAGGCCTATCTTCATTGCACATGGATAACTCCATCAGTGCTCCGATGTCCTCCCTATAGATCACACAAGGAGGATCTCAGCACAGTGCACGCACTCCGTAGCACCGGCGAGAATCCCAATGTGTGTCTTTACCTCTTCTTCGTACACTCTCTGCTTAAATTTTTTAAAAGAAAGCAGTCGACAGTTTGAGGCATTTTTTTTAAAAAATAACATTTTGACGAGGCGCGTCCCGTTCAACCTAGTCGATTATATTATAGCACAGGAGCAAATATAATAGACCTTTAGGTCTGATAATCTTATAAGTTTGACGCTATTTGAATCTCCGTAGAGCTTTTGTGCATAGACCATTTCCAACTGCCGAGCGGTTTTTAACGTGCGCAACTTGCACACGGGACCTCCTATTTTTTTCACCCGTATCCGAGAAGGCAGGGCATCCGATCTGATTACCAAATAGACCCGGGGGAAGGGGGGGGGGGGGGGAAGGGGAGTATGACATCATTATGACCACTGGTTATGAAAAAAAAAAATTCCATAAATTATATTCCCTCTGCTGGGAATCGAACCCTGTACCTTTAGAATTCGAGACGGACGCCATACCTCTTAGCCATTCCGACCCCTCCAGGGCATGAGGAAGAACTAAGAGCCAGATGGATAGATAGTATTACAGAAATTCTACAACTAGAAGAGCAGACAACAGCCAATGAACACACTTTGCTCAGGAGCGAAAACTTTAGCTCGATACGCCGTTCACAGCAACAGTGGACCAATTAAAAAAAAGTGACATGACAGATATAGTTTAGGTCCATCTGTGGCAAGACGACTTCTTCCTCGTTCACCTTCGGACTTCCACATTAGTGACTAATAAAGGCAGTAGTCAGCTCAAGGTTCTTGACATCTCTAAACAGTTTTTCGTGAAGTGAAGTAGATTGCTGCCATATGCTACTCCGTTTACTGATGAATGTTGGGCAGGACTGCAGCAGATATTCGGCTATCATGAGATCTGTTGCAATAATCCTGTACCTATGGTATAGGTGGTAACTCAATCTGATGTCTCCAGTGTGTAGCCAGAAAATGATAACCTGGTCCCGCCTAGATATCTGACGATAGGCGTCATTCTTTATATGGCCTGGGTGTTCTCTTTCCTATCTGAACTTAATATGACTTTTATAGTTGTTTTTGCCGAGTCCTAAGTGGTCGGTATGTAACTTTGTTGTAGCGCTCCTACTTCCTTAGCAAGTTTGTCTGCCTCCTCGTTCCCTGGAATGCTGCAATGGGATGGTATCCGCTGCACTGTGCACTTGTTGAAGCATTTGACCAGGCTTTCAAGTAAGTTTATCAGATAATTGTAATCCCTTGGCATGGTGGCTCTTCAGGGCTGTTATTACTGAGCGGGCATCTGTCAAGATTACTATTTGTTTTTCTGCATGTGCTTTGCATTCAGTAAGAGTTTCCGTTGCCCGTTTCAGGGCCTCTGCTTCAGCATTGTGGCAAGACAATAAAGAGCGTAAATATGTTTATATAGAGCGTCCGATTAACAGAGTGATTAGAGCGCTGGTCTATCGCGGCTAAGGTGCCGGGTTGGAATCACAATACCGACACGCTCCGGTCTACCCAGCTGTAAATGGGTACCTGACTCTGCATTTTGAGTTAGGAAAGGAAAAGGCAGCGAGGAAGGTAACTGGTCACCCCACCTCTCGATGCTCAACCTAATATGGTGAAGTCTCTAACACTTCATTCCTCTACGGCAGTATCTGCTATGGGACTACCTTTAACTGTTTTATGTTTATATGTATGTGGATGTATGTATGTACGTACGAAGAGTGTATGTATCAATGCTGTCAGCTCGAGTAGATGGACTCAAACTCGAGTCGGACGTAAGTCACCATAAGGGCTCGATCCGCGACTAGACTCGAGTTTTTTTTTTCTTTTAACTAGCGACTCGACTCGACTCGGGACTTGGCAGTTTCGTCCAACTAACTTCACCGTACTCATTCATAACGCACCTCTACGGAGAAACTGAAAAGGTTTTGTTCAAGTCGATAAAATATGTATGTTCCAACAGAGTTTGAGCTAATGAAAGCAATGAGTAAATAAAATAATAAAAACAGAGATTATTATTGTTTATAGCGATGGGTGTCATTATTCGAATAAAAAAGCGATTGTGTCTATAAAAAGCTTTAGATCACACATGAGACGACTTGAGAGCTAATGGTAGGGATTTGATATTCGACTTGAGACTTGTACTAAGAGACTTGAGACTTGTACTAAGAGACTTGAGACTTGAACTAAGAGACTTGAGACGTACTAAGAGACTTGAGACTGTACTAAGACTTGTACTAAGAGACTTGAGACTGTACTAAGAGACTTGAGACTTGTATTAAGAGACTTGAGACTTTTACTAAGAGACTTGAGACTGTACTTGTTTAGAAAGCATTTCTTCTCCTTCTTCTTACCCTCTCAGACGTCTACTTGAATTTCAAGTTCAAGTTTAGAAATCATTGAAAGCAATTCTGGTATGTATGCATGAGTATATTTGTGGATGTGTATGTGGTTTGTCTGCGTACATACATAAATTATATGCGTGACTGCATGCGTTTGTGTACACTGTGCTTTGACGTCTAGTTCCGGTCTGGGAGCAACCAGGCACATCATTGACATCCGCACGCGACGTCCCACATTTTTCCTACGCAAATGGCCTTGAATTTAATCAGACAATGTGACCAGCTCTCGCGAGCCCACACAAACAGTATCATGTTTTAAAACTTCTTTCTCACATAAGTCATTTCTGAAATCTTATTTACATAGGCGTATCATACAATTTAAACAGCATAATATGGTGTCTAGCTACGTGGGCGCAATGATGGGAGTTGAAAAGTAAAACAGATAACGCTGCTGAGAAAGTCAGAAGGTTGAGGGAGTGTCTACTTAAAAGTGTTTGTACGTAAATTCAACGCTAGCAAGAAAGACCACATTTTAACCACTTTTCTTTAAAATCATCTGCTCGTTGTATATTTGTCGCGTTTAATAAAAACTTACGCTTAAAATTTGCTAACTTCCCTGCACTGTTCAGAACTGGAACTTTGCATTCAAATCCCTCTCTTGGTACATCTTAATCTGTCAAGTTTTGACCAGCATTGAGCCAGCCGAGCGTATATAATAACTAAAACAATGTAAAATAAGATATAGATAACCCGGATTAAAGAAACGGTTTTAAAGTAAGGGAAACAGTAAAGTAAGATATATAGATTCTGTTTCTGGTATTTGAAGGGCGGGCGTCGGAGGGTGATTGGGTATGTGCTGATTAAATCAATATGTTTCCTTTTAGTAACGAGATCATGGAGTCTTTCTCTCTCTCTCTCTCTCTCTCTCTCTCTCTCTCTCTCTCTCTCTCTAAAAGGACCATCTTCATTGCACATGGACAACTCCATCAGTGCTCCGATCTCCTCCCTTAGATCACATAAGGTGGATCTCAGCACAGTGCACGAACTCTCTTGTTTAAAACAGCTCTTGCGATGAACAACTTTCTTGTGAACTTTACATTAGGTATTTAAAATTGTTAAAGCTCATTCGATTCCAGAATGAATTTTACTTTACAAACTAATATTTAATTATGACTCAAAATCATAAAACAAGCAGGGAAAAAGACAAGTTTTTTTAAATGAAAGATATGACGAATTATTGGCGGCTCGTTATAAGATGATAGTGGGGTCCATCCTCACATGAACTTTGAGAAAATAAAACTCCATTTCAATGTTTTAATAGTGACATATACCAAGTCTTGGTAGATATAATACAATAGCTATAATTCTACACTGAACCTTAATCAAGCTCTCTCTCTCTCTTTTCCACTCTCGCTATTGAGGACCTAGATTTATAATTGATGATCTTGTCAAACCATTTTAATCCTACTGTTCTACTCAAGCACCCATTTATGAATATCTGTAGCTTTTTGGTTGTTGTTTGCGAAGATCAACATCATCATTCATTTATTTCCCTTTTTACTCCTTAATGGAGCATGGGGGCTGCTACTATATCGGGTATCTTTTCAGGTAGCTGCACTAAAGCTTTTATGTCCTCTTACAGTGGTGGTTTCTTTAGTAATGTTTTTACACGATGATGTTGCCAGCTTCATATTAGTTGCCTGTTACGACATGCCTGAGGGAGTAGTATTCCTGCTTTTTCTTTGTCTCCTGGTAACTACACGGGGTGGGGAGGTCATAGGTTGAAAACAATACTGATGACTCACGGCATGTACATAGAACTTAAATACACTTAATATCTTCTTGATACCTGCAGCCTACACCATGTCATTCACACAGAAGCTATGATTTATAATTTCTTCGTCTTCTTCTTCTGCTATTGTGTCATGTTTGTTCAGTCAAACGTAACAGGTGACTGATTATTTGCTTTTTTTGTTTCCTTTGTGTCCTCGCAGCATTTCTCGTTGGGTTTGACTAGAATGACAAAAGTGATTTATATTTGAAGCTAGTATCTTTTTTATTTGTGCGACGGGGCGTTGAGGAAATATGTTAATAGCGTCACAAAGTAGTCGTTATAATGGAACCCCAACCACAAGAGATCAATCAATCAATCAATCAATATTCATTAGCTCCCAAAGAGCACATGCCTTCAACAAACGCATGCTAAGTGCTCCTATCACGTGACATCAACTCAAATTCTTTCCACCTTCCTCATCATTTTCACTTCTGTCTCAAGTTCTCTTCTCCATGTTGTTTTTAATCGACCTCTTCCTCTCTTCTTTCCCTGGGACTTCCAGAATAAGGCCTGCTTTGTAAGGCTATCAACATGTTTCCTCAATATGTTTCCTATCCATCGCCAGCGCCTTCTTCTCATCCATAGTTCCACCCGTGAGTTACCGTGGACCGAAAGGGAGCAACAAATAGTAACACTGTATCCTACCAGGCTGTGAAGAAACTAGTCCGTCCTCTTTTTCTTGTCTTCTATTCTCTCCGGCCGTCCGTAATCGACCTCCCTTGTAAATGCACTTTTTCATTTTCTATTGTTTACGCTTTCATCGATCGAGGTTATTTTGTTCCATGTTGTCGCCTAGCCCCATTTACCTGACCGCTTGACTTGTTTTTGATGCAACTTTTAACTGTTCGCTGTGAAGTTGTTTGCGTACTAAATTACCAAACAGACTTCCAGCGAGACGTATTGATTGAACAAACACATATGGACGGCATTTTAAGATAGCGTGTTAATTTTGCCAGATTGCAAAGGTGGTACACAAGGCGTCGGAAGATAGCACTTGTGATTTTGGAACACGGAAAGAAAGGTAATCGCTTCCTCCCAGGCTTTGATGTAATAAAAAGCTATAAGAAAGAAACTTCTTGGAGGAGATTATCAGTGATAGCTCTATGATGTAGTGAGTTTGGTAAACAGAATAAGTAACAACGGAAGTGACAAGACCTTATATGGTCATGGGGTACATGCAGATGAGTTGAAAATATTAAACTAAACTACTTCTGATTGGATCGTTCTCAAACGGACAAACGTGCTCGTGATAGCACAAATTTCGCTTATAATCAATTGCTTCACTGACTTCCAATTTCATCAAAGAGAAACGATAGACAGCAAAGAACACGGAATATTCCCAATATTTGTCTGGCGTGAGGACCAGAAGTGAACTATGATATTAGAAAGAAGTAACTCCAGACTTATCACTTAGCGTTCGAAGTTCTAGAAACTTACTTCAAGTGCACCCATTTAACAACCTGAAAGACGGCATTTTAAAAGAGTTGCCCGAAAATATTCAACGTTTACTATGCAAAAACCATTGTTTGCCCGATAATCGGGGTAAGTTGTAAAATGTACATTTTATCATTTTATATTTGCATTTGAAGCATATAAATGGCTTGTGGAGGTGCATATGAAGTTGGCAAAGTCATCACTTAAAATGACTTGACTCTTGAACCACCACTTCAAGAGCTGGTGACTGCTTTGTGCGGGCTTCATCACAAGGAACCAATAGAAGAGGTGGCTTTAGGCTCCAGAGGGAGCAGGGAGTTAATTATGATATCACAGTGTATGTATTTATTACACTAGCACTTTAGTATGTTGTATATATATATATATATATATATATATATATATATATATATATATATATATATATATATATATATATATATATATATATATATATATATATATATATATATATATATATATATATACACATTGTCGTGTAAGTTAATAGTATTGTTGCTAAGGACGTCACGAGTGTCCTGCAGGTGGCATCACGGTGCAGACAAACCACATGACGTCACAGTAGGAGTTTAAAGATGGCCGCCCTACTAGTGACATGCATCAAAGAGGAGCAGCGTTCTGTTATCCGGTTTTTGAGCAGGGAAGGGGTGAAACCTATAGAAATTCATCGGCGAATGAAGGTCCTGTACGATGATGCATGCCTGTCACTCCAGCAAGTGTACGAGTGGAGTAGGAAATTCCGAAATGGCGTGAGTTCTGTGACAGACTGTACTCGACCGGATCAGGCACACCGAGTAGTGACCCCAGAGTCAATTGCAGCAGTTGAACGCACTGTGATGGAAAATCGCCGAGTGACTGTGAATGAAATAGGCGCACCTGGACATCAGTTCCACAAAGTCTCTGCAAGGTGGGTGCCACGGCAGCTTACTCCAGAATTAATACAACGACGTGTTGATGCCTGTCAAGAACTTTTGCGGCGCTTTGAAGCAGAAGGTGATCGTTTCCTAGCAAGAATGGTTACTGGAGATGAAACCTGGGTTCACTACCACCAGTCTGAACCCAAGAGAGCGAGCGAGGAATGGCGCCATACCTCCTCACCGAAACCGAAGAAGGTCCGCTCGCAGCCATCTGCAGGGAAGGTTATGCTGACTCTCTTTTGGGATGAACGAGACGATATTTTAGAGCACTACATGCCCAGGGGGAACACTGTCACCTGTGCCACGTATACAGATCTTCTCAGGAATCATCTTCGACCCGCAATCAAATCCAAACGACGTGGACTTCTGAGTACAGGTGTCTTGTTGCAACATGACAATGCTGGGCCCCATACTGCCCGTGCAATGGTTGCAACCATCGAGGACCTACACTTTGAGTGTCTTCCACATCCGCTGTACTCGCCAGACCTAGCTCCAAGTGATTACTGCGTCTTTGGACCATTCAAAGAGACGATGGGAGGAAGAACTTTCAGGTCCGATGAAGAGGTGCAGCAGGTGGTGCATGAGTGGGTACACATGCGACCAAAAGAATTCTTTTCTAGAGGAATCCATGCACTTTGTAGGCGCTGAAGGACTTGTATAGAATGCAATGGTAACTACGTCGAAAAATGATAGTTTTGTGTCACCTTTTCATTAATAAATCTATTAAAAAATATTTAAGGTTTTCATTTGAAGCCCCCTCGTCTGTGTGTGTGTGTGTATATATATATATATATATATATATATATATATATATATATATATATATATATATATATATATATATATATATATATCAATTGTCTTTCGGTGACCAAAAACATTTTTATCCGATTCACTGGGGTCTAAAATTAATGCTCGATGATATTAAACATTCAATGGAAGATGAAATGGTAGATTGGAGGCAGAAGTCACCTGTTGTTCGTATCAGGAGGCCCAGTACTCAAAAAGAAGCATTTGTTTCCTCTTAGTTTGTGGTACAAGTTGCCAGCAATCGATGATAGACACCGACAACAAACGGATCTTGAAAGCCCTCGCAACCATAGAAGTTACCCAGGCCTTGCTACAATGGACGTGTTACTGCCACCATATTTGACGCCTGAAGAAAAGAACTAGTCCAAAGCACCTGTGGGAACCAACAGCGACTGAAGCAGACGCCAACTGATCCCACACCGTCTGCTAAGTAGCATGCAAGATCAGCCAATGGACATTTCCAATTGTATTCTCTCATCCACCAACAATTAATATCGTCCGATGATGACAAATACCATCGCTTCACTTTTTATGAACACCATTATTTGTTTTAATCTTTTTAACTCATAATTGATTATTCAACTATTTTTTTGTAAATATCAATCTAAAGTCGATTTAATCATTGTTGAGTGAAGTTGCACCTGCATGACTCAGTTTTGTATATACATAACTATACAAAATTAGTCAATTAATAGTTGCTGAATCACCTTCAGCTGGGAGCTCAGAAAATACGAGTCAGTATCTTCACATTGACTTCTCGCTTATCGCTGCTCTAAACGGAGTAAAGGTCTCTACCGAGGGACAATCCTATTGTTCATCTACATTTCTGGAAGGATACGAGAAAACCATGTAGTTTACAGTATTCGAGTATGGATGGACAGACGTTATTTGGAGATAAGGCGGCAGTTAGCAAATATGGAGTGCCCAAAAACACAGTCGATGTCAGTCTTGGTAAAGATTATCAGTAATAGATCTATGAAGTAGTGAGATGTAAACATGATAAATACCTACTGAAGTAGCAGACCTTATATAATAATGGAGTTTGAAAACAACATCTTATGTTGCCTTGTTGAATATTCTACACGTGGTTAGTGGGGGAGAAATCTCCACCCATATCAGCCACCTTGATGATGATTGGTTTGGCATTTCAAATGCTAAGATAGGTTGCTCTTGATTGGACTTCTAGTCCACGAAGCAATATGGGTAGGGAAGCGAAAATATTCGTTATAACATATCGCCTCGTAAGCCTACTTCACGGACTTCAAATGTCTTCAACGAGAAATCATGGACAGCAAGGAACACAGAATTTCAGCACCCAAATATAGGACAGGCCAGAGGTCCGGACGTGAATTCTATGATTAGAAGAGAGTAACCCCGGAGAAATTATTTTGTACCAAGTTCTAGGATCCTAGCTTAAGTTCTATAAGTTAGACACCAAACTCTCCTCAAGAGACGGCATCTTCAATTTACTGGCTGACAATATTCGGACGTTACCTATGCAAAAAGTCTGTGTTCGCCCGAAAAACTCGGGGCAAGTTGTAATATGTATTTTGTCATGTATAATTTGCTTGTGGATGTACAATGGCATATGAGGCTGGCAATTTCATCACTGTAAATGATTTGACACATGAACCACCACTGCAAGAGCTGGTGACTGCTTCGTGCGGGTTTCCTCATAAGGAACCAACAGCAGAGATGGCCCCAGACCCCATAGAGAGCAGGAAGTGGATGATGATATCAAGGTTACACAGTTATTTTACATGCGCTGTAGTAAAATTCATATAAATGAATATATTTTGCAAATGTTGTCTTCCGCTATCCGAACGCACTTTCATCCGTCTCACTGGAATTAAACGTAATACTCAGGGAGGGTAAAATATTCTGAGGACGATGGATGTGGTGGATGGAAGCGGCGAGCGCCCGATATATCAGGGACACCAATACTCAATAGAAGCATTTGCTTTCCGCTTAGTTTGTGGAACAAGTTTGTGTTACAAGTTGCCGGCAGTCGAGATACTAGCATCCGACGGGCCTTGAAGACGTTTGACTGGACAACCTATGCAGTTATCTCGGCCTTATACAAGAGATGTGCTGATGCTACAATATTTTCCTATTGACAAGAAGTACAGTCCGAAGCACCTATAGGAACCAACAGCGGCTGATATAGACGCCAACCAGCCGACCCCACACAGGAAGTTAGGTACCAAAACACAACCATGGGACATTTCAAATCTTTTCAAATAGTCCACCGCCGTCTAAACCATCCGACGATGATCAATATCATCTTTTCTTTTGTTTAAGCAACCTTATTTATTTTAAATCTCGTTAAACTCATAAGTGGTTATTAAACCTTTTGGTTTATAACTTTAAAGCTATAGTTGGATTAATCACTATTGAGTGAATTGTATGTCTGCACCCGTATGTGTTAAGAACAGAACCATATAGAACAACAAAGTTAATAGTTGCTGAATCACTTTCAACTGAGGGCCCAAAAACCACGAGTCAAAAATTACCTCATCGAAGGGGCGGGTGAATAAAAAGTTCATGACGGCGTAGATGATTTCAGTTGTTGTGCTTCCTTTTCTTTGACATCCTATGAGGCCCACTTAAATAGAAGCACCATTCTTCTATTTATATCTCTGCCAAGAGTAATCTTGAGTGAGTATATGAGGAGAACTGCCGTAAGACGGGGGTAAAACGATAGAATGAAAAAAACAATTACAAAAACACACAAATAGTAATACGTCTTACAAAGAGAAAGGATAGGAAAAACCTACGTTGCGGCCACAAGGCCTTCGTCAGGGACAGTTAAAGAAGAGACAGGAGGGAAATAAAGTAAGAATTAAGTGGAGAACATGAAACTATAGAAATAAGAGAAAAATACTCACTTAAGTGTTAGCACATTGTCACTGGATTGCCTCCCCTTGCTTTGCAGTAGTAGTCCACTAATGGTCACAACGCAAGCGTATCTAAAAGTAGATTACTCTTGGCAAAGATGTAGATAGAGGATGAATGGCGCTTCTACCGCAGGGGAGCCTTCACAAGATATTTCCAGAAGTCAAGAACAAACGCTGCTTCAGGGCTGAGCAAATTTGTTAACTTATTATCTGGTCCGTCGCCTTTTGTGAAGGGGTTATGCAATGGTTCTGGCCCATCAAGCCACCAGTTGGTGTAATCCAACGAATGCCCTCTTATAATTAATGGCTATATATATATATATATATATATATATATATATATATATATATAGATATATATATATATATATATATATATATATATATATATGTACACAACGGGCTGATCACCCGTTTGCCAGTCACTTCGATTACGGAAACAACAGCAAATGGGTTGATTTGCCGTTGCCCTAAAGACGCCACTAGGCGTGATGGGAAACAATGGCAAAGAAAACCTATCTGCTGTTGCCCTAAGACGCCACTAGGCGAAATGGCCACTGACTGCTTTGACGGTCGGTGGCTAAGGACGGAAGAAGAAGAATATATATGTACGTTTACTTTCATACATATAAACTGAATCAACTATTATTGTTTAGTTGAAAATAACGTACAACAAATATAATAGTTAATTAGTCTGTAACATGGGAAAATAAATATGGAAAATTGGGTGAAAATTGAAATTAAAGTTTCCTCATTGAGGTTTAGAATGGGCTTTAGAATGTCTTTGATTTTTGCTGTTGCCTGTTATATAAAACGTAGCTCCAGATGAGTCCTGCAGCTGTGGTCTTCGTCACTTCTTGGTGATGAGGGCACTTCTTCACTCAGTCTGTCCGATTTCGGCGGTTGGTGATGATGCTTTCTCTCACACTAGCTGCGTTTAAATCAGCCAAAAAGAAAGTAAATATAAACATCATTCAGTGTTATGCACCAACAAACGATAAAGAAGAATATGGGAAAGAAGACTGTTGCACCAGACTACAAAGTGTCTTGGACTATAAGAAAAGAAAGGACATCACAATTTTGATGGGGGACCTAAATGCGAAAATAGGAACAGACAACACTGGCTTTGAAGAAATCATGGGAAAGCGTGGATTAGGTATGATGAACGAGAATGGGGAACTATTAGCAAACTTCTGTGCTTCAAATCAACTAGCTATAGGAGGAAGCATATTTCCACATTAAAGAATACATAAAGCAAAATGGATATCACCAGACCACAGAACTGAGAATCAGATTGATCACATATGCATAAGCAAGAAGTTTAGGTCATCATTGCATGATGTGAAAGTATTTAGAGGAGCAGATGTTGTATCAGACCACCATCTTCTGTTGGCTAAAACAAAATTAAAACTCAAGAAATTTACAACAGCATATAGCTATAGACAACAGTATAATGTGGGATATCTAAGAAATCAGGAAATAAGAGAAAAATTTTCAATCATAGTATCCAACAAATACCAAGTACTCCAACAGCTGGAAGATGAAACAGATACGGAAGACCACTGGCAACAAGTAAAAAATATATGGAACGAAACATGTGAAGAAGTACTGAGAAAAAGAGAACATCAGCACAAAGCATGGATAACAACAGAAACCATTAGTAAGATAGAAGACAGAAAAAACAAGAAAGCAGATTTAAACAGAAGCAAAACCAGAAGCTCCAAAGCCAAGGCTTTTGAAGTGTACATAGAAGCAAACAAAGAAGTAAGAAGAAACATCAAAAGAGACAAGATGAAATATACTGATGATTTGGCAAGGGAAGCAGAGGAAGCTGCAGCCAAAGGAAATATTAGGGATATGTACAACAACACAAAGAAGCTAACAGGGAAATATAAGCAAGCAAATGGCCTCATTAAAGATAAGAATGGAAAATTGCTTAGTAATATACAAGAACAAATGAAGAGATGGACAGAACATTTTGAGGAACTTCTCAATAGACCATCTCCAACCAATCCCCCAGACATCCAGCCAGCAGAAAAAGAGCTACAAATCAGCTGTGAACGACCAAGTAGAGAAGAACTAAAGAAAGCCATAAAGCTTCTGAAAGATGGAAAAGCAGCTGGTCCAGATTGCATTCCAGCAGAGGCCATCAAAACAGATATTGATACCTCTACAGAGATATTATACAAACTACTTGGCAAAGTCTGGGAGAGAGAGAGGAAATACCAGCAGAATGGAAGGAAGGTTATCTGGTCAAGTTGCCAAAGAAGGGAAATTTACAAGAGTGCACAAATTATAGAGGAATAATGTTACAATCAGTGCCAGCAAAAGTATTACACAGAATCATCCTGGAGAGATTAAAAGAGTCCATAGACAAGCAACTGAGAGATGAACAAGCAGGTTTTCGACAAAACAGATCCTGTACAGACCAGATAGGCACATTGAGAATAATAGTTGAACAAAGTTTGGAATGGAATTCACCGTTATACATCGGATTCGTGGACTATGAAAAGGCATTTGACAGTGTAGACAGACAATCGCTTTGGAAATTGATGAGGCATTATGGAGTTCCCATGAAGATCATTAACTTAATAAAGAAGACCTATGAAGACATGACATGCAGAGTTCTTCATGAAGGACAACTTACAGAACTGTTTAGGATTAAAACGGGAGTGAAACAGGGATGCATCTTGTCTCCATTTCTTTTCTTACTAGCAATAGATTGGGTTATGAAAACATCGACATCACACAACAGAAACAGAATCCAGTGGAATCTGACTAAACAGCTTGATGATCTGGATTTTGCAGATGACTTGGCTCTTCTGTCCCATAACCATAATCAGATGCAAGAGAAAATGAAAATTCTCGATGAGAGGTCACAACATGTGGGCCTGAATATACACAGGGAAAAGACAAAGATTATGATAATAAATGCAAGAAATGATAACAAGGTTGAACTTGAAGAAACACCACTAAAAGATGTAGACATATAAGGAGGGGAAACCCGAGGCCTGTAAACAGTAAATAAATAAACAAACAACACACAAAGGATCGAACCAGGACCTTCCGAACGCTGGCAGAGTGGATAAGTGGCGATTCGCTACCGTGGCTAGGCGGTTGGGTGCCGTTCGGAAGGTCCTGGTTCGATCCTGGTAAGCCTATCACTTCTGTTGTTTTTCTGTTGTCTGGTCTTCTACTTCTTTATTTCTCACTGAGTGCCTGATAACTACCTTTGTGTGTTGTTTGTTTATTTATTAAAAGATGTAGAATCGTACACATATCTTGGAAGTAATATAGACAAAGTTGGAGGGAAACATATGGAGAACAAGAGAAATCAAGTCCAACACGAAAGTAAGAATCTTCAACTCAAATGTGAAGTCAGTCCTATTGTATGGCTCTGAGACATGGAGAACAACAAAAACAACAACCAAAAAGCTACAGACTTTTATAAACGGGTGCTTGCGTAGAATAGAAGGACTGAAATGATATGACAAAGTCACAAATGTGGAATTGATGACAAGAACCAGACAAGTGCCAGTGGAACAAGAGTTGAGAAGAAGACGCTGGCGATGGAAAGAACACGCATTGAGGAAACCTGTTGATAGCATTACAAGGCGGTCCTTTTTCTGGAATCCACAGGGAAAGAGAGGCAGAGGTAAACCAAAAAACACACGGAGAAGAGAACTGGAAACAGAGGTGAAAATGATGAGGAAAACATGGAAGGAACTTGAGCGGATGGCACAGGACAGGAAGACTTGGCATGTGTTTGTTGAAGGCCTGTGCTCCTTGGGGAGCTAAAGAGTATTGAATTGAAGCTGCGTTATTACCACAGTCGTCTGGTGGCTTGCAACCACAAACTGTGACAAATTAGAAAGTAACAAATGCCTCAGTACATTTGTTCTCCGCAAACTAACAGGCCTAGTTTCATACGCTCCACCCACCAATATTAACCTCTCAGAAGAATTAAATTCCCGAGCACACAATGTAACTCAGGGAATATGATGAAAATTCACCAAGATCCTTCTGGGTATTAACTAGGAAATTGCTTCTGGAGTGCATGAATAATGATTTGCCTGAATTACAATTAAAAAAGGTATATAAATCTCACAAAATGATTCTATACACTTTAGGCACATGTGATGTAATCATCACTCATTACTCATCCTTACACCCGTCTGAGTTCTGGGGTCATCTCTGCTGTCGGGTGTCCCCGCACGACTAGTCAGAAACAATCACCAGCTCTTGCAGCAGTGGTTCACGCATACACTCCTTTCGCATGGTGAGGTTGCCAGCCTTTTATATATATGTCACGAACGGTTTATAGAATGACTGTCAGTACTCATGCTCCGGTGGGAGCTAGATATGTTTATGTAAGTTGTGAGTTGAAGTGAGTGAATGTTAAGTTTGACTGCGGGCATGAATGCATTAGTAGCAGTAAGCGCTAATGTCGAGTTCACGGGCATGACTGAGTTGTTGTGAGCGAAGTGGTGGTGAAGACTGGTCAGGTGTGAAAAGGGTCATGGGTAAAAAGTCATTCAGAGAGAGAGATTACAGCGAGAAGAGATTACGTGGAGAGTGAAGGCGAAATGGTTGAAGAAAAATAGGAAATATATTAAGATATTGTGAAATTCGTTCCATGAGATGCTGTTCTAATTATGCACATCACACATTGTGCTTTTCTTATGTGATGATTTATGGATAAAGCGGCAGTCTGCCTGTGTTATTGTGCTATACTCAAGTTTGTGACATAAAGTCGTCGGATATCGTATTGACGTGTTGGAGTTTAGTGAATTTACCATTAGCTGTGAATAACGAGCCGTGTTTGTCGCTCCATGTGTATGTAATACATATTTGTCAATGTGTACACACAGCAAGCACTTGACAATATATATAACCACTTAGCAAGAACCTGTAAAATTTACATTAGTAAAAAAATTGTTTACACTTACCCCAAAATTTTGGGAATACACAACTCTCCTGGCACAGATTTCGAATGGACCCAGCTCTGTATTAGAGCTTCAAATCACGTAGGTCTGGACATATGAGTTAATACCTCTGACGGCTGGTGTTCTGCAAATTCCTGGCCTGGGAAAACTGCTGTTAAAATTCCTCTCTGACTCCTTGTGATAAAATTCCCAAGTTTCCAGTCTTGTATTAAAATGGCGGGTTTACTTGTGAATTCCAAAGTTGCCTAATACTCGATTTGATACTTATTGTTATGGAATGATAAGTCCTATCCTCTTTCCTCTGGCTTGTAGGAGGTGTTTCGTTAACGCTGCGATGCAGTCTATGCTGTTCTGTGTCTGATTTCTGCAGTATATCTCACAATTTGGAGTTTCAAATCCTAGCTGTGTTTCCTGCTGAATGTTCCAATCAATTCATTGTAGCTTTTGGCGAACCAATCAAATCTATCTAGCACTGTTTGGGTGGGGAAGTTTATCATTACTCATCCCACGCGTATTTGAAAATATTAAATTTAATATACACGCGTGGCCTCTTACAACAGTGATGTCAAGTCGTTACATGAGACTGCCGGCGCACCTCTGTCTATCACAATATTGTGACCCTATGTTTCTGGCGTAAGGACTTCCGCCCAGATGTCTGCCCCGACATATTATCTAATTATCCCCTTTATCTGCATGCCTCCGCCAGACAGATGTCTGGTCAGACAGTGTTGTCTTCTGTCATCGTACGGACAATACAAGCTTGTGTGAGTGTATATATATATATATATATATATATATATATATATATATATATATATATATATATATATATATATATATATATATATATATATATATATATATATTGTTTTTTTGTGTTTATTTATTTATATTTTATTATTTATCTATTTATTATTTTTTTATTTTATTATTATTATTTTTTCCACTCTGCTTGCCAGTCCCTGTTTTCATTATTTTTTTGATTTTTTTTTTTTTTGCTTTTAATGTACTATCCACTTCCGCTTTCCGGTTTTTGTGGCAGCCATCTGCTCCAACATGTGCTAACTTAAGGGAGTATTTTTCTCTTATTTCTATAGTTTCATGTTCTCAACTTAATTCTCACTTTCTTTCCCTCCTGTCTCTTGTTTGTCTGTCCCTGACGAAGGCCCTGTGGCCGCAACGTAGGTTTTTCTTGTCCTTTCTCTTTGTCAGACGTATTACTATTTGTGTGTTTTTGTAATATTTATTTTTCTTTCTACTAATCTTGAGCGAAGTTTGATACCTTTGAATACCCTCAACATTATATTCAAATTTGACCATTGTTGAACCACTACTGCGGAGCATGTGAGACAATTTACGCCACATTACCCCATCCAGTAAAGAAAACAATTTTTTACCGCAAAATCTTCAGCAGCCAAAATGGATTAGTCAAATACAGAATATAAGTCAAAGAGCAAAAGAGGTAGAAAGAAGCAGAAAAGCAAATGGAAAAGCGAACTGGAAATAGAAGTGATAGGGCTAAAGAAGAAAGGAAAAAGCTTGTGTGAATGTGGGTCCCGGTAACACGCGGGTGAAGAACTTAATGGCACTTCAAGTATGTTGAAAACCACTGAAACGTGACTAGAAATATATCCATTCATGACAGGAAGTTTTGAAGAAAAAAAAAATATATGAAAAGAAAAGAACTCATCTAAGGGCAAGATTAGCAGAGCTTGACGAGAAAAAAAGCGCCCCGTTTTTATATTATTAGATTGAAACGTGAACTTGGTAGAGTTTATATGTATAACACATAAGGAAGGGAAACCCCGAGGCCTTTTGCGGTTCGCACTAATGACCCGTAATCGAAGCATCATTTTTGGTGATGCCTAGATGGCAGGGAGGATAATGTGATATGCTTGCATAGCTAGGCGGGGTTATCGCACGGAAGGTCCTGGGTAAGCCACTCACGTCTTTTGTTTTTCTGTCGTCTAGTGTTCTACTTCTTTATTTCTTACGAGTGCCTGAAAACATACCTTTATGTTTGTCTAATATTTATTTCGAGTTTATATGTACTTGTAACATTGGTGTAGTTTAAAACACTGTACTTTTTAAAAGTACGGAACGTATTAAAAGAGCGTAAAATGCATTTGTAACATTTTGAAACAATTGTGACAAATTGACCTCGAACATCACATTTACCTGTGCCATCCTGTAATTCATTCTGTGCTCTTCACTTCGGTTTTTCCCACCTCTGACCGTATTTGGTATTTTTGATTCATTGTTTTCACACCCTTCTCCCAATTCTTGTCATGTCGAGACTTCAGCGACCATCTTTGCTGATTAGGGTAATCAGTCACTTTCGTTTGAACTCATATTGACACCTGGGATCTGTAGAGAGAAGTGTGGTCTACTAATGTGTAATACAGTTCCTATCAGACAGACCATGGGCGCGCCTGATTAAGAAGTAAACAACCTTGGGATGACCACTGTCGATTTTCTTATTACTGGTAATTGTTCTGTCTGACAAAGTTTATTGATAATGTTGGCTGGACCGGGTAAATGAGACAATCATTTCCGGGCAGACTTGTAGGCAATAGTTACGATAATTATCCATCTTGAAAGAGATTACCTGTGATAGATTATGAAGTCGTGAGAGTAAACATGATCGAAAAAGACGGAAGATGACATACCTTATATGGGAAGGGACTTGTAAACATCACATTTTTTTGCGTCTCGCAGGAATGTTACATGAGAGGGTAGTGGGAATATATCCCTACCAAAATATACGCAAATTGCATGCTATTGGTTTGGGATTTGAGATGTTAAAATACAACATTTCTGATTGGAGCCTTGTCATATAGTAGCAATCTGGATGCGCGGGCCGAATGTTGCCTTATAATCTAGCGCCTGTTGAGTTTACGGCGCTGTGAAATTCAGCTCGTCAAAAAAGACAGACAAACAAGGTAGAATAAGGAATAAGATTAGGATTTCACTTTAAAGGACCGGACAACGTATTTGAGCATCTTGTGGATTTACACAACGACAACTCTACCTTTATTAATACGGAAAACCCGGACTCCTTATAACCTGAACACTAAGTCATAGTGGCGTCTATTGTAAAGTAACACCCCAGACCACGTGTAAGAGGCATCTTAATCAAGTTTCTGAAAATATTTATTTGAGCCAGAAGTCAGTCTGTATTCTCAAGTATTTGGGGCGAGTTGTGCATTTTATAATTCTATATTTTGCATTATTAACATGTGAACATTGCTAGTGGATGTCCAAGTCGTAAGAAGCTGGCAACCTTAGCATATAGAATGATAGTTTCATGAACCACCACTGCAAGAGGTGGTGACTGCTTTATGCGGGTTTCTCATAAAGAACCAAAAGCAGAGGTAGTCCCAAGTTTCAAATGGAGCAGGGAGTGGATGATGACTGAACTGATGTACATACGTATTATATTAACCTTTTCAACCAGTGCATATTTAAATGTAAACATGTTCAATATAAATGTAATGGATGTTTTCCGCTCACTGAGATTAACATTACTGCTCAGAGAGGGTAAAGTTCTGAGCCAGATAGGATGGTAGAATGAAAAAAAGGAGGGGGCAGGGTACACCTGATTTTAGTGTCAGGAAACCCAATACTATGGGTAGTATTTGATTCTCTCTTATTTCGTGATACTAGTCGGTGGTACCAACTGGTGGTACTATCTGTGGAAAAAGTCAGTAGTATAAGTGACCTGCAGTCAAAACATGACACCATACCATCATCAGACGGGCCTTGAAGACGCTGGACCATTTTCGTAATAACCCCACGATACTAAGAGGGACGTGTTGCAACCATCAGACTTGACCAGTGACGAGTGAACCAGTCTACAACTTACAAGGAACAAATTTCGGCTGGAGCAGAAACCAACCGACATCTTACTGGCTGCTAAGTACCCACTTAAAGCTGCCAAGTGAACTCTTTTTTTTAAAAGAAAATTCGAAAGAGAAAACATATTATCCAGATCATACCCAGTGATGAAATTTTAACGACTCTATCTAATTCACCCCACACTTATTTATTTTACATTGTTAACGATAATTGACTAGTAAATTATGTTATCTGTAAATATACAAATTTAAAGTTGATTTGGTCATTTTGAGTGAACTGCACACGTATGTTTCAGTCATTAAAATACCTGTAACAGAACTATTGAAGTAATATTTTACTGGGTAAACTCAGTTGGGGGCTCACCAAAATGAGCAAAATCCTTACTCATAGAAGGTCAGGGAAGATACAAAGTTTACACGGCCTGGATCCTATCAGCCGTGGTACTTGATTTTTAAAATTCCTATGAGGCTCCCTAGAATTGAAGCACCATTCTTCAATTCACATCTCTGCCAAGAGTAAATCTTGAGTGAAAGGTAGATACCTTTGAAGACCCTCAGTAGATACTCTGAATTTTGGCCAATATTAGACCATCACTGCAGAGCAATGGGAGTAAATCCCGTGACAACAATGTACAGCAACCTTCCGCATAGGAATGTTAATTCGTTCATGAAAAATTGAGCACTAGTCGAAAAACCACTAAACGAGACGTGATTTCAGATAAGTATTAACTTAATTACTTACTTATTCGTTCCTCTTCTACCATGAGGTGCAGAGGTTTGTAAGAGAGAGCGCCATACTATTCTTCCGGCTGTTTTCCTCCTGGCTTGGTTCCACTCTAGACCTCGGTCCTTGAAAGACTGTCTAATGTTGTCCTCCCAGCGGACTTTGGGTTGTCCTGAAGTCTGGATCCCTGGCTCTTGGTTTCCCATGCTTGTCGTGGTAGCCAATCTTCTCCCATTCTGCAGACATGGCCAAACCATCTCAGTTGGGACTGTTCTACTTGGGTCTGCAGGGGTTGGGTTTTAAGGCCTTGACGTATCGTCTGGTTGCGGACCATGTCTCTTCTTGTTACTTCAACCACCTTCCTCAGATACCTCATTTCTGAGGTTTGGATCTGGCGTTTGTGGGTTGTAGTCATTGCCAATGACTCGCATCCATGCGTCAAGACAGGGACATAGGTGGAACGGTATACAGCCATCTTCGTCTCCTTACCAACTCCTCTTTTGCTGAGGAATCCTTGATTTATGGCTTGAAAAAGTCTCCCAGCTGCTGCTTTTCGGGTAGTCAACTCTTCTTTGATGCCTCCCTTCCGGTCTATGACAGCTCCAAGGTATTTAAAGTGATCGACCTGCTCCAGGACTGTTCTCCCAGGTTAATCTGATGTCTTCTTTCCTCTCGTGATATCACCGTGGTTTTTGTTTTCGAGCTGCTTATGATCATACCTCTCTTCTCCAGCTCTTCCTTCCAGACTTGCAGGTTGGATTGAAGATGTGCCTCTGATTTAGCAATCAGGGCAACATCATCAGCAAATGCCAGCTCTGAAATACAGACCTGTCTCATCTTCCAGTACCCCACTGAATACTTTCCTGTCCTCTGCTTCCATGCCTTGATGACATCGTCTCTGAGGATTATGAAAAGATAAGGGGACAGGATATCACCTTGTCTTACACCAGTGTTGGTCCTGAATTCTTCTGACTTATGGTTTGCGTCCTCACATAATTTCTGCAAGACTTGTAGAAGCTCTGTATAGCATGAATCAGAGGTGATGGAATGTTCTTCCTTGCCAAACAGTCCCAGAGTTTGTTCCTGGGGACCTTGTCAAATGCCTTTTCCAGATCTAAGAAGCAAAGATGGATCTCACTCTTATACTCAAGAGCCTTTTCACTCAACTGTCTAAGTGTGAAGATTAGGTCTTGAGTACTTCGATTTGCTCGGACGCCACACTGGACCTCATCCAATTGTGGTTCAGCTAGGCGTCGGAGTCTCTGCTCCAGGATTCTAGAGTAGATTTTACCAGGGACACTGAGAAGGGATATGCCTCTATGGTTTCCACATTGTCGGTTGTCACCCTTTTTAAAAACCGGTGTTATTATGGCAATCTCCCAATCCTTTGGTATGGTCTTGTTGCACCAAGCTGCCCGTAGGACTCTTAGGAGTAATAGGTCGCCTGCTGCTCCCATGTACTTAACTTTCTGATGTTATGCCATCATGTCCTGCAGTTTTGCCCATCTTGATTTTCTCCAGTGCTGCCTTCAGTTCTTCCATCTTTATGTCATCTTCATCACCATTGGTTTCCTCTTCTGTGCCAGTGGTTATCATTTCTGATGTTTGACCTTGCTCACCATCCAGGAGTTCTGAAAAATATTCTTTGCATCTTTCCATTACTTCTTTTGGGGCAGTAAGCAATTTGCCTTGCTTGTCCTTTATTAATTTAATAGGGCACTGTTTTTCCTTCCTCATATTCTTTTGGGTCTTATAGAACAATTTCTGGTTTTCTTGCGCATCGTTTTCTAGCTTTTCTCCAAATTCTTCCAAGGATTTCTGTTTTGCTGCTAGCACCTTGTTCTCTGCTTCTGTTCTGAGTATCATATATTCTCTATATTTCTCTGTTTTTTTTTCTGCTGTGTTTTTAGCTCCTAAGTATTGTTTCCATGCCATTTTCTTCTCTCTTATTTTCTCTTTAACTTCATCTGTCCACCAAGGTGTCTTCTTTCTCTTGTTCCAAAGTCGAACTTAACCACATGCTTCTGCTGCAGGTGTCTTTATGATGTCCTTGAATTTCAGCCAGTGTTTCCAGGTCCTCAGGCTGTTGTTCTGTGTTTCTCACTGCTGTAGCAATAAGCCCCTGATACCTGGTCTTAATTTCTGGCTCTCTCAGCTTGTAGATCTTAATGCTTGTTTCTCCGTTCGTTTACTTAGCTTCTTGCGTGATGTTAGGCAGTTCCTAGGCCGAGTAACTCGTTCAGTTGTTCTTTTAATTGTTAACAAGTAGTGGTCACTTCCAATCTCTGGCCCCCTCCACACTCTAGCATTCCGGACACACTTGAATGAGCGCGTCCTAACTAAGGCATAGTCGATCACTGACTTCTCATTCTTTGTTGGTTCACACCTAGTGTATACATGTATGCGCTTATGGGGGAAATTTGTGTTTGTAATGATCAGATTCTGCTCTGTGCAGAATCTAAGGAGTCGCTTTCCATTGTCATTAAGAGTGTCTTCTCCATATCTTCCGATAACTCCACCCCATCTAGCATGGTCATTTCCAACTCTGGCATTGAAATCTCCGAGCATGATAATTTCGTCTAGGCAGTCGTCCACTGTCTTTTGAAGCAGCTCGAAGAATTCTTCCTTGACCTCTGCTCTCTCATCCTCATTTGGCCCATACACAATCACAAGGTTGACTATGGTTTCTCCTTCTTTTAGTTTTAAGACCATAATGCGTTCTGAGACAAAGTTCCATCCATTGATACTATCCCTTTGGTTTTTGGCCACAATACAACCACACCCCCTTTAGCTCTTTCAGTTGTGGGGACACAACTCCTTGTCCTATTTTCTTTGTTTCTGATAAAGCCAGGATTTCTAATTTGGCTTTCCTCATCTCTTCCCCCAGCTCCTCTTCCTTCCCATTCATACTTCTTGTGTTCCATGTTCCGTAAGTCGTAGTCCGTTCCAGTTCGTCGCCTTTAGAATCAGTCCGGATTTCTCTCTTATGTTTCGCATTATCAGGTTTTAAGACAAACAGATGATTGGCCTGTTGTACATGATAAGTATTAATAGAAAACAAATTAATTCGTTCCCAAGTTCCAGAAAGCTGTATACCAATTAAGTAAAAAGTGATTCTAAACCAAAATTAAATAGTTAACAGGGAGCCGCTCTAGCGTAGTGGTTACGACACCGCTCTGGCGACCGAGTGATACAGGATCAAACCCGGGCGACGGCATGTGAGGATTTTTCGTCGACCGGGATTTGGACTGGATTAACTCGAGACCTGGCGAGAACATTTGAAGGAGTGTCGTCGACCAGGGACTGGCGGCTCCTGAGCCGACCCAGCTGCAATGGGTACCTCCGAAATCGGCGAGTATTTGCCTGAATGGCGAGGGACATTTGTCTCTGTACAAGAAATAAAGGGATACTCACGTAAAATCAATGTCAGGTTAGACATAAATGATAACCTGAGATTTCGCCTCGAGTATTAGCGGGCGAACGCAAAAAAAAAAAAAAAAAAAAAAAATAGTTAACAATTATTAACCACATATAATTATCAAACATATTGACCACAAACAAAGTATTATGTATGTATTGTACTTAAGAAAAATATTTTAAAATATTATAGAAATGTAATCGCTGCTACTTTCGTCGCTTATGGCTTTAGTTGTCACGGGAGCTGTCTTCATCATCAGTGTCACAGAATGGATTTATTGCTTCTTTTTCCTAATCTCTGTTTCACTACGGCAGTAATCGGTACATTCGTGGTACGGATTTGATTGCGTGCTTTCAATTGTCGCACTTTCTTTCTTTCTCTGCTAAGTAGCAGATATTTGATATTGTCAAATCATTTTGAAACTCATTGTTGATGATAATACACCGCGTTTGCCAGGATGCAGCAAAGCTTTGCTAAGATTAAGCCCGGGTGCGCGACAGATACGAGATTAATCATCTGTGCGACACATTCTGGACAGTCAAGCATGACATAATCGTTTCCGGTACACATTGTTACAAAGAGATTACATTCTGATAAAGTAATAATTTGTTACATCTGAAACACAGTTTACGGATGTGTCTGTGAGTTCGTTTGCCAGGCAATCGGATGTTTACAGCCCATTTTCAGAAAAGTAATGTTTGAAATTTTGCACTAGATGAGTCATGCAAAATATTCAAATCAGATTGGCTGATCATTTGAACTCCATAACAAACAGAGCGGGTAGGAAAGTGAATATAACCTGACGCTTCAGTCAGTCTAGTTCACTGTGAGATTCACGCTGTCAAAGACACCAGACTTGCCAGTAGTTAGAAGTAAGAATTTCCATTTATTAGACCCCACACCTTTAATTGGAGTATTCATCAGGACTTACAATTCAGCCCAGGAAATCTCTAACAGTTTAAATAAGGAAAAACGGAATATCTGAGGAAACTGAAACACACAGTCATAGAGAGAATTATCTTATTAAAGAAACGACACCCCAGACGCGTGTAAGAGGCCGATTCAAGTCTCTTTTATTCATCTGAGCAAAAAGTCTGTGAGCCAAGATTGGCGTAAGTTGTGATTTTACATTCTATATTTTATTACTAACATGTGAACTAACATATATGTATATGGCCATGTGAATTTTAATATGTGTAGATCGCTAGTGGATATCCTAGTTATTTGAGGCTGGCAACCTCAGCATATAGAATGATGATTCACAAACCAACACTGCACGGGATGGAGATTGCTTTATTGCTAGTTTCTTTAAGAGAACTAAATGCATAAAGAGTCCAAAGGTTCCATATGGAGCAGGGAGGAAAAGATGAAAGAAATGATGTACATTCTACGAGTAATTATAATACTTACAGTTTCAAACACGTGTAAATGTCGATGTTAACATATGCACTTTAAAATTAATGGAAGATTCAAACTTTTCAAATCAGTGTAAACATAAATGAAAACATATTCAATTTATATTGTGAACGCTTTTCAATCAGTGGAAATGTAAATGTAAACATATTCTATCTGTATCATTAACTTTTTCATTTAAATGTAATGTAAAGCTAAAGCTATCCAGTTTAAATGTAAAGAAATTTTATTCCGAGAGATTACATTTAATTCTCATCGAGGGTAAATTCTGAGATAAATGGGAGGGTAGAATAAAAGAAAGGGGACACATAAGAATGTGTCGGGAAACGCAATACTCAGAAGAGCGTTTCGTTTCTATTCTTTATCATAGTTATTGGGGGTACCAGCAGAAAGTACTATCTCTGGAACAAGAAGGGAACAGTGGCCTAAGCTTTAAGATGAGGGACCAACTTTGTAGGCTCTCCTTGACATTTCTTGGAAACAAGCTACACCCGACAACCTTGACCAGCGACGAGCTTGAACAATGTAAAAAGAACACATCAGCGGGAGCAGAATTACTATTGGCAGCTAAGTGCAATATATAAGCTGCCAAAGTGAACTTTTTCCATCGACTTTACTATAAATCAATGATGAAACTTTTTTCTAAACTATTCAATTATTTTCAAACTGTTAAAACTTAAGTGATTATTACATTTTGTTATTTGTAGTTTTACTAATTTAACTTCGATTTAATCCTTTTAAATGTACTGCATTTATGACTCAGTCACTGTACTAAACACACTCTAAACTGAGATATACCAGAATAATAAGAATTCCCTTGAGTTAATCAGAGGTGGGGGCTTAAACGAGCTAACGTAAACCATTGCTTAATCTTTCACAAAAGGGTTCGGCAGATTCTAGAATTAACGCGCTCAGCCAAATGCAGCATTGTTTTCGCTAATCTGGCAAGTTTTTTCACAACTCCATTGTGGTAGAAGCGTCATTAACCTTCTATCTTCTATCTACATGTCTGGGAGCCGCGCTGGTGTAATGGCTTCGGCGTTGTACTGGCGACCAGGTGTTCATGGTTCAAACCCGGGCGTCAGGGTTTGAAGAAATGTTTACGGCCGGAAATTTGACTGAATAGCCTGAACGGCTCCTGTGATAAACCCTCTGTGGATGGGAAGGAGCGAAGCTCCTGACCGGGTTGGAAGGAAAGTCCTCAGGTTCCCCAGCCTCGCAATGACATGTCATTGGGCCGAAGGGCTGAAAGCCCAAGTGCCGCTGGTTAAGAAAAAAAAAAAAAAAAAAAATCTACATGTCTGCCAAGAGTAATCTTATGCGAAAGTAGACACCTTGGACGCCCATATTAGATACTCTTGAGTTTTGGCCACTGTTGGACCACTACTGCAAAGCAGGGGAGGCAATACCGTGACAATCAGACGAATGGTTAGCAGAAGGTTTTGCAGGTGTTTGAGAAGTTTTTCTGGCTTCAGGTGTAGAAGGCATGGCTACTTGGCCAATGTGGGCTGAAGATATTTGAGAAGGCTTAAAAAAAAAAGACAAAAAAAGAAAAAAGAAATCGAGTTTGCTTTGCTTTGCTACATTTTTCTCTTCAAGAAGCACCTTGTAGCAATTAAGATCTTGTTCTATGTTACGGGTTACCATAGAACTGTATTCCATTTTGGGATCATTCTTCACTATGCTAGGAATGACAGTGTTTCTTGGCCATCCCATCACCCTGAATAAACATGAAAGTTATGTTCTTGCCTCCCACTGAATTTTTTTGCGTAGCGTAAGATCGAATTTTTAAAGCGTATAACCGGCATATGGCATAAAATAGAAACAGCGTTATATTGAAAAAGCGCTAATCGAACAGCGTAAGACAGGGGAAATAGGCGTACATTTTAAAGTTTAAAGTACAGTACATATTAAATGAGCGTATATGTGTACTTCTAACACTAGTGTAGTTTGAAACACTGTACTTTTTTAAAAGCTTACAGTACAGTACTTATTAAAAGTGCTTCAAGTTGCAGTGTGGTTAGAGGACTTGCTTTTCGAAGCAATGTAACCGGGTTCGAAACCTGATAGCGTCATGTTCAAGTCTAACCAGTTGTAAATGAGTACCTGACTCTGCTATTGAGTTAAGGAAGGCAAATGCGGAGAGGAAGGGAACCGGTTACTGTACTAGTATTGTGAGATCTCTAGCACTTCACTCCCATGTGGTAGTATCTGGCTATGGGACTTCATTTACCTTATTTGTTAAAACTGCTATTTGTTAATACGCCACAGTGACTTAACTCTTTGACTCCACAATTATTTTCCACACTGTGCCGTAATTTTAATTCGTGATAGACTAAAAACAACGCTCAGAGAGTTGTTTTGGCACGGGTGTCAAAATCTGACCAACGCTCTGAACGTTGTTCCAGAGTCAAAGAGTTAATTAAGCATCTGTGAATGAAAGCTATTGTTGTTTAACTAGGGCTGCTGAGCTTCTCGCGCTTTTGCAACAGATAACATGTTGAAGACAATTCCAAAACATGTTGAGTTGGAGTCATTAGCTTCTGTTTCTCCAGCTTGGCTGACATTTAAGGAATCATCACATGTGGTCCTGTAGTGGGTTTGATGGTATTGTATGATGGTGATATTACTAAATGTAATGTATGAGGCCAGCTGTGAAGGCTCCTGAGATAAAATGTAGTTGTGAATTGTCAGAAGGCCTTTCTTGCTACCACTACGACCTCACACTCAATTTTTTTTCTTAATGAATGTAGCTATGTAAAATGTCTAGGGTAATGATATGTAATGTGGTGTGATAGTTATAGATACACCCACAGATATTTAAGCAGACTAATAATATTTAACAAATATTATAATACACTGAACTAACTCAAGAGTGTAAAATTTTTGATAGAATTATATTACATTTATTTGTTCTGGATCAAGTTTTATGTTGACCAGAACTTTTTAAAAAAAAAAAAGGATTTAAAATTTATGAAAGAAATGCATGGAATGTTACATAATAAATGCAAGAGTGTACATATATAAGTACTAGACTAGTTAGTTTTATTAAAATGTTCTAGTAGTCATCTACTTGGGAGGATAGTTAATGCTTGTGCTGTTGGGGTGGCCTCATCACACCTGTCTATATTGACTACACAGTGTCCAGTAAATTACAGGAATTTTATGGGGTATTAGTAACTAAAAGGCGTTGGTGAACTTCCAGCAGACCAGAGGCTCACTCAACTGGCATATGTAGCTCTGGTGCTGAAATCTGGTGGTCCCACCTCTCCGTGCTGGCGGGCAATAATAGTGGTCTCTGTCACAACGTACTGCACAGATACACTCGAGTAAAATCACCAACTGAATGGACACCGCCTTGTTGACAACTGAAACTCACAGCTCTGCAATCAAAGTATTGGCTATGTGTCAAAATTCTATTCTCTACCCACGTCTGGACACAACACGGACACAACAACCACATCATACAGACAGGTCAGATCTCTCTGACCAAACAGCACATTTACCATGGTGGTTTTACATCAGATAGGTCCTCCCAGACTATAGATTCTGAAAAATATTTATTAGTTTCCTTCCCTAAAAGTGGATAGGTAATATGTTTCATTATTCTCAACACTTGATCTGTCTTTCCTAACCCTTGCTGGAGTTTATGTATATTGTTGGTCCCTAGACCCTGACTTGGGCGGGGGGTCTAGAGCAAATCCCTACTTGTTTGTAAGGCTAGATTATGATATGGCAGTATCAAATCACTCGAACATTAAACAATATTCAAAATATACAAAGAAATAATTTCAATCTTACCAGATTATGAATAAAGAACACAGAAATGCTAGCAAAACTCAGCTGAGCTGCTGGCTATAGTATGGCGTCCCTGAACTTATTTCACTTTCTTTCATTTGGAAATCACCACACTTTAAAATACTGTGTCTATCATCGAACAACTATTGAGGAATGGCCCCACTTGCGCGTCTGAGCGCCGATAAAATGATTGTCTGTGGCCAATCACTGCCTAGGTTTATTTCAAATTCAAATTTCCTACCCTAAAGTCATTTCAGTCATGCTTCAGTCAAGTATGGATGTTTATCTGTTAGTCTGTCCGTCTCTACTTGTTTTTTTTTCAAAAACGTACTTGATTTTTGAACCAACCTTTCTCTCCCCTCCAAAATTTTGTCGTTAAAAGTTATATTTAGACACAGCTCCCACCAATGTCCCTTCGCTTCCCTACTAAGTAGATTTGAACACCTGCGTCTCAAGGTCGTGTTTTTTTGTGCAAATAGCGACACTTTTTATTCAATACAGTCTGTCGCTGATGTGAACAACACTGTCTTTTGTCATTATCTTCAATATTATCTATCCGTCTGTAAAATTAAGAACATATTAGTTCACTGCTCAGAATGGGCCATCCGGCCAGCTAATTTTTATATTCCTAACATTAATATTACGAAAAAGTTACTTTTTAATTTTTGTAATATTCCAAACATCTGCGTTCTGCCGCTGAATTCAAATCAAAGGCTTGGTATCGCAAAAGCGACCAATAAATGACTGTGGCGTAACATATCCAAGGTCCCTTCTGTCGAGTTCCTTACTTTATGTCAACTTGGGAAACGTGACTTTTCTCCGTTTCCCCCCCAATTGCGTCTCCTTAGCCTTTCTAGTCTCACGCAATCTTTCCAGTCATATTTTTTCCTTTTTATCCGCCGTTCCCCTCCTGTCTAGCAAGTCAATTTTTATGGAGGGTGATGACCCGCGGTCTGGGCGATCATGTACTATCAGCAGCCTACGCATTATGTTTTTATCCTTACATGTTATCTTTGGAGGTATTTTACCGTTGTATCTCTGTCAATTTCACTACACATCTCCCCACTTGAAAACATGCCTATGGCAAGTTCCAAAACCAGCGATACACATAGGTAAAATTACTCCTCACGTCTGCCACTACTCTAATTAGGCAGTTTGAGAATCGGCTTGCTAGTGAGTTTTTCCTTTAACTCTTGGAACGCTAGTTCACATTGTGCAGTCCAAATAATTTTATCTGGAAGTCCCTTGCGAGTCAGATCAGTCAGAGGAGCACAAATAGCGTTAAAATTCTTGATGTATTTCTGATAAAATCCGCATAACGACACAAATGATCGCACGTCCTTTTTTGTTTGCGGCCTAGGTGCTCTCTGCAGTTTTTCCAAGTTCTTAGGATCAGGGGTCATATTACCCTGATATACAGTGTGTCCCAAGAATTCCAACTCTTTGCATCCAATACAACATTTTGTTGGCCTAGCAGTTAAGTTCGCCTCCCGAAGTCTATCAAACAACATCTCCAGAGCTTCAATGTGTTCTTCAAATGTCTCTGTGGCGACGAGAATATCATCCATGAAATTCGTGATACATGGGTTATTCAGGGGATCCAACAATTTGCGCATCATCCTTGAAAACACACTCGGAGCATTTTTCAGTCCGAATGGTAGCATATTGAATTCATAATGTCCATCCGAAGTGCTAAAAGCCAAATAAGGTCTCACTTCAGGCTTCACTGGGATCTGGTAATAGCCTTTACTAAGATCCACCTTTGAAAAGTATTTTGCCTTGTTCAGTCTGGCAAATAACTGTTTTGTGTCTGGTAATGGATCCACTTGTCCTTCTGTGACAGCATTCAGTTTCCTGTAATCTATGCACAGTCTGTGTTCCCCAGACGGTTTTCTCAACAAAACGACACTAGAACTAAAAGATGATTCACTGTGCGAAATAATCCCCTCCTTCAACAAATACTCTATTTCTTCCTTCAATGCCTTCTCCTTCGCGAACGGAATAGAATAGGCTCTCATACAGATTGGGTTTGAGTCTACCAGTTTCATGTCATACTGTAGCAAATTTGTATGGCCTGGTTTATCTGTTAATACATCTGTATGTTCCTCCAGAACCTGTTGAACTCTCTCCCTCTGGTTTTTAGTCAGGTGCTTACTGACTTTTACCTGTGCTGCGGTTTCACAAGGATGTAATGGGTATTCATGTGAGGTGAGTGGTTCTTTTTGCATCTGGGTTGCAATAGCCAAGGTCAATAAGGGGGTGCTTTCCTGGAGTGGTCTGTCCAGATACTTCTTTAACAGGTTTACATGATAAACTTTCTCCTTCCCCTTTTTGTCAATTTTATAGTTTGTTCTAGACACCTTCTCTAGAACCGTATATGGACCTTGCCAACCAATTTGTAATTTATTCTGGCTTCCGGGTAGTAGAAGCAGCACCTTCTCTCCGACTGCCAGTTCCCTGTCCTTTGCCTTCCTATTAAAATATGCTGCATGTTTCTTCCTGGCTTGCTTCAAATTATCATTTGCCAGTTTCCATCCAGCTTTCAAACGAGTGGTCAGTTCGTTCACGTATTGATACGATGAGGTAACAGTCTCTTCCGCCTTCTCATCTGTCCAGGTCCTTAATAGAGCTTCTAATGGACCTTTTATTGGCCTCCCAAATAGCAGAGTTGCGGGAGCCATCCCGGTTGAACTATGTGGTACCTCCCGGTACGCAAACAATGCGGCGGGCAGGAATTGATCCCACAGATCCGGTTTTTCGTGTGCCAGCTTTCTCAGGATAGAAATGAGAGTCCCGTTGAACCTCTCTACCTGGCCGTTCCCTTGTGGATGGTACGGACTACAATGAAAGTGTCTGGCTTGAAATAGCTTAAAAACTTCTTCCGTTAGTTTCCCCTTGAACTGAGAACCATTATCCGTCAAGATTTGATGCGGGAATCCTAATCGGGTAAATATTGTAAGTAGTGCCTCTGCTACATGTTTTGAATCAATTGATGGCAGGGCTACCGCCTCTCCCCACATAGAACAAGTGTCCACCAGAGTAAGGATGTAACTGTTCCTCCTCTTGGTCCGAGTGAGAGGTCCTACAATATCCACTGCAACCCTCTCAAAAGGTGTTCCCACTATGGGCATTTCCCCTAGAGTTGCAGGAGCAGTCCAGTGCTTTGGAGCTACCCTTTGACATTCTGGGCAGGATTTGACATATCTTTTTATATCCTCCGTTATCCCTGGCCAGAAGTAATGACAAGCTATACGCTGTCCTGTGGCGCTGATCCCCATGTGACCACTGAAGGGAATCGCATGCCCGAGTTCCATCACTTTATCTCTATATGAAGTGGGAAGAACCAGCTGGTTGTGACCATTTGTTCCAGTTCCGGCCTTCCTGTATAAGAGTTTGTTCTTCATGAAATATTCCCCCTTGCTCGGAGGTGTGTGGCATTTGGGCAATTTTTTAAAACAGGGCTTGAGTGTCCTATCCTCAGCCTGCGCCTTCCTCATCTCCTCTGGATGAGCATTTATAGGTTCACCTTCTTCCTCCTTCTTCTGTGACCTGGTCTGCACTGTCGCCATGATCACAGGTTTCTCGGGATTCCCCAAGAAGACGTATCTACACCCCAATATCAGAGGGTAGATTGGTTCATCTATCACTGCTGCTCTGATTTCTCCTTCCACATAGCGAGTTTTCACCGTTATCCTTGCGATGGGAAGTGTCATGAGTGGTATGTCCTTAGTCGCCCCTTGTATTTCCACTGTTTCTGTGGTATACTGACTTGGGTCCACTAGGCTAGACTTCACAACTGAATCATAATCCAAACCTGTATCATAAAGGCACCTTATGGTGACCCCATTACAAATAACATCCTCACAAACTGGGGGGTGATAAGGTTCCTGTTGTCCATTAGGATTAACCTTTAATCTTCGCGTCCCCGACTTCATTGCAGCAATGTTTGAAGGTTTCCTTCTACAAAATTCGGTGTTATGGTTATCCTTCTTGCACCATTTACACCATCTTTTTCCTTGGTTCAACGGTTTTCTTTCATTGAACTTTTGGTCATTGAACTGTGAGTTTCTGTCGCGAGAGTCATTTCTTGGCCGCTCAAAGTTTGTCCTACCTTTATTTCCCTGCTCTCTATTATCAAATTTATTAAATTGCTGTGGAGCTTTAAAATTGTCTATGTGCTTCTTTTTAGCACCACTTACCTCTGCCTGAGCTGCCTGATACCTCTCAGCAACATTTAAAATTTCCCCCAACTTCTCTGCACCTTGTTCCATGAGAAATTTTCTCATGTCTGGAGCCATGGACTCTCTCAATTGCTCAATCATGATCATTTCTTTAAGATCTTGGGTCTTCCCCAGAGCCGTCCATTTCTCCAAATAGGTTTCTAGTCTAGCAGAGAATTGGTGGTATGTCTCCCCAGACAACAGTTTGGCATTTCTAAATTTCTTACGATAAAATTCACCATTCTTCTCGTACCTTAATAACAAAGCCTGCTTTAACATGTCATAATTGTCTTGGTCTTCCCTGTTCATTTTGGCAAATACTTCATAAGAAGTACCTCTCAATCCCTGTGATAGCTTTAAACTCCACCTCTCTCTCTCTCTAACCCATATGTAGTAGCTAATAACTCAAAACGTCCTAGGTACCCCTCTATGTCATCGTCTTTTTCAACAAAATGGTCTAAATGAAACCCCATAGCTGAGTTTGAGGCTCCCAGACTGGGCGTAGCATCTGAGGCAAAAGGGCTGGCACCATTTTCAGGAGCCGGGCCTTGTAATTCCAGCTCCCTTAGTCGTAATTCGTGCTCCCTTTGCAACCTTCTATCTTCTGCCTCCCTTTCGGCAGTCAACCTTTTTTCTTCTGCCTCCCTTTCGGCAGTCAACCTTTTTTCTTCTGCCTCCCTTTGCTGTCGTTTTTCTTCTGCCTCCCTTTGCTGTCGTTTTTCTTCTGCCTCAATCTGCAGCCTCTTAATTTCTCTATCAGCCTCAATTTGTAACCTCTTCTCTTCAGCTACCTTTCTATCTTCCCTTTCAATATATTTATCACATTCAGCCGTTGTGGTGAAGTGGGATGTTATAAATATTTATAAGGGACTTAGTGTACTGACTGAGATCAGCTGTGAAGGTATATATATATATCTAATAAGAGTAGTATATTATATATATAACCTTACTTGCTACCACATATCTATATATCTCAGTCAGAATTATTCTGGAATAGTGTGATGCTACGTTATGTGTCTAGGGTATGTGTATGGTGAAGTGTAAGTCACAACAACAGACAGATAAACAATTTAATTTAATCCACTACTCTTAACAACACTGTGACACTCACATACATATAACACTCTATGAGAATATCTTAAAGAAGTCACTAGTAACGTTTCAAATAACAATATGTATTCATTACTGGCATGAATGAATATGTGTCCTGATTCAACTACAAGGGAACCAGGAATCACAATCAATTTAAATTACAAGTTATGTACAGAATGTATTTAATATGAATATTGTAGTGACATATATTATTACAAATGTTCTATGTGTGTCAGTTGTGTAGTAGTAAAATGAGGTAATACTGGTTTTGTTTTGTTCAAGCTCTGTTGGTATTTGTCATCATGACTTCAATAGTTTGTCTTTAGGGACTAGTATTGGAGATGTACACAGTTCCTGATTTTAAGACAAGTAAATTCCCCTCTTAATGTTAATTTTATAAAGTTATTTCAAGATGAGGGGACATAATGTTGAGCTCAGCTGGCCAACTCTGCTTATCTTGAGTGATGGCGGCAGGAAAGGACTCCTCTGCTCGAATTCTCCTCTGGGCTCAGGAGACACCTCACTGATAGCTAAAAAGACCAAGGAGTATGCTGTCCGACTCTGGATTCAGCAAATCTCTGACTAGGTGCTGCTCACTACCATCAAGACCACTGTCCCACAATTCATACGAATAACACAGATACGTTGATTAGCAATGAATTCTGGCACAAACTGGCACAAATTTCCATCTGCCTATGTTCCAGGCTTTTATTTAGCCAAATATATGCTGGCTTCAACGCACTGATGCTTTATCAAGCTATTTTAAACAAGTGGTTTCGAACTAACGCTCCCAAGTGTGTATATCAGCGAGACTGGCCAATGAGCCACGTTTCGATAAGTGTTTGAAAAAATGTTATCTTTTCCCGTCTCCCCTAACAACCAAGATAGTATTTATAGCCCGACCAATCGTGGTTAGGCTTTCATTTGTTGCGCTCCAATCAATTTGGAGTTTACATGGTAGGCTATTTCTGTAACGTAAATTTTTTTTCAAACACGTTAAAAAAAAATCTTATGAGCAGAAATGATTTTATGCTGTCAGGCACCCCCAATATTTTATTTTGGGTATAATTTATTAATTCCTGGACTATTTGCGTAACGTTTTACATATTATTTGTCAGCAAGCCCTAAGGAACCCAAAAATACTAATTTAAAGGAGCTACGTGGCTGCGTTCAAAATATGCAATTTCTTCTACCTCCTGTTTCGAAGATGTGCTGTCTGGGTACTGTTATGTGTTCAAACGTAAACCCATCTAATGTTGTCTTTTCTAATAAGAGTCTGTTATGATTTATAAACCTAACTCTGGGAAAGGGTAGTGTATTTTATCACTGTCCGTCTGAAAAAAAAATTAGTGCATGTAGACTTACACGCGTGATGGCAGCATTTGCGTATCGCGCGAAGCGTGTTTAGTGTTCGGCTTTTTGCCTCTCCCTTCTCTTTTTATCCTTTTGTCCATCTGTTCGTTCGTTTTGGTAACGTAATATAATTAATGTTAGGATTAATTTAGGTCATTACGCAGGGCCTCTCAATGTTTTTTCCAAGAAATACAGCACACGTTTCATTGAAGAAGGCGGGTAATAATACAGTAAGCTTTACTATCAACGTGAAAGCGTTACAATTTGTAGACGAAGCAGAAAACAAGGGGGATTTCGAGTACATTCTTTGTGACAGCACTGTTATTTTACCATTGCTCTTCTCTTTATTAATTTTATTTGTTAGGCTTCATATTTACCTAATAATTTATATATGTGGATTAGAATATTTCATGACAGCCGTTACATATTGAATTAAAATCTGACCATCCATTCCCATCTCCTTTGCGGTCAGCACAGCAGCTGATCGGAATTTTGCTAGCTCCGCCATACTTTTCAGACAATATAATAATATACAAGCTAAATCTCTAACCAGTAAATACACTAAGTACTTCTTATGACTATAGTCTAACTAATTCTAACTAACCAGTTAACTAATTAATTATCACTGGCTGTGAAGATTCACCAACTTTTATCTGCAGGGACACTTTTAATTTTAAAGGGAATTTCACAATTTTTTTCCCCTAATTTTATTTCTCCAACCAGGAGATCCTAATATTACTGTTGGGCTAATTATCCCTGGACAAGACCCCAATGTATGTAGTGGGTTTGATGGTATTGTATGATGGTGATATTACTAAATGTAATGTATGAGGCCAGCTGTGAAGGCTCCTGAGATAAAATGTAGTTGTGAATTGTCAGAAGGCCTTTCTTGCTACCACTACGACCTCACACTCAATTTTTTTTTTCTTAATGAATGTAGCTATGTAAAATGTCTAGGGTAATGATATGTAATGTGGTGTGATAGTTATAGATACACCCACAGATATTTAAGCAGACTAATAATATTTAACAAATATTATAATACACTGAACTAACTCAAGAGTGTAAAATTTTTGATAGAATTATATTACATTTATTTGTTCTGGATCAAGTTTTATGTTGACCAGAACTTTTTTTTAAAAAAAAAAGGATTTAAAATTTATGAAAGAAATGCATGGAATGTTACATAATAAATGCAAGAGGGTACATATATAAGTACTAGACTAGTTAGTTTTATTAAAATGTTCTAGTAGTCATCTACTTGGGAGGATAGTTAATGCTTGTGCTGTTGGGGTGGCCTCATCACACCTGTCTATATTGACTACACAGTGTCCAGTAAATTACAGGAATTTTATGGGGTATTAGTAACTAAAAGGCGTTGGTGAACTTCCAGCAGACCAGAGGCTCACTCAACTGGCATATGTAGCTCTCGTGCTGAAATCTGGTGGTCCCACCTCTCCGTGCTGGCGGGCAATAATAGTGGTCTCTGTCACAACGTACTGCACAGATACACTCGAGTAAAATCACCAACTGAATGGACACCGCCTTGTTGACAACTGAAACTCACAGCTCTGCAATCAAAGTATTGGCTATGTGTCAAAATTCTATTCTCTACCCACGTCTGGACACAACACGGACACAACAACCACATCATACAGACAGGTCAGATCTCTCTGACCAAACAGCACATTTACCATGGTGGTTTTACATCAGATAGGTCCTCCCAGACTATAGATTCTGAAAAATATTTATTAGTTTCCTTCCCTAAAAGTGGATAGGTAATATGTTTCATTATTCTCAACACTTGATCTGTCTTTCCTAACCCTTGCTGGAGTTTATGTATATTGTTGGTCCCTAGACCCTGACTTGGGCGGGGGGTCTAGAGCAAATCCCTACTTGTTTGTAAGGCTAGATTATGATATGGCAGTATCAAATCACTCGAACATTAAACAATATTCAAAATATACAAAGAAATAATTTCAATCTTACCAGATTATGAATAAAGAACACAGAAATGCTAGCAAAACTCAGCTGAGCTGCTGGCTATAGTATGGCGTCCCTGAACTTATTTCACTTTCTTTCATTTGGAAATCACCACACTTTAAAATACTGTGTCTATCATCGAACAACTATTGAGGAATGGCCCCACTTGCGCGTCTGAGCGCCGATAAAATGATTGTCTGTGGCCAATCACTGCCTAGGTTTATTTCAAATTCAAATTTCCTACCCTAAAGTCATTTCAGTCATGCTTCAGTCAAGTATGGATGTTTATCTGTTAGTCTGTCCGTCTCTACTTGTTTTTTTCAAAACGTACTTGATTTTTGAACCAACCTTTCTCTCCCCTCCAAAATTTTGTCGTTAAAAGTTATATTTAGACACAGCTCCCACCAATGTCCCTTCGCTTCCCTGCTAAGTAGATTTGAACACCTGCGTCTCAAGGTCGTGTTTTTTTGTGCAAATAGCGACACTTTTTATTCAATACAGTCTGTCGCTGATGTGAACAACACTGTCTTTTGTCATTATCTTCAATATTATCTATCCGTCTGTAAAATTAAGAACATATTAGTTCACTGCTCAGAATGGGCCATCCGGCCAGCTAATTTTTATATTCCTAACATTAATATTACGAAAAAGTTACTTTTTAATTTTTGTAATATTCCAAACATCTGCGTTCTGCCGCTGAATTCAAATCAAAGGCTTGGTATCGCAAAAGCGACCAATAAATGACTGTGGCGTAACATATCCAAGGTCCCTTCTGTCGAGTTCCTTACTTTATGTCAACTTGGGAAACGTGACTTTTCTCCGTTTCCCCCCCAATTGCGTCTCCTTAGCCTTTCTAGTCTCACGCAATCTTTCCAGTCATATTTTTTCCTTTTTATCCGCCGTTCCCCTCCTGTCTAGCAAGTCAATTTTTATGGAGGGTGATGACCCGCGGTCTGGGCGATCATGTACTATCAGCAGCCTACGCATTATGTTTTTATCCTTACATGTTATCTTTGGAGGTATTTTACCGTTGTATCTCTGTCAATTTCACTACAGGTCCCAAACTAGGAGGATAAAGTGCGTTGCATATGCAGAGCTAAAATACTGTGATCTGGTTCTGGGCTCATCAAAGAAACTGTCGCGTCCAAAACAGAGCCACTTCTCAGGCTATAAAAACATCAACAAACAATATGTTTCATGTAGTAACTTTAAGCAATAAAATCATCAACAAACAAAATTCTTCATGCAGTAACTTTATGCCATAAAATCATCAGCAAACAATATGCTTCATGTATGTTGCCACCAGATTGTTGACTTCGGTTTTTGGTACTTTGAAGATTTGTTGAATAATGAAGAATGGGTTTTATATTATTATTTCGTGTGCTTCTTACTTGATCTTCAAGTTGTCCTTAATCGAGCAATAGTGCTAATTGGTGTTGTTCGCGAATGGTGAGTGCTCTGACCAAATCAATTGAATTGAAGCGACAACGATGCGATTCTTTTGAGTCCACAAAACAGTACATATTTATTATGACATACAAGTTAGTTGCTTATCCTTTACAGGACGTGGCAATCAACCCCAGCTTTTATTGGCTGTTTGTGATTTTTCTAGGCAATTTTTTTCATTCAGTAGTTTGCCATTGCTTTCTGAACGGTACGGCGCTTATACCATTGTTAAAAATCCACACAAAGCGATCTGCTACCAAACCGCCCGCAGCAGGTTTCGAACCTGGTATATCTGGATTATGAAACTGCGTTCATATCCATTAGGCCACAGACGCCGACATATAGACGCCGTATATGACATACAAGATAGTTGAATTCATGGCATCAAATAGTTATATCAGATTCTGCGAAGTCCATTACAGTCTCATATATATTACTTGCTCTGTCGTCAAAAGGTCTGACTGTTTACACGCGATGCCGTATGTCGGTCATCCGGTAACGAACAGCCATAGGTTTCGCGAAGATAACGATTCTGACAATCACAAAATTAATACTCCCAGTTATTCCAAATTCACGGAACTTAATCATCAATAAGAATACTCCAACATTGTATTCTTAAAACAAGATAGCTGACCCCGTAGCTTATCTTCAAAAGGACTTCAGCGCAATTCACTCTATACTGGGATTAATGAAGAATACGTCCGACTTGGACAAATAGAACGTTGTCATGTGTTAGCATCCTAGACAACAATACAAAAATAGCGTTCAATAAAATATCGTGAAGCGCGAAACATCTTTTATTTATAGCATCTTAATCCATTACCGCGTAACTTTAAAGTGCTCACAATAATAGTGGCCAACATCATAAAACATGTCGTAACAATGTAGTAACTTTAAGCCATAAAATCATCAACATACAATATACTTCATGTAGTAGCTTTAAGCCATAAAATCTTCAACAAACAATATACTTCATGAAGTAACTTTAAGCCATAAAATCATCAACAAACAATATGCTTCATGTAGAAACTTTAAGCCAAGAAATCATCAACAAACAACATGCTTCATGTAGAAACGTTAAGCCATAAAATCATCAACATACAATATACTTCATGTAGTAACTTTAAGCCATAAAATCATCATCAAACAATGTACTTCATAAAGTAACTTTAAGCCATAAAATCATCAACAAGCAATATACTTCATGAAGTAACTTTAAGCCAGAAAATCATCAATAAACAATCTGAATAAAACAAGAACCAAGGCGTTACATACTTTCGTAAATACTTGTAGGTGCTTCCGTGGAATAGAAGGATTAGAATAGTAGGAGAAAATCACCAATGTAGAACTGATGACAAGAACCAGACATGTGCTAGTGATACAAGAGATGAGAATAGCCGTACATTTCATTAGCCTTACAAGGTAGTTCTTGTTTTGGAGTCACAGCGTAAGAGAAGCAGAGGTGGACCGGAAAACACGTGGAGAACTGGAGATAGAAATGAAAATGTTATGGGAGAGATGGAACTACTTTGGGCTGATGGCACGTCACAAGTGGGCTGCATACGTTTGTTGAAGGCCTTTTCACCGAGGGGTCTGAATTGCAGTCTGGAAAAACAACTGATGTGTTTTCCTTTTTCTTCTTCGTCTTGGATTCTCAGCCCCTGACTGACAACGCAGTCAGTGGCCATCACGCCTAATGGTGTCTTGTAGGGCAGCAACAAACAGTCCACATTTTGCCCGGTCAGTGGCCATCATTCATGCCGTACCCCAACTCTGGTTCGTGCTTTGCATCTCAGCCTCCACTGTTCTCCGCCAGGCTGTCTTTGTTTAGCCTCTCTTTCGTCATCCTTCTGGGGTCCATAGCATAGCAGTTCTGGTGATGGTATCAGGGTCCTTTCTGAGGACATGGCCAACCCAGCAATATAAACTAATGAAAGGAGAAAAAGTAACGTACTGTATAGAAAAAGGAACACTATATGCCCAAATTATAACCCATATGGGATTGAACCGGGCATCCCATGCATAAAGCAAAATCCAATGTTTTGTGCAAGGGCTTAAAATCAAGAAAACAATAAGAAAAATGCTTGTAAAACCTTCTAATGTCACTTAGATTTGAATTTAGCACAGGCAGAAAAACAGATAGTAATCTTTTCAGATGCCCTCTCAATAATATCAGCGCTGAAGAGCCACCAAACTAAAGGATTGAAAGATCTGATAATCTCCCTTGAAAGACTGGCCGAATGCTTCAAGAAGTGCACTATCCAGTGGATACCAGCCCATTGCAACATACCAGGAAATGAAGAGGCAGATAGACTTGCTAAAGAAGGAGGTGCCTTACAGCAAAATGATATAGAGACAACTTACGCAACGGCAAAGACCACTATAAAGGCTACATTCAAGTCCAAATGGGAAAGAGAGCACCCGGGACATTTGAAAAATGACGCATATCATCAACTATCCAGAAAAGAACAGGTCATCATTTTTCGACTGCGCACTGGGCACAACAGATTGAGATACCATCTGTACCACAAATACAAAATTGGTGCAACAGATCTCTGCACCTGCGGTACCAGCCCGATGACAGTCGAACACCTGCTGCAGTACTGCCCAACCTACAGTAATGAACGGGGTAGCATATGGCAACAACCTACTTCTGTCAACGAAAAACTGTTTGGAGATGTCGGGAACCTTGAGTTGACTGCTGCCTTTATTAGAGTCATAAATGTGGAAGTCTGAAGGCGAACGAGGAAGAAGAAGAAGAAGAATTTATGACATAGCTGGTTAAAAAAAAGGAACAAATGAAAGGGGCGCACGGCAAGGAAGTATTGGGAATAGATATGCGACACCTGGTAACAGAAAACTAGCCCTTTTTCTTCAAGAACAGAGAGAATGTAGGCTGATCGGGTTTGCGGCGTAGAACTTGTGGATTCAGAGTGGAGGGGAAAAAAGGAAGAAAGAAAGACACGAAGACTGGAAGAGAGAGAGAGAGAGAGAAAGAAAGAAAGAAAGAAAGAGAAACAATGGCAGTCCATACAAACAAGAAAGAAACAGGCCACTTCTAATGACCATATGTTGAGAAGACGAACATTGGAAGGCGTTGTTACACAAAAAATTAATGAGGAAAGATATAGAGACCGACATAGAGAGAACATAATAAACAGTTTAATAAACATCGCACGCTTCCGTGTGTTACCGGGACCTGAATCGGGAGCAAAGACTAGTAACACTGAACTTACCAGGCATGTCGTCGATGGCGTACAAGAAAGGTTGGGCATGGGTCCGGTGTTCCCTATCCTGTAGAAACTTTAAGCCACAAAAACTTTAATAATACAGCTATCTCCCGCTTAGCGCTGTTAATTCGTTCTTGAAAACTCGAGCGCTAACCGAAAAAGCGCCAAACGAAAATTTCTTTCCATAAGAATTAATAGAAATCAAATTAATTTGATGCTTTAGATTGGATGGTCAACAAACTGCACGGTTTGCTACTTCGTATTTCCTCTTTAATCCACACGCTCGGTTGACGTTCCATGTCAACTATAAGAATTGATCTGGTTCTAGTAAACTGCTTTGCACTGAGATGAACTGTCGTCTAAGAAAACTCACTAATTTTTGTTCCCTATTCTTGATAATTGTCCGCACAGCTGATCCAATCAAGCCTAATGCTACGGCCATTTCATGTTGACGCTTACCAGAGTCAAAACGCCTAACAACTTCGAATGCCAAACTCTTTCTATGCTTCTTATTATCACTGTCTTTGCCTGCGTGATGTGCACGCTTTTGGCGCCATTTTGAATGGTTTACACTCACGTGAAACATAACATTTAATCTTTGTTTTGATGCGAAATGGCATCACTCACAATAGACTTGTCATCAGCTGTGTTCGTTAAGCATGTACAGGGTGTGCTGCGGATCTGCGTCTTAAATCAATGCATGCCCGAACATAGGCAGGGAGTTTAGCGCTAAGATCGATTTTTTAACGCACATAACAGATATCTGGCATAAAATAAAAACAGCGTTATACCAAAAAAGCGCTAATTGAACAGCGTAAGATCGGGGGGATTGCTATAACAACATGGGCAGTTCTACAATAGCTATATTAATTCAATTCAGCAAATGCAAAAAGATTTCGTTAGCGGAAAGGTCTTGAACGAATGGCATAGAACAAGGAGTCCTTAAGGGTAGTTAAAAGGTAAAATTAAATTGGCATGGAAAAAAAATTAACAACAAAATTCCTAAACAACGCTAAGCGTGGAAAAAATTGCAGATACACGATTTCTTTTAGCGATTCATTATGTATAGTTCCCTCGGGTTTCTACAGCATGTATCGTTCCATCGTGTTTCTACAGCATGTATAGTTCCGTGGAGTTTCTACAGCATGTATAGTTCCCTCGGGTTTCTACAGCATGTATAGTTCCCTCGTGTTTCTACAGCATGTATAGTTCCTTCGTGTTTCTACAGCATGTATAGTTCTCTCGTGTTTCTACAGCACGTATAGTTCTGTTACGTATAATGGAAAAAGAGCCTACAGTAATCTGACAGTCTTTGTAACCTCGTAGCGCTCTAAGATTTGCTAGCAAAAACCATGCATTTACTGCCTGTCTTTACTCACACAAGCTTACTTTTTCGTCCCTGCCTCTTTTCTTTGAACACAAGCAAACGATGTGTTTACAAATTTTCGTGACCTGCCCGTCATAACAGGTAGCGAATCAGGTTTGTTTACCTCGTCTTCTCACGCAAGCTTATCTGTCAATCATACGATACCTGACAGACCGCACGTGAAAAACAGAGAATCTTTTTGAAGTCTACGAAGGGATATCCAAAATTACCCGAGTACGCTTTGATGTCAAGTCGCGGGCAAAACCTTCGAGAACCCCGTTATACGTAATAAGTCCTTTGATGCCGGTCGAAAACGCCCGACGGAAGACTGACCGTAAGCCTTTATCTTGTAACTCTGTTTCTGATTCTACGTTACACACAGTAGCGCGAAAATTAACATCTCTAGATAGAGAAATGTAATGATATATAAACTGTGTTTTCTTAAACCTGCCATCAGTGTCACTCAGAATTTTTGAATACTCTAAGCACGCAGTTCTAGAACCATTATTGTGGAAAATGTGTTATTAGCATTCGTGTGGATTTTTCATTCTGATTTTCTGGTAATAGAAATAGGCTAATGTGTTTTTTTTTAAGTATTAGCTTTTATCATTATAATTCACTTAGATTTTTCTCGCTGTTAAAACCCAATGAAATAAAATAACGTGTAGCGATTTCATACCAGAGAATTAAACTGTTAATTTTCGCCACACGCGTTCTCACACGAGAAGAGACGGTTTTAGCTGACTGGACTTATAGGATAAAACGTCTGATAGTGATAGTATAGAATTCACGATATATTTCATTTTGTGTATTTATTATAAGTGCCTATTAATTTAATACCATACGATGACTAACAGACGCCGGCAAATTTAATAGCTATTAACGACATGCAATATTTTGTGTAAGTGCGCATGTGGATAATTAAAATAATAATTACCATTGTACGCTGACTGACTGTGCGAGCAGGGGCGGACGAGTTGCATAACTCCATCCGATCTAAGCTCAGCAGCTAGCGGAATTTGTTAACTGACAGGAGTAAGGAACCACCGTATGCCGTTTAAATTTAATCAGGACTGACGGAGGGGAGAAGATATCGTCTTGTCCCCGTCAGTGTGTGTAGATATAGGTTTAGCATATTTTTATATCAATGTTCTTATATTCTTCGCAGACCTGATCACAAGAGCGTCCAGCGGTTTTTTGTTTTGTTTGTTTCACTTTTGGTTTTTCTGGGTTACGTGTTCCTCTACTTGGTTTGAGCGGTACCGATTTTTCATCTATAAAACGTGTACTCGCCAAAGATACATGAGAAACATTTTAACTTATACGTTTAGCAACCGGATGTTTCCCAATACTGGAAGTATTTTCCTCTTTTAACTGTGAACCCCAAGAGCACGTTCCTACACCAACTATTCGCGGTGACATTTTGTTCATCCAGGAAAAAAAAAACACCAGATTCGGCGTTCACCTCACTAGTCTTTGTTTGTTAGAGGATGAACTGGGGCCAATTTGGGAATTGGACCGGATTATATATATATATATATATATATATATATATATATATATATATATATATATATATATATATATATATATATATATATATATATATATATATAATATATATATATATATATATATATATATATATATATATATATATATATAAATATATATATATACGACCTATGCTAAGCAAGAAAGAAGGCTCAATACCTTCCATTTGCGGTGTCTACGCCGCATCCTCGGCATCTCGTGGAAAGATAAAGTGACAAATGTCGAGGTGTTGTCACGTGCTGGCCTTCAAAGTATGTATACGCTTCTTAGACAGCGCAGACTTCGCTGGCTTGGCCATGTTCGCCGCATGGAAGATGGTCGCATCCCAAAAGATATCTTCTACGGACAATTAGCAGATGGCAAGAGAACAGTTGGGCGACCACAGCTGAGGTTCAAAGATGTGTGCAAGAGAGATATGAGGGCACTGGACATGGATCCAGCAACATATGAGGATGAAGCTGCCGATCGCACTAAGTGGCGATGCTATTTACGGCGCCACCTCAGATTGGGCGAAGAGAGGCTCACACAAGAAGCAGAGGTGAGGAGAAAACATCGAAAGGAACACCAGGAAAATAAGCAGCTGAGGGCTGTCACCTCAGGGGCGCATTCCCATAGTCAGTTATGACTGAAGGGGCTATTATTATTATAATAATATATATATATATATATATATATATATATATATATATATATATATATATATATAAATATCTATATATATATATATATATATATATATATATATTCAGGGACAATTGTATTTCCAAGGGATATCACCAAGAGTAGGTAAGAGTGAGTGAGTGGCTACTGTTTGAAAGTGAGTGAGAATTTTTCTTTGTTTCAGGGAATTTACCAATATTCATTCATAACCCTCCACTCCCAAAGGAGCATAGGCCTTCAACAAACACATGTCAAGTCCTCCTGTCACGTGCCATCATCTCAAGTTCTTTCCACGTTCTCCTCATCATTTTCACCTCTGTTTCCAGCTCCGTTCTCCATGTTCTTCTTGGTCTACCTCTGCCTCTCTTGCCCTGGGGATTCCAGAACAAGGACTGTCTTGTAATGCTATCAACAGGTTTCCTCAGCGTATGTCCTATCCATCGCCATCGTCGTCTTCTCATCTCTTGTTCCACTGACACTTGTCTAGTTCGTGTCATCAGTTTCCACGTTGGTAACCTTATCATACCATTTTAATCCCTCTATTCTACGCAAGCACTCATTTATTGGATTTGCTTAAACTTGTTTACTTTACTGGATAGCATATAGTAGGAACTTGTTTACTTTACTGTCTACTCTGTAACATAGTGCTAACCTTCGACCTTTGGGTTATTAACTGTTGGGTTCTTTTTTCTCCATAGGGGGAGGGCGCATCTATTCTGCTGTTTCATTTGTATGTAAATCTGATTTTATTTGATCTTTCTTTAGATATTTGGTGTTGTCGAGTTTAAATGATAATAAACTACAAAGAAACTTACCTTTGTGTGTTGGTCAGAACCATACCCATTTAACCGTAGTTTTTCACGTTTGTGTGTCTTGTTGTCACATAGCTGTGTGTGTGTGTGTGTGTGTGTGTTTGTGTGTGTGTGTGTGTAGAGAAACTTATCTATTCTGGATAGGGAGATAAAAGCTGTCTTGCACTAAAAGGACAGTCGTACGGATAGGCTGGAAGAGATTATCTAATCCCTCCAGACAGATCTTTTTTCCTCAATTCTACCACCTGTGAAAAAATCTATTTCTATACCTTCTCGCGTATCTGTCGACATCCACTCTATATACTCAGACGGGCTAAACAAAACAATTAACCTTCCGTACGACAAGTTTCTACAGCAGGTATAATTCCCTCGGCTTTCTACAGAAGGTATAGTTCCCTGTGTTATCTAAAGCATGTATAGTTCCCTCGTGTTTCTACAACATCTATAGTTCCCTGGGGTTTCTACAGCACGTATAGTTCCCTCGGGTTTCTACAGCATGTATAGTTCCCTCGGGTTTCTACAGCATGTATAGTTCCCTCGTGTTTCTACAGCATGTATAGTTCCCTCGTGTTTCTACAGCATGAATAGTTCCCTCGTGTTTCTACAGCATGTACAGTTCCCTCGTGTTCCTACAGCATGTATAGTTCCCTCGTGTTTCTACAGCATGTATAGTTCCCTGGGGTTTCTACAGCATGTATAGTTCCCTCGTGTTTCTACAGCATGTATAGTTAACTCGTGTTTCTACAGCATGTATAGTTCCCTCGTGTGTGTACAGCATGTATAGTTCCCTCGTGTTTCTACAGCATGTACAGTTCCCTCGTGTTCCTACAGCATGTATAGTTCCCTCGTGTTTCTACAGCATGTATAGTTCCCTCGTGTTTCTACAGCATGTATAGTTCCTTCGTGTTTCTACAGCATGTATAGTTCCCTCGTGTTTCTACAGCATGTATAGTTCCCTCGTGTTTCTACAGCATGTATAGTTCCCTAGTGTTTCTACAGCATGTACTTGTATAATTCCCTCGTGTTTCTACAGCATGTATAGCTCCCTCGTGTGTCTACAGCATGATGGGGATTATAATGATGATGATAATGGTGATGATAGTGATGATAATGATGGTAATGATTTTGGTGATGATGGTGATAATGATGATGATGATCGTGATGATGATGATGATGGTGGTGATGATAGTGATTATGGTGATGATGTTGATGATGTTGGCCTATATGACCAACACTGTGCCGGGTTTGAGTTGACCACTTAATCCCATCAATCCCTTATTAACGTGATATATCACAAAAATCAGTCGTTATCAACGTGGTGGCCAGTGTGGGGACCGAACCCACGACATTCGCGTTATCAGCACAGTTATACTTACTTAGACAACCTTCTCTGCAACACATTACATTGCATTTATATGATATATATGTATTTATGTTTAAATGTTTACATGTTTATATGTGATATTTGTGTATATTTCTGTGGGAGGTTGGGTAAGGTGACTATTATAAAGGATACCACGTCATAGAGGTTTTATAATATCGTTCAGTAGGTGCGAATTTTCTTAATTGAAAATTTGCTAGCGACAATTTGTTGCTATTTCTGTTAGTTGTGAAGACGGGTTTTTCTTCGTCGTTTTTTGTGATATTTTCCTGTTCTTTAGTTTTGTTTTGATTTGTGTGTATTTGTTGGTCTCATCTTTCCTGTCTTTTAGTTCTATACAACTTGATATTTATACACTGTGACGTCATTTGTGTTATTTATTTCCTCGCGGTTATCATCACAGGTTCTGTGATTATTTTCTTCAGTTTTATATTTAACTTATTTGATTTCTGCGAATGTTTTCGTATTGTCTTTCTTGATTGTCTTTTGTTTATGTTGTTGGTTGACATATACTATAAAATATACTTGATCATACATTACTAGCTGTGTAGTGAACTTATTAGAAAGAATCAACTGATGATTAATTGCTGTTATTAGAGGTACACAGTTGATTATACAAGACCTTATTTAAAGGCTTGTTTCCCACAGAGATTGGGATAAAGGGAGCTGATTATTCCATTTATTTGGAGATAAATTTCATTATTGCTATTTCAGGTATCTAGTCACATATTAGTATACATTATGTCGACTTTAGATTATTTTATTGAGTTAGGGAAATCCCTAGGCGAGACTGGAGATAAGTTGGAAGAGTACGCTACCAGTCAATATGAAAAAACACAAAAATTGGAAATTGATGAACTGAAAGCTGAGACTGAGCAAAAGAACTTGCAGATGCAGGTGGAGGAAAGAAGATTCCAGATGGAAGAAAAAAGATTAGAAAGAGAAGCAGCAGCTGAAGAAAAGAGATTAGATAGAGAGGCTGAACAAAAGAGATTAGATAGAGAAGCTGAAGCCGAGGAGAGAAAAGCAAAAAGAGAACATGAGGAAAAACTGTTAGCATTTGAGTTAGAAAAATTAAAATTGACAAATATGGGTATTGCTAATCAGTCAAATAGTAATAATGGTAAACCCTTTACTTACAAGGTCAAGGTACCAGCGTTCAATCCTTCCAGTGATGACATAACATTCTGGCTGGATAGATTTGAACGCTCTTGTCGAGCTCATAATGTGGATAAATCACAATATGCTAACCAGTTATCAGAAAATTTGAAAGGTGATTCTCTGACTAGTTTAAGTTTGGTTGAAGAGACTGACAAGGATAATTATGATGTTATTAGGGCAGCTTTATTGAAAAAATATCAATTAACAGAGGAAGGTTACCGTCTTTTGTTTAAGAAAATGGTACCTGAATCAGGGGTAGAATTCTCAGAATTCATTGCAAGGACATGTCTTACATTTAATCGTTGGATTGAGCTGTCCAAAACAGAAAAGACATATGAAGCCCTTATGGACTTGTTGCTCAGAGACAAGATTATGTCAAGTGTAAATAAACCATTCCTTGAATTCCTACATGAGCGTAAACCCAAGACACTAAAAAAATGGAAGAATATTGTACCCAATACGTCACGGCACATCCGGACGTAGCTTTTAGCAATGCTAAGGTTAAGGAAGGTATGCCAGTTGCTTCAGCAACACCATACAACCCTAATTACTCACACAAATTTCAGGGACCACAAAACAAGTTTGATAAAAAGGGTAACCATAATAGTTATCAAAACCAAAGTAACCAATCATTTCAGGGTTCTTCTGCGAAGAACTGGAGACGAGACGACAGCCCTCGATACAGAGGTGGTCATAATTATAGGAATTTCCGCAGAGGAAGTCATTATAGGAACTATCCAAGTCATCCATCATGGAGACAACAAGATCATAGTTATAGAGATACTCATTATAATGAATATGATAATGGTAACCATGAGAACTATGACTTAAACCCAAATATGGGTTACAATAGAGGAAATAATGATTACAGAGGCAATAATAATCGAGGTAGATCACAATACAAAAAACATAAATCACATTATCAGGCAAACTCTGCACAGCAAGAGTCACATGAAGCCTATAAACAGACTAAAGATAATAATGACGCTTATAATATGGCATGTTCCGCTTTTGATTTTGGGAGAGCATCTCAGTGCCCCCCAATGCAAAACATTATTTGAACCAACTACGGTGTCCACTTTAAGTTGTGGCCATCCTCTTCCCGCTCTTCCTGCGTCAGTTGCGCATGATGGAAGAGGTTCTCTTGTCTTGCATAAAGGTTTAGTAAATGACAATCCAGTCTCAGTTCTTTTTGATTCTTGATGCACCACAATTGGTGTTAGGCAATCACTTGTAGATCCTTCTCGTGCCACGGGAAAAGTAGTCAAATATGTAACATTTGGCGGCACCTTAGAGAAATACTCTACTGCTATCATTAAGATTGCTACTCCTTTCTTTACAGGAGATGTACACGCATGTCTTCTGCCGAATCCGATCGCCGATCTTATCATCGGTCGTATTCACGGAGTCAAAGAATGCACTCCACAACAAATTTCCGTTTGGGAAAAACAAAATATGCAAATTGCTAATGCTGTAGTCACTAGAGCTCAAGCTCTTAATATGCCTCAAACTTCATCTACTGAAGATAATGAAGTGCATAACCAAGATGATCCCTTGGTAATTTCTCGTGACTGGTTTATAAAACAGCAAGAAGATGAGCCCACTCTGAAGAAATTCTTCACTCTTGTAACGAAAGGTGATCCGAATAAAGATTCAAATTGTAAATCTTGGATTACAACGAAGAATGGCGTACTTGTACGTATGGTTCAAGACTCCATTACGTCAAGTCATTCTCAAATCCTGGTTCCCAAGAATTTGAGTTAAAATTTTGCAGCACGCTCACGACTCTCAGTGTGCTGGACACATGGGTTTTTCCCGTACTAAGTCAAGAGTCCTTGCGGCTTTCTTTTGGCCATTGGTGAACAAGGACATACGGATTTATTGTCGATCTTGTAAAGTATGTCAAGAGGTCAAATCCAGAGGTCCACGCCATGCTGCATCTATTCAGGCTGCAGACATCCCTATTCGACCATTTCAGAAAATGGCGATAGACATCATTGGTCCATTTAAGATCAAATCTGCCAGAGGACATCAGTTTATCTTGACGTGTGTTGATATGTGCACACGTTGGCCAGAGGCTATTCCTCTGAAGAGCATTGCTACTGCTGATATTGCAGATGCTCTTTGGCTTATATTTTCTCGTCTGGGGTTCCCCGGAGAGATATTGTCAGACCATGGCACCCAACTAATATCAGATACCATGTCTCAAGTAATGTCTACTCTGCAGATAGAGAGATCTTTGAGTAGTATCTATCATACTATGTCCAATGGGATGGTCGAACGGCTAAATAGAACACTCAAAAACTTACTAGGGAAGATAACTGAGGATCATCCTCAAGATTGGGACAGGGTTTTACCCGCGGCCCTCTTAGCTTACAGAGAGGTCCCCAATGAACATACAGGATTTTCTCCCTTTGAACTTGTCTTTGGCGCGCGACCGCGCGGCCCTGTGTGTTTACTTCATGATCTCATAACCGCTGATAATATTACCGATGACACAAAATCTTCTTACGAATATGTCATCGCGCTGAGACAAAAGATTATCGAAGCATGCAAATTGGCAACTTCTTCTTCTGAATTTGCTAAACAGAAAGCAAGACAATTTGCCAATAAGAAAAGAACCTTACGACAACTTTGTCCTGGTGACAAAGCATTTGTTTTGCTACCTTGTAGGGAAAACAGACTTCTTATTTCTTGGAAAGGTCCGTACGATATAATCTCGAAAATTTCCGATGTTGACTACATTGTCGATATTGATGGAAAGCATAAAACCTTCCACATCAATATGCTTACGGAATTCCATGAACGTCCAGATTATTTACAGCCTATATTCCAGGCAACGGACGATTCTCCAGTCCAACATGGTCATTACTCATCACTGTCCGTAATACAGGATGAGGAAACAAGTTTTTCGGATGTTAATCTTCCGCTTCCGATGATTCCACTTCATTCTAGTGAATCATGGAAAAATGTTACTGTTTCTCCTGATTTATCTCTAGAACAGCGACAAGTTTCGGTTATGTTACAAACATTTCAGGATGTCCTTACTGACATTCCTGGACAAACTCATGTCATTGAACATGAAATTATTCTAACTGACCATAATCCTATTAGAGTCAGACCTTATCCTATTCCTATACATTTTCAAGCACAGGTTGAGAAGGAGTTGGATGAGATGATAGATTTAAAAATAATTGAACCATCCACTTCTGCATATTCTTCGCCGATGGTTATTGTTCGGAAAAAAGACAATAACATACGTCTTTGCGTTGACTCTCGCAAATTGAATCAAGTTACGAAGTTCGATGCTGAACCTATGCCTTTACTAGAAGAGCTACTTACTAGGCTTTCTAAATCTCATTTTTTCACTAAACTTGATTTGTCTAAAGGATATTGGCAAGTTCCTTTATCTGAACGCGCCAAACCTTTTACTACCTTTTCTACACATAGAGGACTTTTTCAATGGAATTTCAAACCTTTCGGCCTTATGAACGCACCAGCTACATTCGTACGCATGATGCGTCGAATCCTATCTTATCGGTCAGATGTCATTGCGTACCTAGATGACATCTGTCTTTTCAGCGATACTTGGGAAGATCACTATTCAGGGTTAGTTGAATTACTATCTACTCTACGCGAGTATAACCTGACAGCGAAACCCTCTAAAGCCTGCACTGGTTTTAGCGAAATTTATTTCCTAGGCCATCGAGTTGGTCATGGTTTCCTAAAGACAGAGGACCATAATATAACTAAGATACTTAACATCTCTATTCCTAAGACTAAAAAGCAAGTGCGAAGTCTCTTAGGTCTTATTCAATTTTATGGAAGATTCATTCCGAATCTATCCTCTATCATGGCACCTCTTTCTACACTACTAAAGAAAGGGTCGCCTAATATGGTCCACTGGTCACAGGAATGCCAATCCTCTTTGGATAAGATCAAAACTATGTTTTCAACACCACCTATTTTAGTGTTACCTACTACAGATAAGACATTTATTCTTCGTAGTGACGCTTCATCCACTGGAATTGGAGCGGCACTAATGCAAGAGTACTCTGGAACTCTGCATCCTGTAATGTATATCTCCAGAAAACTTAATGCTGCAGAAAGGAATTATTCGGTTTTAGACCGTGAGCTATTGGCTATGGTATGGTCAATTCTCAAACTACAAAGATTCCTTCTAGGCGCACATTTCATAGTAGAAACCGACCAGAAAGCTCTTACAGCTATACAGAGTAAAAATTTGAAGAGCTCGAAGTCTACTCGATATGCAATTGCTTTTCAACCTTTTCATTTCTCAGTACGAGCTATCCGTGGATCAGATAATGTGATGGCAGACATTTTGTCTAGATGCCCACATGATTCCACCTAACTGTTAGGTCTTGGATTTCTTAACACATCTAAGTCTATAACAGTTCTTTCTCTATATCAATGTCGTAAATTTATTTTGAAAGAAAAGAGTCTTAGAAATAGTGGTCCGGTTTAGAGTGATAAAATGATGATGGAAAGCTCAGTGATAGAAAATGTAGAGATTTAAAAGTTGCTTCACAGCGAGCTGGAGGAGAGTAAAGACAGACTTATTTACGACAAATCGCTTCTCTCAATCTTCTCTTCCGCTCTCCTGGTCAAACAATTATTTGCCAGTTTTCCAGACTCGCATCTGCGCGCACACCGATTTGGTGTTTTTCACACACACAGACGACGTTGATACAAACTATATTAAACGAATAAGGGGAAAAGTTGGGCTTTGGGTATATCCAACACACAGAACTAAATGAGTTTATGTGATTTTATTCACTTTAAACATCAATCACTAAAAATATCAGATATTACATAAATTATCATAAGTACACAAATGCAAATAACAAGTTTGGAAGGGGTGAAGAAGATTGGTATCGACTAAGCCCTTCCCGCTTATTAGACAAAGATAAACCCAGTCCAAAGATAGATAACATCAGGAACATAGGTACGTTAACCTAACAATGAAGTTAATTACTCTGAAAGAGGTGTTACAAAATTAGGAATAGGTGATAGAAAAAAACCTGTTCTTCCCAGCTGTTCTTCCCTTTACTAAGCCAATGGAAAGGAGGTGGTTTTAAACAGAGTTAACAAATTATCCACTATCCCACTTAAAGGAACAATGTAGGGTATACAGTAAAGATATATATTACCAGGTAAGCAAGTTAACAAAATGGTCACACAAAAGAATTAATTTCCTGTCATTCATACACGCGCTAGCAAAGGCCTTCACTCATCTTGCTCTCACTTACCGATTGTGAAAAAATCTTGCACTCCATAGAATAACACAACAGCAGTTACACCTCAAACTAAATGTATGAGTGTTTGTTCAAGTTCTAGCCCCAGATTAGCGGGTAGGCGGTCAGCACATAAAAGGATCCCGTAATCGCTGGAAAATGAATCTGTAGTTGTGTCTCTTTTCTTAATAACAGTTTCTATGGGAGGGCACGGTCTCTGATACCGGGGTGAGGATGGTGTGGTCTATTTGACTAAGCCGCTGATAATAAAATTCTTACGCGTGCTGGTACACTTTATCCGTGAGGTATGGTTTAAGTCCAGTGAGAAAACTAGTCACATCACTGTTCAGGAAATTATGAATTATCTCTCTGTGTCAGTAAACTAACAAAGCTCGGGCCAGTGTTCTTCTTCCCGTTACGACTTAAGTTGTTTGATGGTGCGTTAAATTTGTCTTTGGGTGTGCTTTCTTTGCTATAAGTTAGATAGCGGAATTCCAAACATAGAATCGCCTCAAAGACTAAAAATTTACACAGTCTCAACAAGTTCTGCGTCAGGGGAACTCTACACACTGTTTATGCTTTGCCTTGCTTAGATTGATTTCTTTATTGCTTTCTTAATGCTGGGATCGCACAGGTTACGATCACTCTGTATGAAAGAAAAAAAAAGACATGTAATATACCGAAAACAAATAACCTTCTAAAGCGCGATGAATTTCCCGTTAAGCCTATAATACACTCGAGTATTTAATTATGTATTTAATAAACACTGCGCGAATTCTAGTGGTTAAAAACCCACATCTATAAAACTAGGACTTAACTGAATTTATTAATTATAAATTCCTTCGCGACTTTAAAAGTTAATTTAAGCATCTATTATCTTTTGAAATAATATAATAGATAGATCATTATATTTACCACTGGAACTATTGAGATGGTTTAATTTAATAGATTTAAATTTACACAAAATCCATTGAAATAGAATGACTGAACTAGACCACTGATCACTTTACACAATATATATTACCGCTTTGCACAGAATAGAAAACACTGCAAATATATATATAAAATCCAGGGGAAAATCTATAACAAGATTTCAATAAAGCTAGTGCTTCTGTAAAGGTCTGGCCAGCGAGTGATAACGTGTCTAGTTCTTCATGGTCTATTTAGCTAAAATGGAATGTAAGTTGAGTGGGACATGATAAACTTGACAACTTATTTGATCTCACGAACTTTTGGGGATCTGACCGCCAAATCAAGAGAAGAAACCGCACCCTGGTCTTCGTATCTCCGTTCGCTGCTGCCCGTTTCGCTTTCCCCCGTTCGCTCGGTTCCTCGATTGACACCGAGACGCGAAAATAGCGGCAAGCAACTGCGTCTCGTAGCAGGGACCACTACTGTCTTTGATAGCGCCGATAGTCTCCCCTGAAATCCCTCGGTCTGTCTCTTTGATCTCGTGCCGCCTACTAAATGAGTCCCGGTGGAATGAGTTCTGGCAAACGAAAAGTTACAACAAATGTTCAGGGGTTCTAATGTTATGAAAAGCTAAAAGTCCCTTTAAATCATCCATCATATCAGGGAGAATTCACTTGTCAAACTAGACGTACGTCACAATCGTCCCCACTTTTAGACATGAAACCATTTTTCATGTTTCATTTTTTTGACAATGGAGGTGACCTGATTGGTGATTTTAGGATGAGTGGTATCTTCAGTTTGCTCTTCTTCCTCTGTAGACCAGTTTCTACTCAGGAAATCAGCCCCGACATTCTGTCTTCCCGGAATATATTCCACTTTGAAAGAATAAACGCTTAAAAGGAGGGCCCAACGCATGATCCTAGCGTTAAATTCTTTATTGGCACCAAGAAATGCTAACGGAGCGTGGTCTGTTTGCACCGTGAAAGATGTACCATAAAGAAACTCATGATGGCGTCTGATACCGTCAATCAGAGCAAGACATTCCCTTTCAACTACGCTGTAGTTCCGTTCCGCTTTATTTAATTTCCGACTGCCATAGGCAACTGGAAATAGCATGTTCAGGTCACTGTCATCGGCTTGAAGCAGTGTTGACCCGATGCCCTGACCTGACGCGTCGACTCTCAGTACAAAAGGTTTCTTGAGGTCAGGCAACCTCAAGATGGGGTATGCAGACAACTGTCCTTTCAAAGTGCTATACGCGTGTTCGCACTTTTGATCCCATATGACCTTATCAGGACAACCTTTCTTTGTGAGGTCAGTCAGAGGTGCCGTCAGTCCGTTGAAGTTCTGGATGTACTTCTGATAGTATGCACATAGCGATATGAAGGAACGTACGTCTTTCTTCGTTCGGGGTCTTTTTGCTGCCACTATTTTCTCCACGTTCTTCTTAATAGGCCAACTGCATCCGTGAGAAATAGTGTGCCCCAGGAAGTCTAACTGTTCAAACCCGATGAGACATTTGCTAGGTCTGGCTGTGAGACCCGTTTCCTGTAGTCTCCTGAGGAGCATAGCAACCGTAGCAATATGTTCTTCATAGGTTTCCGATGCAATTAAGATGTCATCCATGAAATTATGGATATGGGGACTTTGCAAAGGTTCTAGAAGCTTCCTCATCATCCTGGTGAACACTCCTGGTGCGTTATGCAAACCGAACGGCATCACGTTAAATGTGTAATGTCCTTCACTAGTGCTGAAAGCTAACAAAGGTTTAATTTCCTCCTTGACTGGTATTTGATAATAACCTTTGCTGAGGTCAATCTTGGAGAAGATCTTTGCTTTGCTGAGCTTGGTGAACAACTCAGAAACAGTTTGGAGAGGTTCGGGCTGGAATTCCGTTACAGCGTTTAGCAACCTGTAATCAATGCACAGCCGAACTTCCTTATTGGGCTTCTGCAACAGCACTACACTCGAGCTGTAAGGAGATGTAGACTCACTGATAATTCCTGCCTGACGCAGCTTGTCTATTTCTCCGCGAAGTGCATCAGCTTTAGCGTACGGGATGGGGTAAACTCTGGTTTGAACAGGGGTCTCGTTTGTTAATTTCATATCAAATTCAATGAGATTTGTTCGACCAGGTACATCCGTTAAGACTGCACTGTACTGTTTTAGTAGAGCCCTGGTTTCTGTTTGTTGTTCTGGTGAGAGATTGTCGCCGAACTTGACATCTTTAAAGGATTCTGTGGGTTGCAATGGATACTCCATGCAACCATCATCATCTTCCTCGTCTTCCGTTGCTATGGCGACAGCCAGGAGATGCTCGGAGGATGGCACTGGTCTTTCCAAATATTTCTTTAGCAGATTTATGTGGAAGACCTTCTCCTTTCCTTTGATGGAGATCTTGTAGTTGGTACGTGAGATCTTTTTAAGGACGGTAAACGGTCCTTGCCATCCGATGCGAAGTTTATTGCTTCCGGTTGGAAGTAGCAATAGGACTTTCTCCCCTGGTTGTAGTTCTCTCTCTTTTGCAGCTTTGTTGTATCTTTTAGTAATTTTAGCGCGGGCTTTCTTAAGGTTGGTAGTAGCTAGATCCCATCCTAGCTTTAGCCTTTCCTTAAGCTCAGATACATACTTGCTTGCAGAGACGACTGTCTCGTCAGCCTTCTGGTCTGTCAGGGACCGAAGTAAGGCTTCTAGTGGCCCCTTAATAGGTCTGCCAAATAAAAGTGTAGCTGGCGCAAAACCCGTAGACGCTTGGGGTACCTCTCGGTAGGCGAATAAGGCAGCCGATATATATTGGTCCCAGTCTTCCGGTTTCTCCTGACCCAGCTTACGTAACATGGTGGTGAGGCTACCATTAAAACGTTCCACGAGCCCATTTCCGGCCGGATGGTAGGGACTTGTGTGGATATGTTTGGCCCTCAAGATCTTAAAGATCTCCTCCATTAACAGGCTACGGAATTGGGATCCATTGTCCGTCAAAACTTGTTGAGGGAATCCCAACCGTGTAAAAATTTGCACAAGGGCTTCTGCGACATGCTTGGAATTAATGCATGGTAGCGGTACAGCTTCGGCCCACATAGTGCAAGTGTCAACTAAGGTCAGGATGAACCTGTTCCTTCTTTTGGTCTTTTCCAGAGGACCAATAATGTCGACAGCAACCCGTTCAAATGGAGTCCCTACTATTGGCATTTGCCCCATAGGTACTGGGGGTGTCAAGTGCTTGGGTGCTACCCGTTGGCACTGGGCGCAGGATTTCACATACCTGACAATGTCAGAGTTCATTCCTGGCCACCAATAGTGGTTTTTTATTCGCTGAATAGTGGCGTTTTGTCCCATATGTCCGCTAAAGGGAAGAGAGTGCCCCATTTCTAAGATCTGGTTTCTGTACTGCGTCGGTACTAGGAGCTGGTTATTCCCCGTGTCCGGGTTGCCCGTTCTACGATACAATACACCATCCTTAGAAAAAATGTCTCCGTTGTGTCTGGGGTCCTTAGCCATGGGCAGTTTTTTAAAGCAGGGCGCCAGAGTAGGGTCCTTTTGTTGCGCCTCCTTCAGTTCATTCGGCAACAAGTTTGGCGCAGGCTCCCTCTCCTTCTTGGCTTGCCCTCTTGTGGTTACCGCTGCCACAATCGGCTCCTTAGGTCTCCCAATGAACACATATCTACATCCCAGGATAACTGGGTAGATCGGATCATCCATTATGGCCGCTTTAATAACTCCTCTGACAAAGTCAGAGTGTATTTCTACCAGTGCGATAGGAAGCGTCCTGGGTGCATCACTCCTGAAAACTCCACTAAGTTTGACGGTTTCCTCTGTCTCCTGACCGGGTTTGACTAGGTGCCTAGCGACAATACAATCAAAACTTAATCCAGTGTCAAAAAGACAAGTAGTAGAGGTACCGTTCAAAATTACAGTTCCTCGAGTTGAGGGTCGGTCCCCCTCAGGTTGAGAATCACTGACATTGACTCTACCTTTCGAGGCTGTATGCAAACATCCAATGCGGTTTGCACCGGTTTGTTTGCCCTGATCAGACGTTCCTGGTGTAGGGGTTTTCCCTTTTCCTTGACCTTGGTGGCCGCGCTGCCACGTAGGCTTGTTGGGTTGATCAGAATTTGTGTTGGGGGGTATCGGGTTTTGTAGAATTTCGATTTTTCCTGGGGGGGTTTCTGGGTATTGTTATCTCGTTGGTTATAATGTTGAGAGGAAGTGGAAGAATAGGATGCCTGCTCTAGATTCTGTTTTCGAGATGGCTCATCGGTGGGTTTACGTTTAGTGCTGGGAAGTTCGGCCATTGCATTGCTATAGCGTTCGGCTTTATTGAGTATGTCTTCAAGCCTGACTGCCCCCTGTTCCGCCAAAAATCTACGTGTTTCATTCGACAAAGTGGATTTTATCTGCTCCACAAGAACAAGTTCGAGGAGTCCCTCATATGAAAGATAATTCAATGCACTTTGTCAGATAACCCGTGAGACGTGAAGAGAACTGGGGAAATGTTTCCGTGCTCTCTTTTCGGCTGTTTCTGAACAACTGCAGAAACTTTCGGGCAGTCATCTCAAACTGCTGTAGTAAGGCCTTTTTCAACATGTCGTAATCATGTTGATTCGGTCCCAGCTTTGTGTACACGTCATAAGCATTGCCTTTCAGTGACGTTGAAAGTTTGAGCGCCCAGCGGGTACTCTCTAACCCATAAAGATTCGCGAGTCTCTCGAATTTTTCTAGGTAGCTGTCAATTTTTTCGTTAGGGCTAGGAAAAGATTCTAAAGAAAACGACATAGCAGTTAATTGGGCAGATTGAGTACTGGAGAGGTCCATTGATTGAGACTGGGGCGAAGACGGCTCTCCGTTAGTCGAAGTAGAGGCGCCCCGACTCTCTAGAGCCTTAAGCGCCAGTTGATGCTGTCTTTCCTTGTCTCTCTCTCTCTCTCTGCGAGTTTCCATCTCTGCTTCAATTTTCTTCTGTTCCAAAAGACGTTCTTCCGCTTCTTTCTTATCTGCCCTCTCCTGGGCTTCTCTCCTCTCTGTTCTTTCTTTCTCTTCCTTCCTCTCAGCTTCTGCTCTCTGTTGCTCCGCCTTCCTCTCAGCTTCGGCTCTCTGTTGCTCCGCCTTCCTCTCAGCTTCGGCTCTCTGTTGCTCCGCGTCATATATTTCCAATTCCTGGTTAATAAACGCGTTTGCAGCTTCTGCATCTAATCCTGCCTCTTTCGCTTCCAGCCTCAAGATGGACCTCATCTTTATCCTCTCTGCCATTGTTAAAGAATAAGATGAAGTATGCCTAGAGAACTAGTAAGAAGCAACGCGAAAGGGAGGAACTCTGAACCGCTACGAGAAAAAAACACAAGTATAAATTTACCTGTGTTACCTCCTACCTGTACTGTGCAAACTTATCGCTGCTATTATCTGGCAATTAAGGCTCTAAACGCAAGCGACTATGCCACTAAATGGTAAGTTACACTGGAAAAGAATCTACTTTTACTAACAGTCGAGAAAAATTTATATTAAAACAATTTAAAAGAAAAAAAAATTTCCCTAAATTTTTAATCTCTGACAACAAACTCCGTCCCTAAAGTCAATTATTGAGATGAGACGTTGTTAACTTAATTTTTAAAAATCAGAACAATCCGTCTTTAGCTAAGCTCAACTCTTTTTAACTTCAAAAACCTTAGTGACTGTAAAACAATCACGCAATCCCAGCAACTCTTATAAAGAAAGAAATTGAATTATCTCCGCCAGAGGATAATTAAAATAGCAAATATTTTTGTTTATCTGTACTTTCTACTGCTGTGGAGAGAAAACAACCTGTAAATATGCTGTGTGGACAACCCAAATACTTAAAGAACGTTTGTCTAGGGGTGTAATTATTTATTTATTTCCCTAATTCACAAAGACAAATCATTCACACTCTACCTAGTTAGACCCAAACTAAATCAGACTCAAAATATCTTTATCCCGGCTATGCGATTGCCTCAAATGTAGCTCAAGATCCCAGAACCAGCCCACAAATATGTGTGCATCAAATGTATCTCAAAATTATCCCGGCGAGCCGGCCAAATATTGTCGTAAATTTATTTTGAGAGAAAAGAGTCTTAGAAATAGTGGTCCGGTTTAGAGTGGAAAATGATGATGGAAAGCTCAGTGATAGAAAATGTAGAGATTTAATAGTTGCTTCACAGCGTGCTGGAGGAGAGTAAAGACAGACTTATTTACGACAAATCGCTTCTCTCAATCTTCTCTTCCGCTCTCCTGGTCAAACAATTATTTGCCAGTTTTCCAGACTCGCATCTGCGCGCACACCGATTTGGTGTTTTCACACACACACAGACGACGTTGATACAAACTATATTAAACGAATAAGGGGAAAAGTTGGGCTTTGGGTATATCCAACACACAGAACTAAATGAGTTTATGTGATTTTATTCACTTTAAACATCAATCACTAAAAATATCAGATATTACATAAATTATCATAAGTACACAAATGCAAATAACAAGTTTGGAAGGGGTGAAGAAGATTGGTATCGACTAAGCCCTTCCCGCTTATTAGACAAAGATAAACCCAGTCCAAAGATAGATAATATCAGGAACATAGGTACGTTAACCTAACAGTGAAGTTAATTACTCTGAAAGAGGTGTTACAAAATTAGGTATAGGTGATAGAAAAAAACCTGTTCTTCCCAGCTGTTCTTCCCTTTACTAAGCAAATGGAAAGGAGGTGGTTTTAAACAGAGTTAACAAATTATCAACTATCCCACTTAAAGGAACAATGTAGGGTATACAGAAAAGATATATATTACCAGGTAAGCAAGTTAACAAAATGGTCACACAAAAGAATTAATTTCCTGTCATTCATACACGCGCTAGCAAAGGCCTTCACTCATCTTGCTCTCACTTACCGATTGTGAAAAAATCTTGCACTCCATAGAATAACACAACAGCAGTTACACCTCAACTAAATGTATGAGTGTTTGTTCAAGTTCTAGCCCCAGATTAGCGGGTAGGCGGTCAGCACATAAAAGGATCCCGTAATCGCTGGAAAATGAATCTGTAGTTGTGTCTCTTTTCTTAATAACAGTTTCTATGGGAGGGCACGGTCTCTGATACCGGGGTGAGGATGGTGTGGTCTATTTGACTATGCCGCTGATAATAAAATTCTTACGCGTGCTGGTACACTTTATCCGTGAGGTATGGTTTAAGTCCAGTGAGAAAACTAGTCACATCACTGTTCAGGAAATTATGAATTATCTCTCTGTGTCAGTAAACTAACAAAGCTCGGGCCAGTGTTCTTCTTCCCGTTACGACTTAAGTTGTTTGATGGTGCGTTAAATTTGTCTTTGGGTGTGCTTTCTTTGCTATAAGTTAGATAGCGGAATTCCAAACATAGAATCGCCTCAAAGATTAAAAATTTACACAGTCTCAACAAGTTCTGCGTCAGGGGAACTCTACACACTGTTTATGCTTTGCTTTGCTTAGATTGATTTCTTTATTGCTTTCTTAATGCTGGGATCGCACAGGTTACGATCACTCTGTATGAAAGAAAAAAAAAGACATGTAATATACCGAAAACAAATAACCTTCTAAAGCGCGATGAATTTCCCGTTAAGCCTATAATACACTCGAGTATTTAATTATGTATTTAATAAACACTGCGCGAATTCTAGTGGTTAAAAACCCACATCTATAAAACTAGGACTTAACTGAATTTATTAATTATAAATTCCTTCGCGACTTTAAAAGTTAATTTAAGCATCTATTATCTTTTGAAATAATATAATAGATAGATCATTATATTTAAAACTGGAACTATTGAGATGGTTTAATTTAATAGATTTAAATTAACACAAAATCCATTGAAATAGAATGACTGAACTAGACCACTGATCACTTTACACAATATATATTACCGCTTTGCACAGAATAGAAATCACTGCAAATATATATATAAAATCCAGGGGAAAATCTATAACAAGATTTCAATAAAGCTAGTGCTTCTGTAAAGGTCTGGCCAGCGAGTGATAACGTGTCTAGTTCTTCATGGTCTATTTAGCTAAAATGGAATGTAAGTTGAGTGGGACATGATAAACTTGACAACTTATTTGATCTCACGAACTTTTGGGGATCTGACCGCCAAATCAAGAGAAGAAACCGCCCCCTGGTCTTCGTATCTCCGTTCGCTGCTGCCCGTTTCGCTTTCCCCCGTTCGCTCGGTTCTACGATTGACACCGAGACGCGAGAATAGCGGCAAGCAACTGCGTCTCGTATCAGGGACCACTACTGTCTTTGATAGCGCCGATAGTCTCCCCTGAAATCCCTCCGTCTGTCTCTTTGATCTCGTGCCGCCTACTAAATGAGTCCCGGTGGAATGAGTTCTGGCAAACGAAAAGTTACAACAAATGTTCAGGGGTTCTAATGTTATGAAAAGCTAAAAGTCCCTTTAAATCATCCATCATATCAGGGAGAATTCACTTGTCAAACTAGACGTACGTCACAATCGTCCCCACTTTTAGACATGAAACCATTTTTCATGTTTCATTTTTTTGACAATGGAGGTGACCTGATTGGTGATTTTAGGATGAGTGGTATCTTCAGTTTGCTCTTCTTCCTCTGTAGACCAGTTTCTACTCAGGAAATCAGCCCCGACATTCTGTCTTCCCGGAATATATTCCACTTTGAAAGAATAAACGCTTAAAAGGAGGGCCCAACGCATGATCCTAGCGTTAAATTCTTTATTGGCACCAAGAAATGCTAACGGAGCGTGGTCTGTTTGCACCGTGAAAGATGTACCATAAAGAAACTCATGATGGCGTCTGATACCGTCAATCAGAGCAAGACATTCCCTTTCAACTACGCTGTAGTTCCGTTCCGCTTTATTTAATTTCCGACTGCCATAGGCAACTGGAAATAGCATGTTCAGGTCACTGTCATCGGCTTGAAGCAGTGTTGACCCGATGCCCTGACCTGACGCGTCGACTCTCAGTACAAAAGGTTTCTTGAGGTCAGGCAACCTCAAGATGGGGTATGCAGACAACTGTCCTTTCAAAGTGCTATACGCGTGTTCGCACTTTTGATCCCATATGACCTTATCAGGACAACCTTTCTTTGTGAGGTCAGTCAGCGGTGCCGTCAGTCCGTTGAAGTTCTGGATGTACTTCTGATAGTATGCACATAGCGATATGAAGGAACGTACGTCTTTCTTCGTTCGGGGTCTTTTTGCTGCCACTATTTTCTCCACGTTCTTCTTAATAGGCCAACTGCATCCGTGAGAAATAGTGTGCCCCAGGAAGTCTAACTGTTCAAACCCGATGAGACATTTGCTAGGTCTGGCTGTAAGACCCGTTTCCTGTAGTCTCCTGAGGAGCATAGCAACCGTAGCAATATGTTCTTCATAGGTTTCCGATGCAATTAAGATGTCATCCATGAAATTATGGATATGGGGACTTTGCAAAGGTTCTAGAAGCTTCCTCATCATCCTGGTGAACACTCCTGGTGCGTTATGCAAACCGAACGGCATCACGTTAAATGTGTAATGTCCTTCACTAGTGCTGAAAGCTAACAAAGGTTTAATTTCCTCCTTGACTGGTATTTGATAATAACCTTTGCTGAGGTCAATCTTGGAGAAGATCTTTGCTTTGCTGAGCTTGGTGAACAACTCAGAAACAGTTTTGAGAGGTTCGGGCTGGAATTCCGTTACAGCGTTTAGCAACCTGTAATCAATGCACAGCCGAACTTCCTTATTGGGCTTCTGCAACAGCACTACACTCGAGCTGTAAGGAGATGTAGACTCACTGATAATTCCTGCCTGACGCAGCTTGTCTATTTCTCCGCGAAGTGCATCAGCTTTAGCGTACGGGATGGGGTAAACTCTGGTTTGAACAGGGGTCTCGTTTGTTAATTTCATATCAAATTCAATGAGATTTGTTCGACCAGGTACATCCGTTAAGACTGCACTGTACTGTTTTAGTAGAGCCCTGGTTTCTGTTTGTTGTTCTGGTGAGAGATTGTCGCCGAACTTGACATCTTTAAAGGATTCTGTGGGTTGCAATGGATACTCCATGCAACCATCATCATCTTCCTCGTCTTCCGTTGCTATGGCGACAGCCAGGAGATGCTCGGAGGATGGCACTGGTCTTTCCAAATATTTCTTTAGCAGATTTATGTGGAAGACCTTCTCCTTTCCTTTGATGGAGATCTTGTAGTTGGTACGTGAGATCTTTTTAAGGACGGTAAACGGTCCTTGCCATCCGATGCGAAGTTTATTGCTTCCGGTTGGAAGTAGCAATAGGACTTTCTCCCCTGGTTGTAGTTCTCTCTCTTTTGCAGCTTTGTTGTATCTTTTAGTAATTTTAGCGCGGGCTTTCTTAAGGTTGGTAGTAGCTAGATCCCATCCTAGCTTTAGCCTTTCCTTAAGCTCAGATACATACTTGCTTGCAGAGACGACTGTCTCGTCAGCCTTCTGGTCTGTCAGGGACCGAAGTAAGGCTTCTAGTGGCCCCTTAATAGGTCTGCCAAATAAAAGTGTAGCTGGCGCAAAACCCGTAGACGCTTGGGGTACCTCTCGGTAGGCGAATAAGGCAGCCGATATATATAGGTCCCAGTCTTCCGGTTTCTCCTGACCCAGCTTACGTAACATGGTGGTGAGGCTGGCATTAAAACGTTCCACGAGCCCATTTCCGGCCGGATGGTAGGGACTTGTGTGGATATGTTTGGCCTTCAAGATCTTAAAGATCTCCTCCATTAACAGGCTACGGAATTGGGATCCATTGTCCGTCAAAACTTGTTGAGGGAATCCCAACCGTGTAAAAATTTGCACAAGGGCTTCTGCGACATGCTTGGAATCTATGCATGTTAGCGGTACAGCTTCGGCCCACATAGTGCAAGTGTCAACTAAGGTCAGGATGAACCTGTTCCTTCTTTTGGTCTTTTCCAGAGGACCAATAATGTCGACAGCAACCCGTTCAAATGGAGTCCCTACTATTGGCATTTGCCCCATAGGTACTGGGGGTGTCAAGTGCTTGGGTGCTACCCGTTGGCACTGGGCGCAGGATTTCACATTCCTGGCCACCAATAGTGGTTTTTTATTCGCTGAATAGTGGCGTTTTGTCCCATATGTCCGCTAAAGGGAAGAGAGTGCCCCATTTCTAAGATCTGGTTTCTGTACTGCGTCGGTACTAGGAGCTGGTTATTCCCCGTGTCCGGGTTGCCCGTTCTACGATACAATACACCATCCTTAGAAAAAATGTCTCCGTTGTGTCTGGGGTCCTTAGCCATGGGCAGTTTTTTAAAGCAGGGCGCCAGAGTAGGGTCCTTTTGTTGCGCCTCCTTCAGTTTATTCGGCAACAAGTTTGGCGCAGGCTCCCTCTCCTTCTTGGCTTGCCCTCTTGTGGTTACCGCTGCCACAATCGGCTCCTTAGGTCTCCCAATGAACACATATCTACATCCCAGGATAACTGGGTAGATCGGATCATCCATTATGGCCGCTTTAATAACTCCTCTGACAAAGTCAGAGTGTATTTCTACCAGTGCGATAGGAAGCGTCCTGGGTGCATCACTCCTGAAAACTCCACTAAGTTTGACGGTTTCCTCTGTCTCCTGACCGGGTTTGACTAGGTGCCTAGCGACAATACAATCAAAACTTAATCCAGTGTCAAAAAGACAAGTAGTAGAGGTACCGTTCAAAATTACAGTTCCTCGAGTTGAGGGTCGGTCCCCCTCAGGTTGAGAATCACTGACATTGACTCTACCTTTGGAGGCTGTATGCAAACATCCAATGCGGTTTGCACCGGTTTGTTTGCCCTGATCAGACGTTCCTGGTGTAGGGGTTTTCCCTTTTCCTTGACCTTGGTGGCCGCGCTGCCACGTAGGCTTGTTGGGTTGATCAGAATTTGTGTTGGGGGGGTATCGGGTTTTGTAGAATTTCGATTTTTCCTGGGGGGGGGGGGGTTTCTGGGTATTGTTATCTCGTTGGTTATAATGTTGAGAGGAAGTGGAAGAATAGGATGCCTGCTCTAGATTCTGTTTTCGAGATGGCTCATCGGTGGGTTTACGTTTAGTGCTGGGAAGTTCGGCCATTGCATTGCTATAGCGTTCGGCTTTATTGAGTATGTCTTCAAGCCTGACTGCCCCCTGTTCCGCCAAAAATCTACGTGTTTCATTCGACAAAGTGGATTTTATCTGCTCCACAAGAACAAGTTCGAGGAGTCCCTCATATGAAAGAGGTAGATAATTCAATGCACTTTGTCAGATAACCCGTGAGACGTGAAGAGAACTGGGGAAATGTTTCCGTGCTCTCTTTTCGGCTGTTTCTGAACAACTGCAGAAACTTTCGGGCAGTCATCTCAAACTGCTGTAGTAAGGCCTTTTTCAACATGTCGTAATCATGTTGATTCGGTCCCAGCTTTGTGTACACGTCATAAGCATTGCCTTTCAGTGACGTTGAAAGTTTGAGCGCCCAGCGGGTACTCTCTAACCCATAAAGATTCGCGAGTCTCTCGAATTTTTCTAGGTAGCTGTCAATTTTTTCGTTAGGGCTAGGAAAAGATTCTAAAGAAAACGACATAGCAGTTAATTGGGCAGATTGAGTACTGGAGAGGTCCATTGATTGAGACTGGGGCGAAGACGGCTCTCCGTTAGTCGAAGTAGAGGCGCCCCGACTCTCTAGAGCCTTAAGCGCCAGTTGATGCTGTCTTTCCTTGTCTCTCTCTCTCTCTGCGAGTTTCCATCTCTGCTTCAATTTTCTTCTGTTCCAAAAGACGTTCTTCCGCTTCTTTCTTATCTGCCCTCTCCTGGGCTTCTCTCCTCTCTGTTCTTTCTTTCTCTTCCTTCCTCTCAGCTTCTGCTCTCTGTTGCTCCGCCTTCCTCTCAGCTTCGGCTCTCTGTTGCTCCGCCTTCCTCTCAGCTTCGGCTCTCTGTTGCTCCGCGTCATATATTTCCAATTCCTGGTTAATAAACGCGTTTGCAGCTTCTGCATCTAATCCTGCCTCTTTCGCTTCCAGCCTCAAGATGGACCTCATCTTTATCCTCTCTGCCATTGTTAAAGAATAAGATGAAGTATGCCTAGAGAACTAGTAAGAAGCAACGCGAAAGGGAGGAACTCTGAACCGCTACGAGAAAAAAACACAAGTACAAATTTACCTGTGTTACCTCCTACCTGTACTGTGCAAACTTATCGCTGCTATTATCTGGCAATTAAGGCTCTAAACGCAAGCGACTATGCCACTAAATGGTAAGTTACACTGGAAAAGAATCTACTTTTACTAACAGTAGAGAAAAATTTATATTAAAACAATTTAAAAGAAAAAAAAATTTTTCCCTAAATTTTTAATCTCTGACAACAAACTCCGTCCCTAAAGTCAATTATTGAGATGAGACGTTGTTAACTTAATTTTTAAAAATCAGAACAATCCGTCTTTAGCTAAGCTCAACTCTTTTTAACTTCAAAAACCTTAGTGACTGTAAAACAATCACGCAATCCCAGCAACTCTTATAAAGAAAGAAATGTAGTTATCTCCGCCAGAGGATAATTAAAATAGCAAATATATTTGTTTATCTGTACTTTCTACTGCTGTGGAGAGAAAACAACCTGTAAATATGCTGTGTGGACAACCCAAATACTTAAAGAACGTTTGTCTAGGGTGTAATTATTTATTTATTTCCCTAATTCACAAAGACAAATCATTCACACTCTACCTAGTTAGACCCAAACTAAATCAGACTCAAAATATCTTTAACCCGGCTATGCGATTGCCTCAAATGTAGCTCAAGATCCCAGAACCAGCCCACAAATATGTGTGCATCAAATGTATCTCAAAAATTATCCCGGCGAGCCGGCCAAATATTGTCGTAAATTTATTTTGAGAGAAAAGAGTCGTAGAAATAGTGGTCCGGTTTAGAGTGGAAAATGATGATGGAAAGCTCAGTGATAGAAAATGTAGAGATTTAATAGTTGCTTCACAGCGTGCTGGAGGAGAGTAAAGACAGACTTATTTACGACAAATCGTTTCTCTCAATCTTCTCTTTCACTCTCCTGGTCAAACAATTATTTGCCAGTTTTCCAGACTCGCATCTGCGCGCACACCGATTTGGTGTTTTTCACACACACAGACGACGTTGATACAAACTATATTAAACGAATAGGGGAAAAGTTGGGCTTTGGGTATATCCAACACACAGAACTAAATGAGTTTATGTGATTTTATTCACTTTAAACATCAATCACTAAAAATATCAGATATTACATAAATTATCATAAGTACACAAATGCAAATAACAAGTTTGGAAGGGGTGAAGAAGATTGGTATCGACTAAGCCCTTCCCGCTTATTAGACAAAGATAAACCCAGTCCAAAGATAGATAATATCAGGAACATAGGTACGTTAACCTAACAGTGAAGTTAATTACTCTGAAAGAGGTGTTACAAAATTAGGTATAGTGATAGAAAAAAACCTGTTCTTCCCAGCTGTTCTTCCCTTTACTAAGCAAATGGAAAGGAGGTGGTTTTAAACAGAGTTAACAAATTATCAACTATCCCACTTAAAGGAACAATGTAGGGTATACAGAAAAGATATATGTTACCAGGTAAGCAAGTTAACAAAATGGTCACACAAAAGAATTAATTTCCTGTCATTCATACACGCGCTAGCAAAGGCCTTCACTCATCTTGCTCTCACTTACCGATTGTGAAAAAATCTTGCACTCCATAGAATAACACAACAGCAGTTACACCTCAACTAAATGTATGAGTGTTTGTTCAAGTTCTAGCCCCAGATTAGCGGGTAGGCGGTCAGCACATAAAAGGATCCCGTAATCGCTGGAAAATGAATCTGTAGTTGTGTCTCTTTTCTTAATAACAGTTTCTATGGGAGGGCACGGTCTCTGATACCGGGGTGAGGATGGTGTGGTCTATTTGACTATGCCGCTGATAATAAAATTCTTACGCGTGCTGGTACACTTTATCCGTGAGGTATGGTTTAAGTCCAGTGAGAAAACTAGTCACATCACTGTTCAGGAAATTATGAATTATCTCTCTGTGTCAGTAAACTAACAAAGCTCGGGCCAGTGTTCTTCTTCCCGTTACGACTTAAGTTGTTTGATGGTGCGTTAAATTTGTCTTTGGGTGTGCTTTGCTATAAGTTAGATAGCGGAATTCCAAACATAGAATCGCCTCAAAGATTAAAAATTTACACAGTCTCAACAAGTTCTGCGTCAGGGGAACTCTACACACTGTTTATGCTTTGCTTTGCTTAGATTGATTTCTTTATTGCTTTCTTAATGCTGGGATCGCACAGGTTACGATCACTCTGTATGAAAGAAAAAAAAGACATGTAATATACCGAAAACAAATAACCTTCTAAAGCGCGATGAATTTCCCGTTAAGCCTATAATACACTCGAGTATTTAATTATGTATTTAATAAACACTGCGCGAATTCTAGTGGTTAAAAACCCACATCTATAAAACTAGGACTTAACTGAATTTATTAATTATAAATTCCTTCGCGACTTTAAAAGTTAATTTAAGCATCTATTATCTTTTGAAATAATATAATAGATAGATCATTATATTTACCACTGGAACTATTGAGATGGTTTAATTTAATAGATTTAAATTTACACAAAATCCATTGAAATAGAATGACTGAACTAGACCACTGATCACTTTACACAATATATATTACCGCTCTGCACAGAATAGAAAACACTGCAAATATATATATAAAATCCAGGGGAAAATCTATAACCAGATTTCAATAAAGCTAGTGCTTCTGTAAAGGTCTGGCCAGCGAGTGATAACGTGTCCAGTTCTTCATGGTCTATTTAGCTAAAATGGAATGTAAGTTGAGTGGGACATGATAAACTTGACAACTTATTTGATCTCACGAACTTTTGGGGATCTGACCGCCAAATCAAGAGAAGAAACCGCACCCTGGTCTTCGTATCTCCGTTCGCTGCTACCCGTTCGCTTTCCCCCGTTCGCTCGGTTCCTCGATTGACACCGAGACGCGAAAATAGCGGCAAGCAACTGCGTCTCGTAGCATGGACCACTACTGTCTTTGATAGCGCCGATAGTCTCCCCTGAAATCCCTCGGTCTGTCTCTTTGATCTCGTGCCGCCTACTAAATGAGTCCCGGTGGAATGAGTTCTGGCAAACGAAAAGTTACAACAAATGTTCAGGGGTTCTAATGTTATGAAAAGCTAAAAGTCCCTTTAAATCATCCATCATATCAGGGAGAATTCACTTGTCAAACCAGACGTACGTCACAATCAAGATAGATACATATTGTAATTTGTAATATAGTTATTGTATCACTACTATCACTACGCTCATTGATATATATTCACCACTGTTCTTTGATGATTTTTCTTCTTTGTCAATCATGTACTTATAGTGCTTAAATATGAAATTGTTATATGCATTGTGTTGTTACCAGCATTGTGGTATACGTTGGTGGCACCTCCCTGGAAATATTTATACTTAAGAGAAAAGCTTTCTCTGAGATGTTGAGATATATTCTCACGAGTCGATCTATGACTTTACCTTAATTTGACATTATAAATTACTCTTATTAGTCATCTGCGCATTATTCGTGCGTTGTGAGCCTATTGTATGTTGCTCTCAGATGAAAAAAAAAAATTTCATTTTTTTCCCCGGGGGTTGCGGTAGTCTGTTACCAACAGATTACTGGTGACAATGAATATAGAGATGTATATATATATAGGAAGATATTTATTTGTTTGTATACTTGTTATGTTTGAAAATATTTGGTAATAATATTTTGAGTCTGAGATTAGAACACTAGTCAAAGGGCGAATACTCATGTTTTGCTTCGAGTGAAAGTAAATATATAGTCGCCCCACTTGAATATAGTTGAAAGGTTAACATTAGCGCATGCCCAATGAGACGATTAGTCGTCGTTGGCGCTTCCGTGATGACGGACGGATCTTGAAGGCTGTCGGACATATGAGAGTCCGAAGTTTTTGGTCATTGTGATTGATTCTGGGGAAGAGAGGAGTTTTCTCTCAGTATACTATGATGGTCGATACTTCTCCCAGAATATATATATATTAGTGTGCTAGTTACTAGTATTTCCTGAACTTAAGGTAAAGAAGAAACATTTTCCAAAACTTTACCTAGGCCTAACGACGCCATAGATGTTATATCATCTATCTATATATTTGATGGATCGTACATAGACGATTCCTGTACTAGCAGCACTATGAGTGGACATATGTAACATTCCTTATGGGTATGGAAAACCCGAAGACATTAGATGAGCAAATGAACGGAACTTTCATTTGTAGTGAGGATATCTTTTGGATGAACACCGCTCACTGGAACCGGCGCCATTTTGAATCCCACTGTTGGTATGTTTGAATTGTCAATCGGAGAACGGAGATATCTTATTACCTGATGGCGATACCAGGACCTACATTGTATTGAAGTCTACTCTTTGTTATTTGAGATTGTCAACCTTAAAAGAAAGACCCTGTTGAAGCTAAAGCCTAAAAGACTTAGCCTGAAAGACGTAGTCAGCAGAGGGTCTGTAAGGGAGCATTGTGATGACCATTATTATTGTTAACTCAAACTGATGCGACTAGTCAGTGGAGGTATGAGACGATAGACTATCATATCTATATATTTGCTCCTATCGTCCGATTATATTTACATGCTATGAGATTGGCAAATTGCTGTTGCCACCCATTTGTCAAGTATCCAATGATTTGTTGTGTCAACCTGTTCCAATGACTGTCAACCGTGCTGTCAGAGTGTGTATCATTAAACTGACTAAAACGTCTACAGTAGTTCCAGTTATCATTGACTTCCAGCCGTGAGGGTATGAGTGCATTATTACCAACTTGTCAACTCTACAGAACCATTTATGCATTCGCGTATTGACACTCATACTAACACTCATTGTCAGCAATACATTCTTGTCGGGGCCTCATTACGTTCCGGGACAAGGTGACCTATATGACCAACACTGTGCCGGGTTTGAGTTGACCACTTAATCCCATCAAGCCCTTATTAACGTGATATATCACAAAAATCAGTCGTTATCAATGATGATGATGATGATGATGATGATAATGATGATGGGGGTGATGATGATGTTGATGGTAATGATGATGGTGATGATACTGATGATGATGATGACAATGAAGATGAAAGTGATGATGATGATGATAATGATGGTGGTGGTGAGGATGATGATGATGATAATGATCATGATGATCATTCAGCATAGCACTTGTAAAAGAAGGAGTCCATGACAACAAAGATAAAAAGACATTCAACAGATACAAACACAACGTTATCTGGCGAATATATCACACCACACATAATGATTGACATCCTAAAGGTGAGGTATTTATAAATATGGACATAAATTAACACAAAATTATTTTTCATGTGGGTGTAAAATATTATTTACTGCTGGCACAGATAATTTACGCTTTCATGTACGTAATTTTCCTATTTGTGCATGTTCAAAGACAGATACGACACACGTGGTCAGTGCTTTGAGTAGGGCTTGTTGTAACAAATGTACCGTGACATTGCTGCTGGGCTTATATAAATTATTTAAGCCGCGCCCTTGTTTTTTTCGAGTTTTTCAAAAATATGCAGTCGATGGGTTGGTACAGGATCTAGGATCGAAGTTAAGGTGGAGAAGTAGAAACAAAAACATGAGAAGGCGAGAATTCAAGGTGGAGTACATGAGACTAGGAAAATAGGAGGTGGGGTAAGTTAGATTACAAAAGTGAAGGAAACATTAATGGATTCAGAAAGTGAAACATGGTTTGGTTTGGTTTTAAGGACTTTCTTCATTGCACACGGACTATTCCATCAGTGCTCCGATCTGCTTCCTTAGATTACACAAGGAGGACCTCAGCACAGTGCACGAACTCCGTAGCACAGGCGAGAATCCCAATAGGAATCACGCATTCTATAAATATTTTTATGCTGGGTAGGTTTTCAATTTTTAAATTTTGCCAGGGCAGCGGCCTTATGGCCTACTCTTTACGATTTCGAACTGCCGTGGGATTTTTAACATGCGGAACTTGCACATGGGACCTCCTATTTTTTCGCCCTTATCCGAGAAGGCTAGGCAATAGATCTCACTACCGAGGAGACCGGGGGGGGGGGGGGGGGGGGGGAGTATGACACCATTCTGAAAAAAAAATTTCCATAAATTATTTCCCTTACTGGGAATCGAACCCGGTAGTTCTAGAATTCGAGGTGGACACCATACCTCTTAGCCACTCCTACCCAGTTAAACATGGAATAAGCAGTACTGCTGCTACTGTAGCAGTACTGTAGCAATTAATTTTAAATACGAAGTGGCCAGGCATACGCTTCTTCGCTTCTTTTTCTTAAAATGCCATGCTTGGTGTCAAAGGCGTACATGTCCCCCCACAGCTTCCTGTCAACAGTACAGTTTATCAGTTCTGTTGTCGACTTCCGTTCACGCCATAACGTCAAACTCAGCAGTATGTTATCTCTGTTTTTGTCCTATCTCTGGTTTTGTCCTATCTCTGTTTTTGTCCTATCTCTGTTTTTGTCCATCTCTGTTTCTTTCAATTGTTTATTTTCTCACGATATATTCCAACCTTGTTCTTCTTATAATATGACATAAGAAAAGAGATAAAATTCCTTCTAATGTGAGTAATAAGCTTCCATTGCACACTGGTCTCTATCAGGACACACTCATTACTCGTCCGTGGTATTTTTAACATTCTTATGTAAAGCCACATCTCGGTGGCTTCTAGTGCTTTACCTACATGTGTACTAATTGTCCATGACTCACTTCCATATGTCAGGATTGGTTCTATATAACACTGAAGAACTCTCTTTCTGACTTCCATTGACAAAGAATTGTTTCATACAATACTTTTGATGTTATGGAACGATACTTTTATGGAGCGATACTTTTGTCTGGGCTATTCTATTCGTCACCTATGAGATGCATTTTGCACTCGATATTATTAACGTGCATAGGTATTTGAATCTATTGACGTGTTTTCAGTCTGCTCCATTTAATTTGGAGTGGTTAGTGCACTGGCGTTCTAGCTCGGTGGTCCATGGTTCAATCCCCAGTTGAGGTGGGATTTTTTAGACTGCAAACGGCTCTGGGGTCGACCAAGCCTCATGAATTGAGTACCAGATTTACTCTGGGAAGGTTTAAGGCGGCCGGCGTGATGCTGACCATATCACCCCTCGTGTGCCGATGGTCAAGAAAATATGGGCCTAACACCATATTCCCAATATGCCTCAATGGGCGTGTAACGGGATCCTTTAAGTTTTTTTTAACCAATTAATATGACAGTGCATTCTTGAGAAGTCCTTTTCTTCGAGATGGCCATCAAATCTGTTTTTTTCCCCTCCTTATACGGAGTCATTTATTAATACAGGAAGTGACGTCATGCCTCTATGGTGTAGATTGGCAGACGTGAAACTAGAAATGCAGAAGGCAGAGATCGCCTTTATTTTCACTTTCTGTCACTACTGGATTAACTATTTCCCGCATCACTTTCTCACTTTTTGAGAAAGCGCAAATGACCGACACCAGTATCATCCGTGAAAAAGCTCTACGAAGATGCCAATAGCCTCAAATTGACTTCTGCTTTCTTTGAAAACATTCAAGTAGACTAAGAGTGTTACGAAGAAGAAGAAGAAGAAGTATCATCAGCCACCCACATGCATAACCTCATACAAGTTACTTCTAACGAAATGCCCGACGGAACAGTTTTCCTATTATTTCTATGTCCCCTTAAAGACCCCCTTAGGACTACATGGGGGTATCTATGTTTACAACATACTTATTGTCCCCACTAGTCACTTGGGTACCTAAAACGCGTTATCTGGATGGTGTAGTGACATGAATGCGACCCATATAGGAACCACAGTATCTGGACAAAGTTAATTAGGCGTTTGAGCTGTCTGAAGTGTAGAGACAAGGGCCAGGGATTAACTTCGTAAAGTGCGCGAGAAAATGACACCGACAATTGTATAAACAAATGTTAGTTACATGCATTGTTACACGGAATGATAACAAAACAAGACAGATGTACTATTAAACAGACAGGCGGACTGACGGACAAATAGGTAGGTGGATAGATAGATAGATAGATAGATAGATAGATAGATAGATAGATAGATAGATAGATAGATAGATAGATAGATAGATAGATAGATAGATAGATAGATAGATAGATAGATAGATCGATAGATCGATAGATCGATAGATCGATAGATAGATAGTTGGACGGATGGACAGACAGAGAGATAGATAGATAGATAAATAGATAAATAGATAGATAGATAGATAGATAGATAGATAGATAGATAGATAGATAGATAGATAGATAGATAGATAGATAGATAGATAGATAGATAGATAGATAGATAGATAGATAGATAGATAAAAAAAAGGTAAAGGATCCTGTTACACGCCCATTGAGGATTATTGGGAATATGGTGTTAGGCCCACATTTTCTCGACCATCGGCACACTAGGGGTGATGTGGTCATCACCTTCCCAGAGTTGCTCTGGTACCCTATTGGGGCTTGGTCGACCCAGGAGCGGTGTGCGGCCTAAAAAAATCCCACCTCATCTGGGGATTGAACCATGGACCACTGAGCTAGGAAGCCAGTGCACTAACCACTATGCTACCACGGCTCCCATAGATAGATAGATAGATAGATAGATAGATAGATAGATAGATAGATAGATAGATAGATAGATAGATAGATAGATAGATAGATAGACAGGCATGTAGGTAAATATGTATGTATCTAGGTATGAAGATAGGTAGGTAGGTAAATAGGTAGCCAGACCAGTGGGTAGATATATCCGGGAAGGGAATGAAATTGGTTTTGGTAACAGGTAGATTTAATAGTACATCGGTCTACTAGCAAGTCGGACGGTAGGTTGGAAGATATGTAGGTAGACAGACTGATAGGTAGATAAACCAGGTAGATAAATATGTAGATGGCAAGACGGGCAGAACAGATTAAATGAATGCGAGGGTTGTTTGTTGGATAGGATCAGAATCAATGGACGCATCTTCTTCTTTCTTTTCATTTTTGGCTCCATATGGAGCAAGGAGTTGCCTCTACAGATGCCCCATGCAGGACAACTGTATCCAACTGATGTGATCTTGCCGTGGCGGTTTCTGAAAGGAACTTTTTTCACATGTTGGGGTTGCCAGCCCATTGTTATTGTTATTGTTAATCAGAATCGACCTCACTCCACTCCGGGCAAACCCATAGGTACTCATTCTCCCTCAGCAAATGTTGAAGAGTATGAATGCTAAGTGTACCTGTAGCACGCTAGTTGTACATACGACGGATACATCCTCTCTCACGTCCATTTCTGCTAGTTCTAACAGTCTTAGCCTTGTTGATTCATCCATTGCAGTGCCATTATCCAGCAGATGAACATTAATTGCCCTTAGTATCTCTCCCTTATCCATGTCCAGTGTCCCCACTGTGGGTGCTCTCGAGGCCAGTCTGTCAGCTTTCTTATTGCCACGTACCCCCGCATGACCAGGACAGTAGATCCACACCAGTTCTTGAAGACTTGAGGACTCTATTGATGTTTTCCATTCCTGCCGCAGCCATCCATTCTGAACTTTCCTAAGCATTACTTGAGAGTCTGACAATATAACTGCCCTAGTTGGTGGAGTTTCAGACAGCCACCTCAGTGCTGTAGTAACTGCCTCTACCTCCATTCTCATGCTGGAGGTTGTTGTCATGTAGGCGCCACTCTGTTCAGCGACGACCCTGCGCTTTATTCTCGCAGAGAAGCGCCATCCTGATTTCTCACCACGCACTACAGACTCATCAGTACACACAATGGCGTCATCATCCCCCGCATGATCACTTATTAGCTGATTAATCTCCAGCTCTGCTTTTCCATTGCTCCAAGATCTGCACTCCCTGCAAAGGATGTTTACATGTTTTCTGCCATCGCTAAATATTCTCGGAAGGAAAAAAAACGTTTATCAACTAAGTCTTTACACTTTTGATTTCTATCGCCGCAAAAAGTCTCAGCAGAAAGGCCAAAAAACAAAGAAACAAACAACAAAAACAGGAACAACAAAACGAACAAACATACACACAAATAAAAAAGTACGCGTATTTCTAACATTTTTACATATTTAATGATGTCACGGGATTGTCTCCCCTGCTCAGCAGTAATGGTCAACAATGGCCAAACTTAGAGTATAATGATGAGGACCTTCAAAGGTCATCAACCTTCGTTCAAGATTGCTGCTGGCAGAGATATAAATAGAAGAATGATCCTTCTACTCCAGGGAGCCTCACAGGAATTTTAAGAAATCAAGCATTACAACTGAGATCATCTAAGCTGTCATAACCTTTTTATCTCCCCCCTTTCTGTGAGGTAAAGAAATATGCTCGTATTGTCTAAGCCCCACCTGAAATGATTCAGTAAAGTCTTGATTTAAAACAATATGAGTCACAAGCGTGCAGACATAAAATTCACCCAATAGTGATTAATCCACCTACAGCTTTAAAGTTACAGATAAAGAGGTTTAATAATAACTTAGAGTTTAACAAGATTTTCAAACTCCATTTCTTCATAAGGTCTTGCTACTTCCGTGGGTATTTATCTTATTTACCACGCACTACTTCATAGATTTATCAATGATACAATTTTTCAAGATGTTACTTTCCTGTAATTATTTATCACAACAATGTCTGGGAGGTAGCGATTACGTAACTTTCCAAGCGCCAAAATCCCATTTGGTATCTTACTGTCCGTGTCTTAATCTTTGTCGTAATTTTTATCTGAGAGGGTGCTGATGAATATTGGTCCCTTTAGAGTGTAAAGTGATATTGAAGGCTCTATGAGAATAAGGATTTAGGTGAATGAGGTAGTAGATTCACAAGCGCTGGGAAGGAGCAAGGACAGTCTCTTATTACGACAATATCTGTTTTCTCACAGACTACTCCTATCTCTCTTCTGCACAAACAATTGTTTGTCAGTTCCAGTCGCTCAGGCGCGCTCACCGATTTGGTGATTCTGTCGCTCAACGTACATGAATACAAACTACACAGATGGAAATGTTTGGAGTTTTTAGCCAACCGACAACCAACACAAATAAATATTCATACCTTTATTATCATAAAGGACTCACACATAATTGTACATTTACAGTCAAAAATCAAAGGTTACAAAATACCAATATAACTAGGGAAGAGGGGGTTTTTGAGGAGAAATATCCCATCCACCGTTTCCCGTTTATATCTACTAACAGACAAAACCCGGTCCCAAAGACAAGAAAGGGGGGGGGGGGTGATCAGAGATAGGCAATTTAACCCACTGGTAAAGTTATTACTCTGAGGCAAGGGGTTACAGAAAAAAGGGGGGGGAGGTGTAGAGGAAAGCTAGGGTTCTCAATTGTCTCCCTTTAAATCAACAAATTTTACGGGAGGGGGGAATGAACACAGTTACCCAATTCCACTAGGAGAGATCCCGTACAAGGAATATAATGCACCTTAGTATAAGGTCGAACTAATTAAAAGGGTAAAGAAAAGATAAATCTCCTTTCATTCAAAAAAACACACTAGGGCTGGCCATCCCAACAAACACACACGCAGACTTACCGAAAGGTGAATTCTGGCACTTCATAGGAAATACATAAAAAAAACAGCACTAAACCTTGGCTTAGGTAAAAGTAATTTCTTCCGTGTACAGCCCCAGATTTTGCGGGTTGTTTAAGTTAACAAAGTGTCCCGAAATCGCTGGACGTTGAAGTTTAACGGTACTGTTTGTTTATTAGATAAAGTTCCTAAAGAAAGGCACAGGCACTTGGCTAAGCGTGAGGTATGGTGTGGTTCCTAAAATTGGCACAGCTGGCGGAGATAACTTCCTTTTTCCGTAATGTCACAAGTTAAGAAAAACACTGAGGTAAGTTCTTCTTCGGGGGGGGGGGGGGGGGGGGGGTTAAAATCCACTGAATATGCGTGACAGACAGTGTTCAGGTATCGATGCTTTTTCTTCACAAATAGGGGCAGTGAATAAAATATGTTCTGCTTCCAGTTGTCGTTAAGGGCTCTATATGAACTAGTATTTTTAAAGTGTTTCTTGAATGGCTTTATTCTCAGTTAAATTCAGAGGAGCGGGGCCCATTACAGGTCGCCACAAGTTTAGCTTTAAAAAGTTCATATGTTACTGGAGTTATCAAATTGAGTTTGGCAGAACTCTGTATATAGTTAATAATTGCTGGGATGCAGGTTGAATGATCGTTCTGAATGAAAGATAATCAAAACAAGAAATGCATTACAAATCATATTATAATCTGACGCGATAAATTACAGTTAGCCTATTTACTTATTAGCGTCGTCAATTAACAAATCAGGAAAACTTCCCGTGAGTTAAAAATAATTAAAAGCACATCTATCTATACAGAACTAAACTGTATTAAAGTTATAATTCTCTTTAACGTCTGCAAAATAAATTTACGCGTCAATTGTATTAGGAAATACTTTTAGCTGTAACATTAGTTTGCACTAGAACTTTGAAAATGGGTTTATTTAATAAGGTTAAATTTACACCACAATCCATTGAAATCAATAGAAATAACTCGACCAATGATCACTCGAAGCTAATGTATAAATTACCGTCTGCACAGAAAGAATACACTCCAATAGTCACGAAGGTAGATGAAATCCAGCAGGAATCCGACTATGCTAGTGCAACTAGGATTCTGTCAGAGCGAACGATAAAATGCAGTTTATCGGAGTTCTCTATTTATACTTATCGAATGTAACTTGAATAGGGCGTGTTAAATTTTCGCACCTTTCTTGATCTTGAGCAAAATTCGGGGTACCTCGCCGATGTGTTAAACGCTGCGATTCCTTCGTTTTCCCCGGTCTACCGATTTTCTTCCGTCTCAGGCTGCTCGCATGAGAGTGTGAAAAGTTTCCGAGAAGCTAACTCTGTGAGCTGCAAGTCCCTGATTCTTTAGATCGCGGCCGCTCCACGTTGCATTCTGAAGATCAGCCTGTTCTTTGATGGTACCGCTGCATGCCGGTAAAAGTTACAACAGATGATCAGGGGTTCTAAAGTTATGAGAGGCCAATATTCTGTTATCATCCATCGAGTCAGGGAAATTCATTTGTCATACTTAGACGTACGTCACAATCGTCCCCACTTTTGAGACATGGAAACTCGTTTTCATGTTTAATTTATGACAATGAAGCTGCCCTGATCGGTAGTTTTAGAGTGATTGGCATCGTCGATTTTCTCCTCTTCCTCCGTGGTCCAGTTTCTACTCAAGAAGTCAGCTCCGACATTCTGTTTTCCTGGAATATATTCCACTTTGAAGGAATAAACACTCAATAGCAAGGCCCAACGCATTATCCTTGCGTTGAATTCCTTCTTGGCACCCAGGAAAGCTAGTGGAGCATGGTCTGTTTGCACCGTGAAAGAAGTACCATACAGAAACTCATGATGGCGTCTGATGCCATGAATCAGAGCGAGACATTCTCTTTCAACGACACTGTAGTTGCGTTCCGCTTTATTCAGTTTCCGACTGCCATAGGCAACTGGAAATAGCATGTTCAGGTCACTGTCATCGGCTTGCAGCAATGTTGACCCGATGCCCTGACCTGACGCATCAACTCTCAGTATGAAAGGTTTCTTAAGGTCAGGTAACCTTAGGATGGGGTATGCCGACAACTGTCCTTTCAAAGTGCTATACGCGTGTTCGCACTTTTGATCCCATATGACCTTATCAGGACAACCTTTCTTGGTGAGGTCAGTCAGAGGTGCTGTCAGTCCGTTGAAGTTCTGGATGTATTTCTGATAGTATGCACATAGCGATATGAAGGAACGTACGTCTTTCTTCGTTCGGGGTCTTTTTGCTGCCACAATTTTCTCCACGTTCTTCTTAATAGGCCAACTGCATCCGTGAGAAATAGTATGCCCCAGGAAGTCTAACTGTTCAAACCCGATGAGACATTTGCTAGGTCTGGCTGTGAGACCCGTTTCCTGTAGTCTCCTGAGGAGCATAGCAACCGTAGCAATATGTTCTTCATAGGTTTCCGATGCAATTAATATGTCATCCATGAAATTATGGATATGGGGACTTTGCAAAGGCTCTAGAAGCTTCCTCATCATCCTGGTGAACACTCCTGGTGCGTTATGCAAACCGAACGGCATCACATTAAATGTGTAATGTCCTTCGCTAGTGCTGAAAGCTAACAAAGGTTTAATTTCCTCCTTGACTGGTATTTGATAATAACCTTTACTGAGGTCAATCTTGGAGAAGATCTTTGCTTTGCTGAGCTTGGTGAACAACTCAGAAACAGTTTGGAGAGGTTCGGGCTGGAATTCCGTTACAGCGTTTAGCAACCTGTAATCAATGCACAGCCGAACTTCCTTATTGGGCTTCTGCAACAGCACTACACTCGAGCTGTAAGGAGATGTAGACTCACTGATAATTCCTGCCTGACGCAGCTTGTCTATTTCTCCGCGAAGTGCATCCGCTTTAGCGTACGGGATGGGGTAAACTCTGGTTTGAACAGGGGTCTCGTTTGTTAATTTCATATCAAATTCAATGAGATTTGTTCGACCAGGTACATCCGTTAAGACTGCACTGTACTGTTTTAGTAGAGCCCTGGTTTCTGTTTGTTGTTCAGGTGAGAGATTGTCGCCGAACTTGACATCTTTAAAGGATTCTGTGGGTTGCAGTGGATACTCCATGCAACCATCATCATCTTCCTCGTCTTCCGTTGCTATGGCGACAGCCAGGAGATGCTCGGAGGATGGCACCGGTCTTTCCAAATATTTCTTTAGCAGATTTATGTGGAAGACCTTCTCCTTTCCTTTGATGGAGATCTTGTAATTGGTACGTGAGATCTTTTTAAGGACGGTAAACGGCCCTTGCCATCCGATGCGAAGTTTATTGCTTCCGGTTGGGAGTAGCAACAAAACTTTCTCCCCTGGTTGGAGCTCTCTCTCTTTTGCAGCTTTGTTGTATCTTTTAGCGTGTTTAGCGCGGGCTTTCTTAAGGTTGGTTGTAGCTAGATCCCATCCTAGCTTTAGCCTTTCCTTGAGCTCAGATACATACTTGCTTGCAGAGACGACTGTCTCGTCAGCCTTTTGGTCTGTCAGGGACCGAAGTAAGGCTTCTAATGGCCCCTTTATAGGTCTGCCAAATAAAAGTGTAGCAGGCGGGAATCCCGTAGACGCTTGGGGAACCTCTCGGTAGGCGAATAAGGCAGCCGATATATATAGGTCCCAGTCTTCCGGTTTCTCCTGACCCAGCTTACGTAACATGGTGGTGAGGCTGCCATTAAAACGTTCCACGAGCCCATTTCCGGCCGGATGGTAGGGACTTGTGTGGATATGTTTGGCCCTCAAGATCTTAAAGATCTCCTCCATTAACAGGCTACGGAATTGGGATCCATTGTCCGTCAAAACTTGTTGAGGGAATCCCAACCGTGTAAAAATTTGCACGAGGGCTTCTGCAACATGCTTGGAATTAGTGCATGGTAGCGGTACAGCTTCGGCCCACATAGTGCAAGTGTCAACTAAGGTCAGGATGAACCTGTTCCTTCTTTTGGTCTTTTCCAGAGGACCAATAATGTCGACAGCAACCCGTTCAAATGGAGTCCCTACTATTGGCATTTGCCCCATAGGTACTGGGGGTGTCAAGTGCTTGGGTGCTACCCGTTGGCACTGGGCGCAGGATTTCACATACCTGACAATGTCAGAGTTCATTCCTGGCCACCAATAGTGGGTTTTTATTCGCTGAATAGTGGCGTTTTGTCCCATATGTCCGCTAAAGGGAAGAGAGTGCCCCATCTCTAAGATCTGGCTTCGGTACTGCGTCGGAACTAGGAGCTGGTTATTCCCCGTGTCCGGGTTTCCCGTTCTACGATACAATACGCCATCCTTAGAAAAGATGTCTCCGTTGTGTCTGGGGTCCTTAGCCATGGGCAGTTTTTTAAAGCAGAGCTCTAGAGTAGGGTCCTTTTGTTGCGCCTCCTTCAGTTCGTTCGGCAACAAATTTGGCGCAGGCTCCCTCTCCTTCTTGGCTTGCCCTCTTGTGGTTACCGCTGCCACAATCGGCTCCTTTGGTCTCCCAATAAACACATATCTACATCCCAGGATAACTGGGTAGATAGGATCATCCATAATGGCCGCTTTTATAACTCCTCTGACAAAATCAGAGTGTATTTCTACCAGTGCGATAGGCAGCGTCCTGGGCGCATCACTCTTAAACACTCCACTAAGTTTGACGGTTTCCTCTGTCTCCTGACCTGGTTTGACTAGGTGTCTAGCAACAATACAACTAAAACTTAATCCAGTGTCAAAGAGACAAGTGGTTGAGGTACCATTCAAAATTACAGTTCCTCGAGTTGAGGGTCGGTCCCCCTCAGGTTGAGAATCACTGACATTGACTCTACCTTTCGAGGCTGTATGCAAACATCCAACGCGGTTTGGACCGGTTTGTTTGCCCTGATCAGACGTTCCTGGTGTAGGGGTCTTTCCTTTTCCTTGACCTTGGTGGCCGCGCTGCCACGTAGGCTTGGTGGGTTGATCAGAATTGTTGTTGGGGGGGTATCGGGTTTTGTAGAATTTCGATTTTTCCTGGGGAGGTCTCTGGGTATTATTTTCTCGTTGGTTATAATTCTGAGAGGAATTAGAGGAATAGGATGACTGCTCTAGATTTTGTTTACGAGATGGCTCATCTGTGGGTTTACGTTTAGTGCTGGGAAGTTCGGCCATTGCATTGGTATAGCGTTCGGCCTTATTGAGTATGTCCTCAAGCCTGACTGCGCCCTGTTCAGCCAAAAATCTACGGGTTTCGTTTGACATAGTTGCCTTTATCTGTTCCACAAGAACAAGTTCAAGTAGTCCCTCATATGTAAGAGGTAGGTCAGATAATTCAATGCACTTTGTCAGATAACCCGTGAGACGTGAAGAGAACTGGGGAAATGTTTCCGTGCTCTCTTTTCGGCTGTTTCTGAACAACTGCAGAAACTTTCGGGCAGTCATCTCAAACTGCTGTAGTAAGGCCTTCTTCAACATGTCGTAATCATGTTGATTCGGTCCCAGCTTTGTGTACACGTCATAAGCATTGCCTTTCAGTGACGTTGAAAGTTTGAGTGCCCAGCGGGTACTCTCTAACCCATAAAGATTCGCGAGTCTCTCGAATTTTTCTAGGTAGCTGTCAATTTTTTCGTTAGGGCTAGGAAAAGACTCTAAAGCGAAAGACATCGCAGTTAATTGGGCAGACTGAGTGCTGGAGAGATCCATTGTTTGAGACTGGGGCGAAGACGGCTCTCCATTATTTGAAGTAGAGGCACTCCGACTCTCTAAAGCCTTGAGCGCTAATTCATGTTGTCTTTCCCTCTCTCTTTCTCTCTCTCTGCGGGCTTCCATTTCTGCCTCAATTTTCTTCTGTTCCAATTGACGATCGTCCGCTTCTTTCTTCCTAGCTTCTGCCCTCTCTTCTCTCTCTTTTTCTTCCTTCCTCTCAGCTTCTGCCCTTTGTTTCTCTTCCTTCCTCTCTTCTTCTGCTCTTTGTTGCTCCGCGTCATATATTTGCAGTTCCTGGGTGATAAACAGATTCGCGGCTTCTGTGTCTAATCCTGAGTCTTTCGCTTCCTGTCTCAAAATGGATCTTATCCTAATTCTCTCAGCCATTGTCAAAGAACTGGATGCTTCTAAGACTAGAGAATAGTAAGATGGAACAAGAAGGGGAAAAACTCAAAGCCGCTACGAGAAAAACAAAGTAAAAAATTTACTGAATGACCTCGTGTGTTAACTTATCGCCGCTATTATTGTCACTTAAGACTCGTAACGCAAGCAACTATGCCAATTAAATGGTAAGTTACACTAGAAAAGAATCTACTCTTACTAACAGTAGAGAAAAATTTATATTAAACAATTTAAAAGGAAAAAAAAAATTTTTCCCAGAAAATGTTAATTCTCTAACAACAAACTCCGTCCCTGAAGACAATTTTTGAGATGAGACGTAGTTAACTTAATTTTAAAAAATCAGAACAATCCGTCTTTAGCTTAGCTCAACTCAAACGCTTCATAACCTTTAGTGATTGTAAAACAATCACGCAGTCCCAGCAATTATATAACCAAAAATTTTCAATTCCCTCTGCCAGAGAATACAAATGTGACAATCTTTTATTATCACTAACTGCCTGTTCCTGTGGAAAAACAAACCTGTCTTAATTATTGTGTGGTTGGCCCAAAATACTGAACGGCTTGGTCTAGGGGAAGTAATACTTTTAAAGATTATACCCTACTTCACAAAGACAATCAACCACACTCTATTTTAACTAAGTTCAGAATCCCGAACGAGCTAACCATATATTGTCGTAATTTTTATCTGAGAGGGTGCTGATGAATATTGGTCCCTTTAGAGTGTAAAGTGATATTGAAGGCTCTGTGAGAATAAGGATTTAGGTGAATGAGGTAGTAGATTCACAAGCGCTGGGAAGGAGCAAGGACAGTCTCTTATTACGACAATATCTGTTTTCTCACAGACTACTCCTATCTCTCTTCTGCACAAACAATTGTTTGTCAGTTCCAGTCGCTCAGGCGCGCTCACCGATTTGGTGATTCTGTCGCTCAACGTACATGAATACAACCTACACAGATGGAAATGTTTGGAGTTTTTAGGCCAACCGACAACCAACACAAATAAATATTCATACCTTTATTATCATAAAGGACTCACACATAATTGTACATTTACAGTCAAAAATCAAAGGTTACAAAATACAAATATAACTAGGGAAGAGGGGGTTTTTGAGGAGAAATATCCCATCCACCGTTTCCCGTTTATATCTACTAACAGACAAAACCCGGTCCCAAAGACAAGAAAGGGGGGGGGGGGGTGATCAGAGATAGGCAATTTAACCCACTGGTAAAGTTATTACTCTGAGGCAAGGGGTTACAGAAAAAAGGGGGGGGGGTGTAGAGGAAAGCTAGGGTTCTCAATTGTCTCCCTTTAAATCAACAAATTTTACGGGAGGGGGGAATGAACACAGTTACCCAATTCCACTAGGAGAGATCCCGTACAAGGAATATAATGCACCTTAGTATAAGGTCGAACTAATTAAAAGGGTAAAGAAAAGATAAATCTCCTTTCATTCAAAAAAACACACTAGGGCTGGCCATCCCAACAAACACACACGCAGACTTACCGAAAGGTGAATTCTGGCACTTCATAGGAAATACATAAAAAAAACAGCACTAAACCTTGGCTTAGGTAAAAGTAATTTCTTCCGTGTACAGCCCCAGATTTTGCGGGTTGTTTAAGTTAACAAAGTGTCCCGAAATCGCTGGACGTTGAAGTTTAACGGTACTGTTTGTTTATTAGATAAAGTTCCTAAAGAAAGGCACAGGCACTTGGCTAAGCGTGAGGTATGGTGTGGTTCCTAAAATTGGCACAGCTGGCGGAGATAACTTCCTTTTTCCGTAATGTCACAAGTTAAGAAAAACACTGAGGTAAGTTCTTCTTCGGGGGCGGGGGGGGGGGGTTAAAATCCACTGAATATGCGTGACAGACAGTGTTCAGGTATCGATGCTTTTTCTTCACAAATAGGGGCAGTGAATAAAATATGTTCTGCTTCCAGTTGTCGTTAAGGGCTCTATATGAACTAGTATTTTTAAAGTGTTTCTTGAATGGCTTTATTCTCAGTTAAATTCAGAGGAGCGGGGCCCATTACAGGTCGCCACCAGTTTAGCTTTAAAAAGTTCATATGTTACTGGAGTTATCAAATTGAGTTTGGCAGAACTCTGTATATAGTTAATAATTGCTGGGATGCAGGTTGAATGATCGTTCTGAATGAAAGATAATCAAAACAAGAAATGCATTACAAATCATATTATAATCTGACGCGATAAATTATAGTTAGCCTATTTACTTATTAGCGTCGTCAATTAACAAATCAGGAAAACTTCCCGTGAGTTAAAAATAATTAAAAGCACATCTATCTATACAGAACTAAACTGTATTAAAGTTATAATTCTCTTTAACGTCTGCAAAATAAATTTACGCGTCAATTGTATTAGGAAATACTTTTAGCTGTAACATTAGTTTGCACTAGAACTTTGAAAATGGGTTTATTTAATAAGGTTAAATTTACACCACAATCCATTGAAATCAATAGAAATAACTCGACCAATGATCACTCGAAGCTAATGTATAAATTACCGTCTGCACAGAAAGAATACACTCCAATAGTCGCGAAGGTAGATGAAATCCAGCAGGAATCCGACTATGCTAGTGCAACTAGGATTCTGTCAGAGCGAACGATAAAATGCAGTTTATCGGAGTTCTCTATTTATACTTATCGAATGTAACTTGAATAGGGCGTGTTAAATTTTCGCACCTTTCTTGATCTTGAGCAAAATTCGGGGTACCTCGCCGATGTGTTAAACGCTGCGATTCCTTCGTTTTCCCCGGTCTACCGATTTTCTTCCGTCTCAGGCTGCTCGCATGAGAGTGTGAAAAGTTTCCGAGAAGCTAACTCTGTGAGCTGCAAGTCCCTGATTCTTTAGATCGCGGCCGCTCCACGTTGCATTCTGAAGATCAGCCTGTTCTTTGATGGTACCGCTGCATGCCGGTAAAAGTTACAACAGATGATCAGGGGTTCTAAAGTTATGAGAGGCCAATATTCTGTTATCATCCATCGAGTCAGGGAAATTCATTTGTCATACTTAGACGTACGTCACAATCTTTAACCAGATTGACATCTTCCGACATGTTTTTTGTGAACGGACAACGTATCTGATAATACCGTCTATCCATTCATACTGGAACCTGTGAACAACATAGTTTTTGTATCTTCCCAGACAAAATGTCTGGGTTAACAATAGGAATGTCGCTCAGTGTAGACTCTTACTCCGTCTGGAGCTAGCGATTTGCAAAAAGTCAATGTCGCAAGTTCGCTCTGTGCAAATAGGCAACAACGTTGTTTCAAAATTAGGTTACGCGTTCAGGTAAAATTAAGGAGTGACGAATGGAACAAAATATGATTTAAAAAAACCTTGAACGATGCAAGTGTAAACAATAAACAAGGGAAGAATTTAACACATAAAAGGAGTGGAAAATTAATGCAGCCGGAGTGGAAAGAAGACCAAAAAATAAAAAGAGAATGAATGTAATCCGTGACTAATGATTACGCCAAAGATTTTCAGTAGTGAACAAATAAAAACTTAACAACTAAACGAATTTCTAGCCGTTTGCATGCTTGATAGCTACTTTAAATATTCTCAGAAGTAAAGAAGAGGAAAAAACTCACTAACAAAGCTATTTCTAAGCGATTACATGTTTGACGGCTGCTCAGCAGATTCTCAGAAATCAAGAGAAGAAACAGATCAACAGCTAAGCGTATTTCTAGATGTTTACTGATTTGATGGTTATGCCAAAGATTCTCAAAGTGAAGAAACAAACGAAAAGCTTAACATGTAAGCACTTTTCCAGCTGTTAATAAATTTTGATGGCTACTCCAAAGATTCTAAAAAGCTGAGAAAAACTCATCCAGTAAACGTTTTCCTAGCCTTTCACACGTTTGATAGCTGTGCAAAACATTCACAGATGCGAAGATAACAATACCCAACAAAGCTAAGCATAATTCTAAACTTTTACCTCGTTAATGATTGTGACGAAATCAGTCGTGCTTTTTTATAACTCCCATTCACTCCGGCAATAACTCTTCATTTCTTGATGTTTCTCATTCATCATCCTATTATTTGGCATATTTATTGCCCTTACATTCTTTTGCTGTGACCACTCCTCAGAATTATTTACGTCCCGCTAGTTGAACTGTGGTATTATCGTAACAATACCCGGTCATTATCTGTGGTCATCGGAAATATACGTTTATCTCTTTGAGTCGCCTAGCAGACCTTTGATAATAGACGACCTCGTTGGACAGCCATATTGTTTGTCTGAGCGGCCGGTGACTCTTTTGTTTGACTGTCTGAAGAAGGCACAAACACACAGATGATAATGAGATAATAGTTTCACGGGCCCATCCCTGTGTGTGACTATCGACAATAATCTGTCTAGGTAGACATCTTGGCGGAAGACATTACGCCAGGCAAACATGGTCACGTGTTATTTGTGAGAGTCATATTGTAAAGAGGTCACACGTCGGAAAATTCAATGTAATATTTTAAAAACGTGGGGGATTTTTTTAATTGAACACCCCGACCCACATAGTCTAAAGAGATTCCATTAGTTTGAAGTGAGCGCCGGTATATACATTCAATTTCTTTGGAAAACTTGGCGGAAAGACCATCTGTAATTTGAACTGGAAACAGGAAATATAATCTAGCGAAATCAGAGACACAGAACAGAGAGACTGCAGCGCACGTCATATGAGCGACTCTCAGCAGCCAGTGAGACATCAGACTTAGAATTCTTATGTATTATAAGTGACAGATCGAAGTATTTGGGAAACTTAAAACCTTAAAAGTAAGCCCACCTTTATAAATACAGAGGCTGAAAAACTTAAGGGACCAGGACTTAAAATACAAAGACTGGAAACCTAGTAATTGGATCACCCGTCATAAGATAAACTTTCCCAGACCAAGTGTTTCGCAGATTCATCTGTCATAAAAGGGATTCAAAATTTCCAGACAAACGTGATTCGAGAGCATATAACCTTAATTGCTCGTGTCCATTCTACTCTGCCCGAGGAGACTGTGTATTCCCAAAACTTTGGGGTAAGTGTAAACCTTTATTTTACAAATGTAAATTTGACATGTTTTGCTAAGTGGTTATATATGAAGCGGGCAACCTCAACATATGAAACTAGTATATTCACCACTACAGCAAGCACTGTTGATTTATTCTAGCTAGTCGCGCGGAAAACTGACAGCAGAGGTGACCCCAGACTTCGAATGGAGCAGTGATGACTGATGATTACATCATATGTGCCTAAAGTGTATAATATTTTGTGAGATATATGCATTTTGTTAATTGTAACTCAGGCAACTCATTCACGCTGTCCAAACACAATTTCCCAGTTAATACCCAGAGGAATATGGTGAATTTTGTTAATCTTCCCTGAGCTACACTGTGTACTCGGGAATTTAATTCTTCTGAGAAATCAACATTTGATGGATGGACAACGAGAAAAGTGCGCCTGTTAATTGGCAGCCCACAAATGTACTTAGCAGAGGCATTTGTTTCCTATTGTTCCAAAAGTTCGTGGTTACAAGCCATCAGACGATTTGAGGTACTAACGCCGCTAGTGTGAGGAAAGAGCATAACCACTAACAAGAAGACTTGGCTAAAGTTTGTTGATGGCACGGGACAGGAAGACTTGGCTAAAGTTTGTTGATGGCACGGGACAGGAAGACTTGGCTAAAGTTTGTTGATGGCATGGGACAGAAAGACTTGGCTAAAGTTTGTTGATGGCACGGGACAGGAAGACTTGGCTAAAGTTTGTTGATGGCATGGGACAGGAAGACTTGGCTAAAGTTTGTTGATGGCACGGGACAGGAAGATTTGGCTAAAGTTTGTTGATGGTATGGGACAGGAAGACTTGGCTAAAGTTTGTTGATGACATGGGACAGGAAGACTTGGCTAAAGTTTGTTGACGGCACGGGACAGGAAGACTTGGCTAAAGTTTGTTGATGGCATGGGACAGGACAGACTTGGCTAAAGTTTGTTGAAGGCACAGAACAGGAAAACTTGGCTAAAGTTTGCTGATGGCACGGGACAAGAAGACTTGGCTAAAGTTTGTTGAAGGCACGGGACAAAAAGACTTGTCTAAAGTTTGTTGAAGGCACGGGACAGGAAGACTTGGTTAAAGTTTGTTGATGGCACGGGATTGGAAGACTTGGCTAAAGTTTGTTGATGGCATGGGACAGGAAGACTTGGATAAAGTTTGTTGATGGCATGGGACAGGAAGACTTGGCTAAAGTTTGTTGATGGCATGGGACAGGAAGACTTGGCTAAAGTTTGTTGATGGCACGGGACAGGAAGACTTGGCTAAAGTTTGTTAAAGGCACAGGACAGGAAGACTTGGCTAAAGTTTGTTGATGGCACGGGACAGGAACACTTGGCTAAAGTTTGTTGATGGCACGGGACAGGAAAACTTGGCAAAAGTTTGTTGATGGCATGGGACAGGAAGACTTGGCTAAAGTTTGTTGATGGCACGGGACAGGAAAACGTGGCAAAAGTTTGTTGATGGCATGGGACAGGAAGACTTGGCTAAAGTTTGTTGATGGCACGGGACAGGAACACTTGGCTAAAGTTTGTTGATAGCATGGGACAGGAAGACTTGGCTAAAGTTTGTTGATGGCATGGGACAAGAAGACTTGGCAAAAGTTTGTTGAAGGCACGGGACAGGAAGACTTGTCTAAAGTTTGTTGAACGCACGGGACAGGAACACTTGGCTAAAGTTTGTTGATGGCACGGGACAGGAAGACTTGGCTAAAGTTTGTTGATGGCATGGGACAGAAAGACTTGGCTAAAGTTTGTTGATGGCACGGGACAGGAAGACTTGACTAAAGTTTGTTGATGGCACGGGACAGGAACACTTGGCTAAAGTTTGTTGATGGCACGGGACAGGAAAACTTGGCAAACGTTTGTTGATGGCATGGGACAGGAAGACTTGGCTAAAGTTTGTTGATGGCATGGGACAGGAAGACTTGACTAAAGTTTGTTGATGGCACGGGACATGAAGACTTGGCTAAAGTTTGTTGATGACACGGGACAGGAAGACTTGGCTAAAGTTTGTTGATGACAGGACAGACTTGGCTAAAGGTTGTTGATGGCACGGAACAGGAAAACTTGGCAAAAGTTTGTTGATGGCAAGGGACAGGAAGACTTGGCTAAAGTTTGTTGATGGCACGGGACAGGAAGACTTGGCTAAAGTTTGTTGATGGCATGGGACAGGAACACTTGGCTAAAGTTTGTTGATGACACGGGACAGGAAGACTTGGCTAAAGTTTGTTGATGGCATGGGGCAGGACAGACTTGGCTAAAGTTTGTTGAAGGCACGGAACAGGAAGACTTGGCTAAAGTTTGTTGATGGCACGGGACAAGAAGACTTAGCTAAAGTTTGTTGAAGGCACGGGACAGGAAGACTTGTCTAAAGTTTGTTGATGGCACGGGACAGGAACACTTGGCTAAAGTTTGTTGATGGCACGGGACAGGAAAACTTGACAAAAGTTTGTTGATGGCATGGGACAGGAAGACTTGGCTAAAGTTTGTTGATGGCACGGGACAGGAAGACTTGGCTAAAGTTTTTTGATGGCACGGGACAGGAAGACTTGTCTAAAGTTTGTTGATGACACGGGACAGGAAGACTTGGCTAAAGTTTGTTGATGACAGGACAGACATGGCTAAAGTTTGTTGAAGGCACGGAACAGGAAGACTTGGCTAAAGCTTGTTGATGGCACGGGAAAAGAAGACTTGGCTAAAGTTTGTTGAAGGCACGGGACAGGAAGACTTGTCTAAAGTTTGTTGAAGGCACAGGCCAGGAAGACTTGGCTAAAGTTTGTTGATGGCACGGGATAGGAAGACTTGGCTAAAGTTTGTTGATGGCATGGGACAGGAAGACTTGGCTAAAGTTTGTTGATGACACGGGACAGGAAGACTTGGCTAAAGTTTGTTGATGGCATGGGACAGGAACACTTGGCTAAAGTTTGTTGATGGCACGGGACAGGAAAACGTGGCAAAAGTTTGTTGATGGCATGGGACAGGAAGACTTGGCTAAAGTTTGTTGATGACATGGGACAGGAAGACTTGGCTAAAGTTTGTTGATAGCATGGGACAGGAAGACTTGGCTAAAGTTTGTTGATGGCATGGGACAAGAAGACTTGGCTAAAGTTTGTTGAAGGCACGAAACAGGAAGACTTGTCTAAAGTTTGTTGATGGCACGGGACAGGAACACTTGGCTAAAGTTTGTTGATGGCACGGGACAGGAAGACTTGGCTAAAGTTTGTTGATGGCATGGTACAGGAAGACTTGGCTAAAGTTTGTTGATGGCACGGGACAGGAAGACTTGACTAAAGTTTGTTGATGGCACGGGACAGGAACACTTGGCTAAAGTTTGTTGATGGCACGGGACAGGAAAACTTGGCAAACGTTTGTTGATGGCATGGGACAGGAAGACTTGGCTAAAGTTTGTTGATGGCATGGGACAGGAAGACTTGACTAAAGTTTGTTGATGGCACGGGACAGGAAGACTTGGCTAAAGTTTGTTGATGACACGGGACAGGAAGACTTGGCTAAAGTTTGTTGATGACAGGACAGACTTGGCTAAAGTTTGTTGATGGCACGGAACAGGAAAACTTGGCAAAAGTTTGTTGATGACACTGGACAGGAAGACTTGGCTAAAGTTTGTTGATGGCACGGGACAGGACAGACGTGGCTAAAGTTTGTTGATGGCTTATGCTCTTTGGGGAGCTGAAGGGAGATAATGAATAATGAATGAAGACATTTAAAAAAACACAACACACACAACAATAGCAGTGTTGTCTGCTTTCATTTTGGAAATTTAAAAACAGTTTTTCTCTGTACAAAAAGTAATTTAACAACCCCCCATTACCCATCACTTCATAAAGATGGACTTATTATAGTGAATTCTCTAACAGTTCACGTTTTTACGGCAGTTTCTGCTATGGAACTACTTTTACGTTGGTCTATTTCTGTAATCTTCGGTTTTGTTTGGTCTGAAGGATCATCTTCATTGCACAAGGACAACTCCATAAGTGCTCCGATCTCCTCTTTAAGATCACAAGGAGGATCTCAGAACAGTGCATAAACTCCACACCACCAGCGAGGATCCCAAAGTGTGTATACAGGAATAGCACATTTTATAAATATTGTTGGGGTGGGTAGGTTTCCTAATTTTTACATTTTGCACTTTAAATACTTAGAATTAAATTTTTGAAAAAAAAGTACTTACACTGGAATCCTGCTGTGCCTGTCTGTACGCTCGATACATTGTACTGAATTATATACATAGGCTACAAAAATTACTAGTCGTTTCTCTATTTACAGAACTGTAGGCTATTAACTAAAATTTATAATTACTGTACTGCCGAATAATTTGACAGCAAGTTGTTGTCTGCGAATGATAATATTTTATAATATAACAGTAATAAACCACGTTTTAACAGTAATTTGCTTTGCTAACTTATCTTACTGCAAGCGAATACAGGGACTAAAACTAACAGCATCTCCGGTAGGGTTTATTTTTTTCTTTCGATTCGGCGTCCCTAACATCAGAGTAACATAGTAAATGCAACCTGCACTGAGGAAGCGGTGTCAAGTTCAAATCAGCATGTAATATTAACCACACACACGTACACACCCATATATATTGTTATTGTTTAACAGAATCGACATCATTGCACTTATTCATCTTATTTGGTATTGAAAACAATATATATCCTAATTATAACCCATCAGAGGTTGAACAGGATATTTTTCATCATTAAATAAAAAAAAAATAATTGCACTCCTGGCAAACCCTTAGATGCCCAGTCTCGCTCAGTATGTCGAAAAGTGTGAATGAAAACTGTTCCAATAGCTCCTGGTTGTATACGCGACGGATGCATCATTTCATACGTCCATCTCAGCTAGCCATACATTTGATGACAAATTCCAACAGTCTTAAACTTGATGATTCATCTATTGCAGTGCCATTCTTTAACAGACGATAAATAATTGTTCTCAGTATCTCTCCCTTATCCATATCCAATGTCGTCACTGTTGGTGCTTTTGATGCTAGTCTGTCAGCTCTCTCATTCCTGCGTACCCCTGCATGGCCAGGACCGTAGATCCACAACAGCTCCTGCAGATTCTAAGCTTCTATTAATGTTTTCCATTCATGCCGTAGACAACCATTTTGAACCTTTCGAAGCATGGACTGAGAGCCTGACACAATGACTGCCTTTGCTTATGAAGTTTCAGTTAGCCAACTTAAGGATGCAGTAGCTGCCTCTACCTCCATTTGCATGCTGGAAATTGTTATCTTGTAAGCCCCACTATGTTCTGCCCTTTACCCTAGCAAAGAAGCCCCAACCTGATTTCTCAGCGAGGAAAGTAACTGTTTACCCCACCTCATCTTGATGAACCTAAAAAAGTCCCTGAGTCATTCATTTGCACACCGTTTGAAAATTTCAGGAGTTCTTATAACATACCTCTGAATATCAAATCACTAATTTACTGTACGAAGAATTCGATTTTTATGTCTTGTTGTTGTTCTTTTTTTTTTTTTTTAATGTTTATTTTTATTCTTATTTATTTTATTTTTAAATTCATTATTATTATTATTTTATTTTTATTTTTTTTATTTTAAAAACGTACTTTAATTATGATGATTATTGCCAATTTAATATTACTTTTATAATGATAAATGCCTTAATTGTGCTTAAAGTAAATGTGAGGATGAAAGGATATAGTATACATGATGAGAGAGAGAGAGAGAGGAAGGGCAGAATGTCAGACGGGCCTGCGTGCCCAATTCTTAACCCTTTGAAAATAAAGTTCGTTCGTTCGTTCACCACGGATCACAGACCCACCTGTATACACAATGGCATCAGTTGATTAATTTCCAGTTCTGCTTTCCCATTGCCCCAAGTTCTAGACTCTCTGCCAAGGCTGATGATGACTTGTTCGAAATTAATCCAGTTCTCATCGGACTTACTCCACTCTTCCCCATTAAATATATTTTCAACATGTGGTCACCTGCTTGATGGTTATCTCTGCCTGTGCCATCCATGACATCTCCGTCTTTATTTTTGCTCCTGTTGCGCTAAAAACTTGTCGCAACTTATTCTAACTTACCACGAAACGATTTGTTGACATATTGTTTAATGTTACTGCTGGCATCGAGTGCATGTCGCTGACTCTTTGCATTAACATATTGACCATCAGCTTTTTGTCTAACTCTATCCACCTTGGTAGTAGATAACAACTTATTGTTCAAAACAATATCTAATAAGCCGTCAACTCTTTTACGAAGTTTTATAACTTCTGCTTCTGCAATAGTTTTCTCTCTAGCAACAGCTTTGTATACTCTCTCGTTGGTTTTAACTTTCCTGTTATAATCCAACCTTATGTCATGTAGCTGGGAAGTAAGAGTCTTTTCTCTAGTGATCCTATCTCTAAGATCTATTTTCAATTGTTCATTTTGAGATGTAGTTTCTAAAACTGTAGCTCTTTCCTGAATCAATTCAAGTTTAAGTGCTTCAATAGCACTATGATGGTTAGTTACAAAATCATCAATCTTTTCAGGAACCATTATATCCTTCTCATTCACTACCTTTGTTTCTTTCAGTTCCATAGATGACATCTTCTCTTCATGCAAGTTCATAATTTCTTCAGTTTGCATGTGCATCTGCAATTTTTTCTCTTTAGCTCCAAGTTTCTGATCCTCAATTTCTATTTTCTGTTTTTCAATCTCAAACTCCAAATCTATATAATTTGACTTCCACTTCTCATTGTTTATTTTGACTTGTTCTAGCTCTCTAATAAGAGCCTGTTCCTTACATAGATATTTGTCTTTAATTGAGTTCATCTCATCTTCCAACTCTTTTTTCTCCTTTTCCAGTTGAAAATGTCTTAACTCATTCTCATGAGGAAGAGCAAATGTTTCTATTATCTTCCACAGTAGTTTTAAATCAAGCGTGGAGGAGTTCACCTGCTCCATCTGGTTATTCAACAACTGTTTTAATGAAATTACTTCATCATCTAACTGTTTCTTCTGACTAAGAGAAGAGTCATAGAATTTCTTATTATCTTCTATCAACATTGTCACTTTACCCTTTAACACAGTATTTTCAGAATTCATTGCTGATAACTTATCAGTAAGAGCTTTCTTTTTATTCTGAAGCTCATTTATTGTTTCCTTTAATGAATCCAACTCCAAACTACTGCTCCTCTGAGTATTTGGTTTTCCCTCATCATAAAAAATTGTAGATATCAACTTGGAAAGTCTCAATGCTTTCTCTTTTGAATAGCCGTATCCAAACTTACACAAGGCATATTGTTTTAGATCCTGACTCACTTGAAGTAGGAGCTGTTCTGTGGCATATTCTTCACAGCTTGAGCCAAATAAACGTAATTTTTTTTCTCCCTCACGGAGAAAATAATCCAACATATCCATTATGTCTAATAATATGAGTCCAAAACCTTGAAATAATTAATTAACTTATTTCAAATTTAATTATAACAAGTCTTAAATGAAGCACTTGTTTACTCACAACACTATATTATCATCCCAATCTCTGTGGGAAACAAGTCTTATATCAAAGAACTTGTGTATAGACCTTTTTGAAATATCATCAATCAACTCTTGATCATAGGTGCACTTCCCATTCAATAGTGCACAATAGTATTCATCATTTACTAATCATCAGTGTAGTAGTAATGCATAAGCATAACCCACTATTAAATGTGAATTAACTACTATAAGTGTAACCAATGACTGTGTAAACACAATCACAATGTAAACAATAACAATGTAAACATTACACTGTAAACAATACAATGTAAACAATACAATGTAAACAATAACAAAGATTTAGCAACAATACGAAAACATTCGTAGAAATCAACAAAAAATAAAGCGAAAATTAAAGAAATATCACAAAAAATGTGATGATATCTACGAGAAGATAATACAAATACAAGACACCACAGTGTATAAACAAAAATGGTATATGAAACTAAACAATAGATAAGAGTAGGCTAGCAAATACAAACAAATCAAAACAGAACTAAAGAATGCAGAAAAATAACGAAAACAATACTAACACATGTCATCACAACTAACAAAAAATAGCAACAGAAGTCGCTTTGCAAATTCCAGTATCGGAAATTGCACACCCTACAGAAAACGCCCACGATAGACGACCTCTATGACGTGGTATGATCTAAGGGAGACACCGCCCAACCGAAAACCCGCAGACACATAAACATATAAATATAAATATACAAATAACATATAAACATATAACATGTAAACAAAAGAATGAGATGAAACACAGAAGACTCAGTAGAAGTATAAGGGCACAGTTCACAAACAAACAGGCCACTTAACTTATGGGTATCCAAACGTCAGCTACAGCAGAAAAAACAGATGACAATCAGCGTCCTAAGGAATGAAGATCCAACGATGATGGTACATCTGGACTGCTCCAACTGCCATGACGATGGTACTTGAGCTTCTAGACAGTACAGACAATGTACAGGTAGTGTAAATAACGGCACTTGACCTTCTTATTCAACCGTAAATTGCTTGAAATCGGTACTTGGCCTTCTTGAGAAAACAAATTGTATCAACCGGCACTTGACCTTCACAAACGACAGCAACTTGACACCTTGACAGCAGCGACTTGCTTCACTTGAGTTAACCAGCAACAGTCTATGATATCCGGCAATATATAACAACGCCGGGTACTGTCAAATTTCTTGCCTCTGGCAAAAAGTTACAATTTCGACCTTTTCCGGGCAACGCCGAGTACTTTCATAATTCTGTATGTAGATATAGAATGCCTTGAAAAATCGCTGTATGTTGATTTCTTGAACGATGCAGTTTGTTGAATTCTTGTTGAATGAAGTGGGTAAGGGACCCCGAGTATGCTGGTACCAGACCAAACCAGCTTATGGCCACCAAATGTTGAGTAGTGGTGGGCTTATGTCATAAATATCGAATGCCTTTGGACTGGCCACCAAATGTTGAGTATCATTTAATGTGTGTAGTGTATAAATGTTCTGTGGATGAAGTCACATTTGCTGCACAACGTTGAGGGTGTTGTAATTCATCTGCTTCCCAAAGGTACTATGATTCTGGCCTTTGCAGAGTAGTGTGCCACCCTCAGACACCAGGGATGATGAGGCGTAGTAACATGGTGTCTGTAGTCTGGTTTAAGTGTGATGTAAGGATACAGATGTGTATTCAAACAGTGAGCATTACAAACAAGGCAATCCACACAATGACGTCACGTTAACTCACGATGTGAAAAGTCAATAAAGCTTTAAACAGCAGTGATGGTTTTTTTGGCAATATATATAGTACGCCACAATGACAAGATGCATGGACATCGTTATGCAGAAAAACATCACAGGTATAGTACAACAGTCATTGTATCATCGAAGTAGTCGATTCAACAGGCACAGCAAACAGCATAATAATAATGTACATCGTATGCCTTTTAGGATATCGTAAACCGCTGTACATGTAGTCAGGTAGTAAACTTCCCCTTTCCATAAGAGCTAGTAGATATCAACTAGGAGATTAAATCTGGTCTCCTATTTTTGACCTCAACAAGACAGGCATGTCTTTCGAGCGTCACATTATTGTCCTCTATGTTCCTCAAACAGCAAAGGTATCAAACCTAGATCCATCAATAAAGTTCAGGAAGCAAATAGTCCGTAGGACAGGCGTCAATCGAAGCGTGACAATAGAAGTGGATCGTGAGCTGAGCAAACTAGTCATATCATAGACTTTATAATAAGGCAGGCTAAGCAAAAGTCAACATCACAAGATGGCGATAAAGTTACTTAGCAAAAAGGATTCAGTTACCTGTTCATCAGGAATTAAATCACATAATCACATATGCCTCCAGGCATTTGAAATAACATAGAGATATATCATCTCAACAAAGGAACAACCATGATGAGGACTCCTTCCTGAATAAACTAAGCGAAGACTAGCACAGCTTTTTTTTTTTTTTAAAAACCTTTATTTGGTCAATATATTTACAACATTGATAGTATTTACAACAATTTAAAATAGTCATTTTAAAGGACATTATTTAAAGTTAATAAACCCGGTACCAACACAAAAACAATATTTTAGTTAATATTACAAGACCAAAAAAGAGCAAAAGCAAATTATTACACAAAATCTAAAGTTAAATAACCCGGGTACAAATTAAAATTATTACCTAATTGCGAACAAATCAATATTTTTTAATAACTTTAAATATTACAATCTAAAAAAGAACAATATGCAAAAAATATTACACAAAATTTAAAGTTAAAAAGCTAAACAACAAATCAAAACTATTGCATAAAAGTTAGTTGCTTATCCTTTACAGGACGTGGCAATCAACCCCAGCTTTTATTGGCTGTTTGTGATTTTTCTAGGCAATTTTTTTTCATTCAGTAGTTTGCCATTGCTTTCTGAACGGTACGGCGCTTATACCATTGTTAAAAATCCACACAAAGCGATCTGCTACCAAACCGCCTGCAGCAGGTTTCGAACCTGGTATATCTGGATTATGAAACTGCGTTCTTATCCATTACAAAAAGTCCAGGTACAAATCAAATTATTTCAATATATAAAGATATACTAATTTCCGAAAAAAAAAAAAAAAAATCCCAAACAATATCCCAAACAAAATCACAATGACTACCAAGATTTTAGATGATGAAGCAAATGAGGCTATAAACATCGACACCCTACTATGAGATGATTGATGAAGACGTATACACTAAAAGTTATTTAAAGTCAAAGCAACTTGCTTTGCATGATGACCCAAAGGCCACAAGTATGATTTTTACATTTTGACATGAAGTATTTACAAGCAAAGCTACCTTGCTTTGCATGACAAAGGAAAGGTCAATAAAGGTTTAAGTACTTAAAAAATAACACAAAAGTTTCACATCTGTTCTATTATGTTTTGCGTCATGCGTTCGTATATTTGTGTAAATATTGTACTGTCATAATGTCTATTGTCGTATACAGCTCTGTTCCTACATGTCCATACAACATACCTAAAGTCAGCTAACAAAGTCAGTAACTTAAGTTCTGTTCGTCTCGTCATTCGTGGTAACGTGTTCATCGTGACTGCTCTATATAAATTAAGTGTCTGTTGTGAGTGTGGGGCTATTAATCTCCTTAATTTGTTTAAAGTGGGGGCCACTGTCCTACATGTGTAAAACAAGTGGTCTTCTGTCTCTGTAATGTTATCACTACACAGTTTACATTTGGGCGCTAATCTGTTTGCCTTCATTGATGATTTGTTAGCTATTGGTGTTAAACTGTGTAGTAGTCTGTAAGTGACTTCATTTGCTTGTGGTTTAATGTCTATTGCGTGAATGTTTGTAAAACTCTGTGTGTAATCAGTTATAAAGAGGTTGTACCCTCTTCGTGTCTTTATAGGTGTTTCCTGTGCTGCAACTAGAAGTTTGTATATAAGTTTGGTGTCTTGTTTTATTAAGTGTTTGTTCCCCTCTAAATTTTGTAGACATATTTTGTAAAAAGGTGGTGGTGTACCAAAAAAATGGGGTTGATTGTTATTCAACTTACAAAGGTTTAATAATCTTAAACCTATGTAGTAGTGTGCCAGCGGGTATAGACTCGGGCTTTTTATAACTTCCCCTATGTATTTAATCCTTAAAGCTTTTATTTTAGTGTTGATGTCTTGTAAGGCTATCCCCCCTTTATTTTTAGGTTGTATTAGAGTAGTGTGTTTAATACTGTGCCAGGTATTCCTAAAAATAAAGGTCCTAATTAGTTTATTTATTTCTGTTATAAACTTTTTAGGTACTATTTGTATATTTGCTGTGTAAATTATTTTTGGCATAATAAAACAATTAACTATAATACTTCTTCCGAAAATGGTGGCCGTTTTATTTTTGTAAATTTCTAACATATTTTGGATTTTCTGTATCAATTTTGTCCATGTTTCTTTATTGGGGTCTTGAGGATTAAAAGAAAAGTTAATTCCATAAATTTTAATTTTATTCACTACCGTTAATTGAAAAGGGAAATCTGACCTATTGCCCCATTTACCTATTCCCATTATGCTAGATTTTTGAATATTTAGTTTGGATTCGCTAGCGTATCCAAACTCTGTGAAAACCTCTAAGATATTTTTTATAGAATCCTTTGTTGTTGGAAAGAATATTGTATCATCGGCGTAGGCCAACAATTTTCTTTCCCCTGCACCGGGGACGAAAGTCCCCGTGATATTTGTGTCCTGTCTTATTCTTTCCAACACAGGTTCTAACGTTATTACATATAGCAAGGGCGACAGAGGGCATCCTTGCCTAACACTTCTCGTTAATTTAAATGTTTTAGTTAAACTATGATTAATCAATATTTTACTTTCAGGTTTTTTATATAGGATTTTTATCCATGATCTAAAGTATTTCCCTATATTATTAGCTTTAAGATTTTTATGTAGGAAGGCATGTGATACTCTATCAAATGCCTTTTCCTGGTCTAGAGATAATATGGCGCTCTGGCACTGTCTATCATGTGTGTATGTAATCAAGTCTCTAATAAAATGTGTGTGTCTACTAATGTTCCTACCATGCACACTACACTGTTGATTTTCATGTATTATTGCGTGCATGTGTGGCTTAAGCTTCAGAGTTAATGCCTTGGCTAGAATTTTATAATCAACATTTAAAAGAGAAATGGGCCGAAAATTTTTAATTGACTTTTTATCATTACAGTCCTTGGGGATTAACGTAATATAAGATTGGTTCAAACTTTCCGGGAGTTCCCCTTTTTGAAATGTCTCTTCCAGCATTTTAATTAGAATGGGCCCTAAACAGGGGAAGAAAGCCCTGTAGAATTCTGCAGTTAACCCATCAGGTCCGGGTGCTTTATCTTTTTGAAAAGTACTAAGTGCCCCTTGCAAATTATCTAAAGTTAGGGGTTGGTCTAGCCTTTCACTTTCCTCATCACTTAGACACTTTGTGTATTTTAGAAATTTGTCTTGTATGTTTGCATCACTTTCTTCCTTAGTATATAGCTGCTTGTAGTATTCGAAGAAAGCGTGACTAATATTGGTATTGTCTGTATGATGTTTTCCTTTCATGTCAATTATTTCGTGTATCTGTCTACTGCGTTGTACATTCTGTTCAATTGCTAAATATTGCCTATTAGGGATTTCCTGCGTTATAGTGTGTAATTTGGTTCTAAGTAGCGCTCCCTGGTAGGTATGCTGTCTATATTGATCTAAATGCTCTTCTAAGGTTTGGATGTGAGGGTTCGTGTTGTCTAAACTTTTGGTTAAACTAATTGCTTCTTCTAAAATCCCCTCTTCTTTCTTAAATTTTTTGTGAATAAGTGTAGCCAAAATCTGCGTTCTATCTCTAAGTGTGTTTTTTAACATATCCCAATATTGTGCAATGTTGTTATTGGGAATGTCTTGTGCATAACCTTGTATCAGTTGTGTTATTTGTTCTGTGTAGTAAGTGTTTTTAAGTAGACTGTTGTTAAATTTCCAATGTGGGGATCTCTTTACTTGTTTGTGCGTGTGTTCCGTACTTAAAGATGTGTAAACTGCGTGATGATCTGTGAATTTAAGAGTATTTTTATATGGTATATTTTGTGTATATTATAGTCACTAGTGGTGTAAATTCTATCTAATCTTGAAGCCAGTCTAAAAAATGGGTTCGTCTTGTCGTAATATGTAAAGGTTTGTTTATTGGGTTCTATTTTTCTGTATGCGTCTGAAAGGTCATGTTCGTCTAACATAGCCTGAACTTGTCGTACAAGTAAAGACTTTTCTTGTGTCTGCGCTCTCGTGAAGCCTCCAGACCGGTCAAGGTCGGATAGAATACAATTAAAATCCCCCCCCCCTAAAATTTTTTTTCCCCCTTGTAGTGTTCCGTTGGTATGTCGTGTAATCCGTCATAAAACTTAGGCCTGTCAATTTTCGTCGCAGGGGCGTATATATTTATAAGTGTGTGTGTGTCATGCTTGTTGTGTTTGTTTTGTATTTGTATAATGACAATTCTGCCATCATTGTCAGTTCTGTGATGCACTGCATCCCAATCTTCATTAATTTGAAGAATGGCAACACCAGTATGGCAGGTGCCCCGGGCGAACCAACCATGCTTCAGTCCTAATCTAGTTGTTATTTGACCCGCGTGATAGTTTGTAGTGACACCGGTTTGCTGTAAAAGCAAAAAATCGGGTTTCTCTTTTTTAATAAGTTTAATTACATGGTCCAGCTTATTTCTCAAACCATTGATATTGAGAGATATTATCACTAGACTGCATGTCAGAGTGGTAAACAGAAGTTGGCCACTCGCTCTAAACTGTCTACCTGGCAAAGTGGCAAAGTGGCCACTTGCCATATCTAAACTATTTGACAAAACGGGGACTGAGTGCGGACCGTCTGTCTTTTTTGAATTACAAAGCAGAGTAGTGGTCTGAATCTGGCTACCCGCTACAGGTGAAATACTCAACAAAGCACTAGTTGATGGTGTATTGTGTGTTTTAAGGATTGTACTAGACAAAGTGCTAAACTGGTCATTTATTACACGTGGCTTACACAGCATAGCGGTGACCGTAGGCTGACCGCTTTCTGTCGTAACTAGGCCACTCGACACATTTCTGTTTACATTGCTTGGTGAAGCGGTGCATAGGGGCTGACCTGCTAACCTAGTTACGTGACTGCCTGACGGAATAGTGATCTGGGGCTGACTATCCGTTCTGCACTGATAAATTAGGCTGGCCGCAGATGGGACTGCGTCGCCTAAAACTCCCACCCCAGTATGGGGAGGAGTTGACTGCTTAAAAGAAACTGTGCGCATGTTAGTTGTGCGTGTGCTGTATCAAAACATACATTAAAATGCTACTGAACTTATTTACATTAAAATAAAAACACAAAACTCTTAAATCACAAAAAACACATCCTAAACTATGGGTGTTGTCATAATTTAATTTAAATAAATACATTAATATTTTTATTTTCATTATTATTCTTCTTGGCTTTCCAACATGGGTCCACAGGAGAGGGCACTTCTTCCCACACACTGGTAGTTTGCTGTTCAGGCTCCCAACAGGCTCACCGGGGAGGATAACTTTGGGGTGCAGCTCGGGCGTGCCTTCACATGCACCACTCGCCATCGGACCTCTCACTCGTCTCACCTGCTTGAAGCCTGGAACTAACTGCTTGCACTGAGCCCCAGTGCAGGGAAGAAAGGCTTGTAAATGTAAACTCATCCGTCACTCACGTCTTCAAAGGGCTGACCATCTATAAAGAGGCTGGCTTGTGTCATCATCGCCTCCATGTCTTCATCGCCTTCTGTTTCGGCTGCCCAATTAATACAAACTTGGATGTTTGTTGGCGTTGGCGCCTCTGGAACACTCGATTCTGCCGGCGACCCTCCTACCGGGCTATTGGGCCGAGATGTGCTGCGTTCATCGACGACAGGTGTCGATGAAACCCATCTCGGGGATAGCTCTGCTGTAGTCACCCTCGGTGGTGGTGATGGTGGCAGGTCGCTTTTACTCGGGGAACACTTCCTTGGTGATCTACTGTCACTGCGTTTGACTTCTTTCGTCTTCACAGGCTCTGTTGCCTGAAGCAGGAATCTCTTCCTGTTTATTTCTTTTTTCTCCCTCTTGTTTACCACTTTCTCAAAGTCGTCCCCCTCACTGGCGTCTGGGCTATCCGGCATGGGACTCTCTTCCCGGTGGTTATTTTTGACCGGTGTCGCCCTGCCTTGTTCTGCCGGCGTTTTGTCGATCACTATTCCTCCCTCTTTTGTTTGTTTAACCTGGGTGGGGGCTGCCCGCTTCTTTGGGCACTGGCTGACCCAATGATCATCACCGCCGCAGATGGCACATTGAATCCTCCTGCCTGGCAGCGACACCCATATGCGCTGGGTTCTTTCTTCGGGCCCCGCTATTTTAAGATGTAAAAAATGGGGAATTTGGCATGATGAGGGCTTATACATGAAATTCCATTTGTCAAAGGCCGTTTTTATTCTTATAACTTCGGCGTCTTTGTCTCCGGAAACCGCAGCTGCCACTCGCTGCACCGCCTCTGCCTTCATGGTTGGTGGAATCCAATTGAGGGTTCCCTTTGACTTCTCCTTGTCCAGGTGTTCTATATACACCGACATTTGCGGGTTGGACCATTCTAATCTTTTCCCATGAAGGCCCTGGTAGTATTTGAGTTGGGCCGCCGCCGTCAATGTAGCAAACCATTTAAAGGGTCCTGCAAACCGATATAGGGTAGCAATTCCACTTGTGCCCACACCTGCGGGTCCTGCTAGTATACTCGTTATGAGCGAGTACGATGCTCGATTGGCCTGTGGGCCTGAAACTGTAATGATTAAAGTTCCCGGTTTGTGGAAAGATCCACCTTCAAAGTCATCTTCCATATTGACATGGAAAGTTGGAACAATTGGTGCTGCCATCTTAAATATTCTTAATCTTACCTTTTGGTTAAACAACCAAATGGAATGAAAACAAAAGTCACAACAAAGTTAGCCTAGCTAAACAGCTAAGCTAACACACAAAAGTCCAGGAAAAAAACACCAAGTCCGACAATGAAAAACACAGCGAAGACTAGCACAGCTTTTTTCTTTTTTTTAAAAAAAACCTTTATTTGGTCAATATATTTACAACATTGATAGTATTTACAACAATTTAAAATAGTCATATTAAAGGACATTATTTAAAGTTAATAAACCCGGTACCAACACAAATTAATATTTTTTAGTTAATATTACAAGACCAAAAAAGAGCAAAAGCAAATTATTACACAAAATCTAAAGTTAAATAACCCGGGTACAAATTAAAATTATTACCTAATTGCGAACAAATCAATATTTTTTAATAACTTTAAATATTACAATCTAAAAAAGAACAATATGCAAAAAAATATAACACAAAATTTAAAGTTAAAAAGCTAAACACAAATCAAAACTATTGCATAAACAAATTACAAAAAGTCCAGGTACAAATCAAATTATTTCAATATATAAAGATATACTAATTTCCGAAAAAAAAAAAAATTATCCCAAAACATTATCCCCAAACAAAATCACAATGACTACCAAGATTTTAGATGATGAAGCAAATGAGGCTATGAACATCGACACCCTACTATGAGATGATTGATGAAGACGTATACACTAAAAGTTATTTATAGTCAAAGCAACTTGCTTTGCATGATGACCCAAAGGCCACAAGTATGATTTTTACATTTTGACATGAAGTATTTACAAGCAAAGCTACCTTGCTTTGCATGACAAAGGAAAGGTCAATAAAGGTTTAAGTACTTAAACAACAACATAAAAGTTTCAAATTTGTTCTATTATGTTTTGCGTCATGCGTTCGTATATTTGTGTAAATATTGTACTGTCATAATGTCTATTGTCGTATACAGCTCTGTTCCTACATGTCCATACAAGATATCTAAAGTCAGCTAACAAAGTCAATAACTTAAGTTCTGTTTGCCTTGTCATCTGTGGTAAAGTGTTCATCATGACTGCTCTATATAAATTAAGTGTCTGTTGTGAGTGTGGGCCTATTAATTTCCTTAACTTGTTTAAAGTGGGGGCCACTGTCTTACATGTGTAAAATAAGTGGTCTTCTGTCTCTATAATGTTGTCACTACACAGTTTACATTTGGGCGCTAATCTGTTTGCCTTCATTGATGATTTGTTAGCTATTGGTGTTAAACTGTGTAGTAGTCTGTAAGTGACTTCTTTTGCTTGTGGTTTAATGTCTATTGCGTGAATGTTTGTAAAACTCTGTGTGTAATCAGTTATAAAGAGGTTGTACCCTCTTTGTGTCTTTATAGGTGTTTCCTGTGCTGCAACTAGAAGTTTGTATATAAGTTTGGTGTCTTGTTTTATTAAGTGTTTGTTCCCCTCTAAATTTTGTAGACATATTTTGTAAAAAGGTGGTGGTGTACCAAAAAAATGGGGTTGATTGTTATTCAACTTACAAAGGTTTAATAATCTTAAACCCATGTAGTAGTGTGCCAGCGGGTATAGACTCGGGCTTTTTATAACTTCCCCTATGTATTTAATCCTTAAAGCTTTTATTTTAGTGTTGATGTCTTGTAAGGCTATCCCCCCTTTATTTTTAGGTTGTATTAGAGTAGTGTGTTTAATACTGTGCCAGGTATTCCTAAAAATAAAGGTCCTAATTAGTTTATTTATTTCTGTTATAATCTTTTTAGGTACTATTTGTATATTTGCTGTGTAAATTATTTTTGGCATAATAAAACAATTAACTATAATACTTCTTCCGAAAATGGTAGCCGTTTTATTTTTGTAAATTTCTAACATATTTTGGATTTTCTCTATCAATTTTGTCCATGTTTCTTTATTGGGGTCTTGAGGATTAAAAGAAAAGTTAATTCCATAAATTTTAATTTTATTCACTACCGTTAATTGAAAAGGGAAATCTGACCTATTGCCCCATTTACCTATTCCCATTATGCTAGATTTTTGAATATTTAGTTTGGATTCGCTAGCGTATCCAAACTCTGTGAAAACCTCTAAGATATTTTTTATAGAATCCTTTGTTGTTGGAAAGAATATTGTATCATCGGCGTAGGCCAACAATTTTCTTTCCCCTGCACCGGGGACGAAAGTCCCCGTGATATTTGTGTCCTGTCTTATTCTTTCCAACACAGGTTCTAACGTTATTACATATAGCAAGGGCGACAGAGGGCATCCTTGCCTAACATTTCTCGTTAATTTAAATGTTTTAGTTAAACTATGATTAATCAATATTTTACTTTCAGGTTTTTTATATAGGATTTTTATCCATGATCTAAAGTATTTCCCTATATTATTAGCTTTAAGACTCTTATGTAGGAAGGCATGTGATACTCTATCAAATGCCTTTTCTTGGTCTAAAGATAATATGGCGCTCTGGCACTGTCTATCATGTGTGTATGTAATCAAGTCTCTAATAAAATGTGTGTGTCTACTAATGTTCCTACCATGCACACTACACTGTTGATTTTCATGTATTATTGCGTGCATGTGTGGCTTAAGCTTCAGAGTTAGTGCCTTGGCTAGAATTTTATAATCAACATTTAAAAGAGAAATGGGCCGATAATTCTTAATTGACTTTTTATCATTACTGTCCTTGGGGATTAACGTAATATAAGATTGGTTCAAACTTTCCGGGAGTTCCCCTTTTTGAAATGCCTCTTCCAGCATTTTAATTAGAAAGGGCCCTAAACAGGGGAAGAAAGCCCTGTAGAATTCTGCAGTTAACCCATCAGGTCCGGGTGCTTTATCTTTTTGAAATGTACTAAGTGCCCCTTGCAAATTATCTGAAGTTAAGGGTTGGTCTAGCCTTTCACTTTCCTCATCACTTAGACACTTTGTGTATTTTAGAAATTTGTCTTGTATGTTTGCATCACTTTCTTCTTTAGTATATAACTGCTTGTAGTATTCGAAGAAAGCGTGACTAATATTGGTATTGTCTGTATGATGTTTTCCTTTCATGTCAATTATTTCATGAATCTGTCTGCTGCGCTGAATGTTTTGCTCTACTGCTAAATATTGCCTACTAGGGATTTCCTGCGTTATAGTGTGTAATTTTGTCCTAAGTAATGCTCCCTGATAGGTATACTGTCTATATTGATCTAACTGCTGTTCTAAGGTGTGTATGTGAGGATTCGTGTTGTCTAAACTTTTGGTTAAACTAATTGCTTCTTCTAAAATCCCCTCTTCTTTTTTAAACTTTTTGTGAATAAGTGTAGCCAAAATCTGCGTTCTATCTCTAATTGTGTTCTTTAGCATATCCCAATATTGAGCAATGTTATTATTTGGAATGTCTTGTGCGTAACCTTGTATCAGTTGTGTTATTTGTTCTGTATAGTAAGTGTTTTTAAGTAGGCTGTTGTTAAATTTCCAATGCGGGGATCTCTTTACTTGTTTGTGCGTGTGTCCCGTACTTAAAGATGTGTAAACTGCGTGATGATCTGTGAATTTAAGAGTATTTTTTATATGGTATATTTTGTGTATATTATAGTCACTAGTGGTGTAAATTCTATCTAATCTTGAAGCCAGTCTAAAAAATGGGTTCGTCTTGTCGTAATATGTAAAGGTTTGTTTATTGGGTTCTATTTTTCTGTATGCGTCTGAAAGGTCATGTTCGTCTAACATAGCCTGAACTTGTCGTACAAGTAAAGACTTTTCTTGTGTCTGCGCTCTCGTGAAGCCTCCAGACCGGTCAAGGTCGGATAGAATACAATTAAAATCCCCCCCCCCCCAAATTTTTTTTCCCCCTTGTAGTGTTCCGTTAGTATGTCGTGTAATCCGTCATAAAACTTAGGCCTGTCAATTTTCGTCGCAGGGGCGTATATATTTATAAGTGTGTGTGTGTCATGCTTGTTGTGTTTGTTTTGTATTTGTATAATGACAATTCTGCCATCATTGTCAGTTCTGTGATGCACTGCATCCCAATCTTCATTAATTTGAAGAATGGCAACACCAGTATGGCAGGTGCCCCGGGCGAACCAACCATGCTTCAGTCCTAATCTAGTTGTTATTTGACCCGCGTGATAGTTTGTAGTGACACCGGTTTGCTGTAAAAGCAAAAAATCGGGTTTCTCTTTTTTAATGAGTTTAATTACATGGTCCAGCTTATTTCTCAAACCATTGATATTGAGAGATATTATCACTAGACTGCATGTCGGAGTGGTAAACAGAAGTTGGCCACTCGCTATAAACTGTCTACCTGGCAAAGTGGCAAAGTGGCCACTTGCCATATCTAAACTATTTGACAAAACGGGGACTGAGTGCGGACCGTCTGTCTTTTTTGAATTACAAAGCAGAGTAGTGGTCTGAATCTGGCTACCCGCTACAGGTGAAATACTCAACAAAGCACTAGTTGATGGTGTATTGTGTGTTTTAAGGATTGTACTAGACAAAGTGCTAAACTGGTCATTTATTACACGTGGCTTACACAGCATAGCGGTGACCGTAGGCTGACCGCTTTCTGTCGTAACTAGGCCACTCGACACATTTCTGTTTACATTGCTTGGTGAAGCGGTGCATAGGGGCTGACCTGCTAACCTAGTTACGTGACTGCCTGACGGAATAGTGATCTGGGGCTGACTATCCGTTCTGCACTGATAAATTAGGCTGGCCGCAGATGGGACTGCGTCGCCTAAAACTCCCACCCCAGTATGGGGAGGAGTTGACTGCTTAAAAGAAACTGTGCGCATGTTAGTTGTGCGTGTGCTGTATCAAAACATACATTAAAATACTACTGAACTTATTTCCATTAAAATAAAAACACAAAACTCTTAAATCACAAAAAACACATCCTAAACTATGGGTGTTGTCATAATTTAATTTAAATAAATACATTAATATTTTTATTTTCATTATTATTCTTCTTGGCTTTCCAACATGGGTCCACAGGAGAGGGCACTTCTTCCCACACACTGGTAGTTTGCTGTTCAGGCTCCCAACAGGCTCACCGGGGAGGATAACTTTGGGGTGCAGCTCGGGCGTGCCTTCACATGCACCACTCGCCATCGGACCTCTCACTCGTCTCACCTGCTTGAAGCCTGGAACTAACTGCTTGCACTGAGCCCCAGTGCAGGGAAGAAAGGCTTGTAAGTGTAAACTCATCCGTCACTCACGTCTTCAAAGGGCTGACCATCTATAAAGAGGCTGGCTTGTGTCATCATCGCCTCCATGTCTTCATCGCCTTCTGTTTCGGCTGCCCAATTAATACAAACTTGGATGTTTGTTGGCGTTGGCGCCTCTGGAACACTCGATTTTGCCGGCGACCCTCCTACCGGGCTATTGGGCCGAGATGTGCTGCGTTCATCGACGACAGGTGTCGATGAAACCCATCTCGGGGATGGCTCTGGTGTAGTCACCCTCGGTGGTGGTGATGGTGGCAGGTCGCTTTTACTCGGGGAACACTTCCTCGGTGATCTACTGTCACTGCGTTTGACTTCTTTCGTCTTCACAGGCTCTGTTGCCTGAAGCAGGAATCTCTTCCTGTTTATTTCTTTTTTCTCCCTCTTGTTTACCACTTTCTCAAAGTCGTCCCCCTCACTGGCGTCTGGGCTATCCGGCATGGGACTCTCTTCCCGGTGGTTATTTTTGACCGGTGTCGCCCTGCCTTGTTCTGCCGGCGTTTTGTCGATCACTATTCCTCCCTCTTTTGTTTGTTTAACCTGGTTGGGGGCTGCCCGCTTCTTTGGGCACTGGCTGACCCAATGATCATCACCGCCGCAGATGGCACATTGAATCCTCCTGCCTGGCAGCGACACCCATATGCGCTGGGTTCTTTCTTCGGGCCCCGCTATTTTAAGATGTAAAAAATGGGGAATTTGGCATGATGAGGGCTTATACATGAAATTCCATTTGTCAAAGGCCGTTTTTATTCTTATAACTTCGGCGTCTTTGTCTCCGGAAACCGCAGCTGCCACTCGCTGCACCGCCTCTGCCTTCATGGTTGGTGGAATCCAATTGAGGGTTCCCTTTGACTTCTCCTTGTCCAGGTGTTCTATATACACCGACATTTGCGGGTCGGACCATTCCAATCTTTTCCCATGAAGGCCCTGGTAGTATTTGAGTTGGGCCGCCGCCGTCAGTGTAGCAAACCATTTAAAGGGTCCTGCAAACCGATATAGGGTAGCAATTCCACTTGTGCCCACACCTGCGGGTCCTGCTAGTATACTCGTTATGAGCGAGTACGATGCTCGATTGGCCTGTGGGCCTGAAACTGTAATGATTAAAGTTCCCGGTTTGTGGAAAGATCCACCTTCAAAGTCATCTTCCATATTGACATGGAAAGTTGGAACAATTGGTGCTGCCATCTTAAATATTCTTAATCTTACCTTTTGGTTAAACAACCAAATGGAATGAAAACAAAAGTCACAACAAAGTTAGCCTAGCTAAACAGCTAAGCTAACACACAAAAGTCCAGGAAAAAAACACCAAGTCCGACAATGAAAAACACAGCGAAGACTAGCACAGCGCTACGTCTCGCCTTACCAGCATTTTAGCTCCGACTGTCCTGGGCGGAAATCATTAAAACCATCCCACAAACCGAGACATGCGCAGAACAAACGAATCGAATACAACTCAGCTAAACTTACGAAACGAAGAATGTTCTACGATGTTCGACTAAAGACCTTTACCTTAAAAGGAAATGAATCTTGAAACATTGCGATTGCCAACTGTTTTCTAAGAACTGACGACCTGAGCGCTCCATATATGGACGTGACTCAAAATCGTTCACACAACTATCGGCAACCATACTATCAGACTATTGTCACACGATTAGACAACTAGTAGAAATAAGAAGTGACTACAATTCCATGAGTTACTTCCCATGCATTAAAAAATGAATAAGTTAGAATAAGTTGCGACAAGTTTTTAGCGCAACAGCTCCCTTTATGTCTGCTACGTTTCCATGCAGGGGGTGCCGTTTGTCTGTGGTTACTCGCATATAGGTTTTTGCCGGGGCCATCGCATGTCTTGATCTAATCGACAGCACTCCAAGCATGTACCTCCTCATTGTCACAATGGGGGTATCTCGCGTACCGCCCAAGACTACATGCATCCCTTCGTTTTGAATGCGTTCTAGTCGTTCACATTGTGTTACTGACAGCGTGAGTATTCCCAGCCCATACTCGATGACCGATATGGCAAGCTAATGATGAAAGAAGAAACAGTAATCTCTGCTCTAGATGTGCTGCGGCCATTATTTTCAGGGCTGCCAGACCTCTTCTGCATTTATGTATTATGTGATAAACATGGTACTTATACGATAGCTCACAATCGAATGTAACTCCAAGGTATTTCAGCTTGTCTTGCCTTTCAATTTTCTGTCTATTACGAGTAATACCTGGAATGTCTGTTTTCACTATGGAGTTGTTTAAGGAGCACCACATCACGCAGGCCTTGTTGGGATTGACTTTGAAGCCATTTTCCACGCACCATTTAACACCTCCTGTTGTGTCCCATGTAATGCTTTTAACCATTTCCTGTCAGTCAGAGCCAGCTCTGTAAATGAGTATGCTATCAGCAAAAGTCAGTACTTGTCCCAACCCAGTTGGCTGAATGGTAGCTATTTTTGCTGTATAGGTTCTGTTTTTATTAGGCTTACCATACGTCCCGGTTTGACCGGGACTGTCCCGGTTTGAAGGTATAGTCCCGGCGTCCCGGCCAGTTTGTCATTTTGTCCCGGTTATTTGGAAAAAAATTAACATCATATTTTATATCACAAGGTGAATAAATTTATACCTCAAGAAGCAAAAAAGCTTTTTAGAATATTGGAAAATAATGGAAGCTTTATTTCTAAAACCCTCTTGTTCTTTCCTCAGTTTATGGCCAACTGCTTTTGAAATTTTCTGGATGATTATCCTGCCTAGTATTTTACTGGGAACTGAGAGGAGAGTAATTCCTCTCCAGTTTGGTCGATGTGGTGAGTTGGGATTGACTAAGTGTATCTATAGGGGACTTAGTGTACTGACTGAGATCAGCTGTGAAGGTCTCTGTATCTATTAAGTTTGGTGTATTACAAAGTACCTTACTTGCTACCACATGTCAACCTCAGTCAGACTTATTCTGGATTTGTATGATGACTGCGTTAATGTCTAGGGTTATGATAGTGATGTAGTGTAAGTTCACAACAACCAACATACAGATAAACACCCACGTTAAGAACCACAACAGTTATAACACTATGACTATCACAACATATAACACTTTAAATATTAATCTTATGTAAGTCAAGTGTTTACAAATGGATATAATGTATTGGTTTCTCCAACATATATATATATATCCTGATCCTGCAACAATGGGAATCAGGAATCTCAAACAAATGTAATCAGAAGAGTTATGTACAAAATTTTATACAAAAGATATGTGTTTCGACATATAATCTTATGGTCATATGAATGTGGTGTGGTGATGTGTTATTTTGAGGTAATACTGGCTTTGATTGCTAAGTTGTTGTTTATCATCATAACTTGATGTGTTTTGACTGGTGGAACTATTATTATTTGGTTCACCAATTCTCTTTCTTTCAACAAAACTTTTTATCCCGTTTATTCTTTATTTTACATCAAATCAGGGATATTCAATATATTGTTTATATATATTTTAAGTAAGGGTATGGTAAGGTTGAGCTTGTTCGTGCTGACAATCTTATCTTCAAAAGCAGTGGCAGGAAACGTGACTCCTCTGCTCTCCTGCTTCTCAGATGTAAGTAGGTTAGATGATGGCCTCTATCGGGTATTGGGAGACTGCTGCCAGCTTTCTGGATCATGCAATACTCTGACCTGATGAAGCACTATCACCCTCTATACCACGGCCCCTGAAACGAGAAGGTTGCGCCTCCTTCTATATAACCAATATATATATAACATTATTCCACACAGAAGTACATGACAATACAAAACACATCGTGTTCATCGCTTTAGGCCAACTGCTAGCTTTTCGTTTGACAATATACCAGTATTCCTCTCCCTAATGGTTCTACTCTTCTTCAATTTCAGCTGTAATCTCGTCCATACAATAGGATAGGTGTGATGTTACTATAAGGCAATCCAATACATATATCTGCAGTTATACTCCTCTCTGCCAATCTGGTACATAGTGGAGCAATATCTAGGCTTTGCCTCATGTTTGCTGCTGAACCACACACATACAGACATAATTCATCATTTCACAATTAAATTCCATATATAATACATATTACAAATGTCTAGCTTACCACAATCGTAAGGAAATATACATACTAAAGATGAATTGCACAGTTTTGATCTGCGGTATGTCCAGGCTTATAGATTTTATATTTAATTTTTGGATAACCTAGCCTGCTCTCATCTCTTTGAATGTGTAACGATATGGCGTCCCCTCGAAGAAGTTTCTTGCCAATATCCAGTACATTAGCCAATCAGTTTGAATTTATTCAAACTGGGCCACAGTTATTCAAAACTTGCATTCACTTTTACTCTGTTTCTAGGCATCTATTTGTTATTCATAGGTCACTCCAATCAAATTTCTCCTAACTTCAAGTCATCCAATGGCCTCCGTCGTACGATATTATGCTTACGGTAACTCCTATGTTGTGACCAAAATCAGGGGATTCCCCCAGCAGAGTATGACCAAAACTGACAGCATCTCTGTTCTCTATATGTTTTATTACCAATAACTAATTATCTAATGGATTTTTTAGATAATTTAATACATATTCTTGGTCTCCTAACCTTCCTGGACACGAATATACAATTATCATAAGAAGACATGGCTTATTTAAAAATAGTCTTTTTTCGATCTTAGTTGTTTATTTTTAAATAACATCTGTCCGCATCTTTTTAACTGTACTGTCAGTATGAAGTCAGGAATCAGACGTAAAACAGTAAAGTGTCAGGTTTTCTAATAAGCATTAAACCTGTTTTTAAAACCTAATGTCGTGTCATTAGTTAGTTTTTATCACTGTTTATTTGAAAAAATCAGGCCATGCACACCGCAAGTTGGTTTATTTTCAGACACACTGCTAGTGGCTTTGCGCTACTGTGTGCCATGGTCCGTCTATCTCTCTCTCTCTCTTTTTCTTCAGTCCGTCTGTCATTCTAGGTTAACACTGTAAGTGATCTTAGGCACTTTTTGTTAGTTTTAGAAATCAAGGTCGGCTAGAAGAGGTTACTACACATTCTATTTTTAGAACCTACTGTTATTGGCAGTATCGTTTTGCTCAAGCATTTCTTTGTAGGACAAGTAAAATCTTGGGTTAGCCATTACGGCGTTATGCAACTAAGGCCTTATCTATACTGGGAAAGCACTGGTCTTTCTCCATTCTTCTTCCTATCATATATTGGCTTTACATTTATATTCTAATTTATATAGGGGTATTAGAATTTTTCACTACAATTCTCCCCTCTTAAAACAGACATCATATGTCAGTCCTTAATTCTATATACACGTAGATAAATTTCTATCTATGCTTGGTGATTACTCTGATTCTCATCGCACGGATGGCGGCTTAGAAAATCAGCACCTAGGTTAGTTTTTCCAGAAATGTATTCAATACTAAACTGATATGGCTGTAATAATAAAGACCAGCGCAATAATCTAGCATTTTCATGCCTTGCTTGCGCTAGAAAAGACAGGGGTTTGTGATCCGTTTGTAACTTGAATGCCTTTCCATACAGATAAATATTGAATTTCTTTATCGCCCATATCACTGCGAGACATTCTTTTTCACTAGTTGAATAATTTTTCTCCGCTGTATTCAACTTACGACTAGCATATGCCACTGGGGTTAATTCCCCATCAGTGAATCTGACTTCTGTAACAGGGTGGCACCCAACCCTAGATTACTAGCATCCGTTCTCACGATGAATTCTTGACTTAAGTCAGGTAATTTCAAACTAGGTTTGCTTGTGAGCTTTTCCTTCAATTCTTGGTAAGCGAATTCACACTGTGGTGTCCAGGTAATTCGATCTGGATTCCCTTTGCGTGTCTAATCAGTTAACGGGGCACATATGGAGTTAAAGTTTTTGATATACTTTTGGTAGAAACCACATAATGAGACAAAAGATCTCACGTCTTTCTTTGTTTGTGGCCTCGGTGCTTTTCTCAGTTTCTCTAAATTCTTGGGGTCAGGGGTCATATTTCCCTGATGGACTGTGTGTCCCAAGAATTCTAATTCCTTACAACCAAAGCAACATTTGGTTGGTCGGGTGGTCAAATTCGCTTCCCTAAGTCGATCAAACAACATGTTCAGAGAGTTAATGTGTTCCTCAAATGTTTCTGTCGCTATGAGAATATCATCCATGAAGTTTGTGATGCATGGATTATTCAGGGGATCCAACAATTTTCTCATCATTCTAGAGAAGACACTGGGCGCATTTTTCAATCCAGATGGCAATCTGTTAAATTCATAGTGTCCCTCTGAGGTACTAAAAGCTAGATAAGGTCTAACCTCAGGCTTTACTGGAATCTGATAGTAGCCTTTGCTCAGATCCACTTTTGAGAAATATTTAGCTTTATTCAGCCTGGCAAAAAGCTGATTTGTATCAGGTAAGGGATCCACCTGACCTTCTGTGATAGCATTCAGTCTCCTGTAATCTATACACAGCCTGTGTTCTCCAGAGGGTTTTCTTAACAGAACTACACTGGAGCTGTAAGGTGACTCACGGTGCGAGATAATTCCTTCCTTCAGCAAGTAGTCTATCTCCTCCTTCAATGATTTCTCTTTAGCGAAAGGAATCGAATAGGCTCTCATACAGATTGGTGTGGGGTCTGTAAGTTTCATATTATATGTCAATAAATTTGTATGCCCCGGACGGTCTGTTAGCACATCTGTATGATCATCTAGAACCTGTTGCACTCTCTCCTTCTGATTTTTCGTTAAATGTGTACTTATTTTCACCTGTGCAGCGGTCTCACAGGGGTGTAATGGATATTCAAATGATGAAAGGGGTTCCTTTTTCATCTCCATTGCAATGGATAAGGTCAGCAAATGTGTCTCTTCCTGATTTTCTCTTTCCAAATATTTCTTCAGGAGATTCACATGATAGATTTTTTCTTTCCCCTTCTTATCTATCTTATAATTGGTTCTAGACACCTTCTCTAGAACTGTATATGGACCTTGCCATCCTATTTGCAACTTATTCTGGCTACCTGGTAGAAGAAGCAGTACCTTCTCTCCCACAGCCAAATCTCTGTCTTTTGCTTTCTTGTTATAATAGGCAGCATGCTTTTTCCTGGCTTGTCTCAAATTTTCATTGGCAAGTTTCCAGCCAGTTTTTAAATGGGTAGTCAGCTCATTCACATATTGGTATGATGATGTAATATTTTCCTCTGCCTTTTCATCAGTCCACGTTCTTAACATGGCTACATATGGACTTTGAATATTGTTGACCTGTTTTTCCAGGTACCGGTATGGTCTCTTCCACTAGAAGCCCTATAGTGATGATTTTTCTTCCCAGAATCATCATTCACAAATCGACCGCTACCATTTTTTTTCTTGGGGCTTTCTCCTCACTTAAAATTCCTTGTGAGAGATCTCCTCTCTACCTTTTCTTCCTCCAGTTTACATAAGTCCGATCGAGGGATTTTTGGCTTATTCTGGGGTAAGACATCTCTTTGTACTCGCTGCATAGTGGCCATTGTAAAACATCCAAGTGAGGACTCTCTGTGAAAAGGGGCCTCCCAGTCCACTCTGTCCTCTTTATTAAATTTATTTTTCTTTCCATTGTCAGGCCTAAGTTTGCCCCGTGGCGTGTCTAGGTCCTGATCAATGTTCCCACTTGTGGGTGTTCCCTCATGTAATATGCCACATCTTTCTACAAAATTCTCAATGTCAAACATTGCCTTGGGCCAATAATAATTTTGAGCCACCTTTTGGATGATGGTACCTATTTTCTCATGGTCCCCATCTTTTCTCACATGTAAGCTCCTTATTAACTCTGCCCTATACTTTTTAGGAAGTACCAGCTGTCCCTGACCATTGGATCTAGTTCCGGTCTTCCTGTAAATCAACTTGTTTTTCATATAGAAATCTCCCTTGCCTGGAGGTGTATGACATGTTGACAATTTCTTAAAACAAGGCTTGAAGGTCTTATCCCCAGCCTGCGCCTTCCTCATCTCTTCTGGAGTGGTATTTATCAGAATATCCTCCTCCTTTCTAGAGGTCGACCTGACCTGAAGGGTGGCCATTACTATAGGATTCCTTCTACAACGATCAGTATCATGATTGTTCATTCGACAATTCTTACACCACTTCTTTCCTTGGTTGAAAGATTTTCTTTCGTCAAATTTCCTTTCATCGAATTGTGGGGTTTTATTCTTATTATCATACCGTGGCCTATCAAACTGGTGCTTACCTTTGTTCTGATCTCTATGATCAAACTTATTAAAATTTTGTGGTGCCTTAAAATTGTCTACCTGTTTCTTCTTATTACCTGTTACCTCTGCTTGAGCTGCCTGGTATCTTTCAGCGACATTTAGTAACTCACCCAGCCTCTCTGCACCTTGTTCCATGAGAAAGTTTCTCAGGTCTGGAGCCATGGACTCTCTTAGCTGCTCTATAAGGACCATTTCCTTAAGATCTTGGGTTTTCCCCAGAGAAGTCCATTTCTCCAAGTATGTCTCTATTCGTGCAGAGAACTGGTGATAGGTTTCACCTGACAGTAGTTTAGCATTCCTAAATTTTTTCCTATAGAATTCTCCATTCTTTTCATACCTTAACAAAAGAGCCTGCTTTAGCATGTCATAATTTTCCTGATCACCTCTGCTCATTTTTGCAAAAACTTCATAAGCTGCCCCACGAAGTCCTTGAGATAACTTTAAGCTCCACCTTTCTCTCTCTAACCCGTATGTGGTAGCTAATAGTTCATACCTATTTAGGTAACTTTCTATGTCATCCTCTTTTTCCACAAAATGGTCTAAATGAAAACCCATAGCTGAGGTTGAGGCTTCCTGACTGGCAGTAGCATCGGAGGTAAAGGGACTGGCACCATTTTCAGGAGCATGGCTTTGAAACTCAAACTCCCTTAGTCGTAGCTCATGTTCCCTTTGTAATCTTTTCTCCTCCTTATCTGTTTCCATCTGTAATCTCTTCTCCTCCTTATCTGCTTCCATCTGTAACTTCTTAGTCTCAGCCTCCAATGCCTTAGCCTCTTTGTCAGCCTCAATCTGCAATGCCTTAGCCTCTTTGTCAGCCTCAATCTGCAGCCTCTTAATTTCTTTATCAGCCTCAATTTGTAACTGTAACTTTCTTTCTTCTGCTATCTTCCTATCTTCCCTTTCAATATATTTGTCACATTCTGACGTTACATACTGAATTAAAGCTTGACCCTCCATGTTCATATTTTTCGCAGTCTGTACAGCCGCAGACCGAAACTTTGCCAAGTCAGCCATTTTCTAACAGGCAAATTTATACAATGTTTAACTAAACAATTCTATCTATGACTAATTAAACTAAGGACAACCACAAGCACTGAGAGCTCAACCTTATTTATTTTCCACCCAGGAATACCTTTTTAATTTTTAAAATTCCCTGAAATGAGCTACCCAATATAATTGAAATGTTCAATCCCAGGACAAGCCTACCAATATATGTGGTGCTTGAAAATTCAAATCGCAGGAGCGAGACCCCAATATATATGGTTAGTTGGGATTAATTAAATGTATCTATAGGGGACGTAGTGTACTGACTGAGATCAGCTGTGAAGGTCTCTGTATCTATTAAGTTTGGTGTATTACACAGTACCTTACTTGCTACCACATGTCAACCTCAGTCAGACTTATTCTGGATTTGTATGATGACTGCGTTAATGTCTAGGGTTATGATAGTGATGTAGTGTAAGTTCACAACAACCAACATACAGATAAACACCCACGTTAAGAACCACAACAGTTATAACACTATGACTATCACAACATATAACACTTTAAACATTAATCTTATGTAAGTCAAGTGTTTACAAATGGATATAATGTATTGGTTTCTCCAACATATATATATATATATCCTGATCCTGCAACAATGGGAATCAGGAATCTCAAACAAATGTAATCAGAAGAGTTATGTACAAAATTTTATACAAAAGATATGTGTTTCATCATATAATCTTATGGTCATATGAATGTGGTGTGGTGATGTGTTATTTTGAGGTAATACTGGCTTTGATTGCTAAGTTGTTGTTTATCATCATAACTTGATGTGTTTTGACTGGTGGAACTATTATTATTTGGTTCACCAATTCTCTTTCTTTCAACAAAACTTTTTATCCCGTTTATTCTTTATTTTACATCAAATCAGGGATATTCAATATATTGTTTATATATATTTTAAGTAAGGGTATGATAAGGTTGAGCTTGTTCGTGCTGACAATCTTATCTTCAAAAGCAGTGGCAGGAAACGTGACTCCTCTGCTCTCCTGCTTCTCAGATGTAAGTAGGTTAGATGATGGCCTCTATCGGGTACTGGGAGACTGCTGCCAGATTTCTGGATCATGCAATACTCTGACCTGATGAAGCACTATCACCCTCTATACCACGGCCACTGAAACGAGAAGGTTACGCCTCCTTCTATATAACCAATATATATATATATAACATTATTCCACACAGAAGTACATGACAATACAAAACATATCGTGTTCAGCGCTTTAGGCCAACTGCTAGCTTTTCATTTGACAATATACCAGTATTCCTCTCCCTAATGGTTCTACTCTTCTTCAATTTCAGCTGTAATCTCGTCCATACAATAGGATAGGTGTGATGTTACTATAAGGCAATCCAATACATATATCTGCAGTTATACTCCTCTCTGCCAATCTGGTACATAGTGGAGCAATATCTAGGCTTTGCCTCATGTTTGCTGCTGAACCACACACATACAGACATAATTCATCATTTCACAATTAAATTCCATATATAATACATATTACAAATGTCTAGCTTACCACAATCGTAAGGAAATATACATACTAAAGATGACTTGCACAGTTTTGATCTGCGGTATGTCCAGGCTTATAGATTTTATATTTAATTTTTGGATAACCTAGCCTGCTCTCATCTCTTTGAATGTGTAACGATATGGCGTCCCCTCGAAGAAGTTTCTTGCCAATATCCAGTACATTAGCCAATCAGTTTGAATATATTCAAACTGGGCCACAGTTATTCAAAACTTGCATTCACTTTTACTCTGTTTCTAGGCATCTATTTGTTATTCATAGGTCACTCCAATCAAATTTCTCCTAACTTCAAGTCATCCAATGGCCTCCGTCGTACGATATTATGCTTACGGTAACTCCTATGTTGTGACCAAAATCAGGGGATTCCCCCAGCAGAGTATGACCAAAACTGACAGCATCTCTGTTCTCTATATGTTTTATTACCAATAACTAATTATCTAATGGATTTTTTTGATAATTTAATACATATTCTTGGTCTCCTAGCCTTCCTGGACACGAATATACAATTATCATAAGAAGACATGGCTTATTTAAAAATACTGTCTTTTTTTCGATCTTAGTTGTTTATTTTTAAATAACGTCTGTCCGCATCTTTTTAACTGTACTGTCAGTATGAAGTCAGGAATCAGACGTAAAACAGTAAAGTGTCAGGTTTCCTAATAAGCATTAAACCTGTTTTTAAAACCTAATGTCGTGTCATTAGTTAGTTTTTATCACTGTTTATTTGAAAAAATCAGGCCATGCACACCGCAAGTTGGTTTATTTTCAGACACACTGCTAGTGGCTTTGCGCTACTGTGTGCCATGGTCCGTCTATCTCTCTCTCTCTCTTTTTCTTCAGTCCGTCTGTCATTCTAGGTTAACACTGTAAGTGATCTTAGGCACTTTTTGTTAGTTTTAGAAATCAAGGTCGGCTAGAAGAGGTTACTACACATTCTATTTTTAGAACCTACTGTTATTGGCAGTATCGTTTTGCTCAAGCATTTCTTTGTAGGACAAGTAAAATCTTGGGTTAGCCATTACGGCGTTATGCAACTAAGGCCTTATCTATACTGGGAAAGCACTGGTCTTTCTCCATTCTTCTTCCTATCATATATTGGCTTTACATTTATATTCTAATTTATATAGGGGTATTAGAATTTTTCACTACAGTCGACCAGCGCTCGACGAGAGAAACAATAGCCGGTTCAGAGGACCTTTCATCTGGGAAACACAGTTTCCTGATTTTCTGCTATGCACTAACAGTGTGAAAATAACATCCTCTAGAGATCATTATGACACGATGGTATATAAATTGCGTCTTTACCAGTACATTTGAAAAACAAATATTGACTATGCCTTCTAAGATGTCTTCTGCGACATGCTCGAGACCTTCAGTCTCATCTGTTGATAAGTATCATACTAAGTGTAATCAGTACGATACGTCATACTGTGACAAACAGACTATGGCACAGTTCTGTCTTCTGAAGGACTAGGAAAATGCAACATCGGAGCAAACTTTGGGACTGTTTGGCAAGGAAGAACATTCCAGCACCTCTGATTCATGCTATTCAGAGTGTCACGTAGACAGTGACTTAATTTATTTTTCCATCTCGTCTCAATGTTATTACTCTTTAATGTTCTGTTTTCCCAGACATTTTGTTTCTCTTTGCTTTGCTGCCTGTGTGGCCCAATTGTTTTCTCCTTCTCAAACCCCACCCGAGGTTGTTTACGTTCGAGCCTGCAGCGGTCAGCGAACGATAATGTTACGTCAGCACACCTGGCCTGATCAGAAGAACGTCTGTTACGCTTAAAGTGTTAGCCACGAGCGGCTAGTACCCTTTGAGGCCTGGGTAACGAGTGTGATCTGTTTCAGGGGGAGATAACAATCGCGGTCAGTCTCTGTGTTTGGCTTCGGAACGCAGTTAGAGCTCTCATAATATTATGCATTTCTCTACCTGGGGAACTTTCGCACGATTTCTGTTGTCTTTGATGTAGTCTCTAAGAGAAACTTTTGTCCTACCCGGTATTACGATTACGCCGATACATCTGTAGGGATACGCAGGCCAGGTATCCGGGGGGAGCGTCCTTTGTGATCTATAAGAGTAGACTGGTTTTAATAGACAAAGACATTCGTGAATTTCCTGGCCCGAGATAGACCATTATGGAAATAAGGCAAACATTAACACAGAACTAAATGTTTTTTGCCTATTTCTTGGCATTTTCTCGGGGTGAGTAAACAACTCTTATAACTATTATATGATATATTCATGTTAGCTTTTTATATATATATCTGTTAGGAAAGTGAATTCATTTCTGAGGACTTCTCCTAGTAATTTTATTCAGTGATAAGGTAGCGCTGTCTACGGCCTAGTAAGGGTGCTTAAACTGTTACGGTTTATCATGGGTTAAATGTTAAACTTACAATAACAGATAATAGGCTAAATTAACTGTCATTTCTGTAAGATAATGTCAGGTGTGGATTGTTCACTTAAAAACTGAATAGTGAGATGCAGGTAATAACTCTGGATTATAGGAGATAGTCACTTATTCCTTTTTGATAGATATTTTTAGTGGCTAGGGAGAATCATTTTATGCTTACTTGTGTAGTTAGACACTAGTTTATAACTTTCACAGAAAGCAGCCACCAGCCATAGATATAATTATATCTTATGTGCAGTCACAACTGGATTTTTATAGCAAGAACATTGCATTTTCTATGTATTCATTTGCGGGATATTAATAGTTTGTTTCCCCAAAAGGGACATATGATTTATCTGTGTAATTTCAAATGCTGTAATCTGTTTATGTAAATTCACTTAATGTTGTAAGATGAATAAGCATATCCATTCAGCTGTATGTTGAGATTGGGAGAAGAGGAGTAGATTGTTGCTGTCAGAACAGTTACTGACAGGTACCTGGGTGTGCAAAAGATATTAAGTCTATGCGGGCGCGTGTTGATAATTGATATTTTTAAGGAACAGGAGACATGGTTAAAGACAGCCCTAAACTATCATAGCAATAACTACAATAAATTTAATCCCATAGTGGAGCGAAACTTTCTGTATAAAGTTAGTGTGATTTATTATTTGCTTGATGTAAAAGGGTGTCTCTTTTCGGTCTCAGTTTCAGGGGATACCGAATTGCTAGTCTAGTTTCCAGTCAGACGAAGAATGTCACCGTCTCTTCGTCTAGAGGGATTCTGAGGATATCTAGCCCCACGAGTGTCACACCCCGTTCCTGAATCAAAACCCCTTTTGTCAACGCCAAGTTAAGCTCACGCAGTGCAACGGAGCCAACGCTAAATCTGGAATCACCAAATGCAGTAGTAGTTCTCTACTCGCCGCTTGGATTACCAGCCAGAGCATTGCGGCTTCCAGAATATCAAAACCGCCCAGCATGCCTATAGCAGAATTCCATATCACCCGCCTTTTTTGTGCCTAAACGGGGCACTCAGCCAAGCCACAGTCAACCAGCCAAAACAGGATTTACAGCCAAGCGGAGCCTTGCGCCGGATAAGCGCGCCTGGGACTTTTTTGTCCTCAAGTGACTTCTTCTGGTGTATTTTCTGGACACTTAAAACCTCGCACGTATGAGCAGCCATCTATGGACAGAGTTCCAGCCCCACTCGCGCCAGTAGGGGGAGTCACCAACGATAGCGCCTATACAGTGATTTTATTCAGGTTAATTCCATCACCGATGGCGGATATATACGAAAAAACCACTTACTGGAGCTATTCCCCTTGGTCCCCGAAAGCGGACAGGCTGTCGCTAAGTTCATTCAGTTGGTCTGCAGGAGGTAAACAGCGTCCCCCAGCCCACCTTGCGCCAGTAGGGGGGAGTCACTAATGATAGTACCAACAAGGACAGTTTTGTAGGCATAGTCCCTCACGAAGGATCTACAAGTAACACACTGTCTGGACTATTTCATCTGGTCCCCGAAAACGGACGGACTGCCACGCAGTTTATTCATTTTGGTAAACAGAGGGTAAATAGAATCTTCCAGCCCACCTCGCGCCAGTAGGGAGGAATCACCAATGATAGCGCCTATACAGTGATTTTATTCAGGTTAATTCCATCACCGATGGAGGATATATACGAAAAAACCACTTACTGGAGCTATTTCATATGGTCCCGAAAACGGACGGGCTGACACTCAGTTATTTCATCTCTCTGTGTTCTACAGGTTTTATGAATGGTGATCTGTGTGTGTGGTTGTTGGTGTATATGATTATTGATGACTACTGATGATTATTTGATTATTGATGTAATTTATGCTGTGTATGATGATATGCATTATTTTCATGCTTTTCTTCTTTAATAAATTTTACCTTTATTAATACGCTGTTCACGACCTTTCCATCCATATTTGTATTTTTAGCTCTTTACTATAATCTCTATGTAGGATAAGAGAAAAGAGTGAGAGCAGGAGATGCTTAGACAGTAAAAGTGAGTTGAGACCTGGAGAGAGAGATCATTTGAGTAAATCTTCTTCCAGGTTGTCTCAAGTCCATCTCCTATTTACACCTTATCTAAAGTGTAATCTATAACTCTGTCAGTCCACTATCCCTTGTCGATTTCACTACAGTTGTCCAACTCGACAAATACTCTACACTCTAACTCAACCACGACACAGAGTTCTACAGGTCTTGCAAAAATTATGTGAGGACAGCAAACCATAAGTCAGAGGAGTTCAGAAACACCACTGGTTTAAGACAAGGTGATATCCTGTCACCTTTGATTTTGCCTAGTATAATTGATGTTTTAAACTTTAAGCTGTAAAATGTATACATACCATGCGTACAAGAAGATGAGATGTACAAAGCAGACGTCGGTAAAAGATAATGAGGACATTGTTACCGCCACTGACACAGCTAACGCCCCTACGACCCCCGAGTACATTCCCATGACTGACATTCGTTCCCCTCCCATGGTGATAAACTCTATTCCATCATTTATCCCAGTATGCACCCCACGACACTAAATAATTGAGACATATATTGTTACCTAAAATTTGACTTGGTGATATATTTTTCTTACCCCTACACCTCATGGTAGAAGGGGAACGACTAAGTAAGTAAGATATATTTTTCAAGTTGTGTACAACTTATTTGTTAATCAACAATGGGAAAACAGTTTTGGTGGAGCAGAATCTTTTATTTGGATAAACAACAATGAATTAACATGGTCTGAAATTGAAGCATCAGGTGAAAAAAATTAATGAAACTCTTGCAAATAGTGCAATAAACTTGGATGAACTGTTTGATGAAGTGGTGATTGCAAAAGGTTTTTGGTCTGCAAAGTATGACATTTGGAAAAATACAAGTTGCGAAGAAAAATGGACACAACTATTCAGTCATTTCAAAGAAAAACATTTCATTGCCCAATCTTGTCCAAATTATAGAATACATTTTCAGCCTGCCTGGCACATCTGCACCTGTTGAAAGGATATTCAATGAATAACATATGATCTGAAGAAAGAGGTAGAATGGCTGAATCAACTGTCAAAGCTGTATTGCGCTGCAAAGTTAACTGTGAACTAAATTGTAGTGAATTTTTCGACGCGATTAAAAATAACAAAGAATTAAGAAAGTTCACGCTAGTGATAAATATTAATAACTTTTAAATAATAAGTTATGTTCAGTTAAGAGTAATTAAAAATTATTACTACATAATTGTTGTTTTTTGTTAACCACTCCATTACTTAGCCTTTTTGAATCACAAGTACTTAGCTGAATATACTTCTCTCTTTCTAAAATCGCATAGAAGGTGCTCACTTTCTGTTTCGAGCAAACTCTCGAAATTGTCCCGGTTTGAGAACAAAATGTTATGGTAAGTCTAGTTAAGACTAATTTTAGATAAGTGTCACCCAGCACATAAAGCTTTTACCAGGTGCCAACTTACAACTCAGGCCAATGCAATGAATACCACTAAGAATAGGAGGCTGACACTTGGGAGCCCCCCGGCCTTTTTTTAAGGGTGTAGAAAAGATAAAAGGGTAGAAACACTGTCGGGATGTGATATTTAGACGTGAAAGGTGTATCAAGGAATATCTGAATGACAGAAAATATGGCAGAACCCAGGACAGAGGGGGATATTTTCATAAAGGGTCCCGTTACATGCCTATTGAGGCATACTGGGAATATGATGTTAGGCCCATATTTTCTTGACCATCGGCACACTAGGGGTGATGTGGTCAGCATCACGTCGGCCGCCTTTAACCTTCCCAGAAGTTGCTCTGGTACCCAATCCATGAGACTGGGTCAACCCCAGGGTCGTTTGCGGTCTAAAAATCCCACCACAACTAGGCATCGAACCAGGTTCTCAGGACAGAGGATAAAACTAAAACAAGAAGTGCTGAAAGCGGGACAGTGAGAACAGACAGACAGAAAGAAATGACTGGAAGAATTTCACTACAGTTCTACATTCTAGTGGCTCAAACCAACTTGAGACAGCACACTTGGATTTGATATAGCTATAAGTCCTATGTACTTTGTGCCCAGGCCGCTAAGATCTCCAGTAGTGGGCACCATCATTACTGGAATCAATACAGAACACCAGAAATGATAACATGATGAATGAGATCAGATCTGAGCTTAACATCATCCAATGGTCAACCATTGATGCTTTATCAAGAAGTAAAAACCATCATCCACAACAAGTACAAAAATCAGTGGAAGGAGGAAGGGTATACAGCAGAGATGACCCCAGTCCACCATCTTAACAAACAGATCACCATTTTTCTGAGAACTGGCCACTGCAGATTACTTTGCAAATCTCTATCGCCTCAGGATATCCCACACAAATGAATGCCCATGCGGAACTGGAATCCAGACCCCAAAACACATTCTCCCTAACTGCCCAACCCATGATGACCCGCGACGTGGGACATGGCCAGCAGAAACTTTGGGGCAGCGGTGCCGACCTGGTAAAAGACTGTGGACCATCCTGTAGCATGACTACAAACTGAACACAGAAGAAGAAGAATTGAAAGGATTGTACAAGTTGTATGCGAGTCACGATCTTATTATCAAGATTGCAAAAGTTACAAGCAAAAATAATCTCGCAACAGACCTCATACGACAAGCCTGCTCAGTCTACAGTCATTGATCATAGGCATACAACAAAAACAAGCAGTCCTCCTATTGCGTATCACAAACCTATGGCCAGAAATAAAGAAAAAAAAAAAAAAAAAAAGAATAAAGACAAAGTGAAAGAATAAATAAGATTTGAGAAAATAATTAATTTTTCCACTTTAACTCTGAACCCTAAAGGGAAAAACCTCCAGGGGTAAAACCCAACATACCCAATGGATACCCCCTTCTGGAAAAAGCGACAAATTAAAACCGGCGAATTCACATTCACATCATTCAACATAGCTTATCTATTTGTTCTAGTTGTAGCACACGACAAGAAAGGTGTGGCATGCAATTGTTGAGATAATATGAATGTGAGAATAATCATAGGAGAGTGAAGGATTAGGGTTAGAGCTTAGGGTTGAGTTAAGGATTAGGGTTAAGGTTTAGAGTTTAGGATTAGGGTTAGAGTTAACACTAACCCCAACCCCTAACTAGGGAGATAGATAGATATACAAAATACCAAGTACTGTTTCAGTCTGTCATCTTTATTTAAATCCTAACCCTATCTAACCCGACTTCTATTCATAAACCCTAATCCTTAACTTTAATCCTTAACTCTAACCCTAAACTCTAACCCTAATCCTTAACTCTAACCCTAATCCTTAACTATAATCCTTAACTCTAACCTAATCCTTATAGTTTTTTTTTTCGTTTTTTTTTCCTTTTTTTGTGTTTTTCGAAATAGCTTTAATTTTATAATAATATTACAACTTTTCATTACACTGTTTTGGTGTTTCTTTGCGTTCTGTTTAAAGTTTTACATTGTAGACGATGGAATAGTAATGAAGGGAAAGAATTTAGTTTTGTGAAGCGTTCAAATGGAGGAAAATGCGTTAAAGGGAAATAATATTATGTCTTAAAATTATTTAACGTTTTTGTAGATTTTATCACAAAATTTCATGCTTTTCAAATTCAGTTAATGTAAACTTATTAAACTATTTAAACTTTAAAACAACGTATAAAAATATTGAAATACAAAGAATTGCATAGTATTTGCTTAGAAAATGTTCCCTTACCTTTAAAAACATGCCAAGTTGCATTTTACTACAGGTAGAGGTTATAAATTTGAATTGATATTCGTATTCATATCTCATAATCGAAACCCACCTTCTTGGTAAACGAGTCATTTTATCTAGAGGGGAACGGCCTTTGCTGATCCCCGAAAAAAAAAAGAAAAATTTTTTTATCTAGAGAGCGTGTGAAAGCGCGCTCGACAATGTAACAATGACTGTATGTTTGTAATGTTGTACACTTGCATTTTCTTAAACTAATTTTGTAATAAATTTGAATGACTGTTGTCTTTTGCTTTGTATACATTTATCTGTTGTACAAGTATGTCACCTATATCGTATAAAGGCCCCATTCCCTTTGATATGTCAAAACAGATGTCAAAGAAGACTCGGTTGTCTTCAGGCACATTTGCCGTGAAGACAAATGTCAAAGAAGACACTTTTAAGCACGTATTCGTACCACCAGTATATTACCCATCGAATTACAAATATGAAAAAAGTCATTATCGTTTTGAGCAAATAAATGTAAAGACCCTTGGCATTTCCAGCAGCTACTAAGCTAATTCACACGAAATACACGCTTAGTTACCTTTATGTAGATGGAAAATTACCAGTAATAAACATCACTGACCTACTTTTGCGAGTTTTAATTGCAAAATTACTTACCTATAGTAAATGGATGACAAAATGGGGTTTTCAGCTAAAAACAAATAGAACATTGGGAATGATCTTCTGTAAAGGTAGGGTTGTAAAAAATAAAATTATAGACATAAATATCCAAGGGCAAAACATTAATACAGTACAAACCACTCGATATCTAGGAATGATATTGGACCAACAGCTAAACTGCAATAAACACATAGATAAACTAGTGGAGTCTTGCAGAGGATTGACTAACTTATTAAGATATTTGAAAGGTAATGGATGGGGTGCAAGCACTAAGACAATGCTCACTTTTTATAAATCTTTTATTAGAGGAAAAATAGATTACGGACGTATAGTATATGACTGTTGCACGCAGTAACAAGATTAAATTAGACAGAATTCAGCATCAGGCTTTATGTACAATAGCAGGTGCAATCAGATCAACATCAATGGGAGCTATAGAGCTGGCTTTAGGAATTCTACCCTTGGAATTGCGGAGAAAGGAGTTAAGACTAGGCTTACCATACGTCCCGGTTTGACCGGGACTGTCCAGGCGTCCCGGCCAGTTTGTCATTTTGTCCCGGTTATTTGGAAAAAATTAACATCATATTTTATTTCACAAGAACACTGTCCAGTGTTGATAAAACAGTTCTTTGATAATGATTGTGTTGAAATGTATTTGTGGTTTGTGCAAGGGCACCTCACATTGTTTAACAAATCTACCTTGATTATGGAAAGTACAAAAGCAAGTGCAACTGATATTGTCAGCGAACTAAGAAAATTGAAGAAAAAAATCTTGAGGAAAGGCGTGATAATAAATTTATACCTCAAGAAGCAAAAAAGCTTTTTAGAATACTGGAAAATAATGGAAATATTAATATTAATACAATCCTACAAGAGTTTACAAAATTTTGTGACCGATGTCTTTCTTACATTGAGCTATAAGAAAAAAGTTTTGGTGGAGCAGAATCTTTTATTTGGATAAACAACAATGAATTAATATGGTATGAAATTGAAGCATCAGGTGAAAAAATTAATGAAACTCTTGCAAATAGTGCAATAAACTTGGATGAACTGTTTGATGAAGTGGTGATTGCAAAAGGTTTTTGGTCTGCAAAGTACGACATTTGGAAAAATACAAGTTGCGAAGAAAAATGGACACAACTATTCAGTCATTTCAAAGAAAAGAACATTTCATTGCCCAATCTTGTCCAAATTATAGAATACATTTTCAGCCTGCCTGGCACATCTGCACCTGTTGAAAGGATATTCTCAATAATGAATAACATATGATCTGAAGAAAGAGGTAGAATGGCTGAATCAACTGTCAAAGCTTTATTGCGCTGCAAAGTTAATTGTGAACTAAATTGTAGTGAATTTTTCGACGCGATTAAAAATTAACAAAGAATTTTTAAAGAAAGTTCACGCTAGTGATAAATATTAACAACTTTTAAATGATAAGTTATGTTCAGTTGAGAGTAATTTAAAATTATTACTACATAATTGTTGTTTTTTGTTAACCACTCCGTTACTTAGCCTTTTTGAATCATAAGTACTTAGCTGAATATACTTCTCTCTTTCTAAAATCGCATAGAAGGTGCTCACTTTCTGTTTCGAGCAAACTCTCGAAATGGTCCCGGTTTGAGAACAAAATATTATGGTAAATCTAGTTTTTATCATTTTCTAAATTGGACACAACGTCTTCTTCGGATATGCGATCGAAATATATGTCATCTCTTCTGTCGCTTTCCAAGATACGGTTTTTAATTTCTTGGCGGGCAGCTTTATCACCTTTATCTGTCTGAGTAATATAACGCTAGAGTAATGCATGTCCCTTTTCGGCATCGGTCTTCAGGCTTATTCCTGTCGAGCTGAGAAAATTAGGAAATAGTTGACTTGTACTTTTCCTACTCATTCTGCGATGTAAGGATCATAATGTATGTAGTGTTTTGTTTGTGTCCACCTGTGTCACAAAGGCCTCACAAACTGTGTCTTTGGCTTCTCTTGTCAAGCCCTTGAAGTTATTGATGGCTGTCGTGAAGTGGTCTGTTTTCACAACACGGTCTTCTGAGGATTCTAACAAAACCGCGCGCCATACTTTGTGAGAACTGCCTGATACACGGACCAATCAGATGGTACCGTTGTGCCGTGTTTACTAAAGCATTGTACAGTCAAAATGGCCTGGACTAATCTGTGCAACCGAGTGGAGGATGACATGTAATTACAGACGTATGAAAGGAGTACCACTTGAAAGAGGTCACCAGTGCGATATTGGGAATATTGCTCTACAGGTCTGTGCAGAGACTTTCACGAATAGTCCTATAGGAAGGGAGAAATCTCTGGTTGAATGCATCAAGGCCTCAGGTTAGTCCATAATTTTGCTGTTTAAAGTACGCATAGAACAAAATGCACTTAAGAAAGTAAAAGATTATTAGCTAGGAAGATGTAGAATAATACAGGGCGTATTTTAAGCTTCAGATGAAGAAAATCGCTCCAGGAATAACGTAGATAAATAAAATCTTAGTTTTCCTTATTTGCACACCTAGGCAGATTTTACAAACATTTTTGGATGCAAATACTAGCGAGCAGGTTCTGACGTCCAACTTCGCACTATAAATAACGCGTGTTCTAAACAAAATAGGCCAGTCATATTTTGAAAATTACAGCGAGCGCAAAAGTGTTAGTGAATAGTGCCTTGCCTTCTGCATCTGAGAGCAGACCATTATAACCATTAACAGCTCGACTGTATGTGCCTGAGGGTAAGAAAGAATCTATATATATATATATATATATATATATATATATATATATATATATATATATATATATATATATATATATATATATATATATATATATATATACACACACACACGATGCATATAAATATATGTATTTTTAGTGATTAATTCATTTGTGCGTTAGCAAGTCTGTAGAATGTATTAGAAAACTACGGTGTGTTGCTGGCGGACTTACAGGCCTGTGTATAATTCTGGAGGCAAAAGCCAGCCTTGTGAAATATTCAAAATAATTGAGAATGATGGCAAAAGTGTGTCTGTAGGTTTAGAAAAGCATTTAAAGAATTATTTCTTGATGGAATGGCACACACATCAGGAACGTAAGGAAGGATGAAAGCGATTGTTTTACTGGATTGTTTAAGCTATTACTTAGTAGTTTATACTAGACCTAATCATTGTATAGAGGCGGATCGTGGACAAATGGCTCTAACTAAGGATTTAGAGGGAAATGGTGGTCATAGTGAACTGGATTAGGTTGTCATTGTTGTACTATGTCCTGTGCATCTGCTAGCACACTGTCTGAAACTGTCTATCATCCCCAACTTTATTGAGAGTGGGATGGTGATGGTCAATATAGGAGTTACCTCTAATTCGTTACAGGTTTTCCTGTAAACCCAACTACACATCATAAGGTCAACCATTCCTGAGGGAACACCTGATGCAGGTACCTTTTGTGTTCAGAAGGTCAAGCAGATAGTACTTACGGCCTGGAGGAAGATCAGTGTCGTAGATTTTTGATAGGAGAATTAAGACTTTGGTTTGGTCCCTTCTGAATAGATAGAATCAGTGATAGCTGCAGTGAGAGTTAATACAGAAATAGATTTTTCCACGAGTGCAGTGGTAGCGAATCAATAGAAGCTGTCCCCTGAAAAAAAAGAATCTTCTCTCTCTCTCTTTCTCTCTCTCTCGCTCTCTCTCTCAGGCCTATCTTCTACGACAGATATGTAAGAGTCAGACAGACTATTGACAACATATACTACTATGTATGAACATACCACTCACGTGCACACACCTTCAAGTGACAACAGTTAGACACACAGACGTGGGAAAACTATCAAAATGATTATATATATATATTCTAGAACGAGCTGACCAACGCGCTGCTTTTAGTTCAATGGAAATTTTAATTTATCATCTAAAAATTTCCTCACAACAAATAAAATTTCATCAAGAAAAAAAAAACATATACACGTAGTCAAACAATAATCAATGAAATTGCTACAAGAAATGATAGACCCACAATATGATCTTATCCCTTAAGGTATGCCCACAGTCCCGTTATGAGTAAAGTGGAAGCCAGGAGAGTCCCAGATACATATGATTTAGTCTAATATTTTTTTTTCTTCCCTCGTAAAGGTATGAACAGACTTAGATGTTAGTATGTTTTATCCAAAGGGGAAAAAAATAATATTCTTGCATTGGCAACAATTTGCATACATAGAATTACAAACATGGGTGAATTAACCAACGTACCTCACACCGTCTACTTTCACTCGGTCTTTCATCAGGACTCTTGTTCTACTTACACACGTGCTGTAGCTCGCCCTCTGGTGCAGACTTTGGAACACTCACACTTTTATCTGTCCTGTCGTTTAATGAAGCGGATTCCCAGCTCTGCAGAGTTGCTTGCTGGTTTTTTCTCTCAGAAATTTCTCCGGGGAGCGTCAGCTTCAGCCAACAGCTATTTCAGACTAAAGTTAATGTCTCTTGACTCACGAGGTAAGAATTAGGGTTAAGCGAGCACACAATGTCAGAACACGAGGTTTCCCTTAATTAGGAAGATGACCGGTGGACAGCTTCTCTCAACAGATAATCTTGGTTCACCACACACTTGGTCAAAAGATGTCGGATAAGTTAATGATAGGAATATGTTACTTGCCACAATGGCTGTACTTTAGAGTATCGTTTCTGGAAGAACTAAATCAGGCACAATGGACCCGTTATTTCATTTACCCGTTAAAAAAGGTTCTTGAAAAGATTATACACCAAGTCTTTTAAGGGCAAAAGTTTTAAGTCTTCACAGAATATGTTCTTCCGTACTTAACGCTGGTAAAGTTTAGGTACCACAGTATTCACTATTTAAAGAAAGAAACACATATGAAATAGTTTACATATTATGTACTCGTCATAACTTATAGTTTAAACTGCAAGCGTAAACCTTGACTTATCATTTAACACTTCCCGTGGAATAAGTTATGTAAATAAAATCAAACATCATGAATTAGAAAATACATTCGTATTTCGTCAACACTCAATGATGTATCTAGCATTTATAAGTTAGTTTAGAAAAAAATATTCTCGTCAGAGTATTAGCCGTTAAATTAAGTTCATTTATCGCCGAATGAGGGTTAAGCTAGCAATTATAACTTATTCTACTTTTCCACTGTAACTCGTCGACTAAAGAATATAACAGACATAAATTTAATTACTTCTGCACAAAAGAAACAAGTAAAATGAAATCGGCGATTTAACACTTAATCACTTCACAAACTACTAGATATTATATATTTACCTCAAACACAGCACTACAGGATCACAACGAAATTAAGGGTTTCACTTATAAGTTTAAGTATCTAGAACGAAGTGACCACGTCTACTGCATATGGAGAATGAGAATGGAAATCTAGTTTCAAACTCTGTTTAATATCTGAAACAGACAAAGGATGAACTATTTCCCCAACCCCGATCTCTCCCCTTCTCATAACACCTACGTTTAACTTAGAAGCATGTCGTAACTGCCACCAGTGCGATTTCGCACCTTCGTTAACAAACTGACCGAGAGCATGAACGTCATGGAAAAACCCAGACTATATGTCTGCTCTGGGCGAATGCGTGTTGGCAGTTTTAGCGCCTACGCCGAGAATGACCAACAGTGAGTGCCGTGTCAGATGGAATGTGCGCGTTTCATAACACCTGACCCTGAGAATCTACCGTGGAAACTACGGGTCAAGTGGAAAATATCTCAGACAAATGTCTGCTCTGAGCGAATTCGTCTGACGCGATTCACACCTCACCGAGCAACTCAGCCTGGGAAAACGCTGTGACAGGTGAAATTTGCAGACGATAAGTCGGCCGTATTTCTAAGTATGAAACACATTCACAGTTTCGTCCTCTGACATCTACGTAATCAAGTTTCAGTCAGCATGAGAAAGAAAGACGGTAAAATTTTGAATGGGAAATGAAAATATTTTTCGCAAACTAACGAATGCGAAAAAAATATATAGGAAAAATGATAAAGAGTGACCAAAAAAAAAAAAAAAAAAAAAAAAAATAGCGGACACGGGTGGAAGAAAGAGGAAAATATAGAAAATTTATAGCACATAACTCCCTATGTGACAGAGATATGGAACTACTTTGGGCTGATGGCACGTCACAAGTGGGCTGCATACGTTTTGTGGTGGGTTTGATGTTACTGTGTTGTTATTATATTTTCTATTGTACTGAGTGAGGTCAGCTGTGAAGGTCCCTGAATATATATGGTTTAGAGTGAGTTATCAGGGAACCTTTCTGCTACCACCCTACGATCTCACTCAGTCTTATTCTTGACTAGTATGTCTGATAACTACGTCTAATGTCTAGGGTTATGAAAATGTGGTGTGAGAATGAGTAACACTTTAACAAATACACCCACAAACAACTATTAACTTCTATGATCCAATGAACTAACACTTGGGTTAAATTTGATATGTAACAATTTTCTATACAATTTTATTGGTCCTGAACCTAGTATTCTTCTGGTCAGGACTTTCAAAATTAAAAGAACTCAAAGTATCTACATAAAATGCAAATTTTTAACCCAAAGGGACAATTGTCCAACATATACTGTTAAAATCTAATAATAGTGTTACTGTTAAGCCCAAAACTAGAAAAGGGAATTAATTATTAAAAGTCTGGGATGTACAAGAGATTATTGTGGTTATCCCACTTTTCATTTTCATTAAAAAAAAATATATGATGTCATTAGACTCGAATGTTCGGTATTTAGAACTCTTCTCGCGGCGGCAGGTTCCCGTGAGAGATGAATTTGTCTAAGCTATTTTTGTGCTGTTTTGAGCTGAGCGATGTTCGCTTCCTCTCGCGGCAAACCCGCGGATATGTGATTGGCGGGGTGTGCTGAGAGTTTGATCGAGAGAATGAGTCCCCAGCGAGTGAACGGGGAGGATTGTTCTCAGCCATGTTTTTTCGATGTGTACCAGGGATATTTGTGGTACAGGCATTGATGCTTAATTGGACTTATGTGTGATTATCTGTCAGATTTATGTGTGCTTATCGGCAGATAGAATGCACTTGATTTAAAGATATGTTCTGAAGGCCTTGGAGTGTACAGGCCGGTTATTAAGTCATATTCGCTTCCCCTGAAGAATTTACTATGGTGAAGGAATAACGCTGAGACATGTTCTGGCCATATTATTATTATAACTGCCGTGGGTGCAGTTTGGCCATATTATTGTTATGACTGCAGTATTATTATTATGACTGCATTGAACGCAGTCCTTGGAGTTTAATGGATATTGTAACGGCCAGTATTAACAGTATTATTATTATGACTGCAGTGAACGCAGTCCTTGGAGTATGGATCAATGATATTATTATGACTGCAGTATTATTATTATGACTGCAGTGGACGCAGTCCTTGTGAGGTGTTGGAGTATGGATCAGTGATATTATTATAACTGCAGTAGACGCAGTCCCTTTTTGAGGTGTTGGAGTACGGGTGCTAGTTTGATTCAATGTAAACTGTATCTTGTTTATGTCATCGTGACCGTGTTGTGACGTTATTAAAGTGTGCAAAAAAACGTCACTAGTCTTTCAATATTCGATGACTTCTACGTGTGTTACGGTGAGTGAGTAACTGTACCAACACACACCCATCTCAAACCTTCTACACACAGTGACAGAACACCAGCAGTACTCATTGTAATTATAATGGCATGTGTGGCGATCCCTTCACAAGGAGAGACCGCAGTTGGAAGGTGACAAAAATATAACACTGCAAATAACAGTTTAACATTGGATAACAAAATAACATTTATCATTTACCAACATTCAGTAACAGTTACTAACTTCTACAACTACTGGTTTCTAACACTGGATGGCTGATTGGGATTCTTTAATCATCCCCAGTTCTTTAATACACAAATTTCAATGTTTAATTCTTTGGGGAATATTTTTATTATGTTATACAAGGGTGCACTGGTCTTTGATGCTGAAGAAAAGTCATGTGCCAGATATTATTATTAGACAAACATAAAGGTATGTTTTCAGGCACTCGTAAGAAATAAAGAAGTAGAACACTTGGACAACAGAAAAACAACAGACATGAGTGGCTTACCCAGGGTTCGAACCCCGTACCTTCCGTACGACAACTCCGCCTAGCTATCAAGCGAATCACACTGACCCCACGGCCAGCTAGGCATCCCCATAAAAAGGATGCTTTACTGACTATTTATCAGTACGAAACACAAGATAACACCGGAAGTATACAGTGGGCAACTCGGCCCCTTAATGACGCAATCACTTCTGTTGTTCCCCTATTAACAGTATGTGTCAGTCCAAACAAGACAAAGACCTTGATACTGGGTCCAGTAAATAGTAGAAGACTTAATAGCTAGGCGGAGTTGTCGTAAGGAAGGTACGGGGTTCGAACCCTGGGTAAGCCACTCACGTCTGTTGTTTTTCTGTTGTCCAAGTGTTCTACTTCTTTATTTCTTACGAGTGCCTGAAAACATACCTTTATGTTTGTCTAATATTAATTTACTGTTTACAGGCCTCGGGTTTCCCTTCCTTATGTGTTATTTATGCCAGATATTATACTTATCTGGCACAACTTGAACTGTCCGTATTCTTGCTGTAAAACGATCACTTTGATACTGGCCAAAAAGTAACAGGGTGGACTCTGTAGATCCCTGTCACTACTGGAAATGAAAAGACTTCTCAACTGCTTTTCACAGACATCTGGCACCGGCTATTGCCAGATAAAAGCCCTGGAACAATGAAATAATGTCTCCTTGTTGATATCAAACTTAAACTGTTATTTCTACAAATTATAAGACATAAGAAATAAAGATCTGGGTCATATCTAATTGACCAACCAAGCGCATCCATTACAAAGTGTACCAGTGTTGTTCACATGTCTCTCCTCTTAAGGCGGCCCTGCATCTGCAATAATTTTATTAATCTTTCTTTTTCTTCCATACAATAAGATAGGTGAGCTGTGTCCCTCTGGCCACCTAAGAAAACATTTTTATTTCACAAAACATGTGCATTTTACAAAACTGGCAATGTGTTATAGCATAAATCTACCTCTAGGCCCTGCATAAATCAGCCAAGGACCTATGTACTTACTGTCGAAATGGCAGTATCTCTCACTCACCTTTTTAAACAAAATATATATGAATAATTTCGGCCTTACCACGAACTCAATGAATAAACACAGGTACGTTGATTAGCAGATTTCAGATGTACTGCAGGCTGGACTGTGATGCCTTTTAGTTTTAGTTATATATTTACTTTAATAAGGGCAAATCATATTTCACAGAAATTCAAACGTCCTGTGCAAGGGACAGTATTAGTACAAATGGCGTCGAGCCTTTAAGTTTTTCCAATATTATAAAAGGCGTTGGCCTTTGAGAGCGAACGACTCCTTTTCAATTCAAATTTTCAAAATTAAAGTCACATTTTTACATTAAAAGTTAAAAACAGACTTGATTTTTGGACTTTCCCCTGCTAAATTATATTTAGTGTTAAGCCATCCCATAATTTTTCTCCTCCTTTCTAACCCTCCTCCAGCAGATACATGTACCCTTTTCACTACTAAAATTCCCCCCTTGGACTTTGACCCTACCCCCGTTTCTACCTCCTGTTAACAACGCGTGCAAAAATTTGTCACCGGTAGTGAATGCAAAAAGAATGCAAAACGCCGGTCCGTTCGTCTGTCTGCACTAACCAATACAGTATTTGGTCAATAACTTTCTTTTTATCTGGGGGATTTTTTATTTTGTAACATATTATTTATCAGGAGAACATAAGCTATCAAACTAACCAACTTTTGTGTTCATATTCTGAGTAATAAAGATTTCAATATATTTTCCAGAGTTAGTTTCAATTTCCAATTTCATATAAATTACGCCATCTCTTCCCCGTTCGCGTGTCGTCCAAAACTAAAACTACTAGTCTGTGTGTTTATACCAGTCACTCTGTGTGCCCATGGAACGAACAAATATTGGACTTGGCGGGGTATTTTTAAATTCTACAAAGCTTGCGACAACGTTACCGAACACCTGCTAACTGTATCGTCTCGCACTGTCGTCTTGGGTAGCTAGTCCAAGAATCTAACGCTTGACAATTGATAGCATGTGTTCGCTCTCTCTCTCTCTCTCTCTCTCTCTCTCACTTTTATGCGTTCGTTTATGCCTCCCCTGTTTTTAATCTTACTATCTTTCTTGGAACAACTAAGCTTGTCGTTTTCGAAATTTTACCGTTAACCCTTGACGGGCGAGTTATAAAGTCCAATACTACTGGCGCGACAATAAGGTTTCACACTACATTCTTATCTCAATGCGATGACTGGCGCGGGAAAAGAAGACGCGTTACAACTTAACTATTTCTATTTCTACTCATATAATTCTGACTTTTATACTTATAATTAATAATTTTATCGCTGTATCAATGTACTTTATCACACGTTTGTTGAAGGCCTTTTCGCCGTGGGGTCTGAATTGCAGTCTGGAAAAACAACTGATGCCTTTTCCTTTTTCTGCTTCTTCTTCTTGGATTCTTAGCCCCTGACTGACAACGCAGTCAGTGGACATCACGCCTAGTGGTGTCTTGTAGGGCAGCAACAAACTGTCTCCACCTTGTTCGGTCGGTGGCCATCCTTCGTGCCATGCCCCAACTCTGGTTCATGCTTTGCATCTCAGCCTCCACTGTTCTCCGCCAGGTTGTCTTTGTTCAGCCTCTTTTTCGTTGTCCTTCTGGGGTCCATAGCATAGCAGTTCTGGTGATGGTATCAGGGTCCTTTCTGAGGACATGGCCAACCCAGCAAAGTAAACTAATATAAGGAGAAAAAGGACCACTATATACCCAAATTATAACTCATATGGGGTTGAACCGAGTATCCTATGCATAGAGCAAAATTCAATGTTTTGTGCAAGTGCTTAAAATCAAGCAAACAATAAGAAAAATGCTTCTAAAACCTTCTAAGGTCACTTAGATTTGAATTTATGACATAGCTGGTTAAAAAGAAGGAACAAACGAAAGGGGCGCACTGCAAGGAAGTATTGGTAATAGATATGCGACACCTGGTAACAGAAAACTAGCCCTTTTTCTTCAAGAACAGAGAGAATGTAGGCTGATCGGGTTTGCGGCGTAGAATTTGTGGATTTAGAGTGGAGGGGGAAAAAAGGAAGAAAGAAAGACACGAAGATTGGAAGAGAGAGAGAGAGAGAAAGAAAGAAAGAACAATGGCAGTCCATACACACAAGAAAGAAACAGGCCACTTCTAATGACCATATGTTGAGAAGACGAAAATTGGAAGGCGTTGTGACAAAAAAAAATTAATGAGGAAAGAAATAGAGACCGACATAAAGAGAACATAATAAACAGTTTAATAAACATCGCACGCTTCCGTGTGTTACCGTGACCTGCAAAGACTAGTAACACTGAACTTACCAGGCATGTCGTGATGTGATGGCGAACAAGAAAGGTTGGGCATGGTGCCGATGTTCCCTATCCCGTAGAAACTTTATGCCACAAAAACGTCAATAATACAGCTATCCCCCGCTTAGCGCTGTTAATTCGTTCTTGAAAACTCGAGCGCTAACCGAAAAAGCGCCAAACGAAAATTTCTTTCCATAAGAATTAATAGAAATCAAATTAATTTGATGCTTTAGATTGGATGGTCAACAAACTGCACGGTTTGCTACTTCGTATTTCCTCTTCAATCCACACACTCGGTTAACGTTCCATGTCAACTATAAGAATTGATCTGGTTCTAGTAAACTGCTTTGCATTGAGATGAACTGTCGTCTTAGAAAAACCACTAATTTGTGTTCTATATTCTTGATAATTGTCCGCACAGCTGATTCAGTCAAGCCTAATGCTAGGTCCATTTCATGTTGACGCTTACCAGAGTCAAAACGCCTAACAACTTCGAATGCCAAACTCTTTCTATGCTTCTTATTATCACTGTCTTTGCCTGCGTGATGTGCACGCTTTTGGCGCCATTTTGAATGGTTTACACACGTGAAACATAATGTTTAATCTCTGTTTTGATGCGAAATAGCATCACTCACAATAGACTTGTCATCAGCTGTATTCCTTATGCATGTACAGGGTATGCTGCGGATTCGCGTCTTAAATATATGCATGCCCGAACGTAGGCCTACTTGTACAGTGCAGGGAGTTTAGCGCTTAGCCTAAGATCGATTTTTTAAAGCATAAACAGATATATGGCATAACATAAAAACAGCGTTATACCGAAAAAGCGCAAATTGAACAGCGTAAGATCGGGGGGATTGCTATAGCAACATGGGCAGGTCTATAAAAGGTAAAGGAACCCGTTACACGCCCATTTAGGCATATTGGGAATATGGTGTTAGGCCCATATTATCTTGACCGTCGGCACACTAGGGGTGATGTACAGGTCTATAATAGTTATATTAATTCAATTCAGCAAATGCAAAAAGGTTTCGTTAGCGGAAAGGTCTTGAACGAATGGCACAGAACAAGGAGTCCTGGCATGTATTCGTTGAAGGGCTGTCCCTTAAGGGGAGTTGAAAGGTCAAATTAACTTGGCATGGGAAAAAAAATTAACAACAAAATTCTTAAACAACGCTAAGCGTGGACAAAACTTTGGAGATACACGATTTCTTTTAGCGATTCATCATGTATAGTTCCCTAGTGTTTCTACAGCATGTATAGCTCCCTCGTGATTCTACAGCACGTTTAGTTCCATCGTGTTTCTACAGCATGTATAGTTAACGTATAGTTAACTCGTGTTTCTACAGCACGTATAGTTCCCTCGTGTTTCTACAGCACGTATAGGTCCCTCGTGTTTCTACGGCATGTATAGTTCCCTCGTGTTTCTACAGCATGTATAGTTCCCTCGTGTTTCTACAGCATGTATAGTTCCCTCGTGTTTTTATCATGAGACAAAGAAAGAACATGACTACTGCTCCGTCAAGCATGTCGTACAACGCAACTATTATGAGGGTTGTGCGTGGAGCTGGCAACTTTATCGTGTAAAATAAATTGCTGCAGAAACCACCACATTTGAATGCTTTCTGTAGGCTTCGTGCAGAGTGCCTAACTGCTGTGATGGCTCTATGCTCTATTGGAAATGAAAGGAAAATGATGATGGTGATGATAATGGGGATGATAATGATGATGATGATAGTGATGATCATGATCATGATGATGGTGGTGATGATAATTATGATGGTGATGATATTGATGATATTGATGATGATGATGATAATAATGATGATAGTGATGATGGTGATGATGATAGTGATGATGGTGATAATGATGATGGTGATGATGATGATGATGATTGTGATGATGTTGATGATAATTATGATGGTGATGATAATGATGATGATGGTGTTGATGATGATAATGATGATGGTAGTGATGATGATGTTGATGATAATGATGATGGTGATGATAATGATGATAATGATGATGATAGTGATGATGATGATGATAATGATGATGGTGGTGAGGATGATGATGATGATGATAATGATGATGGTGGTGAGGATGATGATGATGATAATGATGATGGTGGTGAGGATGATGATGATGATGATAATGATCATGATGATCATTCAGCATAGCACTTGTAAAAGAAGGAGTCCATGACAACAAAGATAAAAAAGATATTCAACAGATACAAACACAACGTTATCTGGCGAATATATCACACCACACATAATGATTGACATCCTAAAGGTGAGATATTTATAAATATGGACATAAATTAACACAAAATTATTTTTCATGTGGGTGTAAAATATTATTTACTGCTGGCACAGATAATTTACGCTTTCATGTACGAATTTTTCCTATGTGTGCATGTTCAAAGACAGATATGACACACGTGGTCTGTGCCTTGAGTAGGGCTTGTTGGAACAAATGTACCGTGACATTGCTGCTGGGCTTTTATAAATTATTTAAGCCGCGCCCTTGTTTTTTTCTTTCGAGTTTTTCAAAAATATGCAGTCGATGGGTTGGTACAGGATCTAGGATCGAAGTTAAGGTGGAGAAGTAGAAGAAAAAAAACATGAGGAGGCGAGAATTTAAGGTGGAGTACATGAGACTAGGAAAATAGGAGGTGGAGTAAGTTAGATTACAAAAGTGAAGGAAACATTAATGGATTCAGAAAGTGAAACATGGTTTGGTTTTAAGGACTTTCGTCATTGCACACGGACTATTCCATCAGTGCTCCGATCTCCTCCCTTAGATCACACAAGGAGGATCTCAGCACAATGCACGAACTCCGTAGCACCGGCGAGAATCCCAACAGGAATCACGCATTCTATAAATATTTTTGTGCTGGGTAGGTTTTTAATTTTTAAATTTTGCCAGGACAGCGGCCTTATGGCCTACTCTTTAAAATTTCGAACTGCCGTGGGATTTTTAACATGCGGAACTTGCACACGGGACCTCCTATTTTTTCGCCCTTATCCGAGAAGGCTTGGCATCCGATCTCACTACCCAGGAGACCGGGGGGGGGGGGGGGGGGTATGACACCATTCTGAAGAAAAAAAATCCATAAATTATTTCCCTCTACTGGGAATCGAACCCGGTACTTCTAGAATTCGAGGTGGACACCATACCTCTTAGCCACTCCTACCCCAGTGAAACATGGAATAAGTAATACTGCTGCTACTGTAGCAGTACTGTAGCAATTTATTTTAAATACGAAGCGGCCAGGCCCATGCTTCTTCGCTTCTTTTTTCTTCAAATGCCATGCTTGGTGTCAAAGGCGTACATGTCCCTCCACAGCTTCCTGTCAACAGTACAGTTTATCAGTTCTGTTGTCGACTTCCGTTCACGCCATAACGTCAAACTCAGCAGTATGTTATCTCTGTTTTTGTCCTATCTCTGTTTTTGTCCTATCTCTGTTTTTGTCATATCTCTGTTTCTTTCAATTGTTTATTTTCTCACGATATATTCCAACCTTGTTCTTCTTATAATATGACATAAGAAAAGAGATAAAATTCCTTCTAATGTGAGTGATAAGCTTCCATTGCACACTGGCCTCTATCAGGACACACTCATTACTTGTCCGTGGTATTTTTAACATTCTTATGTAAAGCCACATCTCGGTGGCTTCTAGTGCTTTACCTACATGTGTACTAATTGTCCATGACTCACTTCCATATGTCAGGATTGGTTCTATATAACACTGAAGAACTCTCTTTCTGACTTCCATTGACAAAGAATTGTTTCATACAATACTTTTGATGTTATGGAACGATGCTTTTATGGAGCGATGCTTTTGGCTGGGCTATTCTATTCGTCACTTCTGAGATGCATTTTGCACTCGATATTATTAACGTGCATAGGCATTTGAATCTTTTGACGTGTTTTCAGTCTGCTCCATTTAATTTGGAGTGGTTAGTGCACTGGCTTTCTAGCTCGGTGGTCCATGGTTCAATCCCCAGTTGAGGTGGGATTTTTTAGACTGCAAACGGCTCTGGGGTCGACCAAGCCTCATGAATTGAGTACCAGATTTACTCTGGGAGGGTTTAAGGCGGCCGGCGTGATGCTGACCACATCACCCCTCGTGTGCCGATGGTCAAGAAAATATGGGCCTAACACCATATTCCCAATATGCCTCAATGGGCGTGTAACGGGATCCTTTAAGTTTTTTATTTTAACCAATTAATATGACAGTGCATTCTTGAGAAGTCCTTTTCTTCGAGATGGCCATCACCTCTGTTTTTTTTTTTCTCCTTATACGGAGTCATTTAGTAATACAGGAAGTGACGTCATGCCTCTATGGTGTAGATTGGCAGACGTGAAACTAGAAATGCAGAAGGCAGAGATCGCCTTTATTTTCACTTTCTGTCACTACTGTATTAACTATTTTCCGCATCACTTTCTCACTTTTTGAGAAAGCGCAAATGACCGACACCAGTATCATCCGTGAAAAAGCTCTACGAAGATGCCAATAGCCTCAAATTGACTTCTGCTTTCTTTGAAAACATTCTTCTTCTTCTTCTTCTTCCTCGTTCGCCTTCAGACTTCCACATTTATGACTCTAATAAAGGCAGTAGTCAACTCAAAGTTCCCGACATCTCCAAACAGTTTTTCGTTGACAGAAGTGGGTTGTTGCCATATGCTACTCCGTTCATTACTGTATGTTGGGCAGTATTGCAGCAGGTGTTCGACTGTCATTAGGCTGGTACCGCAGGTGCAGAGATCTGTTGCACCAATTTTGTATTTGTGGTACAGATGGTATCTCAATCTGTTGTGACCAGTGCGTAGCCGAAAAATGATGACCTGTTCTTTTCTGGATAGTTGATGATATGCATCATTTTTCAAATGTCCCGGGTGCTCTCTTTCCCATTTGGATTTGAATGTAGCCTTTATAGTAGTCTTTGCCGTTGCGTAAGTTGTCTCTATATCATTTTGTTGTAAGGCACCTCCTTCCTTAGCAAGTCTATCTGCCTCCTCATTTCCTGGTATGTTGCAATGGGCTGGTATCCACTGGATAGTGCACTTCTTGAAGCATTCGGCCAGTCTTTCAAGGGAGATTATCAGATCTTTCAATCCTTTAGTTTGGTGGCTCTTTAGCGCTGATATTATTGAGAGGGCATCTAAAAAGATTACTATCTGTTTTTCTGCCTGTGCTTTGCATTCAATAAGAGTTTCAGCTGCCTGTTTCAGGGCTTCTGCTTCAGCACAGAAGTTATTGCAGTATTTTCCAGTGGCAATTGCCATAGAGTGAATTCTATTCTTTAATTTTATGAGGATGCCGGCACCCCCATTTTCAACTGCATTTGTTGCCGAACCATCAGTATATGCATGTGAAAACATTCAAGTAGACATCTAAGAGTGTACGAAGAAGAAGAAGTATCATCAGCCACCCACATGCATAACGTCATACAAGTTACTTCTAACGAAATGCCCGACGAAACAGTTTCCTATTATTTCTTTGTACCCTCAAAGACCCCCTAAGGACTACATGGGGGTATCTATGTTTACAACATACTTATTGTCCCCACTAGTCACTTGGGTACCTAAAACGCGTTATCTGGATGGTGTAGTGACATGAATGCGACCTATATAGGAACCACAGTATCTGGACACATTAATTAGGCGTTTGAGCTGTCTGAAGTGTAGAGACAAGTGCCAGGGATTAACTTCGTAAAGTGCAAGAGAAAATGACACCGACAATTGTATAAACAAATGTTAGTTACATGCATTGTTACACGGAATGATAACAAAACAAGACAGACACATGTACTATTAAACAGACAGGCGGACTGACGGACAGATAGGTAGGTGGATAGATAGATAGATAGATAGATAGATAGATAGATAGATCGATAGATAGATAGATAGATAGATAGATAGATAGATAGATAGATAGATAGATAGATAGATAGATAGATAGATAGATAGATAGATAGATAGATAGATAGATTGGTAGATTGGTAGGTAAATATGTATGTATCTAGGTATGTAGATAGGTAGATAGGTAGCCATACTAGTGGGTAGATATATCCGGAAAGGGAATGAAATTGGTTTTGGTAACAGGTAGATTTAATAGTACATAGGTCTACTAGCAAGTCGGACGGTAGGTTGGAAGATAATTAGGTAGACAGACCGATAGATAGATAAACCAGGTAGATAAATATGTAGATGGCAAGACGGACAGAACAGATTAAATCTATGCGAGGGTTGTTTGTTGGATAGGATCAGAATCAATGGACGCATCTTCTTCTTTCTTTTCATTTTTCGCTCCATATGGAGCAGGAAGTTGCCTCTACAGATGCCCCATGCAGGACAACTGTATCCAACTGATGTGATCTTGCAGTGGCAGTTTCTGAAGGAACTTTTTCACATGTTGGGGTTGCCAGCCCATTGTTATTGTTATTGTTAATCAGAATCGACCTCACTGCACTCCAGGCAAACCCATAGGTGCTCATTCTCCCTATGTTGAAGAGTATGAATGCTAATTGTACTTGTAGCATGCTAATTGTACATACAACGGATGCATCCTCTCTCACGTCCATTTCTGCTAGCCCCACGTTTGATGCTAAACTCTCAGCCTCGTTGATTCATCCATTACAGTGTCATTATCCAGCAGGTGAACATTAATTGCCCTTAGTATCTCTCCCTTATCCATGTCCAGTGTCCCCACTGTGGGTGCTCTCGAGGCCAGTCTGTCAGCTCTCTCATTGCCACGTACCCCCGCATGACCAGGACAGTAGATCCACATCAGTTCTTGAAGACTTGAGGACTCTATTGATGTTTTCCATTCCTGCCGCAGCCATCCGTTCTGAACTTTCCGAAGCATGGCCTGAGAGTCTGACAATAAAACTGCCCTGGTTGGTGGAGTTTCAGACAGCCACCTCAGTGTTGCAGTAACTCCTCTACCTCCATTCTCATGCTGGGGTTGTTGTCATGTAGGCGCCACTCTGTTCAGCGACGACCCTACGCTTTATTCTCGCAGAGAAGCGCCATCCTGATTTCTCACCAAGCACTACAGACTCATCAGTGTACACAATGGCGTCATCATCCCCCGCATGATCACTTATTAGCTGATTAATCTCCAGCTCTGCTTTTCCATTGCTCCAAGATCTGCACTCTCTGCCAAGGCTGTTTACATGTTTGCTGCCATCACTAAATATTCTCGGAAGGAAAAAAAAACACGTTTATCAACTAAGTCTTTACACTTTTGATTTCTATCGCCGCAAAAAGTCTCAGCAGCAAAGGCCAAAAAACAAAGAAACAAACAACAAAAACAGGAACAACAAAACGAACAAACATACACACAAATAAAAAAGTACGCGTATTTCTAACATTTTTACATGTTTAATGATGTCACGGGATTGGGATTGTCACCCCTGCTCAGCAGTAATGGTCAACAAAGGCCAAACTTAGAGTATAATGATGAGGGTCTTCAAAGGTATCAACCTTCGCTCAAGATTGCTGCTGGCAGAGATATAAATAGAAGAATGATCCTTCTACTCCAGAGAGCCTCACAGGAATTTTAAGAAATCAAGCATTACAACTGAGATCATCTAAGCTGTCATAACCTTTTTATCTCCCCCCTTTCTGTGAGGTAAAGAAATATGCTCGTATTGTCTAAGCCCCACCTGAAATGATTCAGTAAAATCTTGATTTAAAACAATATGAGTCACAAGCGTGCAGACATACAATTCACCCAATAGTGATTAATCCACCTACAGCTTTAAAGTTACAGATAAACAGGTTTAATAATCACTTAGAGTTTAACAAGATTTTCAAACTCCATTTCTTCATAAGGTCTTGCTACTTCCGTGCGTATTTATCTTATTTACAACTCACTACTTCATAGATTTATCACTGATACAATTTTTCAAGATGTTACTTTCCTGTAATTATTTATCACAACAAGGTCTGGGAGGTAGCGATTACGTAACTTTCCGAGCTCCAAAATCACATTTGTTATCTTACTGTCCGTGTCTTAATCTTTAACCAGATTGACATCTTCCGACATGTTTTGTGCGAACGGACAATCTGATAATACCGTCTGTCCATTCATACTGGAACCTGTGAAGAACATAGTTTTTGTATCTTCCCAGACAAAATGTCTGGGTTAACAATAGGAATGTCGCTCAGTGTAGACCCTTATTCCGTCTGGAGCTAGCGATATGCAAAAAGTCAATGTCGCAAGTTCGCTCTGTGCAAACAGGCAACAACGTTGTTTCAAAATTAGGTTACGCGTTCAGGTAAAATTAAGGAGTGACGAATGGAACAAAATATGATTTTAAAAAATCTTGAACGATGCAAGTGTAAACAATAAACAAGGGAAGAATTTAACACATAAAAGGAGTGGAAAATTAATGCAGCCGGAGTGGAGAGAAGACCAAAAATAAAAAGAGAATGACTGTAATCCGTGACTAATGATTACGCCAAAGATTTTCAGTAGTGAACAAATAAAAACTTAACAACTAAACGAATTTCTAGCCGTTTGCATGCTTGATAGCTACTTTAAATATTCTCAGAAGTAAAGAAGAAGAAAAACTCACTAACAAAGCTATTTCTAAGCGATTACATGTTTGACGGCTGCTCAGCAGATTCTCAGAAATCAAGAGAAGAAACAGATCAACAGCTAAGCGTATTTCTAGATGTTTACTGATTTGATGGTGTCGTAGATTTGTGATAGGGGAATTAAGACATAGATTGGTCCCTTCTGAATAGATTAGAACAGGTGAAAGCTCAGTGAGAGGTAACGTAAAGAAAATAGCTTTCGCGAGCGATATGGTGCAAAATAATAGATTCTGTCCCTGAAATCGAGAAAACCTCTCTCTTTCAGCCTATCTCTACAACAGATCTAGATGAGTCAGACAGTCTAATATAATATATATTCATATATATCTCCACTCACATACACACACACACATAAGTGACGACAGTTAGACGCACAGGCGTGAAAACTATAACAATGAAATATCGATATATGGGAACGAGCTGACCGACACACTTGTATAAGTTTATGTAAATTTTATTAACATAAGGGAAAATTTTCCACAACAAATAAGTTTGCTTATCAAGCACATATAAATACGCATAGGTTAATGAATTTCTATAAAAAAAAAAATAGACCCATAGGTGTAACCCCCCCCCCCCCCCCCCGTTGAGCCACGATCCCGTTAGAAGAACAGTGATAGCCCCCCAAAGAGTCACATATATATATACGCTATGTTCTAGGATTTCCCTCTATAGTTTAGAACAGAGTTGATATATTAATCTATTCTAGGAGGAAAAAAAAACATTAGATACACAACTAGCATATAAGAAATACAAAGTGGGTGAAATTTGTTATACAATAAAAGAGTCACTCATTCCTGCTGTCATTCTATTCATACAACAGTGGCCACTGACAATCTTGCTACTTACAGACTGGATTTTTTCCCTTTCTGGAACAATCTTTGGGACATACACACATACAGCCGCGCCAGTTATTTTTCGCAAGAGAACCACAGCTCCTCAAAAGACAGAATCAAATCCACTGTTCCGGGGAGCGTTCCCTTGGGTATTATTATTTGGATGACTGGTTATGTCACTAGGAAAAAAATCAGTTCAGCTAAGAGATGCCACAAAGCTCACAGTGTCAGAATCTTGAGGTTTCCAGTACTTTAGGAAATGTCAGGTTGGTAACTTCACTCAGTATAAACAATTGATTGTCACACCACAACTAGTCAAAAACGTCGGAAATGTTACTGGTAGTAATTTCTCTTGCCACAGGGCTGAATATTACAATGAGAATGATGGGAAGAATTATAATCTGGCTCGATCGGCCCAGTTATTTCATTTAGTATAAAAAGTTCGTGAGATGAGTACTCTGTATTTTTCTGGATGCAACCGCAATGCCAGACAGGTTGTAACTTGGAAACTCACTTATTTAAATTACAAAATGTTTCTTCTAGGTTCTTCTCATATACTGAAAAACCGCTGGTAGAGGTTGGGCTGACCCAAAACTGTATAAGGAAGAGAAAAGTACAAAATACTTAACCATAATATTATACACACATCCTATCCTACCCTCGCGTAAAATATAATATTCACTTCGGTTATTAACTTTAAATTAGAGACTATAAGCTTAGCGCTTGTCTCATCGTTTAGACTTCCGTGAAATAAATTCTAATCATTGAAAAAAATCAATCATCATGAATTAGAAATATATATAAATATATTTCGTCAATACTCAATGATGAATCAGTGCATATACTAGTTAGTTAAAAATATACTCGGACTGGTTGCTAGCAATTTAATTAAATTTATTTATAGCTGTATGAGTTTTTAGCTAGAAATATAATTTATTTTGCTATCCACTGTAACGCCGTGAACTTAAAGAATATTAACTAACTTTCATTTAATCACTCTACACATAAATCTAGTGAAGATATAATAGGCGATTTACCACTTAAATCACTCCCAAATACTATCAATATATATTACCTCGCACAGTACTACTAAAACTATCCTCCAACGAAACTGAGAAATACTACTTAAATAAAAGTGATTTCTAGAACGTAGCTAGGTTGTCTAGCGAGACTGAGGAGGTCTGAATAAATGAAGTCTAAAACTGCTCTGGTATAAATATATCCCCGATGAAAGGAAAATCATTACATTATCGAAACCCCAGACTTTCTCTACCACATGTTCGCACCTAGGGGAGAATCTACATACATTCTATTTCATTCTGCGAATTTCTCACGCTGAAGCCGAAACAGACTCGCAAAACGAGCGGACAGTCTCTCTTTGATATTGCGTAACATGATTTACCAGACCGTGCCAGAGATTTCTGCTCTCCAGAATTCACAATATTATTTGCTCGCAGACTATGGTCATAAACGAAATACACGCACGCTCGTCTTTCATCTCAAATCTCTCACCTTGAATAATTAACTTATAGGCGAGCAGATTAGAGAAAAGTGATAGACGATCGTCTTACTTCTTATCCTTGTCGAGAACGAATTAACACGATTCGGTCTCATCAAAAAACTTAGCTTAACAGCAATAAAATGCGTTGCTAAATTAGCAAGGAAAAGACAAAGGTATGAATGGGAGAGTTTTATCTTAACAATCGAGCGTATGCAAAAAAAGAAGGGTCAAAGAGCGAAAGAAGGGTAAAAGAGCGGAAGAAAAAGGAAAAGACAAGTGTAGAATAAAGATTAGATATCTGAAATTTATTAATCATAAATCTCTCTGCCACAGATGGTTATGCCAAAGATTCTCAAAGTGAAGAAACAAACGAAAAGCTTAACAAGTAAGCACTTTTCCAGCTGTTAATAAATTTTGATGGCTACTCCAAAGATTCTAAAAAGCTGAGAAAAACTCATCAAGTAAACGTTTCCTAGCCTTTCACATGTTTGATAGCTGTGCAAAAGATTCACATAAGCGAAGATAACAATATTCTAAACTGTTACCTCGTTAATGATTGTGACGAAATCAGTCGTGCTTTTTTATAACTCCCATTCACTACGGCAATAACTCTTCATTTCTTGATTTCTCTCATTCTTCATCTTATTATTTGGCATATTTATTGCCCTTACACTCTTTTGCTGTGACCACTCCTCAGAATTATTTACGTCCCGTTAGGTGAACTGTGGTATTATCGTAACAATACCCGGTCATTATCACTGGTCATCGGAAATATACGTTTATCTCTTTGAGTCGCCTAGCCAACCTTTGATAATAGACGACCTCGTTGGACAGCCACATTGTTTGTCTGAGCGGCCGGCGACTCTTTTGTTTGACTGTCTGAAGAAGGCATGAACACACAGACGATAATGAGATAATAGTTTCACGGGCCCATCCAGTATCGACAATAATCTGTGGGTAGACATCTTGGCGGAAGACATTACGCCAGGCAAACATGGTCACATGTTGTTTGTGAGAGTCTTATTGTAAAGAGGTCACACGCTGGAAAATTCAATGTAATATTTTAAACAAGTGGGGGATTTCTCTAATTGAACACCCCGACCCACATAGTCTAAAGAGATTCCATTAGTTTGAAGTGAGCGCCGGTATATTCATTCAATTTCATTGGAAAACTCTGCGGAAAAACCATCTGTAATTTGAACTGGAAACTGAAAATATAATCTAGCGAAATCAGAGACACAGAACAGAGAGACTGCAGCGCACGTCATATGAGCGACTCTAAGCAGCCAGTGAGACATCGAACTTAGAATTCCTATATTATAAGTGACAGATCAAAGTATTTGGGAAACTTAAAACCTTAAAAGTAAGCCCGCCTTTATAAATACAGGGACTGAAAAACTTAAGGGACCAGGACTTAAAATACGAAGACCGGAAACCTAGTAATTGGATCACCCGTCATAAGAGAAACTTTCCCAGACCAAGTGTTTCGCAGATTCATCTGTCATAAAAGGGATTCAAAATTTAATTGCTCGTGTTCATTCTACTCTGCGCGAGGAGATTGTGTATTCCCAAAAGTTTGGGGTAAGTGTAAACCTTTATTTTACAAATGTAAATTTGACATGTTTTCTTGCTAAGTGGTTATATATGAGGCGGGCAACCTCAACATATGAAACTAGTATATTCACCACTACAGCAAGCGCTGTTGATTTCTTCTAGCTAGTCACGCGGAAAACCGACAGCAGAGGTGACCCCAGACTTCGAATGGAGCAGTGATGACTGATGATTACATCACATGTGCTTAAAGTGTATAATATTTTGTGAGATATAATGATATATGCATTTTGTTAATTGTAACTCAGGCAACTCATTCGCGCTGTCCAAACACATTTCCCAGTTAATACCCAGAGGAATATGGTGAATTTTATTAATCTTCCCTGAGCTACACTGTGTACTCGTGAATTTAATTCTTCTGAGAGATTAACAATCGGTGGGTGGACAACGAGAAACGTGCGCCTGTTAATTGGCAGCCCACGAATGTACTTAGCAGAGGCATTTATTTCCTATTTTTCCAAAAGTTCGTGGTTACAAGCCATCAGACGATTTGAGGTACTAACGCCGCTAGTGTGAGGAAAGAGCATCACCACTAACCGCCTACATTGGAAGAGTGTGTGGAGAAATGCCCTCGGCATCACAGCATTGATGAACCATAGCTGCAGGACTCATCTCAAATTGTTAAGCTTTTTTGTAACAGGCAACAGCAAAACAAAGACATTTATAGCGCCCGACCAAACCTCTATGAGGAAACTTTAATGTAAATATCACCAATCTTTCCATATTTATTTTAACCTGTTAAAGACTAATTCACTATTAAATTTGTAACATGTTATTTTGAAACTAAACAAATATAGTTGATTCAGTTTTTATATGTATGAAAGCAAACGTATGAGCCAGAATATTATATATATATATATATATATATATATATATATATATATATATATATATATATATATATACATTTATATATATATATATATATATATATATATATATATACATTTAGACATATATTTACCTCTCAACAGAGCTATACCATTATAAGAGGAAATTCGCTGAAGTAACTCAGCTGGGGGCTTAAACGTGCTAAAACCATTGCTTAAATCCTTCACAAAAGGCGACGAACAGATATAAGTTAACCATTGTTCACCCCTATGCCGCATGGTTCTTGACTTCTGAATTATCTTGTGAAAACTCCCTTCAGATAGTAGCGTCATTACACTTCTATGTACATCTCTGCCAAGAGTAATCTTGAGCGAAGGTAAACACCTTTGACGACCCAGTTTAGATACTCTTGAGTTTTGGCCATTGTTGGACCACTACTGCAAAGCAGGGGAGGCAATCCGTGACAATGATTAGCCAGAGATTCTCAAAAGTCAAGAAAACAAAAATTCAACAACTTAGAAGATTACATGTTTGATGACTAACAAATTATCACTTTCAGACCAAATTGTCTGTTGTATTTGGACATGCGCCCTAATAGAACCGACTAGATTGGACTTCGCAAAATTTTATTTAAAAAAAAAACCCTAGAATTTCCCAGAAGTCTAGATAAAAAACAAGTCAACAACTTGGTGTTTTTTTTTTCCTAGCCCTTTACATGTTTGACGGTTATGACAAAGATTCTCAAAAGCGAAGACAAATAAAAAAAAATTTAAAAAACCTAACAAACGTTAAGCATATTTCAAACCTCTCAATTTCATGATTGCGCAAAAGATTCTCAGAAGTCAAGGAAAGAACAAAATCTCAACAACTAAGCGTATTTCTTGCCATTTAACGTTTTCAATAATCGCCCGTGCTTATTCAGTCCCCTAGGTCTCAAAGTGTTGTCCACAGGTTTTTCTGTTTGTCGGTCTTTATATTGGAGGATATTTTTAGAACAGGCTAAACTGTATCTCAAACGAGGCTCTACATTGATAAATGGACGTGTGTCAGAAAGATTAGTGTACACAAGAAAGAGATAACTGGATAAAAACACGTTGACTACGAGTATATATTCAGTTAGCATATGTCACTGTAAACAAATGGGTCTGCTCTTTAAAGAATGGTTGGTGATACATATATTAATCTTTTTGTGGTTTGCGTTCATTATGTTCTCTACATTGAAGCATTCACCTCTTTTCTTTTTTAAACACTTTAATTAATTTGATGCAAGCGTTGTTTGTATGTTTCAAATCTTTGAGCCCTTGGTTCACTAAGTTTAAGATAAAGCTGAAATTTTACACATGACCCTCTATCGAGGTACATTTTTAATTATCAAATGTGAAAGAACCTCGAATGACCTGTCCCTGGGCTGTCATGCAAAATTTACAGTCGAAAAAGTTGGTCAATTTTTACATGATTACAGCTGTGAAAGAATCACATAATTTGGTGACGTTATTAACACAATTACGAACAGGAGCACAGAAAGTGGTGACATTCACAACATTGGTTCACAGAGCGTTTCCATTTTTAAAAAAACGTTTATTTAATGTGAAATGAGCGTTGTTTGGATGTTTAACATTTTTTAGCCCTTGGTTCAGTAGATTTCAAACCAACTAGGGAGCTGGCATTTTGCACACGACACTCTATCGTGGTCCATTCTAAACTATCCAAATTTGAAGGAACCTTGAGTGACCTGTTCCGGACCCGCCACACAAAAATAAAAATTTTTACAACACAGCAGTTGTAATAGTATCGCAGAACGTGGTGACGTTGTACACAAAACTTTGAATGAGAAACACAGAACTTGGTGACGTTGTACACAATGTGAGCAGGATCACATAACTTGGTGACGTTGTGCACAATAATTGTGAACATTGATTAAACTTTGTTGCAATTCGTAGCATCGGCAGCAACAATCCAGTTTTGTTTTGTTTAGTGGCTTCGGTAACAGTAATTAAAAGTGTGTAGCCTAAAACTTGTGTTTGTCTTTACTTGTTAATGCATTTTATTAATAAATGTGTGTAGCCTAAAACTTGTAGTTTTCTTTACGTTAGAGCATTTTACAAATAGAAGTATGTAACCTAAAACTTGTGTTTTTCCACTCTTGTTAGTGCATTTTACAAATAAAATGTATAGCCTAAAGCTTGTGTGTGTTTTTTTTAACACTTGTTCTTATTTTGCAGCGTGTAGTTTACGGGGCTGTCTGACAAGCAGCTGATGACTATCACCCCAGTGGCGCATTCCCATAGTCAGTTATGAGACCAGGACTGTGGAGTCGGCCAAACAATTTTCCGACTCCTGAAATTTTAGAAGTTCGACTCCCGATTCAAACAACAGTTTTTTTAAAACTAGTAATATAGCATTTTTTAAGTTTATAAACTAATAAAACGGTATTGCATCAGTTTTACAAATAACAGTTCACATGAGACAAGGGACGTTTCGGGTTTTACCCTTCGTCAGCCACAAACAGGTGACAAAGACAAAAATTACATATAGGTACTACAAAACTATACGTTGATGAGAAACATACAACAAATGGGCGATACAAGCAGATGGAAAAAGTAAACAATAACAATATAAGAAAACCGTAAAATCTAAAAGAAATACTGAAACAAGAAAGTAAATAATCCAACGAAACGAAAAAAAGAAGAATAAACAAAACTGTGGAACTAGTTAAAGTAAGCTTAGCTCGATGCAAAGGATCCGTGGAAGAAAGCGGTAGTCTCTTGTCACAGAATTCGCAAGGAAGTGACGTCCGATAACGACAAAACAAGAGATATAAAAAGATACGAAACGAACCAAAGCAAAAACACAAGAAGATAGATCATAAAGACAACGAATAAAGAATGAAAAAGAGAAAAGCTACCAGAATTTATGCAAAATGATGTTGTATATTTAAACCGCCGGGAGCTAGAACGCCCATATTAAAAATAAGGCGATTCTCCAACGAAAAGCGAGTTTTGTCATTACCGGCACATGAACGCAGGGCAGTGACATGTATATCGGAATTACTTGAATGGTCCGGTCTATTGAAATGAAGGGCCACCGGTAAATGTTTGTCCTGATAGATGTCATTCAAGTGCTCACGAAACCTGTCTGCCAAACGCCTACCAGTTTCACCAATATAGGTCATGCCACATCTCTTGCAGATGATAGCATAAATCAGGTTTCTGGATTCGCACGTAAAAGACTCTCTAATGATAAATTTTCCTTTAGGAAAAGTGACTGTCTGAGTTTGGAGTACAAACGGACAGGTCTTGCATATCCGGCGTTGGCACGGTTTAGTACCAAAGTAAGATGGGCTAGAATGTCGCAAGCGACTGTGTACAAGAATATCCCTAAAATTCCTATCCCTACGATAAGCTACCAAAGGTGTATCACGAAATAACTCTTTGGTATCAGGATCAGAGTTGAGAATAGGCAGATGTCGAAACAGAATTCTCTTTACCGCCAGGCAGTGAGGATGGAAAGTTAGAACCAGTTTGAGTCTGTCAGATTGGACAGAAGGTTTAGTAGTGAGTGCCGTCTGACGAGTGACGTGTGTGATACGATTAAGGGCATCAGATAACACATGTTCTGGATAAAGACGTCGGCGAAAGAACTCAAGCATCTCTTGAGCTCGCTGATGAAAATCATCGTCATCGTGACATAACCGACGCAAGCGAAGAAGTTGAGTAAAGGGAATGGAATTTTTACAGCTAAGAGGATGCGATGAAGTATAAAGAAGGAAACCATGAGCGTCAGTAGCCTTATAATAGACAGACGTTTTAAGACCAATAGGGCTAATAGTCACAATGATGTCGAGGAAGTTCACTGAGGTCGTAGAAATTTCAGAAGTGAATTTGATGGCAGGATTGAAATTACCAACATAGTCGATAAATCGACGGAGGTCTACCTCAGACATGTCAGTAATGCCAATACGATCATCAATGTAGCGGCGGTAAAACTCGGGTATTGGCCCATCATAATTTTGAAAGACCAAATATTCAAAGTGGCCCATAAAAAGGCAAGCGTAACTAGGGCCCATCTTAGTACCCATAGCAACGCCACTGATTTGGTTGAAGAATTGGCCATTAAACTCAAAAGAGTTGAGATTAAGAACCAACTCAGCAAGGCGAAGAAGCGGACTTGTACTTATAGTAAGATCAATACGCTGGTCGAGAAAAAATTGGAGTGCCTTAAGACCATCAGCATGTGGAATAGAAGTATAAAGGGAACAAACATCTAGAAGGAAAAGACGGTAAGTACGATCAGGCGTGAATCTGATAGAATCAAAGGTAGTGATAGCATGAGTAGTGTCTTTCAAATAAGAAGGCAGATTGGCGACCAAAGGCTGGAAAATACTATCAAGGAATTCAGAAATACGTTCAGTGAGACAAGAGCAGGCTGAAACAATAGGCCTACCAGGGTTAGCAATTTTATGCACCTTAGGAAGCATGTAGAAGGAAGGCTTACCAAGACTACTATCAAAAATATGGAGAGATAAAGCACCAGAAGGGAGATGATCATCATGGACAAGGCCCCGGATAGTCTCATAAACAGTAAGATTATTCCGGACTGTAGCATCACCAGAACAAGGTGAGTAAAAGGTGGTGTTACTAGCTGTGTAACTCCTTCGTGAATGTATAAGTCCTTACGCCAAACAACCACAGCACCACCTTTGTCTGCCGGCTTGATAACAATATCATCACGGTTTTTAAGGCGTGACAATGCCCGCCATTCAGAAGACGTGAGGTTAGATCGACGGAGACGGCGTAGATTGAGCTGGTCAATGTCATGTAAAGTATTGGCAATATATAAATCCAGAGCACGAGAAGCTCCTGGAGCTGGAGTCCAGTCTAGTTTACGTTTGCCGAAACGACGAAAGATATCATCAGTATCAGTAAAACTGATGCAATACCGTTTTATTAGTTTATAAACTTATATTCCTTACCAGTTTTACTGCAGCCCCTTAATTTATTAGCATTTTTTAAACTAGTAGTATAGCATTTTTTAACTAGTAATATAGCATTTTTTAACTAGTAATATAGCATTTTTAAACTAGTAATATAGCATTTTTAAACTAGTAATATAGCATTTTTTTTATCTACTTCAGCTTCCACTCTACGACTCCCGACTCCGACTCCACAGCCCTGATTATGACTGAAGGGGGCTGCTACCCGAGGAGACAAATCAAGCATAAAATTACTGCTTCCTCAAGCATGTCGTAAGAGATGATTAGAATGAGATTATGCACGGGGTAGGCAGCTTCATTACGTAAAACATAGTGCTAAAGAAAGCACTGCTTAAAGAGCACATAAATACTCTGCCTGTAACTTGACCAACCTGCTGTGGTCGCCCCATGCGTCATAGGGAGCAATAATAGAAATGATGAGATCATAATTATGTTCATACTGTTAACATATATAATGACGTAGTGTACCATAATTATGTTCATACTGTTAACATATATAATGACGTAGTGTACTATAATTATCTTCATACTGTTAACATATATAATGACGTAGTGTACCATAATTATCGTCATTTATTGTTAACATATATAATGACGTAGTGTACCATAATTATGTTCATACTGTTAACATATATAATGACGTAGTGTACCATAATTATCGTCATTTACTGTTGTGCAAGAAGCAGCGGTGATCCTGTCTGTTTACATCCTGGTGTTTTTCGTGTCATGTAGAAGTTCAATCGTCATTGTTCTCACATGCCACGCTGTAAGCTTAGCCAGGCTTTTTTTGCATCTTTCGTTCAATTGTTATTCTTCTTCGTCAGAAGTAGCGGATGTACAGTACTATTTGTTGCTAATTATAGTTTTGCCATGCGTAGTTGCCGAGGAATTCTGAAGAGACAAACAAAGAACAGGTACGTCCTAAGGGTCTACTAATATGAAGTTGTACATGGGGCTTGCAAACTCATCCTGTAACAGAAATTGCTACAGAAGCGACTGAAAAAAATTTTCCTGCAAGGGAGTCTAGTGCAGCATTGTTCTCGCTTTTCTGAATATCTTGTGAAAACTCCCTGGAGGTAGAAGCATCATTATCCTTCTATCTACAACTCTGCCAAGAGTAATCTTGTGCGAAGGTAGACACCTTTGAAGACCCACATTAGTCACTCTTGAGTGTTGGCCACTGGTGGACCACTACTGCATAGCTAAGAGGAGCCAACCCGTGACACGTGACAATACTATTTCTATAGTTTTTTTAATCGTGAAAATCCTACTTTTTATAATTTCTTTAATCGTGACAACACTACTTTTTATAATTTCTTTGATCGTGACAACACTACTTTTTATAGTTTCTTTAATCGTGACAACATTACTTTATATAGTTTTTTTTTAATTCGTGACAACACTACATTTTATAGCATCTTTAATTGTGACAACACTACTTTTTATCATTTCTTTAATCGTGACAACACTACTTTTCATAGTTTCTTTAATCGTGACAACACTACTTTTTATAGTTTCTTTAAGTGTGACAACACTACTTTAATAATTTCTTTAATCGTGACAACACTTCTTTTTACAGTTTCTTTAATCGTTACAACACTATTTTTATAATTTCTTTAATCGTGACAACACTATTTTTATAGTTTCTTTAATTATGACAACACTACTTTTTAAAATTTCTTTAATCGGGACAACACTACTTTCTTATAATTTCTTTAATGGTGACAACACTACTTTGTATAGTTTCTTTAATCGGGACAACACTACTTTTTAAAATAATGTCTCTAATCGTGACAACACTACTTTTTATAATTTCTTTAATCGTGACAACACTAATTTTTTTAATTTCTTTGATCGTGATAACAGCACTTTTTATAATTTTTTAAATCGTGAAAACACTACATTTTATAATTTTTGTTAAGATGACACACTACTTTTGATAGTTTAAAAAAAAATTATAACAACACTACTTTTGATAGTTTCTTTAATCGTGACAACACTACTTTATATAGTTTCTTTAATCGTGACAACACTACTTTTTTATAATTTCTTTAATCTTGACAACATTACTTTTTATAGTGAAAGACTCTCTAATGACAAATTATGTACCGTTCGGAACACAGTCGCTTGAGACAAACCAGTCCTTCTCACTTTCACACTAAACCCTGCCAACGCCGCATATGTAATATATGTCCTTTTGTACTCCAAACTCAGTCAGTTTCTTTTCCGAACGGTAAATTTGTCATTAGAGAGTCTTTCACGTGCGAATCCAGAAACCTAATTTATGCTATTGTCGTAAATTTATTTTGAGAGAAAGAGTCTTAGAAATAGTGGTCCTGTTTAGAGTGGAGAATGGTGGCGAAAAACTCAGTGATAGAAAAGGTAGAGAGTAAATAGTTGCTTCACATAGTGCTGGGGAGAGTAAGGACAGACTTATTTACGACAAATCGTTCCTCTCAATCTTCTCTTCACTCTCCTGGTCAAACAATTATTTGCCAGTTTCCAGACACACACCTGCGCTCACACCGATTTGGGGCTACAAACACACAACAGAAATGGAATCCAGTGGACTCTGACTAAGCAGTTGGATGATCTGGATTTTGCTGATGACTTGGCTCTTCTGTCCCTTAACAGTAATCAGATGCAGGACACATTGAAAACACTCGATGAGAGGTCACAGCAATTGGGTCTGAAAATACACAGGGAAAAGACAAAAATAATGAGGATAAATGCAGGTAATGATAACAGGGTTGAACTTGAAGAAACACCAATACAAGATGTAGAATCGTACACATATCTTGGCAGCAATATAGACAAAGTTGGAGGGACAGACAGTGATATCAAAATAAGAATACAAAAAGCAAGAGGAGCTTTCGTTGCTTTGGGAAATATATGGAGAACAAGAGAAATCGGATCCAACACAAAAATAAGAATCTTCAACTCAAATTTGGGACCCAAAGATGCAGCAATAGAGAATGCAGTCAGCGACCCATAGCTTGACTGCTTGCATCAGGATCAGCGAACCAGAGCTGGTCAAGACCCTACTCCACCTCCACGTGGTGGTCCTGGAAACAGATTGCATCCTGCAGTCTGGCTGAGCGAGTAGGGATCGCAGTGGGAAGGCAAACCCGGTCCCAAAAAATGCCGTGCAGAAGTCGGATGTGTCGACCGAAAGGTGCAGATATCACAGCTTAGGCGTAAACAGACACAACGCAACCACCGTCCTTTTCAGGACGAACGAGGAAGAAGGAAGAAGAAGAACTCAAATTTGGTCAGTCCTATTGTATAGCTCTGAGACATGGAGAACAACAAAGACAACAACCAAAAAGCTACAGACTTTCATAAATGGGTTCTTGCGTAGAATAGAGGGATTAAAATGGTATGACAAGGTTACCAATGTGGAACTGATGACAAGAACTAGACAAGTGCCAGTGGAACAAGAGATGAGAAGAAGACGATGGCGATGGATAGGACACATACTGAGGAAACCTGTTGATTGCATTACAAGGCAGTCCTTGTTCTGGAACCCCCAGGGCAAGAGAGGCAGAGGTAGACCAAGAAGCACATGGAGAAGAGATCTGGAAAAAGAGGTGAAAAATGATGAGGAGAACGTGGAAGGGACGAGATGATGGCACGTGATAGGAGGACTTGGCATTTTTTTGTTGAAGGCCTATTGTGTGTTGTCGATGATCTCATAACCCAGTCTATTGCTAGTAAGAAAAAAAATGGAGACAAGAGGCATCCCTGTCGCACTCCTGTTCTTATCCCAAACGGTTCTGTAAGCTGTCCTTCATGAAGAACTCTGCATGTCATGTCTTCATATGTTTTATAATTTCTTTAATCGTGACTACACTACTTTTTATAATTTCTTTAATCGTGACAACATTACCTATTTATAATTTCTTTAATCGTGACAAAACACTGTGTTTACAGTTTCTTTAATCGTGACAAGCCGTTGCGCTTTAAATTTTCTAATAATCGTGATAACGGAGTACGCTTTATATTTTTCGTTAATTTTGACAATACAATACGCTTTGTTGTTTCTTTAATCTTTACAACACACTACTCTTTAATTTTGTTTTTTAAATTGAGACAATACACTACGCTTTATAGTTTCTTAAAAGATAAACATAATTGGAGGGACAAACAGTGATATCAAAATAAGAATACAGAAAGCAAGGTGAGCTTTCCTTGCATTGTGAAATATACAAAGATTTAGAGAAATCAAGTCCAACGGAAAAATCCGAATCTTCAACTCAAATATCAAGTGAGTCCTACTGGACAAGCTCTCAAATATGAAAAATAACAAAAACAACGACCAAAGAGCTACAGACTTTCATTAATGGGTGCTTGCATAGAATAGAAGTATTGATGTGATATGACAAGATCACTAATGTGGAACTGATGACAAGATCACTATTGTGGAACTGATGACAAGATCACTAATGTGGAACTGATGTCAAGACAGCTAATGTGGAACTGATGAAAGATCGCTGATGTGGAACTAATGACTATATCACTATTCTGGAAGTGATGACAAAATCGCTAATGTGGAACTGATGACAAGATCGCTGATGTGGAACTGATGACAAGATCACTAATCTGGAACTGATAACAAGATCACTAATGTGGAACTGATGTCAAGATAGCTAATGTGGAACTGATGACAAGATCGCTGAGGTGGAACTGATGACAAGATCACTAATGAGAAACTGATGACAAGATCGCTAATGTGGAACTGATGACAAGATCATTAATATGGAACTCATGAAAAGATCGCTGATGCGGAACTGATGACAAGATCGCTATGGAACTGATGACAAGATCATTAATATAGAACTGATGACAAGATCGCCGTGGAACTGACGACAAGATCGCCGTGGAACTGATGACAAGATCATTAAAATGGAACTTATGACAAGATCGGTAATGTGGAACTGACGACAAGAACTAATGTGGAACTGACGACAAGATCGCTAATGTGGAACTGATGACAAGATCGCTAATGTGGAACTGATGACAAGATCACTAATGTGGAACTGGTGACAAGATCACTAATGTGGAACTGATGACAAGATCACTAATGTGGAACTGATAACAAGATCACTAATGTGGAACGTATGGCAAGATCACTAATGTGGAAGTGATGACAATTCCGCAAAGGTGGAACTGATGACAAGATCGCTAATGTGGAATTGATGACAAGATCACTAATGTGGAATTGATGACAAGATCACTAATGTGGAATTGATGACAAGATCGCAAAAGTGGAACTGATAATAAGAACCAGACAAGCGCCAGTGGAACAAGAAAAGACGTTGGAGATGGGTAGGACACACAATGAGGAAACCTTTGATAGCATTACGACTAGGGCCGGATTTAGGCATAAACTAAACAAGCTACAGCTTAGGGCTCCACAGTCTTAAGGGACTTTCTAACAGTGGTGTAGCGAGGTGGAGGGCTTAGCGGCACAAAAAGTTATAGATATAGCTATAACATTTTGCTCCTAGGAATTAAATATATTCAGTTACTTGACTCCAAGGCAAAAAAATTTGAACTATTCTTTGCTTTTATAATTGTCTCTAAACCGAAAAATTAAAGGCATATTGTTAAAGCTCTAATGGAGCAACCCTTCTGCCCATCTCCCAGTGATTTGTGATTCCTTTTGGCGGCATTCTTACCGAGTTCAGTTGTTACACGGCCTTATTCTCTGTTACCTATTGTCAAATAGGGCCTCCACAGCTTCCTATAGCTTAGGGCCTCACCAAGTCTAAATCTGACCCTGATTTCCAAGCAATCCTTGTTCTGGAATCGACAGGGTAAGAGAGGCACTAAAATCCACACGGAAAAGAGAAGTGGAGACAGGCGTGAAAAGAAATCAGGAAGACATAGAAAAACCTTGAGCAGATCGTGTGGGACAGGAAGACTTGGCATACGTTTGTTGGAGGCTTATGCTTGTTGGGGGGCCTCGGTAGATTAGTGGTTAGTGCACTGGCTTCCTAGCTCAGTGGTTCGATCCCCAGATGAGGTGGGATTTTTTTATCCCGCAAACGGCTCCTGGGTCCATATTCCTAAGACGCCTCAATGGGCGTGTAACGGGATCTCTATGCTTCTTGGGCAGCTGACGGATGCCGATAAACATATTGACCCCCTTTCGCTTACCCTCATGGGTATATAGCGCGTACCACACGTTGAGCCACGTTTCTCTACATGATTGTTTTGCACATATTCTTTACGGCAAGGTTCCTGGCACAGCCTGCAAAGTGCCTGGGATTTAAAGAGTTACAAGAACAGAGCAGTCAGTCATTGAGAATGACAAATCTAGTTTTAATTTATGAGCTGAACTCTGTGGCAGAGGTTATTAATATGAAACAAATATAAAGGTATGTTATCAGGCATTCGTAGGAAATAAAGAAGTAGAACACTAGACAACAGAAAAACAACAGACATGAGTGGCTTACCCAGGATTTGAACCCTGGACCTTCCGTGCGACAACCCCGCCTAGCCATGCAAGTGAACCACACTATGGTTGCTTATTGAACTCTGCTGCAAAACGAACCCGGTGTGATATATTCGCAAAATGGCAGTGCGGTTGTACTTTTAACGCCGTACAAGGTCGACGCCCTTGTCGTCTGCTTGTTTTCATGACGTCATATGTACTGTTAGCGTTTGACAGACCCAGCGCTTGTTTCTAGTGATCTGTTTTAGAGAGTATATGAGTTGATACTTGCTGTAGGTTCATCATGTGCTGGGGTCGACTCTTGGGTGGTGCGATGGGTGCTGGCGCCGACTTGAAGGAGGCACGGAAATTTATTTAAAATAGTAATAGTAATAAAATCATTTAAATGGGACCCAAAGATGCAGCAATAGAGAATGCAGTCAGCGACCCATAGCTTGACTGCTTGCGTCAGGGTCAGCGAACCAGATCTGACCAAGACCCTACTCCACCTCCACGTGGTGGTCCTGGAAACAGGCTGCATCACTGCAGTCTGGCTGAGAGAGTAGGGATCGAAGAGGGAAGGCAAACCCGGCCCCAAAAATGCCGTGCTGAAGTTGGATGTGTCGGCCGAAAGGCGCAGATATCGCAGCTCCGGCGTAAATAGACACAACGCAACCAACGTCCTTTTCAGGACGAACGAGGAAGAAGGAAGAAGAAGAAATCATTTAAATTTTAAACGAACAAGAAACAAGAAACAGGAGATTTCAAAGTAACAAAAAATATTTGACTTGACTCTGATTCACTGTTACTGAGCGTCAGCTCTTGGTGAAAATATTTGCTTATATGTAAGTGATCGTTTTCCTATTTGCATAGATCATTCCTTCTTTTTTGTTTTTCAAAAATAGCGTAATAATAATTTTTTAAACACAAATAAATTTTTTTTTTAAATTTTTTTTTGTTTTTTTTTTGGGGGGGGGGGGTTAAATTCCTACAGTAAACAATACAGACGGAAATCACAGTGTGATACAACGCAGTAGCATGAAATTGAGTACACCCAGTAGTGCACGTGGGTGAGGGGGGATAACAAGACTTGCACCAACTTGAAAAATCCCTAGGGCCGGCTCTGAACCCACACACACACATACACACACACACACATATATATATATATATATATATATATATATATATACATAATCTTCGACTTACGACGTATACGACTTACGACCAATCGTACTTACAACGGCCGTCCCATTAATCCTATTGTTTCATTTTTGATTATTTTCAACTGTTGCCGTTTGGTCGTAAATTTTTTTTTTTTTTTTATTTGTTTATAACTGTACAGTACTGCCCGGTAAAGTATTTAGTGTTATAGTTTGTACATTTTATCATTCAGGCATGTTAATTTGTTAACATGTCCTTACAGTTCATATACTATAAAGTGATTTCCGACTTACGACCATTTCGACTTACGACGGGGTCGTTGGAACGGAGCTCTGTCCTAAGTCGAGAACAATATATATATATATATATATTTCGAAGCAGGAACCCATTAACTGTGTTGCGACAGGCAAGAGCTCAAACTACTGAGTCAATCGAAACATCCCTGCGCGCTAATAATACGTTCTAAACAGCTAATACAATTTACCTCCCAAATTCACTACTGATATTTAACTCAAACACTCAATTCTATCTCTGTCACTCTTTCTCTTTCTATCTCCCTCCATCTCTTTCTCCCATCCCACCCCCCTCATTGACGTATCGTATTTCTTCCTTAATTACCTTACATACCGCAACTTAACATAGACTTTGTCATGAAGAGCACATAACTCAAGCGTCTGAGATCTACAGGAACGACAACTCTACTATTCTGCTATGCGTTTACTTTATCCCTGCATATATTTAACTTGCCAAATAAATATTTATCCTGTAAATAAACTCCTTCATATTTCACGTATCCAAGACGGGTGTTTGGTAATAATATTTTTCCACAAATGCTGATTTCCTTTTTGATGAATTTTAAGATGTTTGTTTTAAAGAATCTTGCTCAAACGTTCGCTTTCATACATATAAAATCTGAATCGACTATGATTGTTTAGTTTTAAAACAGCATGTAACAAATTTAATAATTAATTAGTCTTTAACAGTTAAAATAAGGAGGGAATGATGAATTTTGCTGTAAATACAAGTTTTCGCCACGGAGACGTAGGTGAGGATTTATCAAAGTTCATTGTATAATCCATTTTTGGACATAGCTAAAAATGAGTACTTAACATGTCTTGAGAACGTAACAGCACCACCTGACGTCGATGCGTTTGGCTAGTTTCTTCTGTGGCGAGAAGCCAAATATTTAAGCTTAGTAATGTATGAAACATCACAGAGAGTCTGAACTTGGCTTTGGCTGATGCAGGTCGAATCGCCCAGAATCGTGATGCTTTCAGAGCAGCTGTAATGGAGACAACGTTCTGGAAAGAATACGTCACATGATAAATGTATGAATTTACCACAATGTTTCTTCTTTTAGGACGGGCTTGTTTAATATTGATTCATTTTGAGATTAGCCCCAGCGTAGTTCTCGGAGTAGCGCTCTCTCTTCCAAACCTCTACACCTCACGGTAGAAGGGGAACGACTAAGTACGTAAGTAGATCCCGGAGTGGCGCTCTCTCTTCCAAACCTCTACACCTCACGGTAGAAGGGGAACGACTAAGTAAGTAAGTAGTTCCCGGAGTGGCGCTCTCTCTTCCAAACCTCTACACCTCACGGTAGAAGGGGAGCGACTAAGTAAGTAAGTAGTTCCCGGAGTGGCGCTCTCTCTTCCAAACCTCTACACCCCACGGTAGAAGGGGAACGACTAAGTAAGTAAGTAGTTCCCGGAGTGGCGCTCTCTCTTCCAAACCTCTACACCTCACGGTAGAAGGGGAACGACTAAGTAAGTAAGTAGTTCCCGGAGTTTCTGATGAGATAAAGAAAGGAAATGACTATTGCTCCCCCATGCGTGTAGTATGAGGCGTCTGGACATGATGCATTATTGCCAGCTCGGTAGAAGAGAACAAGTGATAATCTGCAGACTCCACACGGGTCACAACAGACTGAGATACCATCTATTCAACAAGCTAAAGATAGGAACTACCAAATAGTGTAACTGTGGCGCTGACAAAATGACTGCTGAACATCTGCTTCAAAGATGTCCAACATATGAGTAACAGAGAACTTAATTTAATATTCCTTAAGTCATGATAGCTTAAACGCATCGATTTCTATTTTATTATCCATCCGGATTACATTATCGGTGAGGAAAATGAAGAAAAGAAGTGATACTGCCGGAGAGGACGAGAGTTATAAAAAAGTGCACAACTGATTCGTCACAATAACAAACACCGGGAGAGAGGTTTACAGACAAATGGCCGGTCCTGATCCTAATGAAAACATCAGCCATCTAATATGGAGGAATCAGAGCACCATTTTCCGGCTCCGAAAACAACATATACCACTCAACAATCACATGAAACGATTCCTACCACAACACACTGCAGATCACCAGCTATGTATCTGCCCCTATGAAACTGTTGACCAGCACTCGATGATGTTAGGAAAGTGCTCCTTCCTCCGAGGCCCAATAAGTGGAACGCCTTTTATGGAGCAAAAGAGCAGCTTATGAATACATGCAGTTACGACTACATGGCATTGGGCCGAAGGGCAAGAGCCCAAACGTCGCTATATCAATAACAACAACAATATGGGGCTATCTGTACGTTTGCCATAATTGTCTATGGAGCACACGGCACAAATAAATGTCCTCCATATAGAATTACCGTATTCAATCCAACGCATATTTCAAGAATCGCATGACATCAAAGCATGATAGGCTGGCGTTATCAGACACAACACAACAAGAACCGTTACGCTGTTTTCCAGTTACAAAAGTCCCAGCAGATACCAGAGAAAAGCAAAGGTTCTATAGCAGATATTGCAGTAGGGGAGTAAAGTGTTAGAAACTTCACCACTAATGACCAGTTACCTTTCTCGCTGCCTTTCCGCCCCTAACTCAAGAGCAGAATCAAATATCCATTTACTGCGATACCAGCGAAGCACATTTTAATAAGCGGCATAAAGCACAGCTGAGACATCACAGAAACACGGAACAATAGAGTGTGGAGCTTCGAGAAGACTTTTTTTTTTCTAATCCGACGTGTCAAATTAGCTAACTGATTTAAGAAAACATGCATTGTTCAGCCGATTAAAGGATAAAACGGTATTTGTGTCAGTTTGGCAAAGGATCAATACAATTAATGACACGAAATGTTTCGGTCAAAACAAACATAAAAAACATTTCGGAGAGCAAGAAAATATAAAAAAAAACAGTAAAGAAAAATTTATGGTAACAAAACAATACGCAAATAAGCTGTGTTTTAAAGTGTTAATATATTTTTATTTGTTACATTTCACTTAAGCAATGAATTTGTCGAGCGTCGACTGGTAAGAGTGGTTAGAGTGCTTACATCTCGAGGTACAGTTTCTAGGATCGAATCCCGGTAGCGTCAACTTCTAGTTTCATCATCATCATTTTTTTTCTCTCTGCTCCTTATGGAGCCTAGAGCACCTCTGCTACGGATCCCCTTACAGGAAATCTGCACCAAGCATTTACGTCAGGTCGCCAGCCCCCCCCCCCCCCTTTTGCACAACCCCCAAATTAGCAGTCTTCTACGACATGCTTGAAAGTGCTGCAGTCCTATTCTTTCTTTGTTCCCCCCCCCCCACCAGGAGCTACACGGGGCAATATCTTGGTAATCTCAAGTTTACCCAGGTGTAAAAAGGTATGTGACTCTGCTCTTGAGTGAAAGAAGGCAAAGGCAGCAAAGAAGGTAACTGGGCACACCACCTTATCAAGCTAAGACCTTGTACACTTAAGTCTCTAACCCTTCACTGCCCTACGACATTATCTGCCTTGGGACTAGCTTTATCTTTAATAAATTTGGTGCCAGAAAATGTCAACGAGTTGGAAATTATGTTTCATCACCCCTAGCGACAACATTCATTTCTTTACATCATCTGAAAATAGGACACATATTGACGCGCTAGCTGTGAAACGATCCTAATGGGCCAAGGAATTCAGGACAGTAATTTAGATACAGTAAAACTGAGTTGGGGTGTTTTAGACAAACGGCATCGGGGTCGACCCAGCCTCTTGAATTTGTTACCAGAGCAAATCTAGGAAGAAAGGCAGCTGGTGTGATGCTGACCACATCACCCCTAGTGTGCCGATGGTCAAAAAAATATGGACCTAACACCATATTCCCAATATGCCTCAATGGACGAGTAACGGGATCCTTTAACACACCCCCCCTCTCCCCCCCCCCCTGTTTTCCCCCATAAATTGTTACTTTCACAACCATTTTAAGTTAACAAAATAGACAAACCAGGAATGAATGTTGATTTACTGTTTATGACGTTTTTTGTGATTTTAAGAATTTTCTACAGAATGGGGATAAATGGTCCCATGCCTAACCTTCCTTAGTCGCTTCTTACGACATGCGGGGTAGGTTGTAGTGTTACTGTTCTTCGCTCCCCCTTCGGGCGCTGGTGAGACGTGGTAAGTGAGCACGATCACTAATGTAAAACTGATGACAAGAACCAGACTAGTACAAGTACAATGAGAGATGATGTCGTGTTTTGGTCTGTCTTACACCACGGTCATATTTACCGCACGCAATACTATAGGAATACGGACCGACACAATAACCAATGAAAGCGCTCCATTCTCTAGTGTGTATAATGAAACCTTTTAGGCTTAACATAGAGGCCCATTTTGTGTAAATGATAGTAAGAATTTATTCAATTTCTTCCGAACTAAAGATGTTTAAACGGAAAGATATAGATATTTCAACAACGGGAATGTTACTTGAGAGGTAGGTGTAAAGACTTCCTCGAATAGTAGTTCAATTATAGAGAAAAATCGTTTAAAATTACATCTATACATTAGGGTAGTCCCCAATTTAGTTAGTTAAAGTCTGCATAGATTTAAATGCATTTTGCTAACTAAACCATTATTAGATATAAAGGTAGAGATAAACTCCCAGTAAAATTCTAACTTTACATGATCAAAATCGGCCCAGAATTAAGAGATATATCAAATATTAAAAGGAACCGCGCTAGCGTAGTGGTACCACACCGCTCTGGCGACCGGGTGATCCAGGATCAAACCCGGGAGACGGCATTTGAGGATTTTTCGTCGACCGGGGATTTGGACTGGATTAACTCGAGACCTGGCGAGTACATTTGAAGGAGTGTCGTCGATCAGGGATTGGCGGCGCCTGAGCCGACCCAGCTCTAATGGGTACCTCCGAAATCGGCGAGTATCTGCCTGAATGGCGAGGGACACCTGTCTCTGTACAAGAAAAAAAAAAAGGGATACTCACGTAAAATCAATGTCAGGTTAGACATTAATAATAACCTGAGATTTCGCCTCGAGTATTAGCGGGCGTACGAAAAAAAAAAATTAAAAATTTTGCACATTGAACAAGAAGGCAAAAATCACTTCAATTTTACCCATGCCATCCGAGAGGGATGGTGTGGTACTATAAAAGTCCTTGAACTTGGCTGATTTTAGGCCACAACATTTTCAAACATAAGCTGAACAGAAGAGAGCGGCAAAACGTGTGTTGTCAAATACTTTGCCACTGTATCTGCATAGCAGACCTAGATACCTATAGACAGCCTGTTACAGCTTATGCGTATTGCCTAAGGGTAAGAAAGAATATATAAATATAAATATAAATATAAATATAAATATAAATATAAAATATATATATATATATATATATATATATATATATATATATATATATATATATATATATATATATATATATATATATATATATATATATATAATTATGTAATTTTCCTGTGATTAATCCACTTGTGTGTTATGAAGTGTGTTGAATGTGTTAAGAAAAAAAATTACAGGACGAGTGTGCTGCCGGCTTGAACGCAAGCATGGGTTGACTTTTAGAGACGAAAGCCAGCATTGGGAAATGTGTAGTATAATTGAAAATTATGGCAAAAATACGACTGTAACTTTAATAATGCATTTGAAGGAGTATTTCGTAAAGAAAAGACACACTGATCAGGAACATAAGAAAGGATGACAGGATTTGTTAACGTGTATTAATCAAGGTGTCACTTAGTAATTTCTACTGAACCAAATCATTGTATGGAAGCAGATCATGGACAAATGGATCTAACGTAGGATTTATAAGGAAAGTGTGGTGGTTTTTGATGTTATGCAATGTTGTTGTTCTGTATTACTATTGTACTGAATGAGGTCAGCTGTGAAGGTCCCTGATTATAACAAATTTTGGGTTTAGTTATCAGGGGACCTTGCTGCTACCACCTTATGACCTCAAACAGACCTATTCTTGACTAGCATGTATGATAGCTACGTCTAATGTCTAGGGTTATGCTAGTGTGGTGTGATGCTAATCTAACACTAACACACACACACATAAAAACCAATATTAAAGTCTATGATCACACGAATTAACACTTGGGTTAAAGTTTTATATGAGAAAACCTTCTATACAATTTATTGGTCCTGAGCCTAGTATTCTTCTGGTCAGGACTTTCAAAATTAAAATAACTCAAGGTATATACAAAATTTCAAAGTGTTAACCCAAAGGGACAATTTGTCCAAACATATATTGTGGAAATATACTAATTGTGTTATTAAATATTTACTATTACTGGTTTCTAACACTGGATGGCTGTGTCGTGAAACGAAGTGTAACCCACTACTTTGTTAATCACTATGTCGAGATACAGATTTGCTTCAACCAATCAACGATCAACGTTCACCAGTCTCTGAGACAGAATAAATTAACGGCCATCTTGTTCACGCAAGATGGCCGATGAAGACTGAATAAAATTAGGCTGTATGAGACCAGGTACAAAACCGGAGGAAACCAATCAACTTGCTCCGCCAGGAACCAACCGAAAGCTTTCCTCAAGTAGTTACTTGACTATATAATCGGGCGGATTTTATGCTAACCACGCAACCCCGAACTTGACGCCAGAGATACAGACTGAAGAGGGAGAAGCTGTCACCTTGATTTATGGTAACTTACCTGAGGGCATCGACCTGCAACCTACTTCACTAAGTCGCGTCAAAACCTGGCCAGTTTAAAATCTTAGGAGGGTAAATATTTTTACGATAACCGTTGGTATTTGTTGTGTGTCATTTATACTACCTATCAGGTTACTGATTGTATCTTGGGGGGAATTAAGTATATTGATTGTATTTCCTATTATGATTGAATAGACGAAGACTAATAGGACTCATACTTCAACCTATTGTCTCCTATACTTCAATCTATTGTCAGTCTATAACTTCAGTCTATTGTCTCTGATAATTCCAAACTGTAAATATAACCAAAACAGTCCTTGTTAGGACTCAATCTATTGTCTCCTATAACCTGCAATATAACCAAAACAGTCCTTGTTAGGACTCAATCTATTGTCTCCTATAACTCAATCTATTGTCTCAGATAAGACCAACTGCAATATAACCAAAACAGTCCTTGTCAGGACTCAATCTATTGTCGCATCTAACTCCAATCTATTGTCTCCTATAACTCACACCTGATATATCACCAACCAGTCCTCGTCTCATATACTTCTATCATAAGAACATAACAATATTGTTAGGATATATGTTACCAGCTATTGTCAGAGAGGGCGTGATATAGTATAGGGGGAAGGACATTGTTGTATCACACCTAGGTGTACATATAATTGGATTTATTCATGTATTGATTTATATTATGGGATGTATTCATGTATAAAATGTATTCATGTATTGAATCTATATTATTGAATGTATCCATGTATTAGTTTATCAGAAAGAATGTTTTGCAAGTAGACACCTGTCTTGTCTCGCTATTGCTAAATCATACTGAGCCATGTTGTCATTCATCCCACATGCATACATCGGAGACACGCTCATTTCACTCACACTAGAAATAGGTGGGCTTGAGGACAGAAATTAGCCCCTATTTTTGCTTTGTTACAGGTTTAATTGTGTCCTAAAAAAAACCTGAGGTCGTATGTTCGAGTCAATCCCGCTGCCTGGAACTCCGCAGGAGCATAGAGGTTGACCAGACTCTACATCTTTGGTCCCCCTCAGTCTTGGGTGGGCTAAAGGAACGATACTCTGCCGGTGGTGTGAACCAAACAAAGAAGAACAGACTTAAGAGAGATGAGTACACATTAGTACCATTTCTGTCGGCATTGTGAGCATAGAACTGTCAATGAAGAAAACGTGAATTAGTGTAGCAAGAGACAATAATAAGATCATAGTGGATAAATTATACGTAAATAACAGCATAGCTGATAAACGTTATATCCTTAATTAACAGCACAGCTGATATAATTTTTGTTCCTATAATTGGAAAACGTGTTGTAATATTTATAAATATAAATATTTGTAAATCATATGTAAACTTACCAATTCATTTCATTCCATTTTTTTTGCAACATTCACCTTTCAACACAAGAGTAGATAGTGTATATATACTAAATAAAATATAAGGAAATTGTATTTTGAACGACTTGTCAATTTTATCATTGTTAAGTAAAAATCTGTTTCCTTGCTTTGTTTAATATCACAATTAGTTACACAGCAGAGGTGGCGCTTTATATCGGTCTCCTCTATACTATTGTTTCGAGATCAGATCATTCACAGCCGTAACTAATTTGTGATACCAGTAGTCCTCTCAGACACTGGGACTTCACCATTTTCTGCAGAAATTCTATTTCTGTAATTGTCAGTACTATACTGATCCAAGAGCCAAATAAAACCTCTCGCCACAGGCTGTTTGGGATTTTTTAAATCATTCCCAGTTCTTGCTACACAAATTTCGTTGTTTAATTCCTTGGGAGATATTTTTATTAAGTTATACAAGGGTCACTATTAATTGAAGCTGATGAAGCGTCCTGTGCCAGATCATATACTTAGCTGGCACAACTCGAACTGTACGTATTCTTGCTGGAAAAATGATCACTTGATACTGGCCCAAAAGTAACAGGGTGGACTCTGCAGATCCCTGTCACTACTGGAAATGAAAAGACTTCTCAGCTGCTTTTCACAGACATCTGACACCGGACTAGTGCCAGATAAAAACCCTGTAACAATGAAATAATGCCTCCTTGTTGATATCATACTTAAACTGTTATTTCTACAAGTTGTAATACATGAAAATAAAGATCTGGGTCAAACTACTTGACCACCCCAGCTCATCCATTACAAAGTGTACCAGTGTTGTTCACATGTCTCTCCTCTCAAGGCGGCCCTACATCTGCAATAATGTAATTAATTTTTCTTTTCTTCCATACAATAAGATAGTCCACCTCTAGGCCCTGCATAAATCAGCTAAGGACCCATACTTACTGTCGTCATGGCAGTATCTATCACTCACATTTTTAAACAAAATATATATGAATAATTTCTACCTTACCATAAATTCAATGAATAAACACAGGTACGTTGATTAGCAGACTTCAGATGTCCTGCTGGCTGGACTGTGCTGCCCTTTTGTTTTATATTATATATTTAATCTAGCAAGGCAAGTCACACTTCACAGAATTACAACGTCCTATGCTAGGGACTGTCTTATGCAAATGGCGCTTAGCCCATCTAAGTTTTCCTTAATATAAAATGCGTTGGCCACTGAGGTCCAACTACTAAGCTTTTTTAGTTTGAATTTGAAAATATTGGCATGAAAAGCTAAAAACAGACTTGATTTTTGGACAAAACAAGTTTTCTCTTCACTCATTCTTAGATTTCCGCTGCTAAAATATTTTGGTTGTTAAGCCATCCCATAATTTCTCTCCCCCTTGTCTATCCCTCCTCTACAACAGACTACATGTACCCTTTTCATGCCTTTTTCAAGGACTTGTCCAAAAAGTCAACGTTAGTGAATGTGACAGACAACTCATCCGTACCTGAATTTGTTAGATGATGGTAAAAACCCTCTCATAACATCGGTACCCCTGAAGTGTTGGATGATATGGTACGACCCTTGGTAACGACCACTTCGTATAGCATCAGTGCCCCCGAATATGGTAACTTTTCGTCAAACGGGATTTTTTTTTACCTTGACTCATTAGCTATGCAACCGTTCCACACAGATGGTCAACACGTTTGCTGATTAATATGTGGACAGTTTATCTACCGTTCATTCTGGTCATCGCATTGTTTTAAGGAGAGATTAAATCACGCCCACGGACATCTCTTGAGCAATCATATGCAGTATATTCATTAACTTGGCCCAGTGGGGGCGGTGCCAGAATCAAACAGAAAGTAGCGGCACACGATCAAACAGGCTGAGGGATCTCAGGAAAGACTATCGGCGCTATCAAAGGCAGTAGTGGTCCCTGAAACGAGCGACGCAAGTTTCCTGCCGGTATTTCGCATCTCGGTGTTAAACACGAAACCGATTGCAGTGGGAGCGAACGGGAAAGCCGACGCGCAAGCAGCGAGCGGAGATACGTCAGACCAGGAGCGGCTTCTCTCTTTGGTCTGGCGGTCAGATCCCCAAAAGTTTCCTGAGATCTAAAAAGGTGTCAATTTTCTCATGTCCCACTAATCTTGCATTTCAGTTAAATATATACAGACCACGTAGAAAGCCGTGTTATCATTCGGTCGCCAGAGATTTAAGATTCACTAGCTATAGTAAAAATTCTGCTAGATTTCCATCTGAATTGGTGGCTACATTGGAGTGATTTCTGTTTCTTTGCACGGTATAATATATTTGTTAACGTGATCAGTGGTCTAGTGCTTTCATTTTTATTTCACTGGATTTTGTGTTTATTTAAATCTATTAAATTAAACTCATCCCAAAAATTCCAGTGGTAAAGTTAATGATATATCTATTATAATATTTCCAAAAATAATAGATGCTTTAATGTTTAAGTAACTTTTAAAGTCGCGAAGGAATTTATAATTAATAAATTTAGTTAAGTCCTATATATATAGAGGTTATTTTAACCATTAGACTCATGACGTGTTTCTTAAATACATAATTAAATACGCGAGTGTATATAATAGCCTTAACGGTAAATTTATCGCGCGTTAGAATATTATTTGATTTTTGAGGTATGATTATGTTGTCATGGGTTTTCTATCTTTTTCTATAGAATGATCACCTTTGCAATCCCAGCATAAAGAAATCATACAGAGAGTTTCAGACTCGGTTCTTAAACTTCCAGACATATTGATGAAACATTTTTTAAATTTAATCTTGTGGCGGTCCGATGCGACCTAGCTATCATAATTACATGAAAGAAAGCCTACCCAAGAACATTTTAAATAAATCATCAAATTTAATTTCAATCTGTGAGATAAACTGGAAGATGAACAGTGCCAGTAGCGATATTTTATTTACTGCTCTGTTGTGAGAGAGTACCGATTTACTTGACTGTGACTGAGCCTAGTTTTTCCTCACTGAATTAAAAACTTTACCGGTCAGTTGCTATCATCACGCATTGAAGGAATTTTACCACCACTTCATTTTCACCCCTGTGTCGAACTGTGTCAGTGCCATCCCATAGACTCCTTTTTATATAATAAAACACAAGAACTCTTAGGCTTCAAGTGCGGCGATAAGTGGGAATATTTGCTATCAGCAAACCTCGCAACATCTAGGGCGGGACATCGAAGTACTAGACAGTTTCATATGTCAAGAGTGTAATTGCTGTTTATATAATTCTATGGATTGTCTGATGCTGCAATCGGTAAGTGTATGTGAATATATGAGTGTGGATCCTCACGCGTGTGCATGAATGACAGGAGATTTAATCTTTTTTTGATAAACCATTTGTTAACTTGCCTACCGGGTAATACATTTTCAGTATACCCTGCATTGTTCCTTTAAGTGGGATATTTTGTTAACTCTGTTTACTCTTCCCCCCCCCCCTTTTTCATCTGCTTAGTAAAGGGAAGAACAATTGGGAATAACAGGATTTTTTTCTACCACCCATACCTAATATTGTAACCCCTCTTTCAGAGTAATTAACTTCACTGTTAGGTTACCTTACCTATGTTCCTGATAACTATCTATCTTTGGACTGGGTTTATCTTTGTCTAATACAAGCGGGAAGGGCTTAGTCGATACCAATCTTCTTCACCGCCCCCCCTCACCTTGTTAGTTGTATTTTCTGTACTTACGATAATTTTATGTAATACTTGATATTTGTTGGTGATTTGATTTTAAGGTTAATAAACATCATAAACTTATTTAGTACTGTGTTGGAATACCCAAAGCCAAACGTTTCCCCTATTTGTTTAATATAGTTTGTATTCACATGCGTCTGTGTGTTTGAAGCACCAAATCGGTGTGAGCGCAGAGGTGTGTCTGGAAACTGGCAAATAATTGTTTGACCAGGAGAGTCTGAAGAGAAGATTGAGAGAAACGATTTGTCGTAAATAAGTCTGTCTTTACTCTCCCCAGCACTCTGTGAAGCAACTATTTACTCTCTACATTTTCTATCACTGAGCTTTTCACCACCATTCTCCACTCTAAACCGGACCATTATTTCTAAGACTCTTTCTCTCAAAATAAATTTACGACAATATTTGTGGGCTGGTCCTGGGATCTTGAGCTACATTTGAGGCAATTGCATAGCCGGGATAAAGATATTTATGAGTCTGATTAAGTCTGGGTCTAACTAGATAGAGTGTGATTTAGGGAAATAATAAAAAAATTAATTACACCCCTAGACAATTCTTTTTAGTATCTGGGTCGTCCACACAGCATATTTACAGGTAGTTTTCTTTCCACAGCAGTAGAAAGTACGGATAATCATAAATTCGGTTATCTAAATTATCATCTGGCAGAGAAAATTAAATTTTTTCTTTATAGGATTTGCTGGGATTGCGTGATTGTTTTTACAGTCACTAAAGTTTTTTTGAAGTTAAAAAGAGTTGAGCTTAGCTAAAGACGCCTTGTTCTAACTTTTTAAGTCTAGTTAACACGTCTCTTCTCATAAATTGTCTTCAGGGGCGGAGTTTTGTTGACGGAGAATTAAAATTTTAGGAAAATCTTTTTTTTCCTTTTAAATTGTTTAATATAAATCTTTCTCTACTGTTAGTAAAAGTAGATTCTTTTCTAGTGTAACTTACCATTTTAACGTGGCATAGTCGCTTGCGTTAAGAGTCTTAAGTGACAATAATAGCGGCGATAAGTTTGCACATTACAGAGTAGGAGGTACAAAAAGTAAATTTATACTTTGTGGTTGTTTTCTCGTAGCGGCTTTGAGTTTTTTCCCTCCTTGGTTTTTCTTACTATTCTCTACTCTTAGAAGCATCCAGTTCTTTAGCATGGCAGAGAGAATTAGGATAAGATCCATTTTGAGAAAGGAGGCGAAGGACTCAGGATTAGAAGGAGAAGCCGGGAACCTGTTTGTCAACAGGGAACTTGAAAGGTATGACGCGGAGCAAGAGAGAGCAGAGAGGAAAGAAGCACAGGATAGAGCAGAGAAGAAAGAAGCAGAAGAGAGGGCAGAAGCTAGGAAGAAAGAAGCGGACGATCGTCAATTGGAGCGGAAGAAAATTGAGGCAGAGATAGAAGCCCGCAGGGAAATAGAGAAGGAGAGACAACGTGAGGAGAGAGAGAGGAAAAGACAGCATGAACTGGCGCTTAAGGCTTTAGAGAGTCGGGGCGCCTCTACTTCGAATAACGGAGAGCCGTCTTCGCCCCAGTCTCAGTCAATCGATCTCTCCAGCACTCAATCTGCCCAATTAACTGCGATGTCTTTTGCTTTAGAGTTTTTTCCCAGCCCCAATGAAAGAATTGACACCTTCCTAGAGAAATTCGAGAGGCTCGCAAATCTGTATGGGTTAGAGAGTTCCCGTTGGGCACTTAAACTCTCAACTGCGTTGAAAGGTAATGCGTATGACGTGTACACAAAGCTGGGAACCAACCAACATGATTACGACATGCTTAAGAAGGCCTTGCTAGAACGGTTTGAGATGACCGCCCGAAAATTTCTGCAAATGTTCAGCAACAGCCGGAAAGAGAGCACGGAAACTTTCCCGCAGTTCTTTTCACGTCTCACGGGCTATTTGACAAAGTGCATTGAATTATCTGACCTACCTCTTACATATGAGAGACTTCTTGAACTTGTTCTTGTGGAACAGATAAAGTCAACTTTGTCAAACGAAACCCGTAGATTTTTGGCTGAACAGGGCGCAGTCAGGCTTGAGGACATCTTCAATAAGTCAGAACGCTATACCAATGCAATGGCCGAACTTCCCAGCACTAAACGGAAACCCACAGATGAGCCATCTCATAAACAAAATCTAGAGCAGTCATCCTATTCCTCTAATTCCTCTCAGAATTATAACCAACGAGAAAATAATACCCAGAGACCTCCCCAGAAAAAATCGAAATTCTACAAAACCCGATTTTCCCCAAAATAATTCTGATCAACCCACCAAGCCTACGTGGCAGCGCGGCCACCAAGGTCAAGGAAAAGGGAAGACCCCTACACCAGGAACGTCTGATCAGGGCAAACAAACCGGTCCAAACCGCATCGGATGCTTGCATACAGCCTCGAAAGGTAGAGTCAATGTCAGTGATTCTCAACCTGAGGGGGACCGACCCTCAACGCGAGGAACTGTAATTTTGAATGGTACCTCAACTACTTGTCTCTTTGACACTGGATTAAGCTTTAGTTGTATTGCCGCTAGGCACCTAGTCAAACCAGGTCAAGAGATAGAGGAAACCGTCAAACTTAGTGGAGTTTTCAGTAGTGATGCACCCAGGACGCTTCCTATCGCACTGGTAGAAATACACTCTGATTTTGTCAGTGGTGTTATTAAAGCGGCCATAATGGATGATCCGATCTACCCAGTTATCCTGGGATGTCGATACGTGTTTATTGGGAGACGTAAGGAACCGATTGTGGCAGCGGTAACCACAAGAAGACAAGCCAAGAAGGAGAGGGAGCCTGCGCCAAATTTGTTGCCGAATGAACTGAAGGAGGCGCAACAAAAGGACCCTACTCTGGAGCCCTGCTTTAGAAAACTGCCCATGGCTAAGGACCCCAGACACAACGGAGACATCTTTTCCAAGGATGGCGTATTGTATCGTAGAACGGGCAACCCAGACACGGGGAATAACCAGCTCCTAGTACCGACGCAGTACAGAAGCCAGATCTTAGAAATGGGGCACTCTCTTCCCTTTAGCGGACATATGGTACAAAACGCCACTATACAGCGAATAAAAACCCACTATTGGTGGCCAGGAATGAACTCTGACATTATCAGGTATGTGAGATCCTGCGCCAGGTGCCAACGGGTAGCACCCAAGCACTTGACACCCCCAGTACCCATGGGGCAAATGCCAATAGTAGGGACTCCATTTGAACGGATTGCTGTCGACATCATTGGACCCCTGGAAAGGACCAAAAGAAGGAACAGGTTCATCCTGACCTTAGTCAACACTTGCACAATGTGGGCCGAAGCTTTATCGCTAACATGCATAGATTCCAAGCATGTCGCAGAAGCCCTCGTGCAAATCTTTACACGGTTGGGATTCCCTCAACAAGTTTTGACGGACAATGGATCCCAATTCCGTAGCCTGTTAATGGAGATCTTTAAGATCTTGAGGGCCAAACATATCCACACAAGTCCCTACCATCCGGCCGGAAATGGGCTCGTGGAACGTTTTAATGGCAGCCTCACCACCATGTTACGTAAGCTGGGTCAGGAGAAACCGGAAGACTGGGACCTATATATATATCTGATACAGACGACCCGGTTAGCATAGCAGGTCTGTGATCAAAGTATCATGGAAGTTGCTTTAGGCAGTTGAATATTGAGTTAATAAAGAATGTTCATAATCTCTGTCCATGACTTGAGTGTTCTGGTTCTCATTCATTAGTAATAATCGTGCTTTAATTATCTGATATGCGAATGCGTGGTAAGTATAACCAACAAGTGAATATCTCAATGATCAACTTGATAAGTCCATCTTATTTGAGTCCACGAGGAAAACAGTTTTATTACGTAAAACAAACATATTTGACGACAGCATTTAATGTAGTTCATGGTAAGCATATATGACAAATTGAATACTTGCAAACATCCTATTATGGGTCCATGTCGTACTTGAAAAACTGTCAAACGAACATCATGGCTATATACTCGCGCTGCTGGGTTTCAGACAACCGGTAGTGAGCGCATGTGTCTTGACGAGACTGAATCAACTACTTAATCATTTATCTCTTCATCAATTACAATGGACTGACCCGTGTCGGTACTTGACTAAAATATATATGTGCAGTAGCATCATGCACAACCCTGGAAGGGTAACAAAATCCGTCTTCACTGCTTGACGGTCAATACAAAAGGGGTACGGTAACCTAGTCACCAAGCGTGACCATATCGACGCTAACACGTCATGACTTGACCGTGCATTTCGCGTTCATAACTACGTAAAGTATAAAGATCAATTTATATTAATTCCATTGACCCTAATCATGCGCACTGCCAATTTCTAGCAGACGCCATCAATAAAACTACCGTAACATATCGGCTGCCTTATTCGTCTAATGAGAGGTTCTCCAAGCGTCTTCGGGATTCCCGCCTGCTACACTTTTATTTGGCAGACCTATAAAGGGGCCACTAGAAGCCTTACTTCGGTCCCTGACAGACCAAAAGGCTGACGAGACAGTCTTCTCTGCAAGCAAGTATGTATCTGAGCTCAAGGAAAGGTTAAAGCTAGGATGGGATCTAGCTACTACCAACCTTAAGAAAGCCCGCGCTAAACATGCTAAAAGATACAACAAAGCTGCAAAAGAGAGAGAACTACAACCAGGGGAGAAAGTTTTGTTGCTACTTCCAACCGGAAGCATTAAACTTTGCATCGGATGGCAAGGGCCGTTTACCGTCCTTAAAAAGATCTCACGAACCAATTACAAGATCTCCATCAGAGGAAAGGAGAAGGTCTTCCACATAAATCTGCTTAAAAAATATTTGGAAAGACCGGTGCCATCCTCCGAGCATCTCCTGGCTGTCGCCATAGCAACGGAAGACGAGGAAGATGATGATGGTTGCATGGAGTACCCATTGCAACCCACAGAATCCTTTAAAGATTCAAGTTCGGCGACAATCTCTCACAAGAACAACAAACAGAAACCAGGGCTCTACTAAAACAGTACAGTGCAGTCTTAACGGATGGACCTGGTCGAACAAATCTCATCGAATTTGATATGAAATTAACAAACGAGACCCCTGTTCGAACCAGAGTTTACCCCATCCCGTGCGCTAAAGCTGATGTACTTCGCGGAGAAATAGACAAGCTGCGTCAGGCAGGAATTATCAGGGAGTCTACATCTCCTTACAGTTCGAGTGTAGTGCTGTTGCAGAAGCCCCAATAAGGAAGTTCGGCTGTGTATAGATTACCGGCTGCTAAACGCTGTTACGGAATTCCAGCCCGAACCTCTCCAAACGGTTCCTGAGTTGTTCACCAAGCTCAGCAAAGCAAAGATTTTCTCCAAGATTGACCTCAGTAAATGTTATTATCAAATACCAGTCAAGGAGGAAATTAAACCTTTGTTAGCTTTCAGCACTAGTGAAGGACATTACACATTTAATGTGATGCCGTTCGGATTGCATAACGCGCCAGGAGTGTTCACCAGGATGATGAGGAAGCTTCTAGAACCTTTGCAAAGTCCTCATATCCATAATTTCATGGATGACATATTAATTGCATCGGAAACCTACGAAGAACATATTGCTACGGTTGCTATGCTCCTCAGGAGACTACAAGAAACCGGTCTCACAGCCAGACCTAGCAAATGTCTCATCAGGTTTGAACAGTTAGACTTCCTGGGGCATACTATTTCTCACTGACGCAGTTGGCCCGTTAAGAAGAACGTGGAGAAAGTAATTGCAGCAAAAAGACCCCGAACGAAGAAAGACGTACGTTCCTTCCTATCACTATGTGCGTATTATCAGAAATACATCCAGAACTTCAACGGACTGACGGCACCTCTGACTGACCTCACAAAGAAAGGTTGTCCTGATAAGATCATTTGGGATCAAAAGTGCGAACACGCGTACAGCACTTTGAAAGGACAGTTGTCTGCATACCCCATTTTGAGGTTGCCTGACCTCAAGAAACCTTTTGTACTGCGGGTCGACGCGTCAGGTCAGGGCATCGGGTCAACACTGCTTCAAGCCGATGACAGTAACCCGAACATGCTATTTCCAGTTGCCTATGGCAGTCGGAAATTAAATAAAGCTGAACGGAACTACAGCGTAGTCGAAAGAGAATGCCTCGCTCTGATTGACGGTATCAGACGCCATCATGAGTTTCTCTATGGTACATCTTTCACGGTGCAAACAAACCACGCTCCGTTAGCCTTTCTCGGTGCCAATAAAGAATTTAACGCAAGGATCATGCGTTGGGCCCTTCTTTTAAGCGTTTATTCTTTCAAAGTGGAATACATTCCGGGAAGACAGAATGTCGGGGCTGATTTCCTGAGTAGAAACTGGACTACGGAGGAAGAGCAGGAAGTTGAAGATACCAATCATCCTGAAGCAACCGATCAGGGCAGCTTCATTGTCATAAATCAAACATGAAAAGAGGTTTTCATGTCTCAAAAGAGGGGACGATTGTGACAGACAACTCATCCGTCCCTGAATTTGTTAGATGATGGTAAGAACCCTCTCATAACATCGGTACCCCTGAAGTGTTGGATGATATGGTACGACCCTTGGTAACGACCACTTCGTATAGCATCAGTGCCCCCGAATATGGTAACTTTTCGCCAAACGGGATTTTTTTTTCACCTGGACTCATTAGCTATGCAGCCGTTCCACACAGATGGTCAACACGTTTGCTGATTAATATGTGGACAGTTTATCCACCGTTCATTGTGGTCATCGCATTGTTTTAAGGAGAGATTAAATCACGCCCACGGACATCTCTTGAGCAATCATATGCAGTATTTTCATTAACTTGGCCCAGTGGGGGCGGTGCCAGAATCAAACAGAAAGTAGCGGCACACGATCAAACAGGCTGAGGGATCTCAGGAAAGACTATCGGCGCTATCAAAGGCAGTAGTGGTCCCTGAAACGAGCGACGCAAGATTCCTGCCGGTATTTCGCATCTCGGTGTTAAACACGAAACCGATCGCAGTGGGAGCGAACGGGAAAGCCGACGCGCAAGCAGCGAGCGGAGATACGTCAGACCAGGGGCGGCTTCTCTCTTTGGTCTGGCGGTCAGTGTGGTGAAGTGGGATGTTATAAATACTTATAGGGAACTTAGTGTACTGACTGAGATCAGCTGTGAAGGTATCTATATCTATTAAGAGTAGTGTATTATAGATAACCTTACTTGCTACCACATATCTATATATCTCAGTCAGAATTATTCTGGAATAGTGTGATGCTACGTTATGTGTCTAGGGTATGAGTATGGTGAAGTGTAAGTCACAACAACAGACAGATAAACAATTTAATTTAATCCACTACTCTTGACAACACTGTGACACTCACATACATATAACACTCTACAAAGATATCTTAAAAGAGTCACTGATAAACTTTCAAATAACAATATGTATTCATTACTGGCATGAATGAATATGTGTCCTGATTCAACTACAAGGGAACCAGGAATCACAATCAATTTAAATTACAAGTTATGTACAGAATGTATTTAATATGAATATTGTAGGGACATATATTATTACAAATGTTCTATGTGTGTCAGTTGTGTAGTAGTAAAATGAGGTAATACTGGTTTTGTTTTGTTCAAGCTCTGTTGGTATTTGTCATCATGACTTCAATAGTTTGTCTTTAGGGACCAGTATTGGAGATGTTCACAGTTCCTGATTTTAAGACAAGTAAATTCCCCTCTGAATGTATTTTTATAAAGTTATTTCAAGATGAGGGGACATAATGTTGAGCTCAGCTGGCCAACTCTGCTTATCTTGAGTGATGGCGGCAGGAAAGGACTCCTCTGCTCGAATTCTCCTCTGGGCTCAGGAGACACCTCACTGATAGCTAAAAGGACCAAGGAGTATGCTGTCCGACTCTGGATTCAGCAAATCTCTGACCAGGTGCTGCTCAGTACCATCAAGACCACTGTCCCTGAAATCAAGAAGGATGTACCTTCTACTTCATAACTAATTTATATTCTCTTTTACACTGATCACAATACAGCACAAACATTGCGTTCAGAGCGTTAGGCCAACAGTCAGCTTCATCTGAAATACTTTATTCCAGTATTACCCTTCCTAATGGTTACTACGCCTCTGCACTTCCAGCATTATTTCTTTCTAGTCAATCATCCAGGTGTCAGTGTACTGTTTGGCCATTCCATGCCGTTTTACTTCTCTCCGACACCCTCTGTTCAGGCTGGAGCATTTTAGGCTTTACCTCACGTTTGCCACTGAACTACACATATATATACAGGCATAAATCAACAATTCACATTCAATTTTCATTAAAAGATATTAAATGGTTCAAGCTTACCACAATTCATACGAATAACACAGATACGTTGATTAGCAATGAATTCTGGCACAAACTGGCACAAATTCCCATCTGCTTATCTTCCAGGCTTTTATTGAGCCAAATATAAGCTGGCTTCAACGCACTGATGCTTTATCAAGCTTATTTAAACACGTGGTTTCGAACTAACGCTCCCAAGTGTGTATATCAGCGAGACTGGCCAATGAGCCACGTTTCGACAAGTGTTTGAAAAAATGTTATCTTTTCCCGTCTCCCCTAACAACCAAGATAGTATTTATAGCCCGACCAATCGTGGTTAGGCTTTCATTTGTTGCGCTCCAATCAATTTGGAGTTTACATGGTAGGCTATTTCTGTAACGTAAATTTTTTTCAAACACGTTAAAAAAAAATCTTATGAGCAGAAATGATTTTATGCTGTCAGGCACCCCCAATATTTTATTTTGGGTATAATTTATTAATTCCTGGACTATTTGCGTAACGTTTTACATATTATTTGTCAGCAAGCCCTAAGGAACCCAAAAATACTAATTTAAAGGAGCTACGTGGCTGCGTTCAAAATATGCAATTTCTTCTACCTCCTGTTTCGAAGATGTGCTGTCTGGGTACTGTTATGTTTTCAAACGTAAACCCATCTATTGTTATCTTTTCTAATAAGAGTTTGTTATGATTTATAAACCTAACTCTGGGAAAGGGTAGTGTATTTTATCACTGTCCGTCTGAAAAAAAATTAGTGCATGTAGACTTACACGCGTGATGGCAGCATTTGTATATCGCGCGGCGCGTGTTGCATGCGTTCCTGATTTTCAGCCCTCCCCTCTCGCTATCCTTTTGTCCATCTGTTCGTTCGTTTTGGTAACGTAATATAATTAATGTTAGGATTAATTTAGGTCATTACGCAGTACGTCTCAATGTTTTTCTTAGAAATGCAGCACACGTTTCATTGAAGAAGGCGGGTAATAATACAGTAAGCTTTTATATCAACGTGAAAGCGTTACAATTTGCAGACGAAGCAGAAAACAAGGGGGATTTCGAGTACATTCTTTGTGACAGCACTGTCATTTTACCATTGCTCTTCTCTTTATTAATTTTATTTGTTAGGCTTCATATTTACCTAATAATTTATATATGTGGATTAGAATATTTCATGACACCTCCCCTCTTAAAACAGACATTATATGTCAGTCCTTTATTCTATATACACATAGAGAAATTTATTATTATTTCTGGGGTTTACGGTGATTCTCATCACACGGATGGCGGCTTAAAAAATCCGCTCCCAGATTGGTTTTTCCAGATATATATTCAATGCTAAAATTATATGGAGCCAGAAGCAAAGACCATCGGAGTAACCTAGAGTTCTCATGCTTAGCCTGTGCTAAAAACGATAAAGGTTTGTGGTCAGTTTGCAACTTAAATGCCTTCCCATATAGATAAATATTGAATTTCTTTATTGCCCATATTACTGCAAGACATTCTTTTTCGCTAGTTGAGTAGTTGATTTCAGCTTTATTCAACTTTCTGCTAGCATATGCCACTGGGCTTAATTCCCCATCCAATGCATCTGATTTCTGTAGTAGAGTTGCACCTAACCCAATATTACTTGCATCCGTCCTTACTATGAATTCTTGACTTAAGTCAGGTAATTTCAAAATGGGTTTACTTGTGAGCTTTTCCTTCAATTCTTGGTAAGTCATTTCACATTGTGGTGTCCATGTAATGCGATCTGGATGTCCTTTACGTGTCAATTCAGTTAACGGTGCACATATGGAATTAAAGTTTTTGATATACTTCTGGTAGAAACCACATAATGAGACAAAGGATCTCACGTCCTTCTTGGTTTGTGGTCTCGGGGCTTTCTGTAGTTTCTCTAAATTCTTTGGGTCAGGGGTCATGTTTCCCTGATAAACTGTGTGTCCCAAAAATTCCAATTCTTTACATCCAACGCAACATTTGGTTGGTCGGGCTGTTAAATTTGCCTCCCTAAGTCGATCAAACAGCATGTTCAGAGAGTCAATGTGTTCCTCAAATGTTTCTGTTGCTATAAGGATATCATCCATAAAATTTGTTATACAGGGATTATTCAGAGGATCCAATAATTTTCTCATCATTCTAGAGAAGACACTAGGCGCATTCTTCAATCCAAATGGCAATCTATTAAACTCATAGTGTCCTTCTGAGGTACTAAAAGCTAGGTATGGTCTAACCTCAGGCTTTACTGGAATCTGATAGTATCCTTTACTCAGATCCACTTTTGAGAAATATTTAGCTTTATTTAGTCTGGCAAACAGCTGATTTGTATCCGGCAATGGATCCACCTGTCCTTCTGTAATAGCATTCAGTCTCCTGTAATCTATACAGAGTCTATGTTCTCCAGAGGGCTTCCTTAAGAGTACAGCACCGGAACTATACGAAGACTCACTGTGCGAAATAATTCCTTCCTTCAATAGATAGTCTATCTCTTCCTTCAAAGCTTTTTCCTTAGCAAACGGAATCGAATATGGTTTCATACAGACAGGTGTGGAGTCTATGAGTTTCATATCATATTCCAATAGGTTTGTATGCCCTGGTCGGTCTGTTAACACCTCTGCATGATTATTTAGAACCTGTTGCACTCTCTCTTTCTGAGTTTTCGTTAAATGTGTACTGATTTTCACCTGTGCTGCTGTCTCACAGGGGTGTAATGGATATTCAAATGATGAAAGTGGTTCCTTTTTCATCTCCATGGCGATGGACAAGGTCAACAAGTGTGTCTCTTCCTGATGTTCTCTTTCCAAATATTTCTTCAGGAGATTCACATGATAGATTTTTTCTTTCCCCTTCTTATCTATCTTATAATTTGTTCTAGACACCTTCTCTAGAACTGTATATGGACCCTGCCATCCAATTTGTAACTTATTCTGACTCCCGGGCAAAAGAAGCAGTACTTTCTCTCCCACAGCCAAATTTCTGTCTTTCGCCTTCCTGTTATAATAGGCAGCATGTTTCTTCCTGGCTTGTTTCAAATTTTCATTGGCAAGTTTCCAGCCAGTTTTTAACCGAGTGGTCAGCTCATTCACATATTGGTATGAAGATGTAATGTTTTCCTCTGCCTTTTCATCAGTCCACGTTCTTAACAAAGCTACATATGGACCTTTAATTGTGTGGACCTATTTGTCCATGCACCGGTATGGTCTCTTCCACTCGAAGCTTTATAGTGATGATTTTTCCTCCCAGAATTATCATTCACAAAACGACCGCTACCAATTTTTCTTTTGGGGCTTTCTCCCCACTTAAAATTCTTGATGAGAGATTTCCTCTCTACATCCTCTTCCTCCAGTTTGTTTAAGTCCGATTGAGGGATTTTCGGCTTATCCTGGGGTAAGACATCTTTTTGCACTCTCCGCATAGTGGCCATTGTAAAACAGTTAAGTGAAGCTTGTCCGTGAAAAGGGGCTTCCCATTCCATTTGGTCCACTTTATCAAATCTATTTTTCTTTTTATTATCAGGCCTAATTTTGCCCCGTGGCGTGTCCAGGTCCTGATCCATGTTCCCACTTGTGGGTGTTCCCTCATGTGCTATGCTACACCTTTCTACAAAATTCTCAATGTCCCATCTTGCTTTGGGCCAATAATAATTGTGAGCCACCTTTTGAATGATGGTACCTATCTTCTCATGGTCCCCATCTGGTTTCACATGTAGGCTCCTTATTAATTCTGTCCTATATCTTTTTGGAAGAACCAGCTGTCCGTGACCATTGGATCTAGCTCCAGTCTTCCTATACATCAACTTGTTTTTCATGTAAAAATCTCCCTTGCCTGGAGTTGTATGACAAGTTGACAATTTTCTGAAACAAGGCTTGAGTGTTTTATCCCCAGGCTGTGCCTTCCTCATCTCTTCTGGAGTGGTATCTAACATAATATCCTCCTCCTGTCTTGAGGTCGACCTGACCTGAAGGGTTGCCATATACACAGGTTTCCTTCTGCAACGGTCAGTGTCATGATTGTCCATCTGACAATTTTTACACCACCTTTTTCCTTGGTTGAAAGATTTTCTTTCATCATATTTCCTTTCATCGAATTGTGGGAATTTATTTTTATTTTCATACCGTGGCCTATCAAATTGGTGCTTACCTTTATTTTGATCCCTAGGATCAAATTTATTAAAGTTCTGTGGTGCCCTAAAGTTATCCACCTGTTTCTTTTTATTACCTGTTACCTCTGCTTGAGCTGCTTGATACCTTTCAGCAACATTTAGCAACTCACCCAGCCTCTCTGCACCTTGTTCCATGAGAAACTTTCTCAGGTCTGGAGCCATGGACTCTCTTAGTTGCTCTATAAGGACCATTTCCTTAAGATCTTGGGTTTTCCCCAGAGAAGTCCATTTCTCCAAGTATGTCTCTATGCGTGCAGAGAACTGGTGATAGGTTTCACCTGACAGTAGTTTAGCATTCCTAAATTTTTTCCTGTAAAATTCTGCATTCTTTTCATACCTTAACAAAAGAGCCTGCTTTAGCATGTCATAATTTTCCTGATCACCTCTGCTCATTTTTGCAAAAACTTCATAAGCTGCCCCACGAAGTCCCTGAGATAACTTTAAGCTCCACCTTTCTCTCTCTAACCCATACGTGGTAGCTAATAGTTCATACCTATTTATATAGCTCTCAATATCATCGTCTTTCTCAACAAAATGATCTAAATGAAAATTCATAGCTGAGGTTGAGGCTCCCTGAGTAACCGTAGCATCAGAGGCAAAGGGACTGGCACCATTTTCAGGAGCATGGCCTTGAAACTCAAACTCCCTTAGTCGTAACTCATGTTCCCTTTGTAATCTTTTCTCCTCCTTTTCTGCTTCCCTCTCTGCAGCTAATTTCCTCTCTTCTGCAGCTAATCTTTTGTCTTCTCTTTCTGCTTCCAATTTCTTAGCCTCTTTGTCAGCCTCAATCTGCAACCTCTTAGTCTCAGCCTCAGCTTGCAACCTCTTAGTCTCAGCCTCAGCTTCAAATTGTAACTTCTTAATTTCCCTGTCAGCCTCTAACTTTCTTTCGGCTTCAAACCTTCTTTCTTCGCGTTCAATAAATTTGTCACATTCCGTAGTAACATAGGCAACCATAACTTGCCCATCTAATCCTAACTCTTTTGCAGTCTGAACCGCAGCAGATCGAAATTTGGCCAGGTCCGCCATTGTCTATCAGGTAACTTTATATAATGTCTAACCAACAATTCAATTTCTAACTATATATCTAATGGACAACACAGGCACCGTGAGCTCAACCTTATTTAATTCCACCCAAGGATACCTTTTAATTCTTATATTCCCTGAAGTGAATTACCCCCAATATTTTTAATAGTTAAAGATTCAAAATCCCAAGAGCGAGACCCCAATATATGTGGTGAAGTGGGATGTTATAAATACTTATAGGGAACTTAGTGTACTGACTGAGATCAGCTGTGAAGGTATCTATATCTATTAAGAGTAGTGTATTATAGATAACCTTACTTGCTACCACATATCTATATATCTCAGTCAGAATTATTCTGGAATAGTGTGATGCTACGTTATGTGTCTAGGGTATGAGTATGGTGAAGTGTAAGTCACAACAACAGACAGATAAACAATTTAATTTAATCCACTACTCTTGACAACACTGTGACACTCACATACATATAACACTCTACAAAGATATCTTAAAAGAGTCACTGATAAACTTTCAAATAACAATATGTATTCATTACTGGCATGAATGAATATGTGTCCTGATTCAACTACAAGGGAACCAGGAATCACAATCAATTTAAATTACAAGTTATGTACAGAATGTATTTAATATGAATATTGTAGTGACATATATTATTACAAATGTTCTATGTGTGTCAGTTGTGTAGTAGTAAAATGAGGTAATACTGGTTTTGTTTTGTTCAAGCTCTGTTGGTATTTGTCATCATGACTTCAATAGTTTGTCTTTAGGGACCAGTATTGGAGATGTTCACAGTTCCTGATTTTAAGACAAGTAAATTCCCCTCTGAATAGTATTTTTATAAAGTTATTTCAAGATGAGGGGACATAATGTTGAGCTCAGCTGGCCAACTCTGCTTATCTTGCGTGATGGCGGCAGGAAAGGACTCCTCTGCTCGAATTCTCCTCTGGGCTCAGGAGACACCTCACTGATAGCTAAAAGGACCAAGGAGTATGCTGTCCGACTCTGGATTCAGCAACTCTGACCAGGTGCTGCTCAGTACCATCAAGACCACTGTCCCTGAAATCAAGAAGGATGTACCTTCTACTTCATAACTAATTTATATTCTCTTTTACACTGATCACAATACAGCACAAACATTGCGTTCAGAGCGTTAGGCCAACAGTCAGCTTCATCTGAAATACTTTATTCCAGTATTACCCTTCCTAATGGTTACTACGCCTCTGCACTTCCAGCATTATTTCTTTCTAGTCAATCATCCAGGTGTCAGTGTACTGTTTGGCCATTCCATGCCGTTTTACTTCTCTCCGACACCCTCTGTTCAGGCTGGAGCATTTTAGGCTTTACCTCACGTTTGCCACTGAACTACACATATATATACAGGCATAAATCAACAATTCACATTCAATTTTCATTAAAAGATATTAAATGGTTCAAGCTTACCACAATTCATACGAATAACACAGATACGTTGATTAGCAATGAATTCTGGCACAAACTGGCACAAATTTCCATCTGCTTATCTTCCAGGCTTTTATTGAGCCAAATATAAGCTGGCTTCAACGCACTGATGCTTTATCAAGAGTATTTAAACAAGTGGTTTCGAACTAACGCTCCCAAGTGTGTATATCAGCGAGACTGGCCAATGAGCCACGTTTCGACAAGTGTTTGAAAAAATGTTATCTTTTCCCGTCCCCCCTAACAACCAAGATAGTATTTATAGCCCGACCAATCGTGGTTAGGCTTTCATTTGTTGCGCTCCAATCAATTTGGAGTTTACATGGTAGGCTATTTCTGTAACGTAAATTTTTTTCAAACACGTTAAAAAAAAATCTTATGAGCAGAAATGATTTTATGCTGTCAGGCACCCCCCAATATTTTATTTTGGGTATAATTTATTAATTCCTGGACTATTTGCGTAACGTTTTACATATTATTTGTCAGCAAGCCCTAAGGAACCCAAAAATACTAATTTAAAGGAGCTACGTGGCTGCGTTCAAAATATGCAATTTCTTCTACCTCCTGTTTCGAAGATGTGCTGTCTGGGTACTGTTATGTGTTCAAACGTAAACCCATCTATTGTTATCTTTTCTAATAAGAGTCTGTTATGATTTATAAACCTAACTCTGGGAAAGGGTAGTGTATTTTATCACTGTCCGTCTGAAAAAGTTAGTGCTTGTAGACTTACACGCGTGATGCCAGCATTTGTATATCGCGCGTCGCGTGTTGCATGCGTTCCTGATTTTCAGCCCTCCCCTCTCGCTATCCTTTTGTCCATCTGTTCGTTCGTTTTGGTAACGTAATATAATTAATGTTAGGATTAATTTAGGTCATTACGCAGTACGTCTCAATGTTTTTCTTAGAAATGCAGCACACGTTTCATTGAAGAAGGCGGGTAATAATACAGTAAGCTTTTATATCAACGTGAAAGCGTTACAATTTGCAGACGAAGCAGAAAACAAGGGGGATTTCGAGTACATTCCTTGTGACAGCACTGTCATTTTACCATTGCTCTTCTCTTTATTAATTTTATTTGTTAGGCTTCATATTTACCTAATAATTTATATATGTGGATTAGAATATTTCATGACAGTCAGATCCCCAAAAGTTTCCTGAGATCTAAAAAGGTGTCAATTTTCTCATGTCCCACTAATCTTGCATTTCAGTTAAATATATACAGACCACGTAGAAAGCCGTGTTATCATTCGGTCGCCAGAGATTTAAGATTCACTAGCTATAGTAGAAATTCTGCTAGATTTCCATCTGAATTGGTGGCTACATTGGAGTGATTTCTGTTTCTGTGCACGGTATAATATATTTGTTAACGTGATCAGTGGTCTAGTGCTTTCATTTTTATTTCACTGGATTTTGTGTTTATTTAAATCTATTAAATTAAACTCATCCCAAAAATTCCAGTGGTAAAGTTAATGATATATCTATTATAATATTTCCAAAAATAATAGATGCTTTAATGTTTAAGTAACTTTTAAAGTCGCGAAGGAATTTATAATTAATAAATTTAGTTAAGTCCTATATATATATAGAGGAGTATTTTAACCATTAGACTCGTGACGTGTTTCTTAAATACATAATTAAATACGCGAGTGTATATAATAGCCTTAACGGTAAATTTATCGCGCGTTAGAATATTATTTGATTTTTGAGGTATGATTATGTTGTCATGGGTTTTCTATCTTTTTCTATAGAATGATCACCTTTGCAATCCCAGCATAAAGAAATCATACAGAGAGTTTCAGACTCGGTTCTTAAACTTCCAGACATATTGATGAAACATTTTTTAAATTTAATCTTGTGGCAGTCCGATGCGACCTAGCTATCATAATTACATGAAAGAAAGCCTACCCAAGAACATTTAAATAAATCATCAAATTTAATTTCAGTCTGTGAGATAAACTGGAAGATGAACAGTGCCGGTAGCGATATTTTATTTACTGCTCTGTTGTGAGAGAGTACCGATTTACTTGACTGTGACTGAGCCTAGTTTTTCCTCACTGAGTTAAAAACTTTACCGGTCAGTTGCTATCATCACGCATTGAAGGAATTTTACCACCACTTCATTTTCACCCCTGTGTCGAACTGTGTCAGTGCCATCCCATAGACTCCTTTTTATATAATAAAACACAAGAACTCTTAGGCTTCAAGTCCGGCGATATGTGGGAATATTTGCTATCAGCAAACCTCGCAACATCTGGGACGGGACATCGAAGTACTAGACAGTTTCATATGTCAAGAGTGTAATTGCTGTTTATATAATTCTATGGATTGTCTGATGCAGCAATCGGTAAGTGTATGTGAATATATGAGTGTGGATCCTCACGCTCGTGCATTAATGACAGGAGATTTAATCTTTTTTTGATAAACCATTTGTTAACTTGCCTACCGGGTAATACATTTTCAGTATACCCTGCATTGTTCCTTTAAGTGGGATATTTTGTTAACTCTGTTTACTCTTCCCCCCCCCCCTTTCATCTGCATAGTAAAGGGAAGAACAATTGGGAATAACAGGATTTTTTTCTACCACCCATACCTAATATTGTAACCCCTCTTTCAGAGTAATTAACTTCACTGTTAGGTTACCCTACCTATGTTCCTGATAACTATCTATCTTTGGACTGGGTTTATCTTTGTCTAATACAAGCGGGAAGGGCTTAGTCGATACCAATCTTTTTCCCCCCCCCCCCCCTCACCTTGTTAGTTGTATTTTCTGTACTTATGATAATTTTATGTAACACTTGATATTTGTTGGTGATTTGATTTTAAGGTTAATAAACATCATAAACGTATTTAGTACTGTGTTGGAATACCCAAAGCCCAACATTTCCCCTATTTGTTTAATATAGTTTGCATTCACGGGCGTCTGGGTGTTTGAAGCACCAAATCGGCGTGAGCGCAGAGGTGTGTCTGGAAACTGGCAAATAATTCTTTGACCAGGAGAGTCTGAAGAGAAGATTGAGAGAAACGATTTGTCGTAAATAAGTCTGTCTTTACTCTCCCCAGCACTCTGTGAAGCAACTATTTACTCTCTACATTTTCTATCACTGAGCTTTTCACCACCATTCTCCACTATAAATCGGACCACTATTTCTAAGACTCTTTCTCTCAAAATAAATTTACGACAGTGAAAGTAAAACCGAGCATATGTTTGCCTGTCTGTACTGACCAATACAGTCTTTTGTCAATATCTTTCTTATTATCTGTCGGATTTTCTATTTGAAAGCATATTATTTATCAGGATAAGATAAGCTCTTAAACTAGCTAACTTTTATTATCCTAAACCTATTAATAAATAATTCCATATATTTTCCATTTAGGTGTTCGTTGTTTTCTAAGTCTCAACTTCTCGAATGTTATAAAAATTAATCGCAGATCTTCCTTTTTTCAGGCAGGAAGTAATTATGCGTGTGTGTATATATATTTCCACTGTGTGTCTTATAGTTAGAAGAAATATTGGACTTGGCGGGGTATTTTTAAATTTTTCAAAGCTCGCGACAACGTTTTCGAACACAGGCTAACGGCATCGTCTCGCACTGTCGTCCTGAGTAGCTAATTCAAGAATCTAACGCTTGACAAGCCGGCAGCGTGTGTTCGCTCTCCCACTTTTATGCGTTCGTTTATGCCTCCCTTGTTTTGAATCGTACTCTCTTCCTTGGAACCACCAAGCCTGTTGGTTCAAAATTTTCTTACCGTTAACCCTTGACGGGCGAGTTATAAAGTCCAATACCACTGGCACGGCAATAAGATTTAGTACTACGTTCTTATCTCAATGTGATGAATGGCGCGGGGAAGAAGACGTGTTACAACTATACTATTATTATTTCTACTCATATTATTTTACTGTTATACTTATAATTAATACTTTTATCGCTGTATCAATGTACTTTATCACACATCTCCCCACCTAAGAACATGCCTGATGCTAGTTCCAAAAACAGTGATACACATAGATAAAATTTGCTCAATAGGCTTTACTCTGCTTGTATTTTATCTTGGATTAAGGCAGTTGGGTCAGTTCAAGGTAGGCACAACTCAAGAAATCTGCCCCAGACCTCTGCAATCCAAGAATCTATTTCAGCTGCAGATATTACTGTCTGTCTTATGCTGATATCAATCACTATTCACCATTTCTCTTCACCGAGTCTGTCCTATGACATATCCAGAGAAAATTGATGTCCCTCAAGTTTGCAATAGTTATGAGGGGATAATCTATAAAATGGTGATGGCAGAGTTATGTAGGGATTCCAGTAATCTCATTATCAGCCTGTATAAAACATTCGGAATATCCTCAATCAAAAAGGCAACTCAGGGATTCATTATGTTCCTCCGAAATGTTCACAGCCAACAATTTGTCTGCGCGCCGGCTTGACTGAATGTGGAATCACCATTTACGATTTTCCATATATGATTCTATAATGCGCCACTCAACTGGAGGCCATATTCACCAACTATATTCTTTGCCTAACGACAATTTTGGTGAAATAATATAATATATGGGGAAATGAATTTTTCTGCGCCAGAAATCAATTCACCCTGTATCATTGCTATAATATATGTGGGTGATCTCCATCCAGGGTCCGTACAATACTTCCCCAGTGCCCTTATAATGCTAAATTAATAGCCATTTTGTGAAGCGCGTTGAACCTTTGACCAAGTGCTCAACCGCCCACTCCCCACTGTTCTTCTGTTAACATTTTGTTTTGGTTTCAATTCTGGCGGATTATCTTCAATGCTAATGTTGGCCAGTTCACGAAATGCGGCATCAAATTTAGCCTGCGATGACTGGTCTTTGTTTATGGTTTCTCTTTGTGCCATACGCAGAGATGATAATGTAAACTTTTTAGGGGAAGACTGGGTGTGAGAAGGTGCATACCTATTCACTATGTCTACCCTACTCCTTTTATTTTCCTTATTATTTTTAGGCCCATGTTTTTCTCCACACTGCTTTCTTAGCAGGGGGGTATTATTTGTCCACCCTGTGGAATCTACCTTGCAACACTAATCACAGGCTTCAACAAATTTATCAATATCTTCAGCTATACCTGGCCAGAAATATGCAACAGATGTCCTTTGACGTGTAGTACCCATCTTCTGGTGTCCACCGTCTGGTACAACATGTGCTTGTGCCATCGCTTGTTCCCTATAACTCTTGGGCAGCACTAGCTGTCCATCCCTCTTGGATCCTGCTCTAGCTTTCCTGTAGAGCAGTCCCCCCTTCATATAGAATTGTCCTTTCTTACGGTGTGCATGGCTTTTTGGCAATTTGCCAAAGCAAGGTTTTAATGATTTGTCCTTTGCCTGGGCCTTTTCCATCTCCTTTGGATGAATGTTTAGTGGTGGTGTTTCCTCCTTTCTAGGGGTCGGTCTGACCTGGAGCGTGGTCATTACCACAAGTTTTACAGGGCTTCCTAGAACAACATATTTATATCCTAACACCAGCGGGTAGTTAGGGTCTTCACACACGGCTGCTCTAATACTCCTTCCACGTACCTTGTCTTAACAGTTATCTCGGCTACGGGAAGTGTCATGGTGGCTATTCCCTTTACGGCCCCTTGTATCTCCACTTTTTCTGTGGTATACTGTTCAGGGTGCACCAGGGTTGCACTCACAACAGAGTCATAATTTAAACCGGAATCGTAAAGGCACCTGACCTTGGCACCATTACATGTCACTTCTTCACAGATGGGGGATGTTGAAGATTAAGATGATTCTCTGTAAGTTTCTTCCTCCCCTTGTCCACTGTGATCATGCATGCCGCGTGATATGGAGGAACATTCCTACCACAGTCAATAGTATTATGATTGTTCATCCTACAGATTTTACAATATTTTCCGTCCTATCTGAAGGATCTCCTGTCATTGAATTGTGGGTTTCTATCTTTATGTTCAAATCGTTGCCTATCAAAGTTGGGTTTACCTCTGGGGTTTTGGTCCCTACTATGATTATAATATCCATCTTGGTCTGGAGGGTTTCTATTTTCTACTGGTTTCCTTTTAGTGCCAGCTACTTCTGCCTGGGCTGCCTGATACCTCTCAGCGACATTAAGTAACTCACCCAGCCTCTCTGCACCCTGTTCCATGAGAAACTTTCTCAAGTCTGGAGCCATAGACTCTCTCAATTGCTCAATAAGGATCATTTCTTTAAGATCTTGGGTTTTCCCCAGAGCAGTTCATTTCTCCAAGTACGTCTCTAAACGTGCAGAGAACTGGTGATAGGTCTCACCAGACAGTAGCTTGGCATTTCTAAACTTTTTCCTGTAAAATTCTCCATTCTTTTCATACCTTAGCAAAAGAGCCTGCTTTAACATGTCATAATTGTCTTGGTCATCTTTGCTCATTTTTGCAAACACTTCATAAGATGTTCCCCTAAGACCCTGAGATAACTTTAAACTCCAGCTTTCTTTCTCTAACCCATAGGTGGTGGCTAAAACCTCAAATCTTGATAGAAATGATTCAATGTCATCGTCCCTCTCAACAAAATGGTCTAAATGGAACCCCATAGCTGAGGTTGAGGCTCCCTGACTCGCAGTGGCATCGGAGGTAGAAGGGCTGGCACCATTTTCAGAAGCATGGCTTTGAAACTCAAACTCCCTTAGTCGTAACTCGTGCTCCCTCTGTAATCTCTTCTCCTCCTTTTCAGCTTCCCTCTCTGCAGCCTGTCTTCTTTCCTCTGCTTCCCTTTCAGCAGCCTGTTTTCTTTCCTCTGTTTCCCTTTTGGCCTTTTTCTCTTCAATCTGGAGCCTCTTAATTTCAGCCTCCCTATCAGCCTCCAATGCCCTAGTCTCTTTGTCAGCCTCAATCTGCAACCTTTTAATTTCTTTCTCTGATTCTAATTGCATTCTTCTTTCTTCAGCTAATTTCCTATCCTCCCTATCAATAAATTTATCAACCTCTGAGGTTACATACTGAACCAACTCTGGTCCATCCATATTCATCTCTCTTGCAGCCAGCACAGCAGCAGATCTGAACTTTGCTAGGTCTGCCATAATATCAATCTTTAAAATGTTCTTATACAAATGTCAAAACTCTAATTAGCAAGGTACTAATACTAACTAATTAATTAGCCAATTAATTAACTAACTACTGGCTCTTGACAGTTCATCAGCTATTATTTTCCCCTTTAAATATTTTTATAACTTTTAGGGGACACTTGTGCTACAATATTTAAATTTCCCTACAAATAACAAGTTACAAATTTCGGACGAGCCTACCAATATTGTGGTGGTTTTTGATGTTATGCAATGTTGTTGTTCTGTATTACTATTGTACTGAATGAAGGTCCCTGATTATAACAAATTTTGGGTTTAGTTATCAGGGTACCTTGCTGCTACCACCTTATGACCTCAAACAGACCTATTCTTGACTAGTATGTATGATAGCTACGTATAATGTCTAGGGTTATGCTAGTGTGGTGTGATGCTAATTTAACACTAACACACTGTGACGTACGTCTAGTTCGACAAGTGAATTTTCCCTGATTTGATGGATGATTAAAGGGACTTTAGCTTTTCATAACATTAGAAGCCCTGAACATTTGTTGTAACTTTTTGGTTTCGCCAGAGCGAACCGATTCCACCGGGACTCATTTAGTATGCGGCATGAGATCTAAAGACACTGAGACGATCCCCGAGCAGTGAAGCTAGTTTCTCGCAGGTATTTATCATCTCCGCGCGAACACTAAACCGCTCGCAAGATGGACCAGAGCGGTCAGAAGAAAGACACGGGGGGGGGAGAGATCTCAGGAAGGACGGGCGGCATGCTATCAAAGTCAGTAGTGGTCCCTGAAACGATTTTGCATCTCGGTGTTAAACACGGAACCGATCGCAGTGGGAGCGAACGGGGAAAGCCGACTCAAGCAGCGAGCGAAGATACGAGAGGCCAGGGGCGGCTTCTCTCTTTGGTCTGGCGGTCAGATCCCCAAAAGTCTTCTGAGATCTAAAAAGCTGTCAAGTTTCTCATGTCCCACTCATCTTTCATTTCATTCTAGATATATACAGACCTCGTAGAAATACACTTTATCACTCGCTGGCCAGAACTTAGCAGAAGCACTAGCTATATTTGAAATCTTGCTAGATTATCCCATGGATTTTATACATATTTGCAGTGAATTCTATTCTGTGCAAAGCGGTAATATATATATTGTGTAAAGTGATCAGTTGTCTAGTTCATTTATTCTATTTCACTGGATTTTGTGTTAATTTTAATCTATTCAATTAAACCATCTCAATAGTTCCAGTTGTAAATGTAATGATATACCTGCTATATTATTTCCAAATGATAATAGATGTTAAATGCTTAAATTAACTTTTAAAGTCGCGAAGGAACTTATAATTAATAAATTTAGTTAAGTCCTATATTTATAGATGTGGGTTTAACCACTAAAACTCGCGCAGTGGTTTATTAAATACATAATTAAATACGCGAGCGTATATAAAATAGTCTTAACGGGAAATTCATCGCGCTTTAGACAGGTTATTTGTTTTTCGGTATAATACATGTCTTTTTTTTCTTTCATACAGAGTGATCGTAACCTGTGCGATCCCAGCATAAAGAAAGCAATAGAGAAATCATACAGAGTCCTTTTCAGACTCGGTTCTTAACTTCCAGATATATTGATGGAACATTTTAAATATAATTCTTGTGGCGGTCCGATGCGACCTAGCTATCAATTACATGAAAGAAAGCACCCCCAAGAACCTTTTTTTTAAATAACTCATCAAATTTAATTACAATCTGTAATATAAACTGGAAGATGAACAGTGCCAGTAGCGATAACTTATTTACGGCTCTACTGTGAGAGAATACATATTTACCTGACTGTGACTGAGCCTAATTTTTCCTCACTGGATTTAAACCATACCGGTCAGTTGCTATCATCACGCCGTGAAGGAATTTTACCTCCAGCAGCGAAATTAAAGAGACCTCATTTTCACCCCTGTATGGAATTGTGTCAGTGCCATTCCATAGACTCCTTTTCATATAATAAAACATAATAACTCTGAGTCTTCAAGTCCGGCGATTAGTGGGAATATTCGCTATCAGCAAAACCTCGCTACATCTGGGGCGGGACATCGAAGTACTAGACATCTTCACGTGTCAAGAGTAATTGTTGTTTATATAATTCTATGGATTGTCTGATGCTGCAATCGGTAAGTGTGTGTGTGTGTGTATGAGTGTGGATCCTCACGCGCGTATATGAATGACAGGAAATTAAATCTTTTGTGCAACCATTTTTTTAACTTGCTTACCTGGTAATATATATCTTTTCTGTATACCCTACATTGTTCCTTTAAGTGGGATAGTTGATAATTTGTTAACTCTGTATAAAACCCCCTCCTTTTCATTTGCTTAGTAAAGGGAAGAACAATTGGGAAGAACAGGATTTCTTTCTACCACCTATACCTAACTTTGTAACACCTCTTTTTCAGAGTAATTAACTTTACCGTTAGGTTAACTTACCTACGTTCCTGATAACTAATTATCTTTGGACTGGGTTTATCTTTGTCTAATAAGCGGGACGGGCTTAGTCGATACCAATCTTCTTCACCCCCCCCCCTCCCTACCTTGTTATTTGCATTTTTCTGTTATTTTGATAATTCTTGCTGTAAACAATTGATTATTTTAGTGATTGTCTTTTTTAACTTTAATAAACATCATAAACTGAATCGTTACGGTGTTGGACTACCCAAAGCCCATAAAATTTCCCTATTTGTTTAAGATAGTTGTATCCACGTCGTCTGTGTGTTTGAAGCACCAAATCGGTGTGAGCGCAGATGTGTGTCTGGAAAACTGGCAAATAATTGTTTGACCAGGAGAGTGGAAGAGAAGATTGAGAGAAACGATTTGTCATAAATAAGTCTGTCTTTACTCTCCTCCAGCACTCTGTGGAGCATCATATTTAATCTCTACATTTCTATCACTGAGCTTTTTTCACCATCATTCTACATTCTAAACCGGACTACTGTTTCTAAGACTCTTTCTCTCAAAATAAATTTACGACACACACACACACATGAAAACAAATATTAAAGTTCATGATCAAATGAATTAACATTTGGGTTAAAGTTTTATATGAGAAAATCTTCTATACAATTTATTGGTCCTGAGCCTAGTATTCTTCTGGTCAGGACTTTCAAAATTAAAATAACTCAAGGTATATACAAAATTTCAAAGTGTTAACCCAAAGGGACAATTTGTCCAAACATATATTGTGGAAATATACTAATTGTGTTATTAAATATTTACTATTACTGGTTTCTAACACTGGATGGCTGTTTGGGATTTTTTAAATCATTCCCAGTTCTTGCTACACAAATTTCGTTGTTTAATTCCTTGGGAGATATTTTTATTAAGTTATACAAGGGTCCCTAGTAATTGAAGCTGATGAAGCGTCCTGTGCCAGATCATATACTTAGCTGGCACAACTCGAACGGTACGTATTCTTGCTGGAAAAATGATCACTTGATACTGGCCCAAAAGTAACAGGGTGGACTCTGCAGATCTCTGTCACTACTGGAAATGAAAAGACTTCTCAACTGCTTTTCACAGACATCTGACACCGGACTAGTGCCAAATAAAAACCCTGTAACAATGAAATAATGCCTCCTTGTTGATATCATACTTAAACTGTTATTTCTACAAGTTATAATACATGAAAATAAAGATCTGGGTCACATCTACTTGACCACCCCAGCTAATCCATTACAAAGTGTACCAATGTTGTTCACATGTCTCTCCTCTCAAGGCGGCCCTACATCTGCAATAATATAATTAATTTTTCTTTTCTTCCATACAATAAGATAGGTGAGCTGTGTCCATCTGGCCACCTAAGAAAACATTTTTATTTCACAAAACATGCGCATTTTACCAAAACTGGCAATGTGTTAGAGCATAAATCCACCTCTAGGCCCTGCATAAATCGCTAAGGACCCATACTTACTGTCGTCATGGCAGTGTATCTATCACTCACATTTTTAAAAAAAAAAAATATATATGAATAAATTTCTACCTTACCATAAATTCAATGAATAAACACACAGGTACGTTGATTAGCAGACTTCAGATGTCCTGCTGGCTGGACTGTGCTGCCCTTTTGTTTTATATTATATATTTAATCTAGCAAGGCAAGTCACACTTCACAGAATTACAACGTCCTATGCTAGGGACTGTCTTATGCAAATGGCGCTGAGCCCATCTAAGTTTTCCTTAATATATAATGCGTTGGCCACTGAGGTCCAACTACTAAGCTATTTTAGTTTGAATTTGAAAATATTTTGGCATGAAAAGCTAAAAACAGACTTGATTTTTTGGACAAAAACAAGTTTTCTCCTCACTCATTCTTAGATTTCCACTGCTAAAATATATTTGTTGTTAAGCCATCCCATAATTTCTCTTCCCCTTGTCTACCCCTCCTCTACAACAGACTACATGTACCCTTTTCATGCCTTTTTCAAGGACGCGTCCAAAAAGTCAACGTTAGTGAAAGTAAAACCGAGCATATGTTTGCCTGTCTGTACTGACCAATACAGTCTTTTGTCAATATCTTTCTTATTATCTGTCGGATTTTCTATTTGAAAGCATATTATTTATCAGGATAAGATAAGCTCTTAAACTAGCTAACTTTTATGATCCTAAACCTATTAATAAAGATTAACATATATTTTACATTTAGGTGTTCGTGGTTTTCTAAGTCTCACTTCTCGAATGTTATAAAAATTAATCGCAGATCTTCCTTTTTTCAGGCAGGAAGTAATTATGCGTGTGTGTATATATATTTCCACTGTGTGTCTTATAGGTAGAAGAAATATTGGACTTGGCGGGGTATTTTTAAATTTTTCAAAGCTCGCGACAACGTTTTCGAACACAGGCTAAAGGCATCGTCTCGCACTGTCGTCCCGAGTAGCTAATTCAAGAATCTAACGCTTGACAAGCCGGCAGCGTGTGTTCGCTCTCCCACTTTTATGCGTTCGTTTATGCCTCCCCTGTTTTGAATCGTACTCGGATCTCAGGAAAGACTATCGGCGCTATCAAAGGCAGTAGTGGTCCCTGAAACGAGCGACGCAAGTTTCCTGCCGGTATTTCGCATCTCGGTGTTAAACACGAAACCGATCGCAGTGGGAGCGAACGGGAAAGCCGACGCGCAAGCAGCGAGCGGAGATACGTCAGACCAGGGGCGGCTTCTCTCTTTGGTCTGGCGGTCAGATCCCCAAAAGTTTCCTGAGATCTAAAAAGGTGTCAATTTTCTCATGTCCCACTAATCTTGCATTTCAGTTAAATATATACAGACCACGTAGAAAGCCGTGTTATCATTCGGTCGCCAGAGATTTAAGATTCACTAGCTATAGTAGAAATTCTGCTAGATTTTCATCTGAATTGGTGGCTACATTGGAGTGATTTCTGTTTCTGTGCACGGTATAATATATTTGTTAACGTGATCAGTGGTCTAGTGCTTTCATTTTTATTTCACTGGATTTTGTGTTTATTTAAATCTATTAAATTAAACTCATCCCAAAAAAATTCCAGTGGTAAAGTTAATGATATATCTATTATAATATTTCCAAAAATAATAGATGCTTTAATGTTTAAGTAACTTTTAAAGTCGCGAAGGAATTTATAATTAATAAATTTAGTTAAGTCCTATATATATATAGAGGAGTATTTTAACCATTAGACTCGTGACGTGTTTCTTAAATACATAATTAAATACGCGAGTGTATATAATAGCCTTAACGGTAAATTTATCGCGCGTTAGAATATTATTTGATTTTTGAGGTATGATTATGTTGTCATGGGTTTTCTATCTTTTTCTATAGAATGATCACCTTTGCAATCCCAGCATAAAGAAATCATACAGAGAGTTTCAGACTCGGTTCTTAAACTTCCAGACATATTGATGAAACATTTTTTAAATTTAATCTTGTGGCAGTCCGATGCGACCTAGCTATCATAATTACATGAAAGAAAGCCTACCCAAGAACATTTAAATAAATCATCAAATTTAATTTCAGTCTGTGAGATAAACTGGAAGATGAACAGTGCCGGTAGCGATATTTTATTTACTGCTCTGTTGTGAGAGAGTACCGATTTACTTGACTGTGACTGAGCCTAGTTTTTCCTCACTGAGTTAAAAACTTTACCGGTCAGTTGCTATCATCACGCATTGAAGGAATTTTACCACCACTTCATTTTCACCCCTGTGTCGAACTGTGTCAGTGCCATCCCATAGACTCCTTTTTATATAATAAAACACAAGAACTCTTAGGCTTCAAGTCCGGCGATATGTGGGAATATTTGCTATCAGCTAACCTCGCAACATCTGGGACGGGACATCGAAGTACTAGACAGTTTCATATGTCAAGAGTGTAATTGCTGTTTATATAATTCTATGGATTGTCTGATGCAGCAATCGGTAAGTGTATGTGAATATATGAGTGTGGATCCTCACGCTCGTGCATTAATGACAGGAGATTTAATCTTTTTTTGATAAACCATTTGTTAACTTGCCTACCGGGTAATACATTTTCAGTATACCCTGCATTGTTCCTTTAAGTGGGATATTTTGTTAACTCTGTTTACTCTTCCCCCCCCCCCTTTCATCTGCATAGTAAAGGGAAGAACAATTGGGAATAACAGGATTTTTTTTCTACCACCCATACCTAATATTGTAACCCCTCTTTCAGAGTAATTAACTTCACTGTTAGGTTACCCTACCTATGTTCCTGATAACTATCTATCTTTGGACTGGGTTTATCTTTGTCTAATACAAGCGGGAAGGGCTTAGTCGATACCAATCTTTTTCACCCCCCCCCCCTCACCTTGTTAGTTGTATTTTCTGTACTTATGATAATTTTATGTAACACTTGATATTTGTTGGTGATTTGATTTTAAGGTTAATAAACATCATAAACGTATTTAGTACTGTGTTGGAATACCCAAAGCCCAACATTTCCCCTATTTGTTTAATATAGTTTGCATTCACGGGCGTCTGGGTGTTTGAAGCACCAAATCGGCGTGAGCGCAGAGGTGTGTCTGGAAACTGGCAAATAATTCTTTGACCAGGAGAGTCTGAAGAGAAGATTGAGAGAAACGATTTGTCGTAAATAAGTCTGTCTTTACTCTCCCCAGCACTCTGTGAAGCAACTATTTACTCTCTACATTTTCTATCACTGAGCTTTTCACCACCATTCTCCACTATAAATCGGACCACTATTTCTAAGACTCTTTCTCTCAAAATAAATTTACGACAGTGAAAGTAAAACCGAGCATATGTTTGCCTGTCTGTACTGACCAATACAGTCTTTTGTCAATATCTTTCTTATTATCTGTCGGATTTTCTATTTGAAAGCATATTATTTATCAGGATAAGATAAGCTCTTAAACTAGCTAACTTTTATTATCCTAAACCTATTAATAAATAATTCCATATATTTTCCATTTAGGTGTTCGTTGTTTTCTAAGTCTCAACTTCTCGAATGTTATAAAAATTAATCGCAGATCTTCCTTTTTTCAGGCAGGAAGTAATTATGCGTGTGTGTATATATATTTCCACTGTGTGTCTTATAGTTAGAAGAAATATTGGACTTGGCGGGGTATTTTTAAATTTTTCAAAGCTCGCGACAACGTTTTCGAACACAGGCTAACGGCATCGTCTCGCACTGTCGTCCTGAGTAGCTAATTCAAGAATCTAACGCTTGACAAGCCGGCAGCGTGTGTTCGCTCTCCCACTTTTATGCGTTCGTTTATGCCTCCCTTGTTTTGAATCGTACTCTCTTCCTTGGAACCACCAAGCCTGTTGGTTCAAAATTTTCTTACCGTTAACCCTTGACGGGCGAGTTATAAAGTCCAATACCACTGGCACGGCAATAAGATTTAGTACTATGTTCTTATCTCAATGCGATTAATGGCGCGGGGAAGAAGACGCGTTACAACTATACTATTATTATTTCTACTCATATTATTTTACTGTTATACTTATAATTAATAATTTTATCGCTGTATCAATGTACTTTATCACAGAAAGTGTTGGGAGCCTCGCTGGTGTAATGGCTTCGGCGTTTTACTGGCGACCAGGTGTTCATGGTTCAAACCCGGGCGTCGGCGTTTGAAGAAATGTTTACGGCCGGAAATTTGACTGAATAGCCTGAACGGCTCCTGTGATAAACCCTCTGTGGATGGGAAGGAGCGAAGCTCCTGACCGGGTTGGAAGGAAAGTCCTCAGGTTCCCCAGCCTCGCAATGACATGTCATTGGGCCGAAGGGCTGAAAGCCCAAGTGCCGCTGGTTAAGGAAAAAAAAAAAAAAAAAAAAATCACAGAAAGTGTAATCACATTGAACTGGCTGTGAGTGGTACTGAGATAAATTGTCCTGTGCAACTGTTAGCACCATGTCTGAAACTGTTTGTTACGTCCATTGTGTGTGTGGATAGAATAGTGCTAATCCGTACAAGGGTTGTGATTATTTGTATTACAGGTTTTATCCTGCAACTACTAAGAGTGTTCGAGACATTCACTTCTGAGGGACTCTGTGGTGCAAACGTTCTCAAAGTTACCTAGAACTAATCACCCTGTTTTCCCCGGCCTGGAGATCCAGACATTATGTGATCATGGCCATAGTTGGTGTAGTGGTATTGATGGTATTGTATGATGATGATGGTACTACATGTAAATTGTATGAGGCCAGCTGTGAAGGCTCCTGAGATAAAATGTAATTGAGAATTGTCAGAAGGCCTTTCTTGCTACCACTACGACCTCACACGTAATTTTTTTTTTATGAATGTAGCTGCGTAAAGTGTCTAGGGTAATGATGTGTACTGTGGTGTGATAGTTATAAATATACCCATAGATATTTAACAAGACTAATAAGATTAACAAGTGTTAAAATACACTGAACTAACTCACGGGTATAAAGTTTTTGATATAATTATATTACATTTATTTGTTCTGGATCAAGTTTTATTTTGACCAGAACTTGTTTTAAAAGAAGGATTTAAAATTTATGAAAATTATGCATGGAATGTTACATAATAAATGCAAAAGTGTACATATTTAAGTACTAGAATAGTTAGTTTTATTAAAATGTTCTGGTAGTCAGCTACTAGGGAGGATATTTATTGTCTGTGCTGTTGGGGTGGTCTCATCACACCTGTCTATATTGACTACACAGTGTCCAGAAAATGGTGGGAATTTTTATGGGGTATCTGCAACTAAATGGGGTTGGTGAATATCCAGCAGACCAGAGGCTCACTCATCTGGTATTTGTAGCTCTGGTGCTGAAATCAGGCGGTCCCACCTCTCCGTGCTGGCGGGCAATAATGGTGGTCTCTGTCACAAGGACTGCACAGATACACTTGTGTAAATCACCACCCGAATAGATACTGCTTCGTTGACGACAGAAACTCGCAGCTCTGCAATCAAAGTATGGGCCATGTGTCAAAATCTATTCTCTACCCACGTCTGGACACCACACTGACACAACAACCACATTATACAGACAGGTCAGATCTCTCTGACCAAACAGCACAGTTACCATGGTGGGTTTTCATCCGATAGATCCTCCCAGACTATAGATTCTGAAAAATAATTATTAGTTTTCTACCCTAAAAGAGGATAGGTAATATGTTTCCTTATTCTCAACTCTTGATCTGTCTTGCATAATCCTTGCTGGTGTTTAGGTACATTGTTAGTCCCTAGACCCTGACTTGGGCGGGGGGTCTAGAGCAAATCCCTACTTGTTTGTAAGGCTAGATTATGATATGGCAGTATCAAATCACTCGAACATGAAACAATATTCAAAATATATAAAGAAATAATTTCAATCTTACCAGATTATGAATAATTAACACAGAAGTGCTAGCAAAACTCAGCTGAGCTGCTGGCTATAGGATGGCGTCCCTAAATTTAACTCACTGTCTTTCATATGGGAAAACACCACACTTTAAAATCTGTGTCTAACACTGAACAATTATTGAAGAATGACCCCAAATGCGCTCTGAGCGCTAATGATATGATTGTCTGTGGCCAATCACTGCCGAGGTTTATTTTTAATTTCAAATTTCCTCACTAAAGTCATTTCAGTCAAGCTTCAGTCACGTATGGATGGTTATCTGTTAGTCTGTCCGTCTCTACTTGTGTTTCTACAAAATTGTGCTCGATTTTTGACCCAACCGTTCTCTCCCCTTCAAATTTTTGTTGTAAAAAGTTATATTTAGACACAGCTACCACCAATGTCCCTTCACTTCTATGCCAAGTAAATTTGAACACCTGTGTCCAAGGTCGTGTTTTTGTGTGCAAATAGCGACACTTTTTATTCCATACAGTCTGTCGCTGATGTAAACTACACTGTCTTTTGTCATTATTTTCAATATTATCTATCCGTCTGTAAAATTAAGACCATATTAGTTCACTGCTCAGAATAGGCCATCTGGCCAGCTAATTTTTATATTCCTAACATTAATATTAAGAAAAATTTACTTTTTAATTTTTGTAATTTTTTTCAGACATCTGCGTTCTTCCGCTCAAATTCAAATCAAGCGCTTGGTATCGCAAAACGTCCAATTCCGTACCTCGTGTCAATTTGGGGGACTTGAATTTTTTTACTTTCATCCATTTCCCCCCCCCCCCCCCCCCCCAATTGCGTCTCTTTAGCCTTTCCAGTCATATTTTTTTCCTTTTTGATCCTCCGTTCCCCTCCTGTCTAGCAAGGCAAAATTTATAGAGGATGATGACCCGCGGTCTAGGCGATCATGTACATCAGCAGCCTACGCATTATGTTTTTATCCTTAAATGTTATCCTTGGAGGAATTTTACCGTTGTATCTCTGTCAATTTCACTACACATCTCCCCACTTGAAAACATGCCTATGGCAAGTTCCAAAACCAGCGATACACATAGGTAAAATTACTCCTCACGTCTGCCATTACTCTAATTTTGATCACAGGGGTGCCGACTGAGGAAATCTGCACCGACATTCAATTTGCCTGGGATATATTGGATACTAAACTGATAAGGTTGAAGCAATAAAGACCACCTCAGCAATCTTGCGTTTTCATGCTTAGCCTGAGACAAGAACACGAGAGGCTGATGATCCGTCTCCACCACAAATGTCCTACCATACAGATAGATTTGAAACTTCTTTATTGCCCAGATTAATGCTAAACATTCTTTTTCGCTTGTGGAGTATCCTTGTTCCGCCTTATTCAATTTGCGGCTTGCATAAGCGACTGGTTTCAGTTCCCCATCAGGTGAAGATGATCTTTGCAACAAAGCCCCTCCTAGTCCTACATTACTTGCATCGGTTCTTAAGACAAAGTCCTGTGTCAAATCAGGCAGTTTGAGAATAGGCTTGCTAGTGAGTTTTTCCTTTAACTCTTGGAACGCTAGTTCACATTGTGCAGTCCAAATAATTTTATCTGGAAGTCCCTTGCGAGTCAGATCAGTCAGAGGAGCACAAATAGCGTTAAAATTTTTGATGTATTTCTGATAAAATCCGCATAACGACACGAATGATCGCACGTCCTTTTTTGTTTGCGGCCTAGGTGCTCTCTGCAGTTTTTCCAAGTTCTTAGGATCAGGGGTCATATTACCCTGATATACAGTGTGTCCCAAGAATTCCAACTCTTTGCATCCAATACAACATTTTGTTGGCCTAGCAGTTAAGTTCGCCTCCCGAAGTCTATCAAACAACATCTCCAGAGCTTCAATGTGTTCTTCAAATGTCTCTGTGGCGACGAGAATATCATCCATGAAATTCGTGATACATGGGTTATTCAGGGGATCCAACAATTTTCGCATCATCCTTGAAAACACACTCGGAGCATTTTTCAGTCCGAATGGTAGCATATTGAATTCATAATGTCCATCCGAAGTGCTAAAAGCCAAATAAGGTCTCACTTCAGGCTTCACTGGGATCTGGTAATAGCCTTTACTAAGATCCACCTTTGAAAAGTATTTTGCCTTGTTCAGTCTGGCAAATAACTGTTTTGTGTCTGGTAATGGATCCACTTGTCCTTCTGTGACAGCATTCAGTTTCCTGTAATCTATGCACAGTCTGTGTTCCCCAGACGGTTTCCTCAACAAAACGACACTAGAACTAAAAGATGATTCACTGTGCGAAATAATCCCCTCCTTCAACAAATAATCTATTTCTTCCTTCAATGCCTTCTCCTTCGCGAACGGAATAGAATAGGCTCTCATACAGATTGGGTTTGAGTCTACCAGTTTCATGTCATACTGTAGCAAATTTGTATGGCCTGGTTTATCTGTTAATACATCTGTATGTTCCTCCAGAACTTGTTGAACTCTCTCCCTCTGGTTTTTAGTCAGGTGCTTACTGACTTTTACCTGTGCTGCTGTTTCACAAGGATGTAATGGGTATTCATGTGAGGTGAGTGGTTCTTTTTGCATCTGGGTTGCAATAGCCAAGGTCAATAAGGGGGTGCTTTCCTGGAGTGGTCTGTCCAGATACTTCTTTAACAGGTTTACATGATAAACTTTTTCCTTCCCCTTTTTGTCAATTTTATAGTTTGTTCTAGACACCTTCTCTAGAACCGTATATGGACCTTGCCAACCAATTTGTAATTTATTCTGGCTTCCGGGTAGTAGAAGCAGCACCTTCTCTCCGACTGCCAGTTCCCTGTCCTTTGCCTTCCTATTAAAATATGCTGCATGTTTCTTCCTGGCTTGTTTCAAATTATCATTTGCCAGTTTCCATCCAGCTTTCAAACGAGTGGTCAGTTCGTTCACATATTGATACGATGAGGTAACAGTCTCTTCCGCCTTCTCATCTGTCCAGGTCCTTAATAGAGCTTCTAATGGACCTTTTATTGGCCTCCCAAATAGCAGAGTTGCGGGAGCCATCCCGGTTGAACTATGTGGTACCTCCCGGTACGCAAACAATGCGGCGGGCAGGAATTGATCCCACAGATCCGGTTTTTCGTGTGCCAGCTTTCTCAGGATAGAAATGAGAGTCCCATTGAACCTCTCTACCTGGCCGTTCCCTTGTGGATGGTACGGACTACAATGAAAGTGCCTGGCTTGAAATAGCTTAAAAACTTCTTCCGTTAGTTTCCCCTTGAACTGAGAACCATTATCCGTCAAGATTTGATGCGGGAATCCTAATCGGGTAAATATTGTAAGTAGTGCCTCTGCTACATGTTTTGAATCAATTGATGGCAGGGCTACCGCCTCTCCCCACATAGAACAAGTGTCCACCAGAGTAAGGATGTAACTGTTCCTCCTCTTGGTCCGAGTGAGAGGTCCTACAATATCCACTGCAACCCTCTCAAAAGGTGTTCCCACTATGGGCATTTCCCCTAGAGTTGCAGGAGCAGTCCAGTGCTTTGGAGCTACCCTTTGACATTCTGGGCAGGATTTGACATATCTTTTTATATCCTCCGTTATCCCTGGCCAAAAGTAATGACAAGCTATACGCTGTCCTGTGGCGCTGATCCCCATGTGACCACTGAAGGGAATCGCATGCCCGAGTTCCATCACTTTATCTCTATATGAATGGGAAGAACCAGCTGGTTGTGACCATTTGTTCCAGTTCCGGCCTTCCTGTATAAGAGTTTGTTCTTCATGAAATATTCCCCCTTGCTCGGAGGTGTGTGGCATTTGGGCAATTTTTTAAAACAGGGCTTGAGTGTCCTATCCTCAGCCGGCGCCTTCCTCATCTCCTCTGGAGGAGCATTTATAGGTTCACCTTCTTCCTCCTTCTTCTGTGACCTGGTCTGCACTGTCGCCATGATCACAGGTTTCTCGGGATTCCCCAAGAAGACGTATCTACACCCCAATATCAGAGGGTAGATTGGTTCATCTATCACTGCTGCTCTGATTTCTCCTTCCACATAGCGAGTTTTCACCGTTATCCTTGCGATGGGAAGTGTCATGAGTGGTATGTCCTTAGTCGCCCCTTGTATTTCCACTGTTTCTGTGGTATACTGACTTGGGTCCACTAGGCTAGACTTCACAACTGAATCATAATCCAAACCTGTATCATAAAGGCACCTTATGGTGACCCCATTACAAATAACATCCTCACAAACTGGGGGGTGATAAGGTTCCTGTTGTCCCTTAGGATTAACCTTTAATCTTTGCGTCCCCGACTTCATTGCAGCAATGTTTGAAGGTTTCCTTCTACAAAATTCGGTGTTATGGTTATCCTTCTTGCACCATTTACACCATCTTTTTCCTTGGTTCAACGGTTTTCTTTCATTGAACTTTTGGTCATTGAACTGTGAGTTTCTGTCGCGATAGTCATTTCTTGGCCGCTCAAAGTTTGTCCTACCTTTATTTCCCTGCTCTCTATTATCAAATTTATTAAATTGCTGTGGAGCTTTAAAATTGTCTATGTGCTTCTTTTTAGCACCACTTACCTCTGCCTGGGCTGCCTGATACCTCTCAGCAACATTTAAAATTTCCCCCAACTTCTCTGCACCTTGTTCCATGAGAAATTTTCTCATGTCTGGAGCCATGGACTCTCTCAATTGCTCAATCATGATCATTTCTTTAAGATCTTGGGTCTTCCCCAGAGCCGTCCATTTCTCCAAATAGGTTTCTAGTCTGGCAGAGAATTGGTGGTATGTCTCCCCAGACAACAGTTTGGCATTTCTAAATTTCTTACGATAAAATTCACCATTCTTCTCGTACCTTAATAACAAAGCCTGCTTTAACATGTCATAATTGTCTTGGTCTTCCCTGTTCATTTTGGCAAATACTTCATAAGAAGTACCCCTCAATCCCTGTGATAGCTTTAAACTCCACCTCTCTCTCTCTAACCCATATGTAGTAGCTAATAACTCAAAACGTCCTAGGTACCCCTCTATGTCATCGTCTTTTTCAACAAAATGGTCTAAATGAATCCCCATAGCTGAGTTTGAGGCTCCCAGACTGGGCGTAGCATCTGAGGCAAAAGGGCTGGCACCATTTTCAGGAGCCGGGCCTTGTAATTCCAGCTCCCTTAGTCGTAATTCGTGCTCCCTCTGCAACCTTCTATCTTCTGCCTCCCTTTCGGCAGTCAACCTTTTTTCTTCTGCCTCCCTTTGCTGTCGTTTTTCTTCTGCCTCAATCTGCAGCCTCTTAATTTCTCTATCAGCCTCAATTTGTAACCTCTTCTCTTCAGCTACCTTTCTATCTTCCCTTTCAATATATTTATCACATTCAGTCGTTACGTATTGAATTAAAATTTGACCATCCATCCCCATCTCCTTCGCGGTGAGCACAGCAGCTGATCTAAATTTTGCCAGCTCCGCCATACTTTTCAGACAATATAATAATATACAAGCTAAGTACTTCTTATGACTATAATCTAACTAATTCTAACTAACCAGTTAACTAATTAATTATTACTGGCTGTGAAGATTCACCAACTTTTATCTGCAGGGACACTTTTAATTTTAAAGGAAATTTTACAATTTATTTCCCTACTTTTATTTCTCCCACCAGGAGATCCTAATATTACTGTTGGGCTAATTATCCCTGGACAAGACCCCAATTTATGTAGTGGTATTGATGGTATTGTATGATGGTGATATTACTAAATGTAATTGTATGCGGCCAGCTGTGAAGGCTCCTGAGATAAAATGTAGTTGAGAATTGTCAGAAGGCCTTTCTTGCTACCACTACGACCTTGAACTTAATTTTTTTTTTTCTTGATGAATGTAGCTACGTAAAGTGTCTAGGGTAATGATGAGTAATGTGGTGTGATAGTTATAAATATACCCATAGATATTTAACAAGACTAATAAGATTAACAAGTGTTAAAATACACTGAACTAACTCACGTGTGTAAAGTTTTTTGATATAATTATATTACATTTATTTGTTCTGGATCAAGTTTTATTTTGACCAGAACTTGTTTTAAAAGAAGGATTTAAAATTTATGAAAATTATGCATGGAATGTTACATAATAAATGCAAAAGTGTACATATTTAAGTACTAGAATAGTTAGTTTTATTAAAATGTTCTGGTAGTCATCTACTAGGGAGGATATTTATTGTCTGTGCTGTTGGGGTGGTCTCATCACACCTGTCTATATTGACTACACAGTGTCCAGAAAATGGTGGGAATTTTTATGGGGTATCTGCAACTAAATGGGGTTGGTGAATATCCAGCAGACCAGAGGCTCACTCATCTGGTATTTGTAGCTCTGGTGCTGAAATCAGGCGGTCCCACCTCTCCGTGCTGGCGGGCACTAATGGTGGTCTCTGTCACAAGGACTGCACAGATACACTTGTGTAAATCACCACCCGAATAGATACTGCTTCGTTGACGACAGAAACTCGCAGCTCTGCAATCAAAGTATGGGCCATGTGTCAAAATCTATTCTCTACCCACGTCTGGACACCACACTGACACAACAACCACATTATACAGACAGGTCAGATCTCTCTGACCAAACAGCACAGTTACCATGGTGGGTTTACATCCGATAGATCCTCCCAGACTATAGATTCTGAAAAATAATTATTAGTTTTCTACCCTAAAAGAGGATAGGTAATATGTTTCCTTATTCTCAACTCTTGATCTGTCTTGCATAATCCTTGCTGGTGTTTAGGTACATTGTTAGTCCCTAGACCCTGACTTGGGCGGGGGGTCTAGAGCAAAATCCCTACTTGTTTGTAAGGCTAGATTATGATATGGCAGTATCAAATCACTCGAACATGAAACAATATTCAAAATATATAAAGAAATAATTTCAATCTTACCAGATTATGAATAATTAACACAGAAGTGCTAGCAAAACTCAGCTGAGCTGCTGGCTATAGGATGGCGTCCCTAAATTTAACTCACTGTCTTTCATATGGGAAAACACCACACTTTAAAATCTGTGTCTAACACTGAACAATTATTGAAGAATGACCCCAAATGCGCTCTGAGCGCTAATGATATGATTGTCTGTGGCCAATCACTGCCGAGGTTTATTTTTAATTTCAAATTTCCTCACTAAAGTCATTTCAGTCAAGCTTCAGTCACGTATGGATGGTTATCTGTTAGTCTGTCCGTCTCTACTTGTGTTTCTACAAAATTGTGCTCGATTTTTGACCCAACCGTTCTCTCCCCTTCAAATTTTTGTTGTAAAAAGTTATATTTAGACACAGCTACCACCAATGTCCCTTCACTTCTATGCCAAGTAAATTTGAACATCTGTGTCCAAGGTCGTGTTTTTGTGTGCAAATAACGATATGTTAGATTCAATGCAGTCTGTGGCTGATGTAAACTACACTGTCTTTTGTCATTATTTTCAATATTATCTATCCGTCTGTAAAATTAAGACCATATTCGTTCACTGCTCAGAATAGGCCATCTGGCCAGCTAATTTTTATATTCCTAACATTAATATTAAGAAAAATTTACTTTTTAATTTTTGTAATTTTTTTCAGACATCTGCGTTCTTCCGCTCAAATTCAAATCAAGCGCTTGGTATCGCAAAACGTCCAATTCCGTACCTCGTGTCAATTTGGGGGACTTGAATTTTTTTACTTTCATCCATTTCCCCCCCCCCCCCCCAATTGCGTCTCTTTAGCCTTTTGATGCGTGATGCCATATGATGATGGATAGCATCCGCATGTCTGGTTTTGTGTAGTGTGTAGATGTGTTCAGTCAAAACAATGTTCATGCAACAATAACAGGGCAATCCACATAGGACGTCAGTAAACTCACGACGTATAAAGTCAATGAGTCTTGAAACAGCCGTTGACGTTTTTCTTCATTATTTATTGTGGACGCCACAGTGACAAAATGGTTACGCAAATGTGTAGGCACATCAAACAGTCATTATCACAGCAACATTCAATACAGCAATAAACGGTAGACAGCATTACAATGATGAGTCAGATGCATGTTATATTTCATAGTGCTGTAAATGTAGTCAGGTGGAAAACTCCATCCTTTTCTATAACAGCCAGGAGATAACCAGATGTATGAGATCAGTTCACTCTCCTTAGTTTGACTTCAGCAAGACAGACACGTCTGCCGAAGTATAAATAATGTCCTCAAAAATATCCTCTAGATAATAAAGGTTTTCTAAACCTAGTTCATTTAACAAAGTAGCAAGTAATGGTCCTTGGTACCTGCATCAACCGATGCAGTACAATGCAGCGACATGTGAGCTGGGAAAAAACATCTCGTGACGACGACTTTCGGAGACAGGCTATGAATCGAAATCGCTCACGACCCAAAATCGATAGAGTTAATGAAAAAGTCAATTTACCTTGCTTTCATGAAATACACAGAAATATCACGCCTCCCGACATGTGGGAAAACACTAGAGGTATTATCTCGAATAAACGAAATATCCATAAGAGGACTACACATCCCTGACAGAACAAAAAAAAGCGGAGATCCCCTCTTCAACGAGGCATCTCTTTCGCCATTCCAAATCGCTCACTCCCACTAGTGGTGGGCGGAAACCGATCGACCAAACAACAAGACAAGTCATGCGCAGTCCAGCGCAAAAATGACCACAGCTCAAACTTAACTGCATTCGATACCAACGCGAGAAGACAAATGCTTACCGAGAAAAGTGACTATAAATTTCAAGCAGTTGTTGCCCTTGCGTTATAAAACAGATATTGAAATAAAACGATGTTGCGAGAATTTATCACGCAACATATCACCACCTCCTCCCGATAAAAAAAAAATGTGGAACATATTTTTTTTTCAATATCAAAGAGCAAGCGATAAGCGGCTCAAAACGCACGAATTATGCGCTGATAATTAATTAAATTGCCAAACAATAGGCTAATTATAGAGTGTCTGGTGAGGATATACCTCAACAGAAAAATAAATATGTCTCAAAAAATATTCACATCGGGGAGGTGTCACCAACACACATCACGTTAGCATGTAAACACAATATACGTATGCAAGTTACTATAATCATCATTAAACAGCATACTCTAATATTGTCTTTAAAAATGGATGTACAAATCTGATAGGAAAATTTAAATAGTACATTCTTTGACATGTAATGACATAAGTACATAGTAAAGTTAAACTACATGACGATCCAGGACATATGCTCTGGTATTCCGAGGGTAAGTACACAATCTAGAACTCGTAAGGTAAGTCCTCAGCTCAACAATGACATTCTGAGAAAGTACAAGCAATATAATGCTAATTAATAACTAATATGCTTCATAAGGTACAATACATTATTAATAATTGTGGCTGTTTAGTAAACTAACGGCCCTTATATTAACTACTCAGTCCTCCTCTATCATCTTAAAAAACGAACAGAAGAAGATGACAACAAAGCACGATAGTGTGTACATATAAAGTAAGTACAGATGTGCTAATCTATTGTAGAAATATAGGTGTGTTATGACTCTGTAATATATAGAAATATAGGACAGAAGTATTAGTTGGAGTCATGTGGGCATCTAGACAAAATGTCAGCCATCACATTATCCGCACCACGGATAGCTCGTACCGTGAAGTGAAAAGGTTGAAGAGCTATAGCATATCGAGTGGATCTCGAACTCTTCAAATTCTTAGTCTGAATAGCTGTAAGAGCTTTCTGATCAGTCTCTAGAATGAAATGTGCGCCCAGGAGGAATCTTTGTAGCTTTAGAATTGACCAAACCATCGCTAACAACTCACGGTCTAAAACCGAGTAGTTCCTCTCTGCCGCATTTAGTTTTCTAGAAATGTACATAACAGGATGCAGAGTATTTGCATATTCTTGCATCAGTGCTGCTCCAATCCCAGTGGATGAAGCATCACTCCGAAGAACAAAAGTCCTATCAAGAGTAGGTAATCTTAAGATGGGAGGAGAAGAAAATATATTCTTGATTTGGTCTAGTGAAGATTGGCATTCTTCAGACCAACGGACCAGATTAGGCGAACCTTTCTTCAACAATGTTGAGAGAGGTGCCATGATCGAAGATAAATTTGGAATAAATCTCCCATAAAATTGAATTAAACCTAAGAGACTCCTAACTTGTTTCTTCGTTTTAGGAACAGAGATGTTCAGTATTTTGGAAGTATTGTGGTCTTCTGTCTTCAAGAGACCATGACCAACACGATGACCCAGGAAAGAGATTTCACCAAAACCAACAAAAGCTTTAGAAGGTTTTGCTGTCAAATTATTCTCACGTAGAGTGGACAGTAAGTCATATAACCCTAAATAGTGATCTTCCCAGGTATCACTGAAGAGACAGATGTCATCTAAGTATGCGATGACATCCGAACGATGTGACAGAATTCGACGCATCATGCGAACGAAAGTGGCAGGGGCGTTCATGAGACCAAAAGGCATAACATTCCATTGAAATAGACCCCTAGGTGTAGAAAAAGCAGTAAGAGGTTTGGCATGCTCTGCTAAAGGCACTTGCCAATAACCTTTAGACAAGTCAAGTTTAGTGAAGAATCTAGAATTAGAAAGTCTAATCAGTAGATCTTCTAACAAAGGCATCGGTTCAGCGTCGAACTTTGTGACCTGATTCAATTTGCGATAATCAACGCAAATTCGTATGTTCTTATCCTTCTTCCGGACAATAACCATGGAAGAAGAATATGGTGAAGTCGATGGTTCAATTATATTTAATTGAATCATTTCATCCAATTCCTTTTCCACTTGCGACTGAAAGTGTATAGGAATAGGATACGGCCTAACCCTAATTGGATTATTGTCGGTAAGAATTATGTCATGTTCTATGACATCTGTGTGTCCAGGAATGTCAGTGAGAACATCCTGAAATGTTTGTAACATCGACGAGACTTGTCGATGTTCGTCACCAGAAAGATTAGGAGAAACAGAAACGTTTTTCCAAGATTCCGTGGAATGTAATGGAACCACTGGAAGGGGAAGGTTGACATCAGAGAAGGTAGCTTCCTCATCCTGAATGACAGACAGGGATGAATAATGACCGTGAGGTGCAGGAGCATCATCCGTTGCCTGGAAAATAGGCAGCAAATAGTCCGGACGTTCGTGAAATTCCGAAAGCATGTTTATGTGGAAAGTTTTATGCTTTCCATCAATATCGACCACATAGTCAACATCGGAAATCCGAGAGACTATTGCATACGGACCTTTCCATGCAATAAGAAGTCTATTTTCCCTACTGGGGAGTAGGACGAATGCTTTGTCACCTGGACAAAGTTGTCGTAGACATCTATTCTTGTTAGCAAACTGCCTTGCCTTCTCTTTAGCAATTTCTGATGAAGCAGTTGCTAGCTTACATGCCTCAATGATCTTTTGTCTAAGAGCAATGACATACTCATATGAGGATTGAGTTTCATCGCTAATATCATCGGCAGTGATGAGATCGTGTAATAAAGACATAGGGCCGCGTGGACGCGCGCCAAAGACAAGTTCGAAGGGAGAAAATCCTGTGTGTTCATTAGGGACTTCTCTATAGGCAAAGAGAGCCGCGGGTAAAACCCTGTCCCAATCTTGAGGATGATCTTCAGTTATCTTACCAAGCAAAGTCTTGAGCGTTCTATTCAGACGCTCAACTAACCCATTAGACATAGGATGGTAGATACTACTGAGAGATCGTTCAATATGTAAGGTAGACATTACCTGTGACATAGTGTCAGATATGAGTTGAGTGCCATGGTCTGACAATATTTCTCTGGGGAACCCCAAGCGAGAAAATATCAACCAAAGAGCATCTGCGATATCTGTAGTAGATATGCTCTTAAGAGGAATAGCCTCTGGCCAACGTGTGCACATATCGACACATGTAAGGATAAACTGATGTCCTCTGGCCGACTTGACCTTAAAAGGGCCAATAATATCTATGGCCATTTTCTGAAACGGCCGAATAGGAATGTCAGCAGCCTGGATAGGCGCAGCATGTCGTGGTCCTCTAGATTTGACCTCCTGACATACCTTGCATGATCGGCAGTAAATACGAATGTCCTTATTGACAAAAGGCCAAAAGAAAGCCGCAAGGACTCTCGACTTCGTACGGGCAAAACCCATATGTCCAGCACATTGCGAGTCATGAGCATGTTGTAATATTTGGACTCTCATGCTCTTGGGAACAAGAATTTGCGAATGTGCCGACGTAGTCGAATCTTGTACCATACGTACAAGTACGCCGTTTCTCATTGCAATCCAAGATTTTCTATTTGTATCCTGATTCGGATCACCTTTCTTCGCAAGAACGAAGAATTTTTTTAAAGAAGGATCTTCTTCTTGCAATTTTATGAAAGAGTCACGAGTGATTACTAAGTGACTATCTTGGCTATCAACTTCATTATCACTATTCAGTGAAGTTTCGGGTGTTTGTAGAGCTTGTGCTCTTGTAACTACTGCATTTGTAGCTTGCATGTTATTATCTTCCCAAGCAGCAATCTGCTGTGGGGTACACTCCCTAACTCCGTGAATACGACCAATAATAAGGTCCGCAATAGGATTAGGTAAGAGACAAGCATGCACATCTCCAGTAAAGAAAGGAGTGGCAATGCGAATTACAGCAGTAGGATATTTTTCTAGAGTGCCGCCAAATGTGACACATTTAATAACCCTTCCTGTAGCACAAGATGGATCTACAAGCGATTGTCTAACACCAATAGTGGTGCATCCGGAATCGAAAAGTAGTGAGACCGGAGTATCATTAACAAGACCCTTATGTAGAATTAAAGAACCCCTCCCGTCATGCGCAACAGCAGCAGGAAGAGCGGGAAGTGGGTGACCACAACTCAAAGTAGTTATGGTACCCGGTTCGAATAAAGTACTGCATTGGGGGCATTTGTTTGCTCTCTCAAAGTCAAAAGCAGAACTAGTGACAGCGTCAAAGTTTTTACTATCAACAACATGATTACAGGCTCCCTCAGTTTCCTGTTGTACAGCATTAGCCTGCTGATATCTCTTTTTTTTGTGTTGAGATCTACCCCGACTATTATTACCTCTGAAGTTATCAGAGTTATTATTATCTCTGCAGTTATTATTGTCTCTATTGTAATTGTTATCCTGGTTCGAATTCCAGTTTCCACGATTACTATCATGTTCACATTGATGCGAACATCTATTTGTTTGGTTCTGAGGTCTTCGGCAGGAATAACCTCTATTACCATATCCTCTTTTGAAATGCTTATAATTATTAGGGTGATAGTAACGAGTACTATCAGGTTGTCTCCAATTCTTCGAAGAAGAATCACCATGAAATTGGTTTCCATGATTTTGACAGAAATTACCGCTACTCTTTCTATCAAAATTTTGTTGGGATCTACGAGCAAAGTTTTGGCCATACGGAGCTGCCGAAGCAACTGGTAAACCTTCTTTCACCTTAGAGTTACCCATGGTTATGTGTGGGTGCGCAGTTACGTATTGGCAACAGAAATCTTCCATTTCTTTTATTGTTTTAGGTTTACGTTCATGAAGGAAAGCAAGGAAAGACTCATTGACAGACGACATGACTTTGTCTCTAAGTATTAAGTCCATAAGTCCTTCATAAGTTTTTTCCGTCTTAGATAGTTCAACCCATCGTGAGAAAGTAATGCGTATTCTTGCAATAAACTCGGAGAATTCAACTCCATTTTCAGGTAACATGTTTTTAAATTGTAGACGATAGCCGTCTTCGTTAAGCTGATATTTCTTTAACAAAGCGGCCCTGACAACCTCATAATTGTTCTTGTCAGGTTCATCCACCATATTTAATATACTTAGAGCTTTACCTGTCAGTATCCCTGATAACTGATAAACATATTTTGCTTTGTCTATGTTATGAGCTGTACATGCTTGTTCAAATCTGTCCAGATAGAACATTATGTCATCACTGGAAGGACTAAATGTTGGTAACTTAATCTTAAAAGTATCATTATTAGCCTTACCAGAAGATGAACCCTTGTTTGAATCATTACCATTACTCATGCTCGTCAATTTCAATTTCTCCAACTCTAAAGCTAAGAGTTTTTCTTCATGTTCCATTTTTGCTTTCCTCTCATCAGACTCTCTCTGTAATCTTCTTTCCTCAGCCTGAGCCTCTTTTTGAAGTCTTTCATTTTCAGCTTCTTTTTCAAGTCTTTTATTTTCAGCTTCTTTTTCAAGTCTTTTATTCTCAGCCTCTAGCTGTAGCTTTCTTTCCTCAGCTTCTGATTCCCTTTTTTGTTTTTCCATTTCCATTTGGAATCTCTTTTCATCCACCTGCATCTGCAGTTTCTTTTGTTCAGCTTCCATATGCAGTTTCTTTTGTTCAGCTTCCATTGCTTTATCATATCGAGCAGTTGCAAATTCTTCTAACTTATCACCAGTCTTCCCAAGCAATTTACCCTGCTCAATAAAGTGCTCAAATGTAGACATGTTGTCTAACATATGAGTCCAAAACCTGAAATAATTAACTAATTTATTTCAAACCTAAGTGTAACAAGTCTTAATTAAGCACTTGTATATTCACATCACATTATATTATCCCAGTCTCTGTGGGAAACAAGTCTCCAATCAAAGAACTTGTATATGAAATATCAGCACTCAATTCTTGATCATAAGTGCACTTCTCATTCAATAGTGCACGACACTATTCATCATTCATTTATCATCAGTGTAGTAGTAACAGTGCATTAGCATAGCCCATTAACTAATTACTATAACTGTAAACAATGACTATGTAAACACATGCAGAATGTAAACATTGAAAATGTAAACAATACAAACAATGTAAACAATAACAATGTAAACAATAACAAAGATCAGCAACAATACAAAAACTTTCGCAGAAATCAACTAAAAATAAAGCAGAAATTAATGAAATATCACAAAAAATGTGACGATATCTGCGATAGAATTAAACAAAATACATGACACCACAGTGTATAAACAAAAATGTTGTATGAAACTAAATTATAGACAAGAGTAGGCTAACAAATACAAACAAATCAAAACAAAACTAAAGAATGCGAAATAATAACGAAAACAATATTAAAACATGTCATCACAGCTAACATAAATAGCAACAGAAGTCGCTTAGCAAATTCCAGTATCGGAAATTTGCAAACCCTACAGAAAACGCTCACAATAGACGACCTCTATGACGTGGCATAATCTAACGGAGACACCACCCAACCGAGAACCCGCTGAAATATAAACATATAAATATACAAATAACATATAAACATATAACATATAGAATGAGATGATACACAGAAGACTCAGCAGAAGTATAAGGGCACAGTTTACATACAAACAGGCCACTTAACTTATAGGCTTCCAATCGTAGAACAGCAGAAAAACGGATGTCAATCAACGTCCTAAAGAGCGAAGCTCCAACGATGATGGCACATCTGAACTGCTTCCACTGCTAACACGATGGTACAAGAGCTTCTGAAATACTGTGTGTTGAGTTGTTTCGGCACTTGACCTTCTAATCCAAAAGTAAGTTGATGGAAATCGGTACTTGGCCTTCTTCAGAAAACAACCCGTTTCAACCGGCACTTGACCTTCTCAAAAAACGACAGCACTGGAACCTTGACAGCAGCAACTTGCTTGACTTGCGTAAAAGATAACAGCAGTCCGAGTTATCCGGCAACATGTAACAACGCCGGGTACTGTCAAATTCTTGTTTCCGTCAAAAAGTTGAAATTTTGACTTTTACCGGGCAACGCCGAGTACTTTGAAAATTTTGAAGATGTTGACTGTATTGAAGAATGTTAATTTCTTGAAGGATGCTGATGAATTCTTGTTGAAAATGAAGTGGGTAAGGGACCCCGTGTTTGCTAGTACCAGAATCAAACCAGCTTATGGCCACCAAATGATGCGTGATGCCATATGATGATGGATGGCATCCGCATGTCTGGTTTTGTGTAGTGTGTAGATGTGTTCAGTCAAAACAATGTTCATACAACAATAACAGGGCAATCCACATAGGACGTCAGTAAACTCACGACGTATAAAGTCAATGAGTCTTGAAACAGCCGTTGACGTTTTTCTTCATTATTTATTGTGGACGCCACAGTGACAAAATGGTTACGCAAATGTGTAGGCACATCAAACAGTCATTATCACAGCAACATTCAATACAGCAATAGACGGTAGACAGCATTACAATGATGAGTCAGATGCATGTTATATTTCATAGTGCTGTAAATGTAGTCAGGTGAAAAACTCCATCCTTTTCTATAACAGCCAGGAGATAACCAGATGTATGAGATCAGTTCACTCTCCTTAGTTTGACTTCAGCAAGACAGACACGTCTGCCGAAGTATAAATAATGTCCTCAAAAATATCCTCTAGATAATAAAGGTTTTCTAAACCTAGTTCATTTAACAAAGTAGCAAGTAATGGTCCTTGGTACCTGCATCAACCGATGCAGTACAATGCAGCGACATGTGAGCTGGGAAAAAACATCTCGTGACGACGACTTTCGAGACAGGCTATGAATCGAAATCGCTCACGACCCAAAATCGATAGAGTTAATGAAAAAGTCAATTTACCTTGCTTTCATGAAATACACAGAAATATCACGCCTCCCGACATGTGGGAAAACACTAGAGGTATTATCTCGACTAAACGAAATATCCATAAGAGGACTACACATCCCTGACAGAACAAAAAAAAGCGGAGATCCCCTCTTCAACGAGGCATCTCTTTCGCCATTCCAAATCGCTCACTCCCACTAGTGGTGGGCGGAAACCGATCGACCAAACAACAAGACAAGTCATGCGCAGTCCAGCGCAAAAATGACCACAGCTCAAAAGTTAACTGCATTCGATACCAACGCGAGAAGACAAATGCTTACCGAGAAAAGTGACTATAAATTACAAGCAGTTGTTGCCCTTGCGTTATAAAACAGATATTGAAATAAAACGATGTTGCGAGAATTTATCACGCAACACCTTTCCAGTCATATTTTTTTCCCTTTTGATACTCCGTTCCCCTCCGGTCTAGCAAGTCAATTTTATGGGGATGATGACCCGCGGTCTAGGCGATCATGTACATCAGCAGCCTACGCATTATGTTTTTATCCTTAAATGTTATCCTTGGAGGAATTTTACCGTTGTATCTCTGTCAATTTCACTACAGTTGGATGGTTCTCATTTTACCAGATAAGTGGAAACATAATTCCACTGGTCAGCTTACCCAGAAACATTCTAGCACAAATAAAATACAAATAACAAAAATAGGTTGAGGATGACTTATGAAGGACTTTATTAAACTATCCTGTTCAAAAAAAGAAACGCATAGCTATCCGAGGGCGCGTTTTTATGAGTTTGTAAGTAAAATTTGGTGCTAGGGTATATAAAAACCAGCCTCAAATGTTCTTTACAGTGTCAAATGCACGTGTTGACCTGAAATGCGTTCGTTTTTGTAATCGTTACAACGCAGTGGTCAATAGTGTTTATGACGCAATTTTTGACCACAGCTCATGTTGCGCGCACGTGAAAGCAACAAAATTTGGGGTGAACACTATTCACTGACCACGCAACTGAAACCCTATAAAAGGATAACGCTACACACAAAAAATTCAATACATTTTCAAGCAGACATTTATGGCGTCTCTATCGATAAATTTAAGGAACATTGCTATTGGCCGACTGCATGCAGGCGAAAGTCAAAGTCAGGTTGCCAGGCATCTAAACGTGTATCAGAGTACCATCAGTCGACTTTGGCACCTGCTCTAAGCCACTGGTTCAGCTGAAGACCGGCATCGCAGTGGACGACCCAGAGTGACAACAGCAGCGGAGGATCGCTTTATTCGGCTTCGTCACCTCAAAGACAGGTTTACAACACCTTCCTCAACTGCCCAGTCATTGCCTGCAGGACGTCATGTGTCTGATCAAACTGTCCGGAATAGACTGCATGACGCTGGACTTTGGGCACAACGACCTCACCGAGGACCTGTCCTTACGCGCCGCCATCGCCAAAATCGACTTCTTTGGGCCAACCAGCATCGTCCCTGGGCAGTTGACAATCAATGGAGACGTGTCTGGTTTAGTGACGAATCTTTCTTTTTGTTGCAGCGTCATGATAGACGGCGTAGGGTCTAACGTAGACGAATTTTGCCCAAAATTGCGTTGATGAAGCTCCGCCGCACGGTGGTGGAGGTGCAATGGTGTGGGGAATGATCAGTTACAATGGAAGGAGTCAATTGGTGCACATTGAAGGAGGCTTGAATGCGCAACGATACGTCAATGAAATTCTTCGACCCCATGTCCTTCCACTTGTGGCTGCCCAAAGGTCTGTGTTTTAACAGGACAACGCGAGACCCCATTATGCACGGTTGACCACGCAGTTCCTGACTGCCAACAACATTCTCACCCTTCCCTGGCCATCCCTGTCTCCAGACATGAGTCCGATTGAGCACCTGTTGTATGAGCTGCATAGACGTGTTAGTCGCCTAGACGTTGCTCCAGCCAATCATCGTGATCTGTTCCAGGCACTCCCGGAAGAGTGGGCAGCCATCCCACAGGCCCACATCAGACGTCTGATCGCATCCATTACCAGGAGATGCCAGTCGCTGATCGATGCAAGAGGAGGCCACACACCATACTAACGGGAAAACCCGTACGCCAAAAAACTCTCGTGACCCAGATGCAAAACAACTGTCAATTGATTGGTTGAACCCTAAGGTATTCTTGTGGGCAATTTGAACAATTAACTCATTAAATTAAAAAAGTTATTGAATGTCAAAACTATGGCTATGTGTGTGCCTTCAGTAGCTATGCGTTTCTTTTTTTTGAACAGTATAAAAATACATCACTTCACAGTCCAGCGAAAGTGATAACTATATATATATGTTAAATACATAATTGACATTTGAAATATAACTTTATCATATTGAAGTATTGTGGAAATGACATTCCATGTGTATTTATTTTTATTTTGTAAAAACCTTTGAAATTCTTTATCATTTTCCTAACCGAAAAGAGAAACGGTATAGGATCAATAAATTGTAAATATATTTATATAATCAGTCTTGCTTAATTATTTAAATTTGAGTTAAGGTTCTGGTTGTTGGATTCTTCTTCTTCTTTGATCCTTAGCCGCCGACCGTCAAAGCAGTCAGTGGCCATTACGCCTGGTGGCGTCTTGTAGCGCAACAACAAAGTGATTCCCCTTTGCTCGGTCGGCGGCCATCCTTCGTACAGTGCCCCAACTCTGGTTCATTCTTTGCATCTCAGCCTCCACAGTCCTCCGCCAAGTTGTTTTTGGGCGGCCTCTCTTTCGTTTTCCTTCATGGGTCCATAGCATAGCTGTTCTTGTGATGGCATCGGGGTCTCTTCTGAGGACATGGCCAACCCAGCTCCAGCGTCTGCCAGCTATGATGGTGTGCATGTCCTCTTGCTTGCTCCGAGTAAGCAGATCTTGGTGGGTTGTTGGATATTACATATTTAATTAATTAATTAACCCCCAAACAGAGTCAATAAAAATATAATAACCATTATTCAAGGGAGGATCTTGAGAGGTAGCACGTAGACCTTCAGGAACAAACACTATCATCATACTTGAAGGTTTATACAGCTTGACCCTACCTTTGATTGTCGATACACCCTTGCTCTTTTTCAGAGAAGGGGGTATTTCTAGACCAGTCTCTTATCTGGCACTATCCTGGTATCATCTGATACATCTTTTTGTCCAGGATATTTTACATTTTAATAACATCTGAACCTCTCGCGACAGATGACAGGAACCAGACTAGTACAAGTAGAATGAGAGATGAAAGAACCAGACTAGTACAAGTAGAATGAGAGATGACAAGAACCAGACTAGTACAAGTAGAATGAGAGATGACAAGAACCAGACTAGTACAAGTAGAATGAGAGATGACAAGAACCAGACTAGTACAAGTAGAATGAGAGGTGACAAGAACCAGACAAGTACAAGTAGAAAGAGATGACAAGAACCAGACTAGTACAAGTAGAATGAGAGATGACAAGAACCAGACTAGTATAAGTAGAATAAGAGATGAGAAGAAGACGTTAGAGATGGATAGGACACACATTGAGGAAACCTGTTGATAGCATTACCAGGCAGTATTTGTTCGGGGATCTCCAGGGTAAGAGAAATAGAGGAAGACCAAAGAACACATGGAGAAGAGAACTTTAGACAGACATGAAGGGGATGAAGATACAGAAATACCTTGAGCTGATGGCACAGGACATGAAGACTTGGTGTAAGTTTGTTGAAGGCCTATGCTACATGGAGAACTGAAGGGTGATGATGATGATGAATTTGCATGTTGCCTCTACGGTGTGGAGTGGGTTCAATTCTCAGCGCAGACGGAGATAGCAAAACAAGAAGCTGAAATTTGGGAATTATGACCCAAGTAGGCCCTTCCCCATTAGAGTGTCCACACAATTGTCCTTTGCTCTTCTCACAGAGCATGAAGCTCCACTGTAGCTGGCCACTGTAAAAGGTAAAGGATCCCGTTACACGCCCATTGAGGCATATTGGGAATACGGTGTTAGGCCCATATTTTATTGACCATCGGCACACTAGGGGTGATGTGGTCAGCATCACGCCGGCTGCGTTAATTCTGGTACCCAATTCATGATGCTGGGTTGACGCCGGAGTCGTATGCGGTCTAAAAAACCCCACCTCAACTGGGGATCGAACCATGGACCACCGAGCTAGGAAGCCAGTGCGCTAACCACTGGCGCTACCGCGGCTCCCCTGTCCACTGTAGCCTGCACCAAAAGTTCACATGCTCTGTCATCTGTGGTATTTGTAGCAATTTGTTTTACATCATGAGGTTGCCAACCTCATACACAACCTCAAATTAGTCGCTATATACGCCATGCCTGAAGGATCAGTAATTATTAGTTCTCTGTGTTATCTGGGACCTACACGTGACCCTATTAGTGTATAAAGAAGACAACAATTCGGAAACAATTTGACCGGGGAAGGGGTGAATAACTTCTGATGACCAGATTGCTTCTTGTTTCAGCGCTGTGTATAGAGTTTCCTATCGTCTTAAAACGGTACGTTTACAGCACGTGATCATACGTAACCCAGAGCCATCTTGACATTTGTCAAATATTTGGCGCAACAACTTGGTTTAAATCAACCATCCACTTTAACCTTTATTCGAAACGAGCTAAAAGTGTTTACCTACAGGGGTTACACCAGTGATCTTCAACCTATGGGTATGAACCCAAAATGGGGTGGCGGGAAACATTACGTGTCCCTTACTCGGAGTTTTAAGGTGAGTTTTCGTGTTTTAAAAAATTATTTTGAAAATATTGTAATCTCTTATTTGTTTTTAAGGATTATATTTTAGGTTAAGTTTTAATTGCGCGTTCAATTCACAGAGTGGTTAGATCGCTGGTCTCTCGTGGCAAATGAGCCGGGTTGGATTCACGGTACCGACACGCTCCAGTCTACCCAGCTGTAAATTGGAACCTGCCTTTGCTCTTGAGTTAGGGAAGGAAAAGCCAGCGAGGAAGGGAACTGGTCACCTCACCTCTCGATGCTGGATCTAGTATAGTGATATCTCTAACACTTCACTCCTCTACGGCAGTATGTGCTATAGGACTACCTTATTAATTAAGCCTTTATCATGACACAAATTCATCATCATTACACTTTATCTCCCCAAGGAACATACGTCTTCAACAAACACATTCCAAATCTTCCTTTCACGTGTCATCAGCTCAAGGTCGTTCCATTTCTTCCTCATTACTTTCATGTCTGACTTCATTTCTCTTCTCCGTGTGTTCATCGGCCGACAACTCTTACTCTTGGAATTCCACAGCAAGGACTGCCTTGTAATACTATCAACAGGTTTCCTGAGTGTGTGTCCTATCAATTTCAAGTGCAATTAATTGTAACTTGGGAAGTTCAGTACATGAGTCGCCTGCTTAAACTGTGAAGTCTAGGTCGCTGCCGTAAAAGGGTTGAGAACCGCTGGCCGTTACATCTTACAGTGTCAACGTTCCCAGCTCTGACCTTGTATAACACCCAATTCATTAATTTGGGTGAAATGTATTAGAATAGGTCTGGGTACACTTTAGCATGCCAAGATATACACTACATTTTTTTTTTTTTTTAAATGAGACAGCCGTTTACCAAACATAAGTTTTCACCTGTTGATAGTATTGCAAGGCAGTTGTCGTACCGATAGGTTTCGAAGTTATTTATGGTCCCGTCTGAGTAGAGTGGATGGTGATAATTACGTGAGAAGAAGGTGTGAGAAATAGATTTCACGGGTGAATAGCTTAAGGAGAAGATATGTCTCTGGAATGAGCAAGCTTCTCTAGTCCAGCCTATCTATACGACTATAATTTAGTATAAGACAATCTTACCCTCCTCATATATAAATATAAGTTTAACTACACACACACAACTATGTGACAACAAGACACACAAACGTGAAAAAACTATGGTTAATTGGGTATGGGTCTGACCAACACACAAAGTTAAGTTTCTTTTGTTGTTCATTATCATTAAACTTGACAACACCAAATATCTAAAGAAAGATCAAACAAAATCAGATTTACATACATAGGAAAATAACAGAATAAATGTGCTCTCCCCTTATTGAGAAAAAAAAAAGAAACCAAAAAAAGTTAACCCAAAGGTATAGGTTAGCACTATGTTACTGAATAGACAGTAAAGAACAAGTTCCTGCTATATTCTACCCAGTAAAGTAAACAAGTTTAAGCAAAATCTCAGGTTAGTACAGTTCCTGTAACAAAGACAAATATTCACTCTCTCTGACATACAGTGGCCACTCAATCACGCTTACCTAACTCTTGGTGATATCCCGTGGAATTACAATGGTTCCTGAATATACAAAATGCCAGGTGTATTTCCCAAATTGGCCCCAGTCCATCCTCTCATAAGTAAGATTAATAAGGTGGACGCCTAATTTGGTGGTTTATTCCTGGATGGACAAATGTCACTTTGAATAGTTAGTGTAGAAACCGAGATTTTGGGTTCACAGTAAACAGAGGAAAATACTTCCAGTATTGGGAAACATCTGGTTGCTAAAAACTGTTACAATTGATAAATGATGGTAATTCTATCCGCTGGCTCTATGGTGAGTGCCGATTCTGAAACAGCGTAAATTCTGGATGATACACTTGAATACGATGTCAGTCGTCAAATAATGTTATTTTTCTGCACATTCCCAGTGTACTGATAAAATTGAAAAAATATAATGCTGGGTTTTATCAGTCCAGTTAAATTTACAAGTTAAAATGTTTCTTGTTTATCGTTGGCTCACCAATGAAAAAATTTGGGACGCACAAGCCAAGAAGAAGACTACATTAACCATTCAGTAAATGATGAAAAAGGACCGATGAAAAAGACTGCTGGCCGCTCTTGTGATCAGGTCTGCGAGGAATGAAGAAACGTAATGGAAATATGCTACTATCCTGTATAGCTACATACAAGGTATATGCACACGGACGGGGACGAGACGATCTCTTATCCACTCCGTCGGTCTTGATTAAATTTAAAAGGCACACGGTGACTTTCTTTACACCTATAAGGTCTGCTTTTCGCTAGCGCTGCGCTTTCAGGTCGGATGATGGTATGCAACGCTCCCCGCCCTTGCTCGCGCTGTAACGATTAGCGTACAATGTCAATTATTATTTAATTATCCATACGCGTACTTACATAAATGTAATAAATACGCACAATGACATAAAACGTGAATTCTTTTCTGTCATTATCAGTCGCGCCTAACATATACTGTTCAAAAAAAGAAACGCAACATTTTTGGTGTTACTTTTATAAAAGATATTCGCTGATTGGACATCAGGCAACCTATCGACTGTGTCCACCTGGTCATTAACTTCTCGTGGTTACCTGAATTGTACTCACCTCATGATTCGTGAGGTCATGAAAGAGGTCAAGGTCAAAACAACATTTTTGACAATACCTCGTGACAGGTTCGTGAGAATCCCGTGAAACTTACTGAACACAAAACTCTCTGACCATATTATTGAATGCCTATTTTTTTTTTTTTTTTTTTTTTTTTTTTTTTTTTTTTCTTAACCAGCGGCACTTGGGCTTTCAGCCCTTTGGCCCAATGACATGTCATTGCGAGGCTGGGGAACCTGAGGACTTTCCTTCCAACCCGGTCAGGAGCTTCGCTCCTTCCCATCCACAGAGGGTTTATCACAGGAGCCGTCCAGGTTATTCAGTCAAATTTCCGGCCGTAAACATTTCTTCAAACGCTGATGCCCGGGTTTGAACCATGAACACCTGGTCGCCAGTACAACGCCGAAGCCATTACACCAGCGCGGCTCCCATTGAATGCCTATAAAAGATTGACGCTCCTCGAATAAATTCAGTTGAAAATTCAATGCGCAAGTATGGCTCATCTCACTACAGAACAACAACTCATCATCATTGGACGTTTACAGACTGGACAGTCACAAAGTGTAGTGGCCAGACAATTTAATGTGGTTAGAAGCACCATTAGTCGCCTTTGGAGGCGATTTCAAGAAACTGGCTCAGTGGCAGACCGGCCGCGCAGTGGAAGACCCAGAGTCACAACTCCTGCCGAAGACCGCTTCATACGGCTGCATCACCTCAGGAATCGACTTGCATCTGCGTCCTCCACAGTCCAGTCAATGTCAGCAGCTCGTCGAATTTCAGATCAAACGGTCAGGAACCGGCTGCACGACTCTGGTCTTTGGGCCAGAAGACCCTACAGAGGTCATGTTCTTACTGACCGGCATCGCCAGAACCGACTGCAGTGGGCGAACCAGCATCGTCAATGGACCGTTGGGAATGACTGGAGACGGGTTTGGTTTAGTGATGAATCATTTTTTGTGCTCCAGTGACACGATAGACGGAGAAGAGTTTACCGCAGATTCCATGAGCGCTACGCCCAGAACACTGTTAATGAGGCTCCTCCACATGGTGGTGGAGGTGTACTGATGTGGGGGGGGGATCAACTTCACTTCATGGGAAGAAGGGACCTGGTGCAAATTGAAGGACGTCTGAATGCCCAACGATACGTCACCGAAATTCTTCGTCCTCACGTCCTTCCACTTCTGGCTGCACGAGGGTCGATTTTTCAGCAGGATAACGCTCGACCTCATGTGGCACAACACACCACCCAGTTCCTCGCTGACAAGAACGTCCAGACCATTCCGTGGCCAGCCATGTCATCAGACATGAACCCCATAGAACACTTATGGGATGAACTCGACAGACGACTCCGCCAGGCAGACGTGGCTCCAGCCAATCTCCGACAGTTGTCTCTTGCACTGCGGAAAGAGTGGGCAGCCATCCCACAACAACAGATCTAACGGCTAATCGGATCCATGTCAAGGAGATGTCGTTCTTTGATAGAGGCCAGAGGAGGCCATACACCTTACTGAAACGGAGGCCTCAGTCGCAAAGAATAAAAGTCTAAACCAAATTTAATGAACATCATTTCATTGTTAAAGTCTGAAAGTTTCTTCATGCCAAGATTGAAACATTAATTCCGTAAAATAAAATTTTGGTACAAGTTTGAAATTTGGTGTCCTTTACCACTGCAATCATGTTGCGTTTATTTTTTTGAACAGTATATAATCAGTCTACTAGAACCGTCTCTTCTTGTGTGAGAAAGCGGGTGTTGAAAATTACATTATAACTGCACATCTGGTATAAAATAGCTACGCGTTATTTATTTCACTAGTTCTAACAGCTAGAAAATCCAAGTGAATTATAATGGTAAAATCTTAACACTGTTAACCACGTAAACACTAATTTCTATTACCAGAATATCGGAATAAAGATCCTCACGAATGCTTTTAACACATCTTCCACTATGGTTTTAGACTACGTGTTTAGACTATCCGAAAAATTCTGAGTGACAACTGATAGCAGGTTTAGAAGACCACAGTTTATATCATCATGGTTATCTGATCTATAGCTGATGCTACTTTTCACGTTACCATGTGTATCGAGAAAATCAGAAACCTAAGTTCCCCAGATAAAGGCGTTAGACCGCAAAGACTTAAATCCGTGTAACGGTCTCGTAGATTATTCCCGTATCTGAAGATCAAAGCTCGGGGTTTTTCCTCTGTGTACGAAAATCAAAGGGTACTCGGGAAAAGCTTTTTGCTTGAGTGAGTAAGGCAGGTCATTAAAGTGTGATAGCTAGGCAAGTTTGCAAGGGCCAACCGGAGATGTACGTTAAGATGTTAGTTCAAATTACTGTACCCCCAAGTCGTTTTCATTTTGCGTCACAATATAGGTTTTAATGCAACGTTTGCACAGTTAGTGTAAATAACGTTGGGTGACTCGCATGTAAAATCAATAGTGATGGTGAACGTGGCTTTTGGAAATGATACTTTAGGTCTTTGAACGACATATTGGCACGTCTTGCATGGCGATAGATTACTTCGTTTAGTGCCAAAGTGTCTGCCACTCGCAGTTTTAAGACGCTGTGATTCCTCATTCTTTTGTCTCGTCTCAAAGCCATCAAAGTTGATCACTGAACACTTCATGAGCACTGAATCAGTAAGTTTACTCATACAAACAACATCACTGGAAATAAGAACAAATGTACGCTAATAAATTCCAAAGTTTGATATCAGAGACTTGTCTATGTATTATACAATAATAAACAAACCAATAAACTGAAACAGAAATATCATCAGGGAGATAGGAAAACTGCCAGATAAAAAGGAATGATCATAAGGAAGTTGTTGAAAAAAAAAAAAAACACACACACACCCACACAAATAGTAATACGTCTTACAAGGAGAAGGACAAGAAAAACCTACGTTGCGGCCACAAGGCCTTCGTCAGGGACAGACAAACAAGAGACAGGAGGGAAAGAAAATGAGAATTAAGTAGAGAACATGAAACTATAAAAATAAGAGAAAAAAACTCCCTTAATATTAAGTCGTCACATGTGAAGCAAAGCAAGATGGCTGCCACTAAACTGGAAAGAGGAAGTTGATAGTATATAAAAATAAGAAATAATGAAAACAAGGACTGGAAAAGAGTGAGAAAAAAGTAATCAATAAATAATAAATAAAATATAAAAAAGTAAATAAATGAATAAAATATAAATAAATAATAAATATATAATAAAATAAATTTAAAACCAAATTAAATAAATAGATAATAAATAAAAACTAAATAAAAGAATTAAATCAATTAAAAAATAATAAATGGAAAAAAATATAATTTAAAAAAAATAATAAGTTAAATATAATTAAAATCTAATAATACCTAAACAAATTTAAAAAAGAAAAAAAAAAATAAAATCATTAAAATAAAAAAATGGTAATTTAAAAAAAAAAAGAAAAAAAAAGGGTGTTCGCAATCAAAAGTAGAAAGTCTTAATTAAACAGGGGACTCACGACAGAGTAAGGCGTCATCAGACAAAAAAAAGAATGTTGGGTATTCAAACCAATGTGGTTTGAGGCAAATCCCATAAGATGGGTCCTGAGGCGTTGTTCCTGGCGAATATACAGATTGTTGGGGTCCGAGGAACAGTATCTGATGGCACTGTCACCTGGATGTCAGTGGGCACAGTGGTGGTCAGACGGCCATTGTAGTGGATGGCCAACAGGTCGTGGAATTTATCTGAGCGAGATGGCCACATAGCAGGACTGTCTGCAGATTCGGTTCGCCCATGTCGTGTGCAACGTTTGGGCCGATGCGTGTGGTATGGTGCACGTACTTTGCATATACAGTAATAGCATAAATGGGACGTTGGTGACTCAACATGTGATGCCGCATGGGGTGATGTGAACTTGGCTTTTAGGGGAAACGAGAACTGTGACTGAAACGTGTTTTCGTTTACATACTGACACATGTCTTACAATCGTGTTCGTGTTTACAGGCGACTGCTTTGTACAGGACAGAAAGGGATCTTTTCCATGCTTCCGCGCGCACTTATTGTGCGCGCGTAGGCCAGTTTTTTTGGGTCACCCTGTATTATTACAATATTTTCTATATAAGGCTATGTAAAAAAAACCATTGCTGCCTAGTCCTTTACAAAAGAAAACTGCTTGTTTACTCTCAGTTTCAGTTATCCAAGAATGAGATTTACTAAGGGAGAATTGCCGAAACACGATAAAAAACATATGGTCCTTGAAAAAAACAGAGTTTTTTTTTTAATTCTCACGGATTCTGGAGGGATCCAGAGAATAACAGGATAGGGAACACTAAGGGGGAAACTGAAACGCCTTAACAGCCTATGTGCGAAAGCAGTGAAAACAGTTTAAAAAAATGTGAAGGAAAACAGAAGTATTATTAGAATCGCAAGAGGTAGGGAGGTTTAAGGGTATATTTGGGGGGAGGGGGGGGCAGACAGAAGATGAGAATGGATTATGACATTTGTGATGATGGCATCAGAAGATGGATCTAGTATGATGAAGGTCTTCTATATAAAATCTTTCAATTACCATACGACAGTTTATGCCGCTTTGGCACAAAATACAATTTGACACCTACTGTTACCACTGTTTATCCAGCATGGAAGTTCGGATCACGGTTAGGGCGTACTGAAAAACGATGTGTCAACCCCCCACCTGCTCTTAACATGTAAAGTACCCCCCCACCCCCCCTCAATCAACTTCCCCATCCCAAACATAAAACATACTAACCCACATTACCTACTACATCCTACCCTCCTCCCTTAATTCTTAACAACCCCTGTGACCCCCCCCACCCCCAATTTATTCTACCTCCTACCTACAGGACTTCACCATCTTACAAAGAGTCCCTCCTACAACTCCCACCACACAAACACATTATAACTATTCATTCTTGGCCATGATTTTTTTTATTTTTTTTTGATTCCCAACTACCACATAACCTACTCAATGGTCCCCTACTATACAATTCCCCATACCCCCCAACATTCCCCCCTCCCACTGAATATTACCAATATGACTCATACCCTCACCTGACAACTACCCCTTATTATACCCCATACCATTACCCACCCTCAATCTCCCTCCATTAATTACAAACTCCTAAACCCACACCTTCAAATCCAATATCCGGTATAACATCAAACCCATATTTCCACCTCCCATTCCAAATTCTGTTGGTATCTCATACCACTTCATAAATAATCCATTCTACCTATCCATCTCTACACCAGTTTTCAACGGAATCCCCCTCATCTTCCTTCCTCAAAACATCAACACCATTCCCACATTCAACCTATCTGAATGTACCCCTCCCCCCCAAAGTCCCCAACCCCAAGATCTAGGGGGTAAATCCCTATGTTAATCTTCCTATCCACAATCATACCTTATTCGGGACTCATGGACCCATAGGACAAAGGACTCCTCCCCTCAAATTCACATCAATCCCTACCCACTACCCATATAATGACAACATCCTATATTACCTACAATCCCCCTATAACCCCCTATGCATCAACCACAAAACCTCCGATTCAGCACAACCCAACTATCATGCTCAAACACATCCACCCACCTCACAATAAGGACCACGGTATATCTAAATCATAACAATCCCATGTATCCACACTTCAATCATCGCCATCCCTCCTTATATTCCTTCCCTACCAACTGATCATTCCACATCCCACCCTACCCCATCCCCACACAACTTGATTATAACCTTTTCCTCCCTTTCTCCCCTCCATACACTTAACATCATTCTGATATCCTCTCCAAATTCTTAATTTCGCATTATTATTAACCTCCTTACATACCCCCCACAACCCCCCCACCCAACCCAGCTTTATTTTCTGTCTATATTCACCTATCCCCACCCCCCTGTCAACCTCGCTTTCCTAAATCTTTTTTACATCATCCCCCTGCAGTCTTCCATCTTACATATAATTCACAAAAAAAATTCTGTCTCAACTGGAGCATTCATAGGCATATTACTTTCCAACCTCCTTTCACATATCCCTACTCTTCCCAACTTTATATACAGGCATAAATTAACAATTATATATCCTATTCCTCAATTTCACTTCATCCTCAATTATCCAATTATTACTCGATTAAATCTCTCAGCTAACACCCACTATCCTTTCATGGTAAAATAACAACCCTCCTCATCCATGTAAATCCCATTCCCTCATGAATTCACTGGCAACCCCTACTGGACAAACCCCTACTCCCCACAATACCCATACACATAACATCACCAGGCACTTCTCTAATATCCTCTGCAAAACACATGTCACATGGCAAATCTCAACGACACGTGTGCAACTTTATTCGACCAAAGTTATATCAAAGCACATCTTGGTTACCTATTAACCGCTCATCATAAATGGTTCCCCATTTATTCTCACCATCGAGACTTGCCATTTTAAAACCCAAATATCAACACCAATTAACTTTGAATATAAACCATTACCTTCACCCCGTCTCCCCAAACACTCATCTCCCATAATAAGATTCACCCTCTAAACTCACAAATTCATACTACAACTCTTTCTCAGTGGTTAGTACCACTTTCATATCCTACCCATCCACCTTACATCCCATCCAAATTCCGCAAGTTTACATGGTAGGCTATTTCAACCTCCGCACCTCCTTATCAAACACGTTATTACTCAAATAATTCCCCCCCAACCATAAATAAATACAACCCCATGGTCTTGTCACGAGCTTCCCCCAACCAAAAAATCTATTTTACTTCTCCTGGGTTTACACTTTTCATAAATATTTTTATTACCATTTTCCTCTCCTCTCCAACCTCCACCTCCCCTCTTCCCCATTACTCGACCCCACCTATCCCAGGTATTATTCATACTGTCCAACTCTCACATTGATTCTACGTGAGTACCCCCTTACATTCAATCTCCAGTGTCTCCAGGATTGTCCTTCCTTCCCCCGGCCATCAGGCATTACCTCCAACCTACCCTCCTCCCCCCTCCTTCGGAGGTACCCCTCTGCTAACTGGCGTCGGCTCAGGGCACTCCTATAGGGCACTCCCCCCTCCTACCTCTACACTCTCCCTTCCCTACTACAATGCTCTAATAGCCTTTTCTCCTAGTCTCTCCCTTACACATCTCTCCTACCCTCCTCTACCCTCCATCCCTATAACTTCTTACTTCAAAATGCACACTTCCATCTCTTCTTCCTCCACAAAATATTCAAACTGTTCCTCCCCCCAGGTCGCATGACCTCTGGTCTCTATCCACCAACCTTATCTACCTTTCTCAGCGCTCCCCGGTCACCTAATTTTATTCCCTTAATTATCGGATTCACCTTTTACCCTCTACAGTCCTGGTACCATATTATCTATAACAAACAATTCCTAATTTCCACCTTCATCTATTACTCTCCATTTATCTTAACAAGAGCTAACCTAAATGCACCTTTTCCCAAACCTCTATCCAACACTCTTCTACCATAACACACCTTCGTTCCCTAAACCCTTCAACAAATGCTCTAACCTAAATCTCCCAACTCATCCTTTCAAATCCCCCACATCCATACCCTTCTATGTAATCTTTCACATAACTCCACGCGTAATTCCATTCAACAACCATTCAACTATTCCCTCTCCTTCAAATCTATATCTGGCGTCTGGGGTACCCATTCGTCAATATCTATAACTATTCTAATCCGTCTGACAAAATAAAAAGTTACCTTGCAATGTCAGTCATTAACCGCGTGCCACTGGCTGCCCCACTTTATGTATACGATCGCTTAAGCCGCTGTTCACTCTGTTCCACGGCTTTTCTGAATCTCCTAAAAAAAAACATCTCCATTTTTAACTCTACCATCCCCCCCCTCCATTACTATTCAATACTTAATGGTAAAGACACTTAAAACTATTTATGTTAGGATTAATTTAAGGTCATTAATCGCAGGGCCATATCTGATCTGCTCTAATTTTCCCACCTTCCTCCCCCAATCACTCCAGGCTAACACAGCATACTTCATGATTGGAATGGATCCTATTGGGCGGGTGAGAATACATCTATTAGTAAGGCATTTACGATCAACGTGATAGTCGTTATCAACATTTGCAGGACAGTAAGCAAGTAAACAAGGGGGATTTCGCAGTACATTCTTTGAGACATGCACTGTCATTTTTACCCATTCTCTTCTCTTTACAACTCCTTTTCATATTGTTAATTCCAATTTCTCTTATTATTACCTACTATTAAATTTATTTATACAATGTGTGATTCTCGAAATGATTTCATGACGACACTACCTCACTCATGCATATTAAAACCCAGAAGACCACTTAATATGTCAGTCCCCTTTATATTATTCTATATACCACAGAAGAAATTTATTATTGATTTCTGGGGTTTAACGGTGTATTCGTTCAACACTCACAGCACGATGGACGCGCTTAAAAAATCAAAAGACTTCACCAGATTTTTGTTTTTTTTCCCAGATACTATCATATTTCAATTGCTAAAAATTAGAATATTTATTATGGAGCCAGAAGCAAACTGAACCACTCGAGAGTCTACCCTAGAATTCTCATGCTTAGACCTGTGCTCAGAAACATGATAAAAGGTCGTGTTTGATCTTGGTTTCGCAAACTTAAAAATCTGCCTTTCCCATATAAAATACAATATATGAATTGTAATTTTTACTTTATTGCGCCCATAATACTGCAAAGACATTCTTTTTGCTGGCTAGATGAGTAGTCTAACTTGAATTTCCGCATCTTTACTTACCCTACTTTCTGCTAGCATAAGCCAAATGGGCTATATTAATAGTCACCCATTCTAATGGTCATCCAGATTTTCTGATAAGTAAAGTTGCACCTAAGCCACAACTATCTACTCTCCTGGCACGTCCAGTCCTTTACTATGAAGTTCTTGACTTAAGAGTCCAGGTAATTTCACAAATCGGGTTTACCTGTGCTGAGCATTTTCCCCTTCACACTATCTAATTCATTGGTAAGTCAAGCTCATTTCACACATTGTGGGTGTCCATGTAACTTGCGATCTGGGAAGTCCTTTACGTGGTTCATATTCCGTTAAAGAGGTGCAACAAAATGGAAATTAAAAAGGCCTGTCTTGTATATACATTCATCGCGTCAGATAAAACACATAATGAGAACAAATAGCGATCTCACACCGTCCTTCTTTGGTTTTGTTGGTGGTCTCACCGGGGCTTTCTCGTAGTTTTTTCCTTTCTCCTAAATTTCTTCTTTTGGGTCATGGCGGTCATGTTCCTCTATCCCTGATAAACAGTGTGTACCCAAATATAATTCCACCCTCCCTCCTTATTCTTACAATCCAACGGCAACATTTCGGTTGGAGGGTCCGGGGGTGGGCGGGGGTGGGCTTTTAAAGTCCATTCTGCACATCCACCTAAAAGTCGAGCATCAAACAGCCATGTTCAGAAAAGAGAGTCAATGTGTTCACTTCAACCCTCTGTTTCCTGATTATGATGCTATACGGATAAATCATCCATATAAATTTGTTAATCACAGGGGTATTATTTCAGAGGGATCCAATAAATTTTCTCCATCAATTTATAGCCAGAAGACACTAGGCGCCCATTTCTCTCTATTCCTTCAAAATTGGCAAATGGCATATACTATTCCACTCATCATACCGTGTTCCCTTCTTGATGGGTACTGAAACGTAGGTATGGCGTCCTATACCTCCAGGCTTAAAACTCGGAACTATCTGATTAGTATTCCGTTACTTACTCAAGATCCACTTTTTGAGGAAATATTTAGCTTTATTTATTACAGCCTGGCAAACAGACTGCATTTGTATCCATCCGGCAATGGCATCCACCCTGCTCCTTCTGTAATAGCAATTTCAGTTCTCACCACTGTTCTACTCTATACCCACGCACGCTCCCCTATGTTATGCCCAGTGAGGATTCACATTAAGTGTACACACTAGGAACTATACACGATAGAATCACTGTGCGAAATAATTCCTTCCTTCAACAGTTACGTCATATTTCTTCACCTTACAAAGCTTTCTACTTTGCAAACCGGAATCGAATATGGTCCCTATCATACAGATACAGTGTCGGAGTCCTCTTAGCGTTCAAAATCACTATTCCAATGGTCTTGTAATGCCTCTGCCGGTCTGTTAACACCTCTGCTATGATTATTTTAGTATACTGTTGAAATTATCTCTGTTCTGAGTTTTAGTTTTTTATTCTTTTTTTCTTTTTTCTTTTTTTTTTTTCCTTATCCAGCTGGCACTCCCTGGGATCTCTCCAGCCACCTTAGGACCCAATGAATTACCCCATTGCGAGCGATGGGAAACTGCGGTACTTTCACTTTCCCAAACCCCACGGTCAGGAGCTTCGCTCACCTTTCCACCATACCTAAGAGGGGTTTATCACCAGGAGGCCGTTAAGGCGCTATTCCAGTCAAAACCTCCTTAACGGCCACGTTATACTCATTTTCATTTCAAAACAGGCCGACGCCCCGTGGTTTGATCCTTGAAAACCTGGTCGCAGTACACAACGGCACCCACCTGAAGCAATTACACCACAGGCACGCCCGGTCCCCTTCTTAAGTTAAATGTCGTTATGCCTTTTTCATACTGTGGATGACTGTCCCTCACTGGGGTGTAATGGATCTTTCTATTGTCTCGCCCCCCTAAAAGTGGATCCACTCCATTTTATTCTAACCATGGCGCCATGGAACAACCGCGGTCAACACAGTGTAGTCTACTCTCCCCCTGCTCTATTCTCTTTTCAAATTTATTTCTTAGGAGATTTCTCACATGATATAGCACTTTTTTCTTTCCCCTTATTTTCACCCTATCTATATAATCCTCTGTTCCCCAGTACAACACCTCAACCTCTCATATACCCAAACTAACTGTATATGGGTCCCTCGCCATACCACAACTTTGTATACCCCCGTTATTATGAATCCAGCGCATAAAGAAGCACAGTACCTCCTATCACTACACCTCAAGCATCTTTCCCTCGTCTTTCGCACGTCATGTTATACTTCCTGCAGCATCGTCCTTTTACATGCCACCTTGTTTCAAATTTTCTTGGACAAGTCTCCAGCCCAGGTCCTTCCTTCAATCACCTGAGTGGTTCAGCCTTCAATATCACCTTATCTAGTCCTATTGTCCCACCGATGCAATGGCTTTTCTATGCCTTTTATCCTCCTTGAGTCCCAAGCCCCCCTCTTAACAAAGCTTCTAAGTGAGACCTTTTATTGGCCCTTACACAATATCTAATCTTATGTTGCCGGGCGCAACTAACGGTTGAACTATGGCGCACGTCTACCCCTTCCAGATTAGACCCACCCCCCCCCCCCCCCCAATGAGGGCGGCGTTGCAGGTACTTGGTCCCATGTTTCTGGTTTTTCGTGTTGGCCAACTTTATCACCTCGGGATTAGACAATCACCTCATGTGCAGTTTAATCTTTCCACACTGCCGTTCCCTTGAGGGTTGTATAAACATCTGAAAAATGGAAAAGTGTTTGGCCTGGAAGATCCATGAACAACTTTCTTCCAAGCCCTTCTTGTTTCCCATTGATTCTGAGCAGCACCCATTTTCCAGTAAAGATTTGATTGGGAAAAGCCTAATACACTTCGTGCAATCAATTGTGAGCATGCACTCTGCACACACACATGTTTTGAATCAATACCGATGCACAGCGCCCCTCTTCTGCATCTCCCCGGATTGTTAAAGTGTCACCCACCCCCACAAGAGTACAGAAACTGTAGCTGTTCATTCTCTTGGTTCGGGTGAGAGGGTCACCAATCATTTAAATCCACGGCAACTCCACTCTACATACAGGGTGTTCCCACCACTATGGGCATTTACACCAGAGTTGCTGGTGCAGTCCAATGTTTAGGTGCTACTCGTTGGCACTCCCAGAACAGGATGTTAACCACCTCTATCGTTTCCGATATCCACTTCCCCCACAAGTTATTCCTGGCAAGAAATAGTGAAAAGCTATATTCGCTGTCCTGTATTGGCGACTGATTCTCACCAATATGACACTAACCACTGAAGGAGAATCGCAATTGTCCTAGTTCGTTCACATCACTCCCTTAGGCCTATTATGAAGTGCGGAAGGGACCACAGCTGCTCCAGTGGTACCATTGGGATTTCAGATCCAGCCTTCCCTTATATCACGCTTGTTCCCTTATATTACCATACCCCCCCCCTCTCCACTTGCCTGGAGGTGTTATGAGATCCTTGGGAAACTTCTTGAAAAATCATGGCCCTTCGAGTGTTTTGTCCTCAACGCCCTGTCATTCCTACTTCTATCTGGGTGACGTATTTACTGGGATTATCTCCTCACCATCTTCTCCTTGACCTGTATCTGGTCTGCACTGTTGCCAAAAATCTCCACCTCCCCCCCCCCGGTCCTCTTGGGACTCTCACACCAAAGGAAGAATTTCTACACCCCCAATATTTGAGGGTAAGACATTGGCTTCCCATCTTATCCCTACATGCTGAATTTCTATGATCTCCTTCACATCTATCGACGTTTTCCACTTTACTCTCTTACCCCCGGGCGACGGCGTCTGTGCCATGGTAGACACTACACATACTCCCGTTGCAGTTTGCCTCCCCATCTCCATCCTCGTTTCCGTGGCTGTATTGTTCGGCCTGCTCCAGGTGTGAAAACTACATATATTCAAAACGGAATTCGTTATCTATATAACCCAGTATCACATATATAACATAATACTATGTGGACAACCATCTCACTACGATGAACCTTACACTTTCCCATCCCACAACATGGCGTGGTCGGTATGGTTCCAGCTTATTACGTCTGGTTTTGCCCTTCTTTTAACTTTTCTAACCCACGATCGTTCATAGCAGCAATATGAGAGGCTTCTCCCTCTCTAACACACTCGGCGTAGTGTCATGAGTGTTCATCTATCACATTTTACAACCACAACCCCTTTCCTCCCCTCACACCATTGGTTGAAAGATTTTTCTTATCAATAATATTTACCTTTCATCGAACCTTGTGGGAATATTCTATTTTATTTTCACCTACCGTGGACTATCAAAATTGGTGACGTAACATCTTATTTTGATCCTTAGGATCAGCCCCTTTCTCATTATAGTTCTGTGGTGCCCTACACTGTTATCCAATACCCACAGTGTTCTTCCCCATCCTTTATTTACATCGTTATACTGCTTGAGATGCCACTTCGCCTTCCCTTTATAGCATACCATTCTTAGCAACTCTTCCTTCAGCCTACTCCATGCACACCTTGTTCCCATGAGAAACACTTTATCAGGTCTTGGAGCCATGGACTCATTCTTAGAGGCTCGTCTTTGCGTCACAAGCACATTTCACTGACAGATCATGGGGTGTTCCCCACATGAGGAAGATCACCATTTTCTCACAATGCTATGTCACTCATTTTACGTGATGGAGTATATGGTGTTAGGTTTCAACCTGTCACGTTGTTTCTAGCTTTCCTATATATCCTTTTTTCCTATTAATAATTTTCTGCTTTTCTCTTTCATTTATTCTTATTACATTTGAAGACATGGCGGGTAGCATGATCTCATTAACTTTTCATGATGCACAGCTATGTCTATTTTTTGCTTATTATAGGCTGATAAACGGGCCCACGATAGTACCCTGTATCGGGTGACTGTTAGGGGTTGCGATCTACGAGAGAGAGCATTTTCTCCTGTCTTCTACCTACGGTGCGTGAGCCATAGATGCGGACTCATACGTGGGTGTGTCTCGCTCAGACAGAGTGCTGATGGGCCGACTGCAATCTTTCACATACACATTTAATGATCCCTGAACGTTTGGGTATCATTATTAGAGAGCTGAGGCGGTTGTGGCGAATTGACGTAACCAGTAGCATCGGCAGGCAATTGATGGATGGCAACCACCATTCCCTCCTCAAGGGGTTAGCATGCGCATAGTATGAAAACTGGGGACTGGGTTTGATGGGAATGGTTAAGATTTTCGAAGGTGGGAAGAGTTTCTCAGATGGGGCAAGGGGGCTTCCCTCTCTGAGGAGGAGGCTAATATCTCTTAGGATTCACCCTCTGGGAGGAGCAGCTAATTTCTCCTATGGATTTCAGGAGGCGGCCTTTCTTGAAAGGGAGGATGAGTTGGGAGGAGTAGGAAGGGAGGATGGATCAGAGGAGGGAGATGAGGACAGATGACGGCTGTCAGTTGTGAGAGGAGAGGCAAACGGGAGGCTTGAGTTGAGGGGGGTTCGACGGGGAGGAGGCATTGTGCAACCTGTGAGATGCTCAACAACTACTATCTTTGGACTACCTATGTGGAGATGAGTAAGACTGATTCTTCAGCTTGTATGCTTGATAAGACTGATCGGTAATCACGACGGGTGGAGATGACATAGACATGCCTAGATTTGCACCCATCTAGGAGGTTGGCGGAAAAGGCGATGACAGAGTTGTAGGGAGCGGGACGGAGGGATTTTCAATGCGGGGAGGAGGGGATCTGCATTGGGGGATCATGGACGGTGTGACTGTTCTGCTTTCATGGTCCTAGGGGACCTTCGGTTGACGTTAGCGGGGGCTACATGCATCGAACACTTGAATCTCAGGCAAGCTGGCCTCGATAACCTTATTTATTCCATACCGTCAGGACATCCTTTGTATTTCAGGTGTTAGGTGTTTCAATGTACCCGTTCCTTCTATTCTTTCTTGTTTTTTCTATATAATGGAAGATCTACTAGGATCCGTGTGCGAGACCACCAATATATGTGGTGAAGTGGGATGTTACAATTATTTATAGGGGACTTCGTGTACTGTGTACTGAGAGAATCCAGAGGTGTGAAGGTATCTTATTATCGGATTAAGAGTAGTGTATATATTATAGATACCTTACTTAGCTACCCCCACATATCTTTATATCTCAGTCAGATACTCTATTTATCTGGATTATTTGGTAAGTAGTGTGTAGTCTCACTGTTGGAATGGGATTAGTTGTAATGGTCCCGTATACTCGGCTCTTTAGTATTCAAATGTGGTTCGTATTTATGTGTTAAATGACAGATGAATAAAAGTCACCCAATTCCCAACAACAGACAGAATGAAAATTAATAGTTGAATTTACTACTCTCTAAATACCTTAACTTGTACAAACCCCATCTGGCCCTTGTGGACAACTGTGACACTCCAATACATGGTAACACAAACCCATCATGACAATAACACTCTAACTATAAGGAATATCTAAAAGGGACGTGTCACTGATAACTTTTTTTTAATAAACAATTTGTATTCTGGGCTTTTATCAGTAGTTGAAAGGTATAAATCCGTGTCCCTGATTCAAATACAAAGGTTGAGGACCACCAGGAATCACAATCCAATTAATCAAATCTATTTAAAATAACATCAAACAAAGTATATGTACAGGTCTTTATCCATTTTGGGCATATTTACAAGTCAATAAAAGTACACAGCTAGTGACATATATTATTACAAATGGCTATCCTATGTGTGTCACAGTTGATGTAGTAGTAATATGAGGTAATACTGGTTTTGTTTTGTTCAGTTAGCTCTGTTGGTATTTGTTTCATCATGACTTCAATTAGTTTGTCCTTTTTGGGACTTCACCTAGTATTGGAGATGTTCTTCAGTTCCTGATAATTAATCGGGTACAATTATCCCCAATATCCCCTCCTGAAATGTTATTTTTATAAAGTCATTTCAAGATGAGGGGACATAATGTTGAGCTCAGCTGGCCAAGTTAGCTTATCTGGCGTGATGGCGGCAGGAAAGGACTCCTCTGCTCGAATTCTCCTCTGGGCTCAGGAGACACCTCACTGATAGCTAAAAAGACCAAGGAGTATGCTGTCCGACTCTGGATTCAGCAAATCTCTGACCAGGTGCTGCTCACTACCATCAAGACCACTGTCCCTGAAATCAAGAAGGATGTACCTTCTACTTCATAACTAAACTTTTAATACTCTCTAGTTTACACTGTTCACAAAACAACACAAACATTGAATGTTCAGAGCGTTAGGCCAACAGTCAGCTTCATCTGAAATACTTTATTCCAGTATTACCCTTCTTAATGGTTACTACGCCTCTGCACTTCCAGCATTATTTCTTTCTAGTCAATCATCCAGGTGTCAGTGTACTATTTGGCCATTCCATGCCGTTTTACTTCTCTCCGACACCCTCTGTTCAGGCTGGAGCATTATAGGCTTTACTCATCGTGATTGCCAGGCTGAACTACACATATATACAGGCATAAATTAACAATTCACATTCAATTTTCATTAAAAGATACTGAATGTTTCAAGCTTACCACAATTCATGGAAACAAACACAGATACGTTGATTAGCAATGAATTCTGGCACCAATACTGGCACAAATTCCCATCTGCTTATGTTCCAGGCTTTTATTTAGCAAAAATATGAGCTGGCTTCAACGCACTGTTGCTTTATCAAGCTTATTTGAACTAGTGGTTTCGAACTAACGCTCCTAAGTGATTATATCAGCGAGTCTGGCCAATGGAGCCACGTTTCGACAAGTGTTTGAAAAAATTTTACCTTCCTACGTCTCCCCTAACAACCAAGGATAGTATTTTTATAGTACCGACCAATCGTGGTTAGCCTTTCATTTGTTGCGGCTCCAATCATATCATTTGGAGTTTAACATTTGTAGGCTACATTTCCCGTAACGTAATGGATTTTTTTCAAAAAATCACGTTATAAAAAAAAATTTTTGAGCAGAAATGTTGTCATGCCTGTCAGGCACCTCCCCTATTTTATTTTGGGTATAATTGTTAATTCCTAGGCGACTATTTGCGTAAACGTTTTACAATTATTACAATTGTCAGCAAAGCCCTAAGGAACCCCAAATATCCAAATTTAAAAGAGCTAAGTGGCTGCGTTCAAAAATATGCAATTCCTTCTACCTCCTGTTTCGAAGATGTGCTGTCTGGGTACTGTAATGTTTTCAAACGTAAACCCATCTATTGTTATCTTTCCTAATAAGCGTTTTTTTTATGATTTATAAACCCATAACTATGGGCAAAGGGTTACCCCATGTGTAGTTTTCATCACTGTCCGTCTGAAAATAAAAGTTAGTGCCATGTGGCCTTACACGACCGTGATAGTAGTACATTGTGTACTCCGCGCGAAGCGTGTTGATTAGTGGTCATTGTGCCTTTCGGACATTATGCCCTCCCTCCACTCTTCCCATCTATCCTTAGTCCCATCTGTCAATTTAGTTTTGGACTAAACGTAGTATATAATTGGAATGTTGGATTATTAAAATTAGGTCCATTACGACAGCCTTTGCATCCTCTCACTGTTTTTTACACAAGAAAATACTGCCACTACACGTTTTCATTGACAGTGGATGGGGGATGTGATCAATGTATTGTATGGCAAGTGGCCTTTACTACTTACAAAGTGAAAAAGCGTTTACAACTGCTGACGAAGCAAGTAGTAAAACAATGCCGGGGTATTTCGAGAGTACAATCTGTCATTGTTGGGACAGCCAAATGTTCTTTACCAATCTCTTTCTATTCCTATTAACTTTTATTTGTTAGGACTTTCATACTTTCCCTAATAATTTATATTATCCGTGGTTCAGAATATCTCCACGAACTTTAATGTGACGTGAGATTGTCACGGCTCCACATTAATTGTACATTTGTATGTGACTTGCTTCCTTTCTATCTGCAAGGTTAGTTACTACCTGATCACTGTAAAAATGTACTCGAAACAACAAAGGCTGGAATTAAAAACGTAACTATAGATAATTCACACACCAATTTTAGAATGACAGGTGATAAGGTTTTAAGTTTAGCTGCTCAAAAGGGTAGATGACCAATCCACAAATACTTAAAAGGATATTTACACCTTAAAACAAAGGAAAAACATATTAATGGATTAGTACTTCAGTCAAAGGGCTATTCCAAACACCAAAATAAAAATTAAGCAACAGGAATCTCAAAATAAAAATTTTCTCTACAATCATCTTTTTTTAAAATACCAACTTAATAATACTCTTAGGGGACTAGGTAAGAATACGAGCGTTCTAAAATAAATAAAAAACATCTCAACATAAAGAATAAAATATAATAACTAAATTAAAACCAAGTGTAAGGTAATTTGTTTATCTATTAACAACTACAAAAGATGAAAATAAATTAATGGAACAAAATACTCAATATAAATTCAAATAAGCAACACAGAAAATAAGACACAAAGTATTTAATTTGAATCCAAAATTAGTAAATAAATGACTCATAACTACCAACCCACAACCTTTAAAAATTTTCAAGGATTGAAATACAGGCGTTGACCAATGATGGAACACAGAAAGACCGCGCATTATTCACACGGTCAGCTGTTAGGTGTTCCCCGGGGACAAGGATACTACATCAACCTACCCTCTTACACTATACAAAAAAAACTCAAGCTCATGCTTTATTTTTTATTCTCGCTACTAACTGCTTTCTGTTGCGTAGAAGATGCGCACAACTTTTTTTGAGACGACTAAATTCTTTACTATATTTTATTTAGTCACTATTTCCCTCCAGCTTTTATGTTTTAAGGCTATGACAAGGGAAACTACCGCGTGTGTGGTTTTTATTTGTAATCGTAATAACCATCCCCTACAGCATTTTTTTTTATAGAGAAAAGGGCATTAGTTACTGTACATGCACATACCATTTCGAGTACCATATAACAGCGTGTGTTGTGGGGCTACGTATGTGCTTGAATCAAAATGTATGATGTGCGGCCCGTGTATGTTTTAAACTCTGCTATGTTAGAGTTGTTCACAATTCGTGCTCTAAGAATACGTTACATTCATTAAAATTGCCACTGAAAATCCGATTTTGACTGTGTGTGGGATGGGTAACATTATTTGAAAAAAAGAATTTGTTTTCAAATTGGTTAATTAATCCTTAATGTCTTTAACATTTTTACCGGTAGCAAATTTAAAACTAGGACATGACAGACAGGACAGTCCTGTCTGCGGACGACAGATAGATAGCCACTAAATAGTTCAGATAGAATAGGATAGATTACGATCAGATTCATAACATAGATAGATAGATAGATAGATAGATAGATAGATAGATAGATAGATAGATAGATAGATAGATAGATAGATAGATAGATAGATAGATAGATAGATAGATAGATAGATAGATAGATAGATAGATAGATAGATAGATAGATAGATAGATACATAGATTGATTGATTGATTGATTGATTGATAGGTAGATAGTAAGGGACGGTCAGGGCACATCAGGGACGGACCTGGGGGCAGACGTCACACATACGGCAAGTATAAGGGGAAAGACGGGACACGTTTTGTGTGTGTGTGTGTATGTGTGTGTGTGAATTCCGGTTACATTACTTTTTTTCCTTTAACATATTTTTTTTTCTAACTGGTATAATCCTAATGCCTTTAACATTACCTCGATAGCACCCTTAAACCTTCCTACAAACGATTCGCACCAACACCGCCCCTTGCCAGCACATTCCGACATGGATAGGGCTAGGCCGGGTATGACCGCAAATTCTCTACTATATCCTCCTGCTACTATATATTATATATACTATATACCTTATATATATATTACTCCATATACCCATATCCTATCATACTACCTATATACCTTCTATTCCCTACTATTAATATATCTATTAAAACGAAGGTGAGCACATTCCATACTGCATGAATGGTATGGAAAGGTCTTAATCGCGAATGGTAACCCACATCCCCCAAACAAAAACAGACTGATAAGGCACAAGACTGAGTGGGGAGGCTCACCAACAACTCACTCATTATTTACAATGCTATGCACCATCAAACAACAGCGAGAGAGATCAAGGTCGTGTTCTATCAAAAAGGTCAAAAACGAAAATGAGAAAATCACCAACAAGGTAACGGATCTCATTTATAGTACATGGGGAGACACTTCAATCGCGAATAAGTGGGAGCCAAACAATAATTATAATCGAAGAGTAATGGGGAAATGAGGCAGTGGATCAGCAATGAGTATGGGGACAACACTTAACTAAGCTTCTGCAGTATTACAACATAATCTGGTTCATTGGCAGGACAACTATTTTTCCAACACAAGGAAGTGCACAAGTTAACATGCGGGAATAACCACCAAACGGACGAGACAAGGAATACCAGATAGATCAACAATTTATGTTTCACAATGGCAGATGGGTAGGGGACATGCACTACTAGACGTGGAAAGTAGAAAGAGGCGCTGATGTGGGACAGTGATCCTCATACATAGTCCAGTAGAACAGGGATGATACATACGTGGAAACTCAGAGCTGCCTCGGACCAGTTGCCAGTCAACAGAAATGATAACAACATCACGAATACTGAAGGATCCCTCACCAGAGAAGCCACGTTCGTGGGTACCAGACGTAAAGAGAAGATATGAGATATCAAAAAGACCCAGGAAAGAAACCGAACCGATGATCGTTGACCAGAGACTTCAAACACAATCCTCATACAACATCATAAAAGGAATGCACTGCAATCATTCTTCGCGGATTACATCGGAAAGAAGAGCAAAGACTGGATAACTCAAGATAACGACGTTAAAAATACACCTCTAGACCGAAGAGTATCAAGGAAATGACATAATGAAAGATAAAACTCCCTAGAAGCTAGAAGTCTTCCCAGGTTGAAGGGCAATTATACATTAATACCAGACACAGTCAGCTGGACAAGGAAGTTAAACGTTCAAACCCGTGCTTAACAAAAGGCATTGTCTGGGATGAACTTTGACAAGACAGGCAAGAAAGTAGGCAGCAATAGAGTAAATGAACAATGCACAGTATAAAAATAAATAACTAAAATCATCAGTAGAAAACGAGGTGCAAAAGAAGAAATATTACATTAGTAAATGAAGATAAATCACAAAGGTAATTCTACATCTACTACAGTAGAAGAGGACCAGGAACATAGATTGGCTGGGCACTTCTCACGAGTGAAAATTCTGAATAAGGAACACACCAGAGACGACAATTGAAAATGTATCATTCCTGAGCTATGTGTGAAAATGATCTAGATGTTAATACAGACATCCCACGAGCAAAGAAGAAATCATCAACAGCAATTCCTTAACCGTCAAGCCAGTACAGTGGGCCATCACGCCTAGTGGGCGTCTTGGTAGGGCAACAACAATTTGATTCCACTTTGCTCGGTCGGTGGCCAATCCTTTCGTACAGTGCCCACAATAACTCACTGGTTACCACATTCTTTGCATTCTCGCCTCCAAAGGTACTCAGCACACAGGTTGTTTTTGGTAAGACCTCTCATATCGTTTTCCTTCAGGGGTCCAATGCAATCTGATGCGCGCCCTCTTGCCTGATCGGGCATCGCGCGGCTCTCTTATCGAGTACATGGCCAAAACCCAGCTCCAGGTATGACCAGCTCCCTTGAGGTGTCCGCATGTCCTCCTTGCTTGCTCCGATGATTAAGCAGCATCTCCCGGATTGCGTGATCGGAACTTCAGGCACATACAGGGTATCCGGCGTGAATTTTTCACCTGGCATTTGGTGTGAAAAGGAGGACAATTTCGACATTTCCTTATCCTGCAAAACACCTCTTCACAGCACTCCCGCCACACAATAGCCGATGACAAAGGAAAAGGACCACATCTCTGATATAATATTAATTTTGTTGCTTGTAGCTTGTCACTTGAGAGGACTTACAGATCTTGTTTAGGCTTTAAAAAGGCTGTTCTTGCCTTAATTCATTCTGATGTTGGATGTCTCTTGCCTCGCCACCCACGTGTTGGTGTTACTACGCAATCCCCTAGGTAAATGGTTTGAATGGTATTGGGGGGATGTCTGTACCAGTCTGATGATTTCCAATTACACTGATATGGGCTTCAGGGTGCCTCAAATTGAGCTCCGTCCCCAATTACATCTGGACTTCTTTTTAATTGATGTTGATGCTCACTGACTTGTCTATATTTATTAAGTCTATCGTTTTTTCCTGCGCTATGTGTCTGATGTGAATGTGCTAGCTAGTCGACAATGTCTTCCTCCCTCCGCACCCCTATTCCAGATTTCCCAATGTAGAAAATGTAGTCCAATATCCTCTATTCCACCTCTTGGACTGCCATATGTTTTGTCTTGGCGCCCGACTCGCCATTCTGTGACCTGTTACAATAGATAGAGTGAGTTGATGTGAAGGGGCTGTAGGTTCCACTGTCGTCCTACTCCTATGTCTACTTCACCTACATCAACGGATCCTTAGGTTGCTCTTGCCGAACCAGTAGACCTTACACGTGAGAACCCGTCCCTGGCATAGAGGCATGTTTATGAAACTGAACACTATGCAGGCTAGCTTGGGAATCTCCACCAATGCGCTCGCCTCAGGATTTTCCAATACTAACTTGTCACGCACATTTGTTTGCTCCGTCAGAAGCAGCCCCTGTTTCCCCCCCCCAAAATCCAATACGAAATTTCAATGGTACTGCTGTCTTTGCCTCAGTTGTCTGTAAGCAATGCTCTATAAATGTTCCTGAGTAGTGAATATAATGAATCTACACATCTTCATGTTCTTGCTTAGATCTTGCTGGTTTTTTCCTCTCATGTTTGTGGGGGTATACTGCTTTTGTAAATATTCTGCTGAGTTTAAATATATTTCCTCGCCTAGAATGATGTATGTTTTTTTTGACTTGGGACTAGGAATTGAGTTGTATGGGTGATTCCTCTCCAAATCCACTTTATTGACCCCATAGTCTGTCAAGCCATTTTGACGCCTTCTCTTGGGCAAGTTTGTCACCAATCCCTTGATTAGCACTCTTGGTGACCACGCTGATGGGTAGTGTTGTCCGCCGCGTTTTTACAGACTTGTGGCTAGTAATAGTCGGTTCGTAGTATGTGTCGGCTGACATAGCTTCAGGAGCTGCCCCCCCTGTCACCAATGAGTGCTCACATGCACTTCTTTAAGTTTATCTTTGCGCTGCTAGGTCGCTTTTCCGTGTGTCTTAACCGCTGATTGATGGCAGTGATGATTTTTCTCTCTTCTTTCGATGGGAACTGTGCATCTGTATTTAGTCATCAGAGATCGTTTTCTTGCACCTTCAGGAACATTACAATTCGTGTACCATCTGCGCATGGTTTGTCCTTGTTAAGAGTTTATCTAGAAGGTGTTCCCTGTCCCATCATTGTTTACCCTGTCCTCTGCTGTCGTGTCGTGATGAGATTTCCTTGTTTATCTTCATTACTAACTGTAATATTGTTTGCACCTCAGTTTTCCGCTGAATGAATTTGTTATTTTTGAGTATACTGTGCCTCTTGTGCATTTATCACAGTGCCTGCCTCTTCTGCACAATCGCTCTTGCAAGTTGGTCTAGGAAATTCCTTTTGTTGCGCTAAGGTTTGGCGTTTTTACTCATCCCTTGTCCACGCATGGATGTACCACCTGCTCTCGCTATATTAGTTGCTTTAACCTGGGGGGACTTTCGTTCTGGTCTTTCCCCTCTTTACCTTTTCACTTTTCCTGTCTCACACGTGTATGGCGGTCCGATTTTATGGCTCCTATATCTTTCAATGTCTTTTCCTGACTTTTGGATAATTTGTTCCAATCGTCTTATTTACTGCCTCACATATAAGACCAGACACTATAAGACTTTTTTCTCCGGTCCCCCTTACCTGGGGGTCCTTATAATCCTTGCACTAATGTCTAACCTTTTCCTGTGTAGTTACACAGTTGCGTCCAGCACTTCTTTGTCTCCTCACTATTCAGTTTTTGTTTCCCCTCTACTTAATGGTGAATCTACTTACCCTACATCATTGAACACATCTTCTTACCTTCAACATTCTTGTTTCTGCACATGTATCACACCATATTTCCAGTTAATCCCCTGATTGCGTGCCTTCTATCCTCGGTTTCTGTCCCGTCCAAATTCTGGTGATTCACCATTTATTTGTGAATTTTTTATGTGGGTCCAAAGTGTGTCATTCCATTGGTCACTGGTTGTTCAATTCTCATGTATCTTTTTTTTATATCTTATCCACATTTTCACACGTTTGCTGTCTCCGCCGCCACACTGACGCATTTACACCAATTACTCACTTCTCACTCTTTTATATGTACTTCGTCGGTCGTCACCCTAACTTTCGCATTGAGTCTCCCCCCCCTCTATCCCCCCACTATAATATGATTACATATCCTAGGTGTCTCTTCTATCTTTATTTCTGCAGTTCGTTGATAGAATTCATCCTTGACAACTCTCTCCCCTTCCCCCCCTGCTCATTCGTTTGGTGCGTAGGGCATTGTCATTATTGTAGTATTGGTGAATCACCTCTCAATCTTAATCTTACTCAGTCTGTTGTTGATGGGTTTCCTCATTCCAGTCTCTTGTCATTTCTCATTACATTACGCTAGAATAATCGGCTTACACACTCTCCAATTGTGCCTGTCCATCCTCTCCCTTCCAGAGTAAATAGTACCTGTTTCTCCTCAATCTGTTGCCTGTTTTAACCAATTTTCACTGCCCAAAAGCTGTTGGCACATCTGCTCCGACCTCGGACCTTTTTCCCACCTAGGAATGTGTAACCTATATCGTCACTTTCACATTTTTACCTTTCCACGTGAAACCCCTAGTCTACGTTTACCCCTGTCCTTAGATTACCTGTCTCGTACCTTGTCTCTGAACATTCTACAAACTTTCATATTCTTGTCATACCCTGTTTCTTGACGGTCACCGGCAAACGTCCGTTTCATCATGTCAGTGGGCTTCCCTTATTCGGCTTTTCACCACTGGACAGTCAATACAGGACGCCTACAGACTAAGGATGTACGTTCCCGCCTGACATAGTTTGTTTTATTAGTTGCCTCTGTTTTACCGTAACTTCAATCCTCTTTTTTCCTCTATACCATCAGACAGGGAATGTAAGCACACTATTGCTAAACCCACCCCTATTAACCTGTGGAACACGGCGTCCCGCTCCTCGCTGTTAGTTCTGACAACATGCCGCGCTCAACTGTCAGCCGTGGCCTAGAACATTCACAGGAGTAATAACCCCGCTGGCATAGCTTGGAGGTATTCATGGTAACGCAAGAAACACATTACCTCACGTCAAGGTTATTGACAACACGGTGATGGCATGACTTTAAATCCTGGAGCCCTGTCCTTATAATACCCATCTTGTTCATTTTTTCTGCTCCCCTTCTCTCGCCCCATCACATCTGGCATTATTGCATTCTAACATTCTTTTTTCCGCACTTTTCTCTTCTAGGTATTCGTCTGTCCCTCCCTGCCTTACTCCAATCGTTAATATGATTTTCTTCCTCACGTCTAGGTAACAAATTTATTGCCCTCCCCCAACACCCCCTTTATCCTGGTTATTTTCTCATTTGTTATCGGCGTCGTTAGCATAGGAGTGAATTGCACACACACTTGCTAATTTTTTGCTTATCGACAGCCTCTAGACAGCAGTAAGAGTCTGCACCGAGCTTAATTCATTCCTTGTTAACAACCCCAAGTTTTAAGTATGAGAACCCAGATAACTGGAAATCATGTTGTTGCATGATACGGTACTAGTTTGCAAACATGACGTGTCCAAATCACGGAAGTCTCCCCCCCACCTCACTCTAGAGTATATCCGGATGTGCCCATAGAATCTTGGTAAAGATTAAGACATGGAACAGTCGATGTAATTCTTAACCCGCCCCGCATGATGGGGATGTGTTGTAAAGGGGGGGGGGGGGATAATACTCAACCTTCATTCACAGAAAGTATAACATATTCGGATGAGGCCTATTAATATCTATACTCACTCCATGACCCAGTCACGCTGAGTTTGTAATCACCCTGATACAGGCACGCAAAACGACAAAGGACACCGCCCCCGCCCACACAGAACTTATTGGTCTATAGGAGATTTGGACAGATCCTCACTCATAGTTAAGGCCTAAATTATCGTATGCTCCCGTATCCCAACGTAGTAATTGTTATACATCAGGCCGGTAGTGGAGGACACACCCCTACGCATACCCCACACTCAGACATACTTACCTCGCCTGCGGTGTGGTAAAAGTCTTGTACGGTACACGGTTGAAGATGTGATCCAAAACACAACCTAGAATGCTTAACCATTGACCTGTGACTTCTACAATTCACATTATGTGCCTCTTCAACTGTATTTTTCCCACCAATTATGTCACGTATATGGTATTCTTTCTCTTCAAGTGTTTACACTCCCTCTCCAACTCAACTTTTGTACATCGTCGGAACTTCAGCAACATCCTTTTGTGAAATTCTGCGGTACTCCTTCACTCCACTCACACGGCTCCCCGTTTCAGTACACTTATAAACTCCTTGCAATCTGTGGATTTATACGCAATGGATGTTTTACGCTCACTGGCGACTTAAATCCTTAATACTCTGAGTGGGTAAAGTCTAGAGGAGATGGGATGTTGGAATTGAAACAAGTAAGGGGGGGGGGGGGAATACACGTTCTTTGTGTAGGAAACACCACACACAATTCCATCCGGGAGAATATTGGTTTCTCTCCATTATATTTAATGTCCTCGTGTCGGGTCTGTGCGACCTATTTGATAGGATTCGCAGTTTCTACTCCAGATATACACAGGTTAGACAACCTGCTGCAGGACCCCGGTTTTGGTACGCAGATTACACGACATTTGTGTGGATTTTAGACACAAAATGGTATAAGCGCGTACCGTTAAGAAAGCACAATTGCATAACTACGGTATGAAAAAAAAATTGACTTAGAAAAATCACTCAACAGCCAATACCAAAGCTGGGCGTGCTTTGCCATGTCCTGTAACCAGGATACAAGCAATAAACTATCTTTACTCCCTTCAAAGGTCACATAGTAGGTGGAATCAATTTATCCGGTGGTACTACTACCCTGTGCTCTCATTCTAGTGAGCTCCGCGTAATACCGTGGCCATCAGTCACAATTAAGCTTGATACTAACAACAGACGGGTCTTAGACCAGACGCTGGTACCACACTCCTATCTGGCAATTCACCACCACAAATACTTACGAGGGACGTGTTGACCGGCAACATGTACCGTGACCTGTCTTCGAGAGCTGAAACAACGCTCTCAACCTGCCATATAGATCCTCACAAAAATCAGGCTGAGACACCTGAAGACAACGGACATCTTATCTGGCAAGCTTAGCTACCCACCAATTACAAGCTGCAATTCGTCCCGGAACTTTTTTTTAAAGAAAATTAGAAAAGAGAAAAAACTCGACCTTTCACTACATCATCCCCTCGTGCATGGAATACCCTCCCCCTTCTCCCTCCACCCCCAGTTTCTACTTTCACCCACACTCCCACCCAGTATCTTTATTTCATTCACTGTTTAACGATAATTAAACTATTAAAATTTCGTTCTAATACGCTATAATATAACACAACCAACCCCCTTATAGCTTTATTTAGTAATTTTGAGCTCGCAAATCTGGCATCCTCGTACTCCGCATTCTCAGTCATTTTCTCTACTACAAATAACCATACCATAACCTTGTTACTTTTTTAATGATTACTCAAAAGTGCACAAAATTCAATCACTTCCCCCCCCCCCACCCCCCCGCTATAAGGAATAGGCTAAAAATAGAAAGTTTTACACGGGTCCTAAATCCTTTCCAGCTGTTGTATTCGATTTCATTAACCCAACAATTCCATTCGGGCCTACCTCAACTAGATTTGATATTCACCGTTACCAAATCCTCCAATCTCTGCCACCAACGAGTATTCTTACCGACCAAACCTCTTGAAAGACCACTTAGTACCCGATACTCTGAAGTCTTGTCCACTAGTGGACATCACTCGCAACCGCAGCATGGAAGCTAAAATCATCCGTGGACCTGCACAGTGACAGACCTAGTCACAACCACACTTTTAATCGGGGGCGTTGGCCCCGAACACTTTCGGCAGCCCCTTATAGATACCTTAATGCCTTAATTCAATGTGACGTGACCCCATCAGAACCTCTGGCTGCTTGTAGAATAGTCTACAGTCCCCATCTGGCATCAGTGGGATACCAATAGCGGTCTATAATTCATTCATCACCGTTCAAATACAGATCTCACACAGGTTGCTTCTGTACTAATAGCAGCCACGATAAAAACCAAAGAATCCCCATTTCACACAATTTATACTCATCAAATTCCCACACCAACAGTTTTAAAATTCATCTGATGATCGACAAATAATCTCCGCAATCAACATCATTTTTATATAAACTAATTTTATTTATTTTTAATTGTTAAACTAATTTCACCTAAAACTGCTTTATCTGTAGCCGTTAAAGCTATAGTTGAGTTTAATCAATACTCCGGAAGGAAGTGTATGTCAATGGCTACCCAATATGACCTCAGGTTCGTTCTAAGTACACGTAAACCAGATAGACGCTATTAGATTTTAATAGTTTGATGTATATCCTACGTCATTAGATCATCGCAATTGTTATGATTGATGTTCTATAAAATCCTGTGAGTCGACTAATATGAGGCTGTGTATAGGGCTGGCAATGTCATCATGTAAAACAAGTTGCCACAGAAACCGCTGCTGCAAGAGCATGTGAATGCTTTCTGCAGGCTTCCTGCAAGGGGTCCAGCTTCAGTGGAGGCTCACAAGAGAAATGATGGTGCTGATGATGATTCCTAGATATTCCTGGAATATTGTATTTCGTTCTCATACATCCCTCCACCTATGTCCCAGTCTTGACATATGGATGCGAGTCATGGGCAATGACTACAACCCACAAAAGTCAGATCCAAACCTCAGAAATTAGGTATCTGAGGAAAGTGGTTGAAGTAACAAGAAGAGACATGGTACGCAACCAGACGATACGTCAAGGCCTTAAATCCTACCCCCTGCAGACGCAAGTAGAACAGTCCCAATTAAGATGGTTTGGCCATGTCTGCAGAATGGGAGAAGATCGACTACCACGACAAGCATGGGAAACAAAGAGCCAAGGATCCAGACCCCCCAGGACGACCCAGAGTCCGCTGGGAGGACAACATTAGACAATCTTTGAAGGACCGAGGACTAGAATGGAACCAAGCCAGGAGGAAGACAGCCGGAAGAATAGTATGGCGCTCTCTCTTCCAAACCTCTACACCTCATGGTATAAGGGGAACGACTAAGAAGAGAGAAAGAAAGAGCATCCCTAGTTATTCCGGGTCATATATATATTTTTGGTTCTCATATTTCTGCAAGATGGACTAGCCATGCCCAGTCCGCCTCATGGGTATAAGGGGAACGACTAAGAAGAGAGAAAGAAAGAGCATCCCTAGTTATTCCGGGTCATATATAGTATTTTTGGTTCTCATATTTCTGCAAGATTTGCCATGCCCATGGCAAGTTTCAGAATTACTATTTCCCCCCTTTCAGACCTGGTGACACATTGTTACGTGTCCTTCAGCGAACATAATAAATAAATACTGGCTCTTTATGAAATAATATGTTAAATCCGGTACAGTCAAGGGAGAGTCATGAGTCATGACAGAGGAAATTTTTAGAGCAAAGTCGTAAATTTTAGACGTCAAAAGGTATGCGTGTTTCATTGTCGTGAAAATAAGAGTCATTATGTGATCCCAGCAGGTAACCTAAAATAATCAAATATTAAAAGTTTTCTCAATCGATTTTTAGTACTATTAGCTTTACTGCTACGAATACTGCTGCTGCTACTACTACTACCAATGCTATTAGTATTACTACCACCATCACTATTGCTACTACTGTTACCATTACTACTGCAACCACTACTACTACCACCACTACTACAATTACTACTACCAGTATTAAAAGTACCACTACTTCTACTACTACTACTACTGTAGTACCACTACCAGTACAACTACTTATTATATTACCATTGACAGCCAGTGAATAAGTACATGTAAACATGCTCAGTATAAAAGCAATGGATGTTTTCCGCTCACTGGGATTAACATTAATACTCAGAGAGGATAAAATACAGAGGCAGCTGGGATGGTGGAATGAAAAAAAGGGGGGGGGGGAACACTATTACTATTAGTACTACTACTACTATCACAATTACTACTACCACCACTACTACCGCAATTACTACTACCACTACAACTACTACTATCACTACTATTACTAACACTACTATTCTACTACTACAACTACAACTACTACTACCTCTACTACTACTACTACTACTGCTACTGCTATTTCTAATAGAGAATATTCTATTTCACCCAACCCTTATTTATTTTACACTGTTAACGATAATTAAGTATTAAATTTCGTTAACTGTATATAAACAATTTATCGTTTATTTAGTCATTTTGAGCGAACTGCACCCGTATGTCTCAGTCATTTTAAATACCATCTATTTCTAATACCATTACCACTACTACTGCTACTAACACTATTACTATTACTTTTATTATCACTACAGTTGCTACTATTACCATTACTACTACTATTGCTAGTACTAATACCATTACCACTACTACAATTACCATTGATATTCATTCATTCATACGTTTCGGTTTCCCAAGGAGCATAGACCTTCAACAAACTCAGTTCAAAGTCTTCCTATCCTGTGCCATTCGCTCATGGTCTTTATGTGTCTTATTTCTTCCCGCCTTCTTTCTTTCCCCCTTCAACTCCCCCAAGAAGCACAGTATTCAACAAACTTATGCGAAGGGTTTGTATGGTGTCTAATCTTCCCGTGGCAGTTAGTTGACAGTGCCTTTTCTTCACTCCCAGGAATCAGATATAGGGATTTTGTCGTGTTGTGTTGTATTTTGCTTTTCCCGGCTTTTCCTCCGATCCTTTGGCGCAGTCAGCTCGGAATACACGAAAATATTTAATCTCACTTCTAAGGATCACGTAGAATTGGGAAAACATAAATAGTGCAGTGACCGTTAACTCTCCATGTATGTCGGAGATTTACGGTCCTTAGTCCACTGACCCCCAATTTCAGCAAATCAGAGAACCATTTTGAGTGTTTCTGGCTGATGACGTAAGTAATTTTTTTCGCAAAGAAAACCTTCGGCAACCTTTTCTGAACCTGTGACATACAGTAATTCGCAAATACAAAGAACGCAGGTTACATCTTTTATATGGTCTGGTTTTAAGAACCATTTTCATTGCACACTGAAAATTCCATAAGTGCTCCGATCTCTTCTATTAGATCACACAAGGAGGATCTCAGCACAGTGCATGAACTCTGTAGCACCGGCGATGATCCCAATATTTTTGTGGTGGGTAGCTTTCCTAATTTTAACATTTTGCTAGGGCAGCAACCATATGGTCTACTCTTTACGATTTCCAACTGCCGAGAGATTTTTAAAGTGTACAACTTGCACACTGGAAATCCTAATTTTTCGCTCTTATCCGAGAAGGCTAGGCATCCGATCTCACTACTCAGGAGATCAGTGAGGTGGGGGTGGAGTATGCCATCATTAGGAACCACTGGTTGTGAAAAAGCATTTCCATCAATTATATTCCCTGTGCTGGGAGCAAACCCGGTACCTTCAGAATTAGAGGCAGACGCCATACCTCTGAGCCACTCCGACCACACACACATCGGGTATAAGAAAATAAGAAAACATTAAAATAAAACCAAAGTGTAACATATGTTTAACATTCTCTTTTTAGTAGTTTTTGTGGTTTTTAAGATCGTAAGGCATAACTTTTTAAAGCTGATCTGCAATTTTATTTACAAATCATAATTCGTCCGGTAGAGTTTAATAAACTTTTGCAGCAAGAAGTGTAGGGGATGGGCGCATGTCAAACAACTGGCCCAGGGCACAGAATGCGCTAAGTCAGGTCCTATTTTCGATTATCGTCGTGCCAGATACTTGGTCAAAAGATTTGATGATTTACCAAATAAAGTTTATAACGACGTATATATTAGCACATAAATTTTTTTTTTTTTTTTTTGCGTATGTCCAAAACTTGGAGATAATTGAAATAAATGTACGATCACATAATCTGCTTCATCGAATACTTGCACGCCCATGATGTAATTGTGTATTCAGAGTGTCACCACTTGTTTTTCTACAACATAACTCATAAAATAATGTGGCTTTAGTCTTTTTTTTCAATTATTTTATTTTCTTCTGTATTTGTTTTTCATTTTCGCGTGTCTCTCAAATGTATGTGGCTCTTTCTTGGCTGCATCCAAATAATCTCGATCGCCTTACGTGCTTGCGTTATTCGGTGCGATAAAAGCAAATAGCCAAAGCGCCTTATTAGGACAACTGAGAGCTAAATAAGATGCATAAAAAGTCAAGGAATATCATCTCATCTCAACCCGTAACCCGTCATGGGTCGTAGGGGTGCCATGGTGGAAGCATCAGCAGACAGGGTCCTCCGCTGCTCTCTGTCCTCAGCAATGCGTACAAGTGTGGAAAAACCGTGTCCTGCCCATTGTTTGATGTTATCAGCCCAGGATTTTCTTTGCCTTCCTCTTCTCCGTTTACCTTTGACTGTTCCCTGGAGGATCGTTTTCGAAAAGGAGTCATGACGAGTTACATGCCCAAACCAGGCAAGCTTTCGACGTTTCCCTACTGACAAAAGTGGTTCTTGGTGGCCTGCATAGGTGTTTATCTTCTCTCTTACATAGACATTTGTTTTGTGCTCTTTATAGCAAATGCGCAAAATTCTTCTATAACATTTATGCTCGAAAGCCTGAATCCTTCGCTCCGTATCTGCAGTGAGTGTCCAGCTCTCACACCCATATAAGAGAATAGATAATACAAGTGATTTGTATAATTTGATCTTCACAGGAAAACAGGAATATACTCCGACCCTAAATTGAAGTAGCTGTGTTGAGACACTTGTAAATTCCAGAAAACAAAAAAGGGGGTCGCAGTGGCTAAGAAGTATGACGTACACCTCGAGCTCTAGAGAGAGAGGGAAAATAATTTATGGAAATTTTGTTTCAGCACCAGTGGTCCTAATGATGTCATACTCCCCCCTGGTCTCCTGGGTAGTCAGATCGGATGTCTAGCCTTCTCGGATAAGAGCGAAAAAATAGGAGGTCCCGTGTGCAAGTTGCACACGTTAAAAATCCCACAGCAGTTGGAAATCGTAAAGAGTAGGCCTATCAAAATTTAAAAAAATTAGAAACCTGTTCACCATAAAAATATTTTTAGAATGTGTGATACCTATGTACACACGTTGGGATTCTCGCCGGTGCTACGGAGTTTGTGCGCTGTGCTGAGATCCTCCTTGTGTGATCTAAGGGAGGAGCATTGATAGAGTAGTCCGTGTGCAATAAAGATTGTCGTTAAAACCAAAACCAGAAAACAAAATCTAATATTATTCATTCAAATAGAATTTATTTGTTATTAATTCATGAGTTTTGTTTCTTTGGCTTTTTTAACTCCAGCTTCTTTCATTCATCACCATCATTTGCCTTTTCACGACGTGTGGAGCATAGAGCCCATCACTGTAATAACACATAAGGAAGGGAAACCCGAGGCCTGCAAACAGCAAATTAACACCAGACAAACATAAAGGTATGTTTTCAGGCACTCGTAAGAAATAAAGAAGTAGAACACCTGGACAACAGAAAAACAACAGACGTGAGTGGCTTACCCAGGGTTCGAACCCCGTACCTTCCGTACGACAACTCCGCCTAGCTATCAAGCGAATCACACTGACCCCACGGCCAGCTAGGCATCCCCCAAAAAAATGCTTTGCTGGCTATTTATCAGTACGAAACACACAAGATAACACCGGAAGTATACAGTGGGCAACTCAGCCCTTAAATGACGCAATCACTTCTGTTGTTCTCCTATTAACAGTATGTGTCAGTCCAAACAAGACAAAGACCTTGATACTGGGTCCAGTAAATAGTAGAAGACTTAAGGACATTAGTATAGAACAGAGGGTAGGTTTCTGGTATTGTATAAACATAAATAACACATAAGGAAGGGAAACCCGAGGCCTGCAAACAGCAAATTAACACCAGACAAACATAAAGGTATGTTTTCAGGCACTCGTAGGAAATAAAGAAGTAGAACACTTGGACAACAGAAAAACAACAGACGTGAGTGGCTTACCCAGGGTTCGAACCCCGTACCTTCCGTACGACAACTCCGCCTAGCTATCAAGCGAATCACACTGACCCCACGGCCAGCTAGGCATCCCCCAAAAAAGATGCTTTGCTGGCTATTTATCAGTACGAAACACACAAGATAACACCGGAAGTATACGGATCAGTTAGACAAAGACCGTGGAAGGGAAACCCGAGGCCTGCAAACAGCAAATTAACACCAGACAAACATAAAGGTATGTTTTCAGGCACTCGTAAGAAATAAAGAAGTAGAACACTTGGACAACAGAAAAACAACAGACGTGAGTGGCTTACCCAGGGTTCGAACCCCGTACCTTCCGTACGACAACTCCGCCTAGCTATCAAGCGAATCACACTGACCCCACGGCCTGAAAACATACCTTTATGTTTGTCTGGTGTTAATTAGCCCATCACTGTAGATGACCTCCTTGCAGGAAACCTGCACCAAGCAATCTGATACTTTTCTGGAACAATTTGTTTGCGACGATGTGGTTGCCAACTATTTCATGTTAGTCCCCTGGTTTGACATGCCTTCGGTAGCAGTAGTCGTCATATTATCTACAAGTGTATAGTTGACCAAATATTAGACCCAAGGGTCTTTTTTATTTGGACATGCGCCCTAATATAACCGACTAGGTTGAATGGGACGCGCCTCGCCAAAACGAGGCAAAACTTTATTTAAAAAATAAAAAAAAATGTGTATTTCTCTATTTGTATTTGGTCTTCTTCTGTTTCTCTTACACTGGAGATTCCAAAACAAAATCTGACTTGTAATGCTATCACTTGGTTTTCTAGTTATATTTCCTACAAAACGACTGCGACTTTTGCTCCCACCTTGTGACACTAGTACTGTGACGGAATTATTAGGTCGCTCTCTTTTTCTCTCCGGCCGTATTCAGTTTCATTTGTTGTGCGTACTGATTACGCGAAATTTCCGTGGTCGGCCCATTTATTTCTCTGCTGTCAAGGAGATATTGGCTATTTTCTTATCAATTTTACACTCTCTTTGGTGATAATTCGTCTTGTCTGTTTACCTAACCATCCGTGGTGAGAGAGTAGACAGGTGATGCAATACTGACCGACAGTCATGTTGGTAAAATTCTCGTGTACCAAACATTAGCTCTGATATTGCTATTGCTATTCACTAATTACTGTTGTGCAGAGTCACACCCCAGATGGGTACACGAGGGTCGGTTTTTGCACAAGGACGGGACGATAATTATCAGTCTGACAAACCTAAGCGGAAATGTTGTAATTTTTCCCGATAGATGTAAGAAGTTGTATGTAATTATTGACGAGAATAGTAGGGCACTCTCACTTCTATATTTGGATGACATTACCTTTGCATTAATCCACATAAATTTCCTAGTGGAAATATTTTGAATTGCTCCACTAAAACACACAAGTTTTGAAACTATTGTTCGGCGTTCGAGATATAGGAATAACCATATTTCTGATTGGGGCCTGGTCTAATAGTAAACAATACGTGCCAGGAACGAAAGGGGCAATACAACCTGACACTTTAGTCAGTTTAGAGCACTTGTTTGAGCATTCTGAGGACTTAGGGCCAATAAAAACTCTATCATTTTAAAACGGAAAACCGGAATCTGAGGAAACTGTAACACAAAGTCAAAAGTGAGAACTTATTGCTAAAATAATAACACCCCAGACCACGTGTAAGAGGCATCGTCAAGCTGCATTAAACTATTTCTCTGAGCCAGTAGTCTGTGAGTCTAAATATTGGCTTGGTGGTACCAGTTGAGGGTACTGTTTCTGGAACAAGTGAGGGTATAAGTGGCCTGAAGTCGACGCTAGATACCATCATTAGACGGGTCTTAGAGACGCGTGACCAACTTCGTAGACACTCCCTAACGCTTCTGGGAACGTGCTGCGCCCTACAACATTGACCATGGACGTGAGTTATCCAGTCCTCCATTTGCAAAGACCCAAACATCAGCTGGAGCAGAACAGACAAACTCATTGGTAGCTAAATAGAAACATAAAAGCTGCCAAGTGAACTCTTACACAAACCTCCATAACATCATATAACATCATTGATGATGAGCATTTTTGTTAAATAATTATTCATTTTTTTTAAACTGTTAAAACATTATTGATTATTAAATTTGTTACTTGTATAAAGACAATCTAAAGTTGATTTAATCATTTTGAATTTACTACATCCATATGTCTCAGACAATTGCTTAAATACACGTAAGCAGAGCTATATCATCTTCTTCTTCTTCTTTGATCCTTAGCCGCCGACCGTCAAAGCAGTCAGTGGCCATTACGCCTGGTGGCGTCTTGTAGGGCAACAACAAACTGATTCCACTTTGCTCGGTCGGTGGCCATCCTTCGTACAATGCCCCAACTCTGGTTCATTCTTTGCATCTCAGCCTCCACAGTCCTCCGCCAAGTTGTTTTTGGTCGGCCTCTCTTTCGTTTTCCTTCAGGGGTTCATAGCACAGCTGTTCTTGTGATGGCATCGGGGTCTCTTCTGAGGACATGGCCAACCCAGCTCCAGCGTCTGCCAGCTATGATGGTGTGCATGTCCTCTTGCTTGCTCCGAGTAAGCAGATCTTGGTTGGTGATGATATTCGGTCAAAAGATTCGGAGAATTTTTCTTAGGCATGTTGTGTGAAAAGAGGACAATTTCACGAGCTATATCATAATAAGAGGAAATTCGTTGAATTAACTCAGCTGGGGCTTGTACGAGTTCAAATTATATTACATAATCCTTCACAAAAGATGACGGCAGAAACTGAAGTTAACGTGCTCAGCCAATACAGCATTTTTTTCGCTTTTCTGAATATCTTGTGAACAGTCCCTGGAGGTAGAAGCATCCTTATCCTTCTATTTACAACTCTGCCAAGAGTAATCTTGTGCAAAGGTAGACACCTTTGAAGACCAACATTAGTCACTCTTGAGTTTTGGCCACTGTTGGACCACTGTCTTGTGAAATTCTAATCCCCATATATAAATTAAAACGTAAATGTAAAGCCTAACAAATAAATTTAATAAAAGGAAAGAAGAATGGTAAAGAACAGTGCTGTCACAATGACTGTACGCGAAATCCCCCTTGTTTTCTCCTTCGTCTGCAAATTGTAACGTTTCACGTTGATAGTAAAAGCCTACTGCTTCAATACCCGCTTTCTACGATAAAACGTGTACTGCCTTTCTAAGAAAAACCTTGAGATACGCAAGCTGACCTATATTTAATATTCCATTCATGTCATTTTATACACTAAGTTACCATAAACGAAAGACAGATGGACTAAGGATAGAAAGAAAGGGAGGGGCTGAAAGCCGGAACGCAGGCAATACTACCACAGTCTCGCGATACACAATTAATGCCACCCCTAACACGCATGTAAGGCCACAAGCACTAGCTTTTTTTCAAATCGACAGTGATAAAAAACACTACCCATACGAGTTAGGTTTTAAAAAACCTGAAAAACGCTTATTAGGAAACATGACATTATACTGGTTTACGTTTGAAAACATTACAGTACCCAGACACCACATCGTATTCGAAGCGAACAGGAGGTAGAAGAAAATGCATATTTTGAATGCAGCCCCTTAGCCCCATTAAATTTATATATTTGGGTTACGCAAATAGTCTAGGAATTAACAAATTATAGCCAAAAGAAATAGTGAGGGATGTCAGACAACACCAAAATCAGAATCGCTCAGTGGCAGATTTTCACACCACCATTGTACGGGAAATAGGCTGACATGTTACCTCCTATTTGATTGGCGGAAAGTAAATGTAAGGCTAAACACGATTAGTCGGACTATAAATACTACTTCTTTGTTGCTAGGGGAAACAGTAGTAGGGTACTTTCTTTTCAAACGCTTGTGTAAACATCGCACGATTGGTTAGACCCGCCAATATAGTCAATCAGAGGCGTCAGGTCAGCACCACATTTTCAAATAAACTTACTAAAGAACCAGTGCGTTGAGCGCCAGTGCATATGTTTCTAAATAAAAGCCTGGGACATCGGCAGATCGAAATTGTGCTATATTCATTGCCAGTCAACGTAACTGTGTATTATTCCATGAATTGTGGTAAGCTTGAAATATTTGATATCTTTTTAATGAAAATTGAATGTAAATTGATAATTTATGTCTGTATATATGTGTGGTTCAGTAGCGAACATGAGGTAAAGCCTATATAGGGCTCCAACCTGAACAGAAGGTGTCGGAGGAAAGTAAAACTACATGGAATTGCCAACCAGTACACTGACACCTATATTATTGACTAGAAAGAAATAATGCTGGAATTGCAGAGGCGTAGTAACCATTAGGGAGGAGTATACTGGTGAAAATTGTTTCAGATGAAGATAGCAGTTGGCCTACCGCTCTGAACTCAGTGTTTGTTATGTATTGTGTTCAGTCTGGAAATTTATTATAAATTAGTTCTGAAATAGGAGGTACAACCTTCTTGTTTCAGGGACCGTGGTCCTAAAGTTATTGAGCAGCACCTGGTCTGAGCTTTGCTGAACCTAGAGGCTGACAGCATACTCCTGGGTCCAGATAGTGACCAGTGAGGTGTCTCCAGAACACAGGAAGGCTATCGAGCAGTGGAGTCTTTTCCTGCCGCCATCACGAAAGATAAGCGTCTGTGGCCAGAGGAGCTCAACATTATGCCCCCCCCCCCCCCTCAAAATCTGACTTTATAATAAAACAGAGGGAAAATACAGTGTTTAAATTGATAGGATCTGTGAACTTTTCCCCATATTATTTCCAAGATAAACAAACACTTGAAGTCATGATGACAAATAACAACATAGCTTGAGAAAACAAAACCAGTATTACCTCATATTACTACTACACAACTGACACACATAGGATAATATTAATAAAATATGTCATTACAAGGTTCATATTGATAAATTCTGTACATATAAATTGTAATTACAATTGAGTGTGATTCCTGGTTCACTTTGTATTTGAATCAGGACACATATATTAGTGAAAGTAAGTAATAACAGACTTTTATATTCTGTGCATACTCTCAGTCATGAAAGTCTGTGTTGATATTTTTGTTGTTATCCATGTTTCACAGCCACACAATAAGAGAACAATGATTTCTGAACTGACAATTCTTCTTTTTGACTTGGACTTAATTTCTTATGATGTTCGTCCAGTAAAGTAGTTTGTATTCTTCTTTTGAAATCATTAAATGTTACTCGAACTTTGTGTTGTGAGCTAAAGGCGACGACAGTAGACAAGACCCGCCATGTTGCGTCCATATTGTCAGACTGGCTATCTATATTTACATTACAACTGGCCTTAACCTAACCCTAACCCTGGTTCGAGCAGCTAGCCTTAACCTAACACCTACCATGTTTCTAGCGTTGTCAAAATTAATAACGGCCGACAAAGAATCAGGCCGTTCTAACAATAAAAACGAAACAAAAATATCAGTTTGAAGCAGACATGCCCCGAGTTTGGCCAGTATAGCAACCCACAGTCTACTATCGCTCCCCTCAGCCGTGTAGTATTCTACCAAGATGTGCTTGACCCCACCTCGTTTATAGATATAATTTATCTTCCAGTGCAATCTGACCATCGTTATTCGCATTTATTCTCGTAATCGTTGTCACTTGATCTGCAGATATTCCAGAGAGCAGTGTTATAAAACGTTACACAGACGAGAAGACACCCCATGGGCGTGGCGATTAACCCTTCTTGACTTCCGTGTACAACCTGCTGAGATAAGAGCACGTCGGAGTCGAGTTTCAGTCACGTCCATGTTTCATTGTCAAGATTGTTCCCACTCCTGACCATTCATTCTCTCTCGTGACCGAAACTTGAGAAAGTGGACTAATCTATCACCTACAAAAACATTCCGTAGCAACACCTTAAAGGGAGAAAATGCATACCAGCACTTTTCAACTGTTTTTTCTTCCCCTGCGGAACACAAATACATCCCACTGGCAAGTCGTACTAGGCCAGTGGTTCTCAAAGTGTTCCATATGGCCAGGACTTGTTCCAAAATAAGAACCAGCTTGTAATACTATATTTTTTTTTACATTTTTTTTTTAATTTAACCTATGCGTTTTCTACTTACATCTTGTTCCATTGATTTGGGACCTAAGACGCGTCAACGGTGAGAAATGCAGTCAGCGATTCATAGCTTGACTGCTTGCGTCAGGGTCAGCGAACCAGAGCTGACCAAGACCCTACTCCACCTCCAAGTGGTGGTCCTGGAAACAGGCTGCATCACTGCAGTCTGGCTGAATGAGTAGCGATCGAAGATGGAAGGCTAACCCGCTCCCAAAATTGCCGTGCTGAAGTCGCATGTGTCGGCCGAAAGGAGCAAATATTGCAGCTTCGCTGTAAACGGACACAACGCAACCAACGTCCTTTTCAGGACGAACGAGGAAGAAGAAGAAGTTCCATTGATTTTACTAACAAGATGTAAGGTAAAGGTAATCCCATAGCAGATATTGTCGTAGAGAAGGGAAGTGTTAGAGACTTCACTTTACTAGGTCACAGCTTTATGGGGAGAGGTGACCGGGTCCCTTCTTTTTTTGCCTTTGTCGCCCTTACTCGAGAAGTGATTCAAGAACCCATTTAAAGCTGGGTGAACTGGAGTTTCCTTGCGTAGGGAAGCAAACGTCTCAACCACTCTGCCACTCGGCGCTCTATAAAGGATATGGGAAATGAATACAAGGACTATGGAGATAATGAATAAAGATTAGGACCGGAGACAAGGAATGAAAATAAAGATACAGGAGATAATAAATAAAAATTAGAACTGGAGAAAGGGAATGAAAATTAGAACAATGGAGAAAAGGAATAAATATGAAGGATACTGTAGATAGGAAATTTTTAAAAATAAGAATATGGAGATGGGAATGTAAATAAAGATACCAAAGGATGAAAGGACAAGAAGGATATTGCAGATATGGAAGAAATAGAAAACGTACTTACTTGGGTGTAGAGGTTTGCCAGAGAGAACGCCATACTGTCCTTTCGGCGGTCTTCATACTGGCCTGGTTCCATTCTGGTCATCGGTCCTTCAGGGATCTCCCAATGTTGTCCTCCCAGCGAACTGTGGGTCGTCCTGGAGGTCTAGATCCCTGGGTCTTGGTTTCCCATTTTTGTCATGGTAGTTGTCACGGAATTGACAGAGTGGTTAGAGCGCTGATCTATCGTGGCAATGGTGCTGGGTTCGAATCACGGTACCGGCCCGCTCCAGTCTACCCAGCTGTAAATTGGTACCTGTTTCTGCACTTTGAGTTAGGGAAGGAAAAAGCAGCGAGGAAGGGAACTGGTCACTCACCTCTCGATACTGGACCTAATACTGTGACGTCTCTAACACTTCACTCCCCTACGGCAGTATCTGTTATGGGACTACTGATAAAGTCTCTACGGTGTTGTTTGCTCCACTGCAGTGTTGTTGTGTTGCTTGTGGTTTGAGTATGGAATGTCAGCTCGACCTACGCAGTGGTGTGTAGACATAGATTGTGAGTATAATATGCGAATGATAAGAAGAGTTCGTGGTGTTGACAAATGGTCTTTTTCTCACACTCATGTATGGCTGGAAGTCATCGACACCAACGACTGTGTACCTTTGCTACAGTTTAATTGGACGTACACACTCGACAGCACGAATAGTGACAAATCACAGGTTGGCATAATACATCATAGTACAGTGGATAAATGGTCTTGCAATAATACATGGGCACTCATGTAGAATAGTAGTACAATGGACTGTCAGTAGACAAGCACTCAGTATTGCCCATATATATATATATCATCTGAGTTTACTGACAAAGCACGTCAGATTATCAACAATATTCAAGATGGCTTCTAGACCTAACCTCGTCTAGCGAAGATTCCTTGAACTAATATTCAGCACATATTTTCCATATAATCATATTGAACCGCTAGTACAGGGTTCTCATGTGTAGCAGTGATCTCTGGACTCATCAAGCGATAATACGGGATATCCCTTTCTCTTCTTGAAAGTCAAAAATATTTGGATACAAGATGGCTTCTCTCGTGAGCTGTCACTCACGTTTGGATACAACTGAATCAAAGTTAATCATTCATTAAATGTTCTCGTTGCTCTGTCGATTCTATCATAATACAATTGATTTCATCATACAATATACATAGTGCTGCTAGGAATGAATGTCGTTTTCATCTAGATAATTACACTGACAAACAACATTTTTCTTTCTTATATAAGAATAAGTGTTCTTAGGTCAGTTTCTTGCGCTGATTTCAAATTTTAAATCCGTTTATCTCTATCACGTCGGATTCTTAAGATATTTGTGAATAAATATATTTTTGGGAAACCGTTATTTGCTCCGTTTCATTTTTACTATATAACTTTTTAAAAATTAATAAAATGCAAAATAATTCTACTTTTTATACTGCTAAAAGATGCATGACATATGTTACGTTATATTTCAAATAGTTACTGTATTTTGAAATAATTCTGAGTGAAATATGGCTTCTAGAAGTTGTAGAAATTCGGCTGATCTGTTCTGTTACGTGTGCGGATATTTTACCGATCGTGTTCACCAGAAAAACTTTACACCATTGCTAAAGAAAGCATATGAACTTTATTTCGATTCGAAAGTTGATGATGCATATAAATCTTGGAAGCCAAATGCAGTTTGTTCGACTTGTGCAAATACATTGGCAGGTTGGTTACGAAAATCGCCGAAGCATAAGTCGATGCCTTTTGGAGTGCCAGTAATATGGCGTGAACCGACAAATCACGCTACTGATTGTTACTTCTGCTTGACATCATTGCGGATATTTTACCGATCGTGTTCAGCAGAAAAACTTTACACCATTGCTAAAGAAAGCATATGAACTTTATTTCGATTTGAAAGTTGATGATGCAAATAAATCTTGGAAGCCAAATGCAGTTTGTTCGACTTTTGCAAATACATTGGCAGGTTGGTTACGAAAATCGCAGAAGCATAAATCGATGCCTTTTGGAGTGCCAGTAATATGTCGTGAACCGACAAATCACGAATACTCCGATATCTAAATTTCATCATAGACACAGAGAACTTGTTCAATACTTTGAGATGGATGATGACATTTGCTATTGCAAAGATGTAAAAGGTCTAATGGTGCACCTCGGTCATGAGCACATAGTCAACGAATGGCGACTTTTCATCGACTCTTCCAAGACTAGTCTAAAAGCCGTGTTATTGCATAATGGAAATTTATTTTCATCAATTCCAGTCGCCTACTCTGTTCATATGAAAAAAACTTATGACAATATGGCTATACTTTTGGCAAAAATAAAGTACAATGACTACCAATGGCGGATTTGTGGAGACCTAAAGGTCATTGCAATTCTCACGGGCATGCAGACTGGGTATACTAAATTTTGTTGCTTCCTATGTGAATGGGACAGCCGCAACAGACGAACATTATGCAAGAAAGGTGTGGCCTATCAGGGATCGTTTGCAGCTCGGGCATAAAAATGTAATATACGAGCCATTAGTTAACAAAGACAGCATCATTTTACCACCGTTACATATAAAGTTGGGGCTCATGAAGAATTTCGTAAAAGCGTTAGATAAAACGAGCAAAGCTTTCACTTATCTTCGAGAAAAGTTTCCGCAAATTAGCGATGCAAAGTTAAAGGAAGGTATCTTTGTAGGACCTCAGATTAGGAAAGTTATTGCAGACAAACAATTCAAGAACTTGTTACATGGTAGTGAACTTCGTGCATGGATGGCATTCAAATCGATCGTCGATAACTTTCTGGGAAATCACAAATCTGTCGACTATGTGCATATTGTTAAGCAGTGCATAGATGCATACAGAATTATGGGCTGTAACATGTCCCTCAAAATCCATTTGCTCGATTTGCATCTTGACTTTTTCCCTGACAACCTTGGCGAAGTCAGCGATGAACATGGAGAACGATTCCATCAAGATATCGCCGTAATGGAGTCACGTTATCAAGGACGGTGGAGTGTGACCATGCTTGCCGATTATTGTTAGATGCTTCATCGCGATGTACCACATGCCATTCACCGACGAAAGTCAACTGCAAAGAAATTCAAGCCTACATAACTGTTATACTTCTTGTACAAATGATGTTGTAATACTGTACGCGTTGTTAAAAAACTTCAATTGCGTATTTCTAGAGATCCTGACCTGATAGAGAAAAACGGTTTGCAGATTTAAAAACAGCGCATTAAAATTGACCAGAAAAACATAGAAATGTTAGAGAAAGAAAAAAAAATTTTTTTTTTGTTAGCCAGTGTTATTTCCTCAGACGTACAAATCGTGTCTATCGAGAAACGGTGGCTTAGCCAGAGTTCATAATAAGTATCTTTTGTTACCTTGGTATCAGAAATATGATTCTGCCATTCCTTGGCAATACGAATAAACACTGGGGTAAAGCATACACGATAGGTCTAGACGACTATCACTTTCCCCATAAATACTGAGATCACTTTTTCCGGCGACAAGCCGCTATAGAAAAACACAGCCCCCATCAGGGCGAAGCCAAATCACCCCTCTCTAGCGACACATCCGCCGAACAGCCCTTTGACCTTTCTATCGACAAAAGACCATATAGTTCGACTTAGACATGCAAAGATATTCAGATATAAGACAGACTCGTCCTACCCAGACAAACAATACACATAAATTCAGGCCATAGATACACTGAAGCAAGAACAATCTATTCCTACCCAAACAAAGAATAAATCGCAGTAAAACTGGATTCATCCGCGGAGTTCGAACGAAAGAGACGACACTCCTTTCAAGGGAAGTAACTCAATAATGACTTTTCCTTAAGCACTAAAAAGTATCTATTTTGTTTACAAAATATTTGCGAACATAACAAGCATACAAATGTATTATATTGTAAGATATCAAAGACTGCACGTAACAGTCTTACCACACCTCCCGGGGAAAAAAAATGGAACATTTTTTTTTTTAAATACATCTAGGAGCAACGTACAATAGGCTCACAACGCATGAATAATGCGGAGATGAAAATATCAGGAATAAATATAACGCCTAATATGAGGCTAAGTCGACTTATGGAGCGACTGGTGAGAATGTATCTCAAAAACTAAGAGAAATTATTTCCCTACAAGTAAATTTTTCCAGGAAGGTGTCATCAAAGTATAATACAATTCTGGCAATTACACAATGCCTAAAAAATTTCATAACATAATTTCGTATTAGATATCTTAAATTTATGATTTATGAACAAAAATCATCAAAGCACAGCGGTGAATAAACATCAATGAACCGCTAAGTAGTGATACAATCATTATATTATTAAATTACAAATGTGTATCTATCTTGATATAGAAAGGAACTATTATAAACTAGACATATCAAGAAGTCTAAGACCTAATAGTTATGTGGAATCATGTGGGCATCTTGACAGAATGTCTGCCATCACATTATCTGATCCACGAATAGCTCGCACAGAGAAATGAAAAGGTTGAAGAGCAATTGCATATCGAGTAGACCTCGAGCTCTTCAAATTCTTACTCTGTATAGCAGTAAGAGCTTTTTGGTCGGTTTCTACTATGAAATGTGCGCCTAGAAGGAATCTCTGTAGTTTGAGGATCGACCAAACCATAGCTAATAGCTCACGGTCTAAAACCGAATAATTCCTTTCTGCCGCATTAAGTTTCCTGGAAATATACATTACAGGGTGCAGAGTTCCAGAGTACTCTTGCATTAGTGCCGCTCCAATCCCAGTGGATGAAGCATCACTACGAAGAACAAATGTCTTATCTTTAGTAGGTAACACTAAAATAGGTGGTGTTGAAAACAATGTTTTAATCTTATCCAAAGAGCATTGGCATTCCTGAGACCAGTGGACCATATTAGGCGAACCTTTCTTTAAAAGTGTAGAAAGAGGTGCCATGATAGAGGATAGATTCTGAATGAATCTGCCATAAAATTGAATAAGACCTAACAGACTTCTCACCTGTTTTTTAGTCTTAGGGATAGAGATGTTAAGTATCTTACTAGTATTATGGTCCTCTGTCTTTAGGAAACCATGACCAACTCGGTGCCCTAGGAAAGAAATTTCGCTAAAACCAATATAGGCTTTAGAGGGTTTCGCTGTCAGGTTGTGCTCGCGCAAAGTAGACAGCAATTCATCTAACCCTGAATAGTGATCTTCCCAAGTATCGCTGAAAAGACAGATGTCGTCTAGATATGCAATGACATCTGACCGATAAGATAGGATTCGGCGCATCATGCGTACGAATGTAGCTGGTGCGTTCATAAGACCGAAAGGCATAAAATTCCATTGGAACAAACCTCTAGGTGTTGAAAAAGCCGTGAGAGGTTTGGCGCGTTTAGATAAAGGAACTTGCCAATATCCTTTAGACAAATCAAGTTTAGTGAAAAAATGAGATTTGGAGAGTCGAGTAAGTAGCTCTTCCAGTAAAGGCATAGGTTCGGCATCGAACTTCGTTACTTGATTCAATTTGCGATAGTCGACGCAAAGACGTATGTTATTGTCTTTTTTCCGAACAATAACCATCGGCGAAGAATATGCAGAGGTGGATGGTTCGATTATTTTCAAATCTATCATCTCATCCAACTCTTTCTCGACTTGTGCTTGAAAATGTATAGGTATAGGATAAGGTCTAACCCTAATAGGAGTATGGTCAGTTAGAACAATGTCATGTTCAATGACATGAGTTTGTCCAGGGATGTCAGTGAGTACATCCTGAAATGTTTGCAACATAGTTGAAACTTGTCGCTGTTCTCCTAGAGACAAATCAGGAGAGACAGTAACGTTCTTCCATGATTCACTAGAATGAAGTGCGATCATTGGAAGAGGAAGATTTACATCTGAAAAACTTGTTTCCTCATCCTGTATCACGGACAGTGATGAGTAATGACCATGTTGTACTGGAGAATTGTCCGTTGCTTGGAAAATGGGTTGCAAATAATCCGGACGTTCATGGAATTCAGTAAGCATATTGATGTGGAAGGTTTTATGCTTCCGATCAATATCGACAATATAGTCGACATCGGAAATTTTCGATATTATATCGTACGGACCTTTCCAAGAAATAAGTAGTCTGTTTTCCCTACAAGGTAGTAATACAAATGCTTTGTCCCCAGGACAAAGTTGTCGTAAGCATCTCTTCTTATTGGCAAATTGCCTTGCCTTCTGTTTCGCAAATTCAGAAGAAGAAGTTGCTAATTTGCATGCTTCGATAATCTTTTGTCTCAACGCGATGACATATTCGTAGGATGACTTTGTGTCATCGTCAATATTGTCAGCTGTTATGAGATCATGAAGCAACGACATAGGGCCACGCGGACGCGCGCCAAAGACGAGTTCAAAGGGGGAAAATCCTGTATGTTCATTGGGGACCTCTCTGTAAGCGAAGAGGGCCGCAGGTAAAACTCTGTCCCAGTCTTGAGGATGATCCTCAGTTATCTTCCCTAGTAAGTTTTTAAGTGTTTTATTAAGGCGTTCGACCATCCCATTTGACATTGGATGATAGATACTACTTAAAGATCTATCTATCTGCAGAGTAGACATTACTTGAGACATGGTATCTGATATTAGTTGGGTGCCATGGTCTGACAATATCTCTCCGGGGAACCCCAGACGAGAAAATATAAGCCAAAGAGCATCTGCAATATCAGCAGTAGTAATGCTCTTCAGAGGAATAGCCTCTGGCCAACGTGTGCACATATCAACACACGTCAAGATAAACTGATGTCCTCTGGCAGACTTGATCTTAAATGGACCAATAATGTCTATGGCCATTTTTTGAAACGGCCGAATAGGAATGTCCGCCGCCTGAATGGGTGCAGCATGCCATGGACCTTTGGATTTAACTTCCTGACATACTTTACAAGATCGACAATAAATCCGTATGTCCTTGTTTACCAATGGCCAAAAGAAAGCCGCAAGGACTCTTGACTTAGTACGGGAAAAACCCATGTGTCCAGCACACTGAGAGTCGTGAGCGTGCTGCAAAATTTTAACTCTCAAATTCTTGGGAACCAGGATTTGAGAATGACTTGACGTAATGGAGTCTTGAACCATACGTACAAGTACGCCATTCTTCTTTGTAATCCACGATTTACGACTTGTGTCTTTATTCGGATCACCTTTAGTTGCAAGAATGAAGAATTTCTTCAGAGTGGGGTCATCTTCTTGCTGTTTTAAAAACGAGTCACGAGAAATTACCAAGGGATCATCTTGGTTATGCACTTCATTATCTTCAGTAGATGAAGTTTGAGGCATATTAAGAGCCTGAGCTCTAGACACAACAGCGTTAGCAATATGCATGTTTTGCCTTTCCCACGCGGAAATTTGTTGCGGAGTGCATTCTTTGACTCCATGAATGCGACCGATGATGAGGTCAGCGATCGGATTCGGAAGAAGACATGCGTGTACATCTCCTGTAAAGAAAGGAGTAGCAATCCTAATGATAGCAGTAGAGTATTTCTCTAATGTGCCGCCAAATGTTACACATTTGACTACTTGTCCAGTGGCACGGGAAGGATCTACGAGTGACTGCCTAACACCAATTGTGGTGCACCCAGAATCAAATAGCAAGGAGACTGGATTGTTATTTACTAAACCCTTATGTAAGACAAGAGAACCTCTTCCATCATGCGCGACTGATGCAGGAAGAGCAGGAAGAGGATGGCCGCAGCTTAAAGTAGACACTGTGGTTGGCTCAAATAATGTTTTGCATTGGGGGCACTGAGATGCTCTCCCAAAATCAAAAGCGGCACATGCCATATTATTAGCGTCATTATTGTCTTTACTCTGTTCATAGGCTTCATGGGACTCTTGTTGTGCAGAGTTTGCCTGAAAATGTGGTTTATGTCTTCTGTTTTGAGATCTACCTCGGTTATTATTACCTCTGTAGTTATTGTTACCTCTATTGTAACCCCTATTTGGGTTTGAGTCATAGTTCTCTTGGTTACCATTATCATATTCATTATAATGAGTATCTCTGTAATTGCGATCTTGTTGACTCCAAGACGGATACCTCGGATAGTTTCTATAATTACTTCCTCTATGGAAATTACTATAATTGTGACCACCCCTGTGTCGAGAGCTATCAGCTCGTCTCCAGTTCTTTGAAGAAGAACCCTGAAATGATTGGTTACCTTGGTGTTGATAACTATTATGGTTACCTTTTTTATCAAATCTGTTTTGAGGTCCCTGAAATCTGTGTGAATAATTGGGATTGTATGGTGTTGCTGAAGCAACTGGCATACTCTCCTTAATCTTAGTGTTGCCAAAAGTCACGTCGGGGTGTGCAGTGACATATTGGGAACAATATTCTTCCATTTCCTTTAGAGATTTGGGTTTACGCTCATGTATAAATTCAAGGAATGGTTTGTTAACACATGACATAATCTTATCTCTGAGCAACAAATCCATAAGTCCTTCATACGTTTTTTCTGTTTTAGAAAGCTCAATCCAACGATCAACTGTGAGACGTGCCTTTGCAATGAATTCTGAGAATTCTACACCTGTCTCAGGCACCATCGTCTTAAACAAAAGGCGATAGCCTTCCTCACTTAGCTGGTATTTTTTTTTATCAAAGCCGCCCTAATGACATCATAATTATCCTTATCTGCTTCTCCTACAAGGCATAATCTAGTCAGAGATTCACCTTTCAAGTTTTCTGCTAATTGATTAGCGTATTGTGATTTATCCACATTATGTGTACGACAAGAACGTTCAAATCTATCCAGCCAGAATGTAATATCGTCACTGGACTGATTGAACGGTGGAACCTTAACCTTGTAAGTAGAAGGTTTACCATTACCACTAGATGCCTGATTAACATTACTCATACTTGTTAATCTCAATTTCTCTAACTCAAATTCATGTTCTCTTATTGCTTTTTTCTCTTCCGCTTCTAATCTTCTTTGTTCAGCTTCCCTGTCTAATCTTTTTTGTTCAGCATCCCTGTCTAATCTTTTTTGTTCAGCATCACTGTCTAATCTTTTTTGTTCAGCAGCAGCTTCTCTTTCTATTTTTTTTTGTTCAGCTTCAAATCTCCTTTCCTCCATCTGCATCTGCAATTTCTTTTGTTCAGCAGCAGCAGTAGCTTCTCTGTCTAGTCTTCTCTCTTCAGCTGCTAATCTTCTCTCTTCAGCTGCTAATGTCTTGTCATATTGAGCAACTGCCCATTCTTCTAATTGTTGACCAGTCTTATCAAGGGCTTTCCCTTGTATAATGAAGTATTCTAATGTAGACATGATGTCTAACAATAATACTAATCACTTGAAACAATAATAATACCACAAGTTCTTAATGACTTGATTAATCAGTACACTATCCCAATATCTGTGGGTCACAAGCCTTAATAAGGTCTTGTATAACAGTAATAATAATCAAGTACTGGTTTATACCATAATCCAAGTGCAGTGCACAAGCAATAGTGTCTTATGAAATATACCTATATAAAACATTTGTCAACCAACAGAATACATAAAGTACAAATAAGAATGACAATACAAAAACGTTTGCAGAAATCAAATAAATCAAATAGGGAAATCAATGAAAGTAATCACTGAATCTGCAAAGGAATAACAACACAAATGACGTCACAGTATATGAATATAAATTGTGAATAGAACTGAAAGATAGAAAAGGGTAGACCAACAAACTACAAACAATTCAAAACAAAACTAAAGAACAAAGAAATATTACAAAAATAACAATAATTACAGTCTTCACAGCTAACACAAATAGCAACTAGTTGTTGCAAGCAAATTTCCAATTAAGGAAATTGCACCTAAAGAAAACGCCCACAACGGACCCTCTATGACGTGGGATATTCTGTTGTGAGGATACCGCCCAATCTAAACACAACCCGCTGACATATAAACTATAAACAAACTGCCACTTTATTAAATTACACATTCTGGCCTTAAATATTAAAGTTCATATATAGAAAACAAGAAGATCCATCGATGAAAATAGGACTTCTTAGTTCAATAATACTGTCTTCCTGTTAATATTGACAAGAATTGATCCAACTGTTCTGTGAAACTCTGTAATGTCTAATGTAAAAATGTCAACAACGCTGACCTACATACTGCATTCACTTGACAGGTCACGTGACGAAGTGTTGACAAAGAGCAAACCAATACTGCAAGTGTGTCGTATCAGCCACAGGAAACGGTCTGGTATCGGTAGTCTGTTGACTTCTTAACTTCTGCGAGGTCAAACCCAGAAAGCTGGTCCACCAGTTGATAAAGTCTCTACGGTGTTGTTTGCTCCACTGTAGTCTACACAAACCAGTGCTACACTCTGTTTGGTTGTGTTGCTTGTGGTTTGAGTATGGAATGTCAACTCGACCTACGCAGTGGTGTGTAGACATAGATTGTGAGTATAATATGCGAATGATAAGAAGAGTTCGTGGTGTTGACAAATGGTCTTTTTCTCACACTCATGTATGGCTGGAAGTCATCGACACCAACGACTGTGTACCTTTGCTACAGTTTAATTGGACGTACACACTCGACAGCACAGATAGTGACAAATCACAGGTTGGCATAATACATCATGGTACAGTGGATAAATGGTCTTGCAATGTTACATGGGCACTCATGTAGAATAATAGTATAATGGACTGTCAGTAGCCAAGCACTCAGTATTGCCCATATATATATATATATCATCTGAGTTTACTGACAAAGCACGTCAGATTATAAACAATATTCAAGATGGCTTCTAGACCTAACCTCGTCTAGCGAAGATTCCTTGAACATAAATTCAGCACATATTTTTCCATATAATAATATTGAACCGCTAATACTGGGTTCTCATGTGTAGCAGTGATCTCTGGACTCATCAAGCGATAATACGGGATATCCCTTTCTCTTCTTGAAAGTCAAAAAATATTTGGATACAAGATGGCTTCTCTCGTGAGCTGTCACTCACGTTTGGATACAACTGAATCAAAGTTAATCATTCATTAAATGTTCTCATTGCTCTGTAGATTCTATCATAATACAATTGACTTCATCATACAATATATATAGTGCTGCTAGGAATGAATGTCGTTTTCATCTAGATAATTATTTCCTCAGACGTACAAATCGTGTCTATCGAGAAACGGTGGCTTAGCCAGAGTTCATAATAAGTATCTTTTGTTACCTTGGTATCAGAAATATGATTCTGCCATTCCTTGGCAATACGAATAAACACTGGGGTAAAGCATACACGATAGGTCTAGACGACTATCACTTTCCCCATAAATACTGAGATCACTTTTTCCGGCGACAAGCCGATATAGAAAAACACAGCCCCCATCAGGGCGAAGCCAAATCACCCCTCTCTAGCGACACATCCGCCGAACAGCCCTTTGACCTTTCTATCGACAAAAGACCATATAGTTCGACTTAGACATGCAAAGATATTCAGATATAAGACAGACTCGTCCTACCCAGACAAACAATACACATAAATTCAGGCCATAGATACACTGAAGCAAGAACAATCTATTCCTACCCAAACAAAGAATAAATCGCAGTAAAACTGGATTCATCCGCGGAGTTCGAACGAAAGAGACGACACTCCTTTCAAGGGAAGTAACTCAATAATGACTTTTCCTTAAGCACTAAAAAGTATCTATTTTGTTAACAAAATATTTGCGAATATAACAAGCATACAAATGTATTATATTGTAAGATATCAAAGACTGCACGTAACAACTACCTATATTTGTATATTCATGTAACAAATTTAATAATTATTGCTTAACAAGAGTTAACAACGGGTTTGGGAAAGTAAAAAAATATGGATGTCACCGTGGTGGTGAACTCCTAGGACTGTGTGCCCTGTATATGTATATTGGCACTAATTGTTAATCAACGAACTAGGTGACTGGGGCAGACCTAGTCGTCGGATTTTCTATTTTGTCAATTTAGTCTATTGACAATCTTCCAAGTAAGAGTATATCTTAATACTGGCCATCACCGCCAGAGCTGACTATTCCTGGATGATATATCTCAAGCTTCCAACCTAACTCGTTCCATCCCTCCATGTGATGTTACTTAGTGACAACTTCGTATAGTGGTGATTTTCTTTATATCCAGTATCTTGTTTACTCTAGCACTCAACAACCTTTTAGAGACTTAGCCCAACTTGAAAAACGTTCCACCAAAACAAACATTTTATTTACATCTCAGAAGTTCATCATAACAGAGGCATGTGGTACAAATTCGAGGTACAAACATTTCCTAACTGTCTCTTGTATGTCCCATTCCTCCTGGGCACATTCATGTACCTATGCATATATATATAGCTCTCTACCTGAGAACATTATCAGATATGGTTTATACCTATTTTCTTCCCTTAAGGCTATTTTATTTATTCTGGCTTCTCCCAAGCCTTTCATCAACTCTTTCCTGAGTTGTTTTCTCTCCTCTACTAATCCTGTCAGATTTGACTCATATTAATCAAAATACCATCATCTTAAAATTCATATATGCCAATTAGCACATTGGGTACACCTGTTGCAGTATCCTCATACTTATACCTGCTAGAGAGCGCATGTTTCATCCTGTAAATACAATCACCCTTCAATTTCTTACTCATCTTACTTGTAACAGTCAATATTGCAAAGTTCATTACACAATAGCCCAGCACGGCTATTAAATCCATATTCTTCTGTAAATCTTCTCAGATGCTTACTTAGTCTCATTTTATCCACCTCATAGTCAATTTTGTAGCTTCAGCTTCATTTCTCATTATCCTGCGCTCACTTAGTTGTAAGCGTCGTTAACCTTGTAATACTTTATTTCAGCTTCTGAAATCATTCTATTCAATGTCTATCAAAAGTTATGAGTCAAGGGACCTACTTACTTTGGTTTCACAGAATCCTCACAACACTCATATTTCTTACTATCACCCCTTATCACTAAGTCTATACTTTAAACACAGCTTTGTCTTTCATATGTGAATAGATTCTACTACTCTAACTAGGTCTATAGGATTCTTCAGAAGTATTCATTCTGTTTCCCACAGAAATTGAACTTGAGCCTGGCAGAAAACACATTCCTGCCACTCTACGTCCTTAACCATTACTGCTCCTCCGAAAAATTCGACCGCTCACCAGCGCGTCCAAGTGTGTTCTCCTCTATAAAATCATTATCAGCTGATCTGTCCTTGTTTACTGTAAATTCATTGGTTCCTCCTATTCTCCACTCAGGTGGAATATGTTCACGCTTATCCGCTGTGTAAACAACTCAGTGAAGTGTCATCCGTTGTCCTGGTAAACTTTTCACGTGCATATTTTTTTTCTCTCAACTCACTTAATCATATAAGGGAGGTAATTAACCGTTGTCTCCCTTTACATAATTTGACTTAACCTTATATTGTCTTCTCTAAAGCTTGCTATACAATTCTTATATGTACATTTTCTAAACCATAATTACCAACTTACCAAATCTACTTAAGTGTAATTAAGCATTTTCCTCCCCTGACCTTAATATTCAGAGTCTCCTCCCTTTGATGAAAGTATTATTTCACTCATTTTATCTCCCTTTTAGCAAGACAAATAGTCTTTATTCAAATCCATTCTTATTTCTTAAACCATTTTTTTATACTTTCCCCCTTAACCAAAACCAAATCACCGCTTATAATTCCTGCTTGAGCATTTATAATGCTCCTAGCAAACCCAACGGCCTAATATCCGGCTTTTGGCTAGGATCATGTGTCTACACACAGGGACCAGTAGTGACATTTATGTCATGAGGTCCTTTGTGTGAAAACACGGAAGACCACTACAATGACACATGGTGTCATTGGGTCTTCTTGTGTTGGGACATGTGGTTTTGACCAGAGCCGGGTTTGGTCGGGGGCCAATGCAACCTCATGCGAGGAAAATATGCAACCTCATGCGAGGAAATTAAAAAAAAAAAAAAAAGGAGTTTTTTTCCTCACATACAAAAATTCGGTGAAGGTGGCTTGTTTTTTAGGCAGTGTGAGCTCGTTTGCTCTGGCCTGATTAAAATCACTTAACTGGCCAGATGTTGAAAAGGGTTGGCTGACTGCTTCGTCAATCGTCAACTGGCGAGGGCACGTCCCAGGCGTTGTTGCGGGATTAGCTGCTCCGAATGACAAGGCAAGGATCTTCACCACCCGTCGAAGGCAGGAATCTAGCATAGACCACACGTCATTGATCCACAGACTCGTACCAAGCTGGTACCACACACCCCCTATTGGGTGTGAATTTACAGACTTCTGGCACAGGAAAACTTCCACATATGTCAGGCTACTGGTTATGAGGCCGTCTTACAGGTAGTCAGGGTATTAATTTAAATTATAATCCAACATTGATCATGTATATAGGTTCGGAGGACTTGTGGTTTCCAGTATTATAAATTTGAGTTTTATTTTCTGGTTAATCTCAGAAGATTCTCACCACTTATTCCGGTTCGCTCTATCGGAATCCTGTTTTTTTCTTCGGTCCTGGACTGTCTGAAAATGGTGTCTTGACTAAATGGAACACAGATCCAGGGTCTGAAATTTGGCTACATTATAAGGTACTTTTCGCCCACGCTCACAGCTTTCTATGTGGGTGAAAGTGTCCAATCAGATGAAGTTTATTTTTATATATTTGACCTATATGTCGGACTTTTGAATAAGTCTTCTTCTCCGTCCCTCTCAATAAATTTCCCGCATAACAACAAGCGTTGTGGTTTATTTGAAAATCCTTCCATTTAAGGTATGAACGCCACCGGTTAGTTTTATGAATCATGTTTGTAACTTATGGTATAACCTCAGTTTGTTATCATAGATGTTGACAAACACTTAGTATATCTCCGGAAGTATTACATAATCTTCAAGCCACACCGAAGGTAATCTGCCTTGTGTTTTAAACACTCCTGTCGGCACATTCGCAGTTCATCTCCCGATTATCAATACAATAAAACTGACCATCCTGTAAATATTGCCCCATTTGTGTCTACTTTACCTGTATCACTACTTCAGACCGGAATCTGTGACGTAACCGTATACAGACAACTCTCCCCTGCACAGATAGGAGTCAACGTGTTTCAAAACAGGTCAGCGATCAACATAACAGTAAGGGATTGTCGTAGAACAAGACATGACAAGAAAACCTTGAACTATGAAGCGAAAACAACAAACATTGGAAGAGATGAGAAAAATGAAAAGGAAGAGCACAGAAATGTTAAAGGATGGCACAGGAAAAAGTAAAGAATGGCACCGGAAAATGTAACGATCGAATATTGACTCGCCACAGCAGTCGATCTTCTTCAATTCTGCAGACATCGTAAGTAGAAGACATGAAATGAAAGTAAGGATATGGGAGACAGATAACTGGAAAGAGATAAAAAGTGGAATACTGGAGATAGGGAATAAAAAGTGGAATACTGGAGATATGAAATAAAAAGTGAAATACTGTAGATATGGAATTAAAAGAAAGACACTGGAGATAGGCAATAAAAAATGGAATACCGGAGATAGGGAATAAAAATTGGAATACTGGAGATAGGGAATAACATAGGGAATACTGTAGATAGGGAACAAAAGAAGGATACAGGAGATAGGGAATAAAAAGTGGAACACTGGAGATATGGAATAAAAAGAAAGATGCTGGGGATAGGGGGTTAAAAAAAGGATACTGGAGTAGAAAAAACGGAGGGGAGGGGCAATGAGACAGTAAAGAGAAATTAGGAATATGTCTATTATTTAGAACCTTGTCAAAGGTCAACATCGCGAGATTGAAACAAATAACGAGACGCTAGGAGAATATCGAGCAGGTGGATGGAAAAAAAAATGAAGTTTTTTTTAAAGAAAGCTGTGTGTTATTCCACTTTGACCAGACACGCTCCGTTCAACTCACACATCGTCCATGGTTAAATTAGCTGTATATATTTATCCGCGGTAGCACTGTGGTTAATGCACTTGCTTCCTGGCTCGGTGGTCCATGGTTCGATCCCCAATTGAGGTGGGATTTTTTAGACCGCAAACGGCTCCAGGGTCGACCCAGCCTCATGAAATGGGTACCAGAACAACTCTGGGAAGGTTAAGGCGGCCGGCGTGATGCTGACCACATCACCCCTAGTGTGCCGATGGTCAAGAAAATACGGGCTTAACACTGTCTTCCCAATATGCCTCAATAGGCGTGTAACGGGATCCTTTACCCCTCCCCTATATTTAGCGTCCGAATGGCGTACCAATTCGAGCGCTTCCCTCTCGGCGGCAGTGCCAGTGACCTGCGGGTTCCGGGATCGAAACCTAGTAGCGTCACGTTCCAGTCTACCTAGCTGTAATTGGGTACGTCACTCTGCTTTTTAATTTGGGAAGGCAAAGGCTGCGAAGAAGTAAACTGGCCATCCTCATCTCATAAAACTCGACCTAGTATAGTGAAGTCTCTAACACTTCATTCCTCTATGGCACTACTTTGCAGTGTGACTACTTTTACCTCACGTCTTGTGGATAAAACCAAGAGAAATTGTGAAGAATGAACAAGTAATTAATGAGAAGTTAGTGAGACACAAAATTAATTAGCGCAGATCTAACTACACATGTCCGTACCTTGACAACGCCTTACGCTCCCAAAAGTAGGTGCAAAAATATACCTATTATACACTTTGCCGCGCAAGTGCTTCCGCCTGGTGATATACATTATGTAAGCGACGCATGATTCAGGCCGAAATCCACACCTTTATTCGAGAGACGCCAGGTGTCAGCTAAAGCCTCGTTTGACGCTTGGTCATATTTACAGAAAAAGTATTATGCCTGGCGATCATGTCTCTCCACAACTTCCTGTCTACTGTAATATTGATATATTTATCAATTATGTTGTTTCCATGCCATGATGTCAAACTGTTCAGTATTTTCTCTCTGTGTCGTCCTCTATCACCTTTGCCTTTAATCACTCATGTTGCCACAATATATGTTCCAGCTATTCTTCTGTTCTTAACATATCTGTGGCGTGTTTGTCTCACCTGATCTGCCGTAGTAGTCAAACAATAGCCAGACTTAGAGTATGATGATGAGAGTATTCAAAGGCATCAACCTTCGCTCAAGATTACTCTAAATAGAAGAATAATGCTTCTATTTCAGGGAACCTCACAGGAATTTTAAGGAATCAAGCATAACAACTTTTTAGATCATCTAAGCTGGCATGAACTTTTTATCTCACCGTCTCTTCTGTGAGGAAAAAGAAATTTGGCCGTACTTTTTTTTTAGCCCCCAACTGAAATGATTCAGTAAAATATTAATTTAATAGCTCTAAATTGTTATGTATTTCAATTAACTGAGTCATACGAGTGCAATTCACTCAGTAATGAATAAATCAACTATCAGCTTGTATTTACAGATAACAAATTTAATAATCAATTAAAGTTAGCAAACTTAAAATAGAGTTGTTTATGAAGCACTGATGTTTATCTCACTGGTTGTGACTTTAAAGTAGCTATCGTTAAAATAAGTTATTTTGCTGGGCCTGACTTTAATACTTAATTAGCCAGGTGTTGGCGATGATTTGTTGTTGGTGTTGGGTTCTGTCACTGTTAGTTCCCAAGGGTGTTGTTGACTGTTCTGTCAATCATCAAATTATGTGGCGGTAGCACGTCTCTGGTGGTAATGCTAGGGGTAAATACTTCAGTTGCCAATGCAAGCGTGTTTAAAACCCGTTTGATGTAGGAGTCTAGCGTAGATTGCAGGCAACTTAAACCAAAGACGTGTACCACAAATTAGTATCACAAACGGGTATCACAAACTGAGAGAAAACAAATGTCTCTTCTAAGTAAAGGGTCTCTTGCCATGAGAACCTACCTCCGAAAATTTACACTCCCTGAGCATTAATGTTAAGCCGAGTGAGTCGGATGAAAGTGCGTTTGCACAGCAGAAAACGACCATTGTTTTATTTAGACATGTTTGAGTATATACATAAACTTACTGAAAAGTTAATATTATAAATATGTAAACCATGGTGTTATTATCATCCATTCCCTGCTCCACATGGAACCTGGGAATACGTCTCATTTTGGGTTCCTTGTAAGGAAACCCGCATGAAGCAATCACCAGCTCTTGTAGTGGTGGTTCATGAATCCAATCATTTTATATGCTGAGGTTGCCAGCGTCGTATGAACATGTGGATCCACAAGCAATTTGCACATGTTAAATGTAAAAAAATATAAAACGATAAAATGTACACATTACAACCTACCCAGATGACCAGGAATGAGGCTACATGCTTCTTGCACAGGAAAAACTACTGAATGGTGGCGAGCCACTGGTTTTAAGAGGCTGTCTTACGGGTGGTCGGGTATTACATTAATTATAATCACACTGTTATTCTGTATGTAGGTTCATATGACTCGTGGTTTCCAGTACTAAAGTCTAGTTTTCTTTCTGTATAATATCAGAAGATCCTCTAATACTTGGTCCTATCCTTAAGTTGGGAACCTATTTCTACTCGTTAACCTGGCTGTCTGAAACATCTTCTTCTTGAGATAGAAATACAGTGAAGCAGTCCCAAAATGTTGCAGATTATAAGCGACATTTTTGCTCACCAGCACATGGGGTTTCGTTAGAAAAAGTTCCAATCAGAAGAGGTTTATTTTAGCACGTACACTCTAACCCAACCACGAATTGGGGTTTGATATTGGTAAGGGTCTTTTCACACCACTACCTCATCTGTAGAACATTCTTTATGACCCACGCGATATTTTCTTTTCATGTCATTTATCAAACTCCATCTGCCTGTCTTCCATGACCATATAAGGTCTCACTTCTTCCGTTTTGCTTATCATATTTAAAATCTCACTATTTCACTCACCTAACATTATAATCTCCTCCGAGATGTTATTTCTTATAACTGTTTATCACAACAAGGTCTGGGCGGAAGCGATTGCGTAGCTTTCCGAGCTCTAAAACCAAATTTGCTATCTTACTGTGCGTGTCTTAATCTTTAACCAGATTTACATTTTCAGGCACGTCATGTGCGAACAGACAGTTTATCTCCCAATACCGTCTGTCAATTCATATTAGAACTTGTGAACAACATGGTTTGTGTATCTTCCCAAACATAATATCTGGGTTAACAATAGGAATGTGGGAGCCGCCGCGCTGGTGTAATGGTTACCACATTGCACTGGCGATCAGGTGTTCAAGGTTCAAGCTCGGGCGTGGGCATTTGAAAGAGCGTCATCGACAGGGATTTTGACTGAATAGCCTGAACGGCTCCTGTGGATGGGAAGGAGCAAAGCTCCTGACCAGGTTGGAAGGAAAGTCCACAGGCTCCCCAGCCTCGCAGTGACATGTCATTGGGTTGAAGGGCTGAAAGCCCAAGTGCCGCTAGTTAAGAAACAAACATCAACAAACAAACAACAATAGGAATGTCGCTCAGTGTAGACTTTTTTCCGTCTGGAGCTGGCGATAAGCGAAAAGTCCATGTTGTAAGTTGGCTCTGCGAAAACAAAAAACAATGCTGTTTCAAAAATAGGCCAAGCGACCACGTGAAATTAAGGGAGTGACAAATTAGAACAAGATGTGATAAGAAAACTTTGAACGATGGAAGCGACAACAACGTCAAGGTGCGGGTGAGAAACAGGAAAAACGAAAGGCACAGAAACAAGTGAAAAGGATGGCACAGGAAAATGTAACAGTCGAAGATTTACTCGTCACAATGTGCAAAGAACGTGGATAGTTCAATATTTTAAAGAGTAATCCTGGTAGAATAACATACAATGCTACCGAAGGAAAAACAAATATTTTTTTCTTAAATTTCTTTCAAAGCGTGGCTTTATGATCACATTAATTGAAAATATAACAGCCGATAGAATAGTCTGGCGCTCTCTCTTCCAAACCTCTACACCTCACGGTAGAAGGGGAACGACTAAGTAAGTAAGTAAGTAAGTAATTGAAAATATGAATTCGTTGAAACTTTATAATATTAAATAGTAGTGAACAGGTGTTTCACAAACTTTATAATCTTCAACAGTAGTGAACAGGTGTTTCAGATGGTATCTTTTTCTTCTTCTTCGTAGTTCACTTTCAGACGTCAACTTGAATATGTTCAAATAAAGCAAAGTTTAGCCTGAGGCTCCTGGTATCACCGTAGAATAGTACTGGTGACGCCTATATGCACTTTCTCTGTTCCTCGTACGAATGTTGGGCACCATTCAGTAAGTATGATACAGACTGTCTCACAGTGATATATTATAAACCTCAGTTTTCCAATTAACTACGTTTAATCGTGCTGCGTGTTTTTAAGCTATTAAGCGACTAAAGAACACACACACACAGATATATATATATATATATATATACATACTGAAGCACATTAAAAACGCACCACCTGTATAATCTAGGAACAGAGTGTGAAATGTAAATATAAGTGCTTACAAGTTTACATATTTGGAATCTTTATTCATTTTCCTATGAATCCATGCTAGTCATTAATTTGTACATTTGATTGTTATGAAATTCATTGCATTCTGTGCAGGCAAGGAAGAAAACCAAAAATGCAACCGATTAAAAAATTCATTCACACTATCCTCAATATCTGGTATGTCCACCGTGTGCTTGCAAACAAGCTTGGCAGCGGCTCCGCATGGAACACACGTCTCTGAAGGAAATTCCGGGGAATCAAGTCCCATTTACGTGTAAGAGCAGCTTCGATCTGTTGCAGATTAGCTGGAGAAATTTGCCTGTAGACTCTGCGTCCAAGCTCGTCCTACAGATGTTCTATAGGGGACATGTCTGGTGATAGGGCAGGCCAATCAATCGTCACAATGTTCTGCTGCTGTAGATATTGCTGCGTAATGCATGCGGTGTGCGCACGTGCATTATCCTGCTGGAGAAGCTGCAAGTCTGGACAATTTGTGAACGCAGGTGCAACCAATGCATCCAGAACCTCATCTCAATATGTCACAGCATTAACATTTCCACGGAAGACGTGAAGAGGCAAGCGATGGTGAAAACTGAATCCTCCCCAAATGTGAATACTGCCACCTCCAAATCGGTTGTGCTGACGAACACAGAAATCTTCAAAGCGCTCTCCACACCGTCGCCAAATCCGCATACGTCCATCAGCAAAGGATATGTTAAATCTGCTCTCGTCTGTGAATAGGACAGCATTCCATTGCAGTCTAGTCCATCTGACATGTTGCTCTGCCCATTGCAGGCGCTGCTGACGATGTCTGCGAGTCAAGTTTGGCCCAACACAAGGTCGTCTTGCAGTAAGGCCTGTATCTCTGAGTCGTCATATGACTGTCATTCGAGAGACTTGCCTACGTCTACCCACTATTGCCCTTGCTGTTTGACTTGCCGGGAGAGAACGATTCCTTAGGTGACTCAGCACAATATGACGATCTTGCGCAGGGGTAGTAACTTGTGGTTGGCCACTCCGAAGTCTATCCCGGGCACTGACAGTGGTTCCGTAACGTTCATTGAGACGTACAATAGTGCTGTGGTGGCAATTCATCCTTCTGGCAATGGCCCGCGAGCTCATTCCGGTCTCCATCATACCAATTGCTCGTTGGCGATCGTTTTCAGATAGTCGTGGCATTTCAAGCACATGTACTGGGTGTTTTGTCTCAACGGCCTTTTTATACCGAGTAAACTGCCACAACGCGTACACATTTTCAGGGTCATAGCTGTTGGGAATCGTGTTGCACGTGTAACTTTCATTGTTTTCATGTAGTCTGTACACAAACCCGTGGGTTGAATCATGCACTTTCCATTCCAGCAGCCATTCGCTCTCTACCTCATGACAAACACGGGGAAAATCCATTCCCAAACTTATTTTTTCCAGCTTCTCGGCATCAGTATATATAATAGTGGTACGTTTTTAATGTGCTTCAGTATATATTGCCTTAGTATGGTATGCAATTTATTCTGGTCTATACCATTCCAACAATAATCCACCCACTTTTTTCACCTCTAACTAATCAACTCCGCCATAAAGTCAGCTTATGTGCTACATTAGTTTTATTTCGTTGGTTTTAATTTAATGTCCCCGATGTCTGTCCTGTCCACCCTCGCCACACCCACGGATTCTTAACTATAAAATTTATAACTGTGTTCTCCACACTCAAGAGACCAAAAAAAAAAAATTAAACACATTTTTTAACAAGGGCAGTAAAAGTGGCTGTGAAAAAAATTGTTTCATTTCTTTTTACCTGAGCTTCAAATAAGGATGTTAACAATTTTAAACAGTGGATGCAGGCCTATTTTGTGTTTGGTCTTCTAACACTTTGCTGAAATTCACGGAATTTGTAAGACAACTATTGTAGTCACATTTGAGCCATCAGTGTTCTAAAACGAAAATTGAATTTCTGTTGTTAAGAAATATTAAGTATATGGAAAGCGATAAGCCATTGAGCGTATTTGTTCGGAGACAAGGCTTTTACGGGTATGTTAGCTTAAATCATTCCAGTTTTAAGTACTCGGCGTTGCCCGGATTTAAATTAATAGTTTAAAGAAATATTCAACATCACGTTTTCTGAAAATGTAAAAATCAAACTACGATATTTTGATTCAGCTGTTTTGTTAGTTCTTTCAATACACAAAAGTTACAATCAATATAATTTATCAATTTTTGTCGTAATTACTTGTTGCTAATTATAACATTTATTATTGCAATTTCGTTGTTATTTCATAATCATTCTAGACATTAGCTGAGATATTTACACCAGTTCTACCCAAATTCATGACCGCTACTACCAGATAATAATTTTTTCATTCATTTACCTTCAGCTCTCCAAGGAGCATTGGCCTAGAAAAAACTCATGCCAAGTCTCCATGTACCGTCCCATCAGCTCAATGTCTTTCCATTTCTTTCTCACCCATTTAATTTCTGTTTCCAGCTCTTTTCTCCACATTGTTTAAGGCATTAGTAATTTAATGCTGAATTTAATATGATCCATTTTAAAATGAAATGGCGATAGCAGTAAGAGGAAAAAATTACATCAGGTATAAGTTTCGTCATGGTAAAAATTGACATTTTATACGTGAGCTTCTCTGTGGGGTATATGATGAAACAGAGAAGGATTAGGGCTACTGCTTCATTCAAGCAAGTCATTGGAACGACAAAGGTGAGGTTTTACACAGGGAAGGTAAAACCATTACATGGGATCAATTGGTACGGAAACCGCTACAGCAACACTTCAAATGTTTATAACCATATTGTGACGGTGCTTGAAGCCGGGTTGTTTCATATATCCACATTCACTACTTTACTTTAAGTGTCTACAGCCACGCTGCCACCGTGCTTGAATTTCTCTTGCTTTACCTACCCAGGCTTACATAGTTTACCTCTGGTGTGTATAGCTATGTTGTAATAGCACTTAAAGTTTTGTAATTTTACACACCCACACTTACCACTTTACCTCAAGTGTCTATAGTCATGTTGCGCTTTAACAAATCTTTATACCACACTTACCGTTTTACCCTAAGCACATATAACTGTTACGATTCTTTTTGCGCGGCCGAGAAGAATTGAAAGCTATTTGTTGCACAGAAAGGCATCGATGCGTATGTGACTATGTGTTGTTGTGATGATGTGTCTTTGTTTTGAGTAGTTACTGGAGAATCTGTGTTTACAAGTCTAGGCGAAAGGTCATGTCAGATGTGTGTGGTGTTTACCACTTCAGTTATATGACAGTGTCCAGTTTATTTATTCTAGAACATGTGTGCTTAATATTCATAGTTGTGCGAGGCTCAGCAGTATCTAGCGGATTTATTCTAGATCATCTGAGATCAGTTTTTTTTTTTTTTTTCGTACGCCCGCTAATACTCGAGGCGAAATCTCAGGTTATTTTTAATGTCTAGCCTGACATTGATTTTTACGTGAGTATCCTATTTTCTTGTACAGAGACAAGTGTCCCTCGCCATTCAGGCAGATACTCGCCGTTTTCGGAGGTACCCATTAGAGCTGGGTCGGCTCAAGACCCGCCAGTCCCTGGTCGACGACACTCCTTCAAATGTCCTCGCCAGGTCTCGAGTTAATCCAGTCCAAATCCCGGTCGACGAAAAATCCTCAAATGTCGTCGCCCGGGTTTGATCCTGAATCACCCGGTCGCCAGAGCGGTGTTGTAACCACTACGCTAGCGCGGCTCCTCTGAGATCAGTATATCTGTATATATATATATTCTCATACGTGGCTCGTTTTGGCTTACGTTGATTTACGCAATCATGATTGAATATAAAATACTGTCATGCGAAACGCGCAGCGCCATTAATATGGTGAACACGTCTCAAAACAATAATCATTCTATGCTAGAGGTTTGATCTTCTTTTGTTTACTACACTACACTTACTGCTTTACTTCAAGTTTTAAAAAAAATAATAAAGTTTTGGGGAGGCGCGTCCGTTCAACGTAGTCGTTTATGTTAGGGCGCATCTCCAAATATAAAAGACCTTTAGGTCTGGTTAGTATTTTTAACATCAAGTGTTTATAGTCATGTTGTGACCGTGCATCAACTTATTTATGTTAATGAAACTTCGTATTTTTAACATCAAGTGTTTATAGTCATGTTGTGACCGTGCATCAACTTATTTATGTTCATGAAACTTCGTATTTTTAACATCAAGTGTTTATAGGCATGTTGTGACCGTGCATCAACTTATTTATCTTCATGAAACTTCGTATTTTTAACATCAAGTGTTTATAGTCATGTTGTGACCGTGCATCAACTTATTTATGTTCATGAACTTCGTATTTTTAACATCAAGTGTTTAAAGGCATGATGTGACCGTGCGTCAACTTATTTATGTTCATGAAACTTCGTATTTTTAACATCAAGTGTTTATAGCCATGTTGTGACCGTGCATCAACTTATTTTTGTTCATGAAACTTCGTATTTTTAACATCAAGTGTTTGAAGGCATGTTGTGACCGTGCATCAACTTATTTTTGTTCATGAACTTCGTATTTTTAACATCAAGTGTTTAAAGGCATATTGTGACCGTGCATCAACTTATTTATGTTCATGAAATTTCGTATTTTTAACATCAAGTGTTTATAGGCATGTTGTGACCGTGCATCAACTTATTTTTGTTCATGAAACTTCGTATTTTTAACTTCAAGTGGTTATAGGCATGTTGTGACCGTGCATCAACTTATTTTTGTTCATGAAACTTCGTATTTTTAACTTCAAGTGTTTATAGGCATGTTGTGACCGTGCATCAACTTATTTATGTTCATGAAACTTCGTATTTTTAACTTCAAGTGTTTAAAGGCATGTTGTGACCGTGCATCAACTTATTTATGTTCATGAAACTTCGTATTTTTAACTTCAAGTGTTTAAAGGCATGTTGTGACCGTGCATCAACTTATTTATGTTCATGAAACTTCGTATTTTTAACTTCAAGTGTTTAAAGGCATGTTGTGACCGTGCATCAACTTATTTTTGTTCATGAAACTTCGTATTTTTAACTTCAAGTGTTTAAAGGCATGTTGTGACCGTGCATCAACTTATTTTTGTTCATGAAACTTCGTATTTTTAACTTCAAGTGGTTATAGGCATGTTGTGACCGTGCATCAACTTATTTTTGTTCATGAAACTTCGTATTTTTAACTTCAAGTGTTTATAGGCATGTTGTGACCGTGCATCAACTTATTTATGTTCATGAAACTTCGTATTTTTAACTTCAAGTGTTTAAAGGCATGTTGTGACCGTGCATCAACTTATTTATGTTCATGAAACTTCGTATTTTTAACTTCAAGTGTTTAAAGGCATGTTGTGACCGTGCATCAACTTATTTATGTTCATGAAACTTCGTATTTTTAACTTCAAGTGTTTAAAGGCATGTTGTGACCGTGCATCAACTTATTTTTGTTCATGAAACTTCGTATTTTTAACTTCAAGTGTTTAAAGGCATGTTGTGACCGTGCATCAACTTATTAATGTTCATGAAACTTCGTATTTTTAACTTCAAGTGTTTAAAGGCATGTTGTGACCGTGCATCAACTTATTTATGTTCATGAAACTTCGTATTTTTAACTTCAAGTGTTTAAAGGCATGTTGTGACCGTGCATCAACTTATTTTTGTTCATGAAACTTCGTATTTTTAACTTCAAGTGTTTAAAGGCATGTTGTGACCGTGCATCAACTTATTTTTGTTCATGAAACTTCGTATTTTTAACTTCAAGTGTTTATAGGCATGTTGTGACCGTGCATCAACTTATTTATGTTCATGAAACTTCGTATTTTTAACTTCAAGTGTTTAAAGGCATGTTGTGACCGTGCATCAACTTATTTTTGTTCATGAAACTTCGTATTTTTAACTTCAAGTGTTTAAAGGCATGTTGTGACCGTGCATCAACTTATTTTTGTTCATGAAACTTCGTATTTTTAACTTCAAGTGTTTAAAGGCATGTTGTGACCGTGCATCAACTTATTTTTGTTCATGAAACTTCGTATTTTTAACTTCAAGTGTTTAAAGGCATGTTGTGACCGTGCATCAACTTATTTTTGTTCATGAAACTTCGTATTTTTAACTTCAAGTGTTTAAAGGCATGTTGTGACCGTGCATCAACTTATTTTTGTTCACGAACTTCGTATTTTTAACTTCAAGTGTTTAAAGGCATGTTGTGACCGTGCATCAACTTATTTTTGTTCATGAAACTTCGTATTTTTAACTTCAAGTGTTTAAAGGCATGTTGTGACCGTGCATCAACTTATTTTTGTTCACGAACTTCGTATTTTTAACTTCAAGTGTTTAAAGGCATGTTGTGACCGTGCATCAACTTATTTTTGTTCACGAACTTCGTATTTTTAACTTCAAGTGTTTAAAGGCATGTTGTGACCGTGCATCAACTTATTTTTGTTCACGAACTTCGTATTTTTAACTTCAAGTGTTTAAAGGCATGTTGTGACCGTGCATCAACTTATTTTTGTTCACGAACTTCGTATTTTTAACTTCAAGTGTTTAAAGGCATGTTGTGACCGTGCATCAACTTATTTTTGTTCACGAACTTCGTATTTTTAACTTCAAGTGTTTAAAGGCATGTTGTGACCGTGCATCAACTTATTTTTGTTCACGAACTTCGTATTTTTAACTTCAAGTGTTTAAAGACATGTTGTGACCGTGCATCAACTTATTTTTGTTCATGAACTTCGTATTTTTAACTTCAAGTGTTTAAAGGCATGTTGTGACCGTGCATCAACTTATTTTTGTTCATGAACTTCGTATTTTTAACTTCAAGTGTTTAAAGACATGTTGTGACCGTGCATCAACTTATTTTTGTTCATGAACTTCGTATTTTTAACTTCAAGTGTTTAAAGGCATGTTGTGACCGTGCATCAACTTATTTTTGTTCACGAACTTCGTATTTTTAACTTCAAGTGTTTAAAGACATGTTGTGACCGTGCATCAACTTATTTTTGTTCACGAACTTCGTATTTTTAACTTCAAGTGTTTAAAGACATGTTGTGACCGTGCATCAACTTATTTTTGTTCATGAAACTTCGTATTTTTAAAGAAAATCATACCTACAACTTCACGTCAAGTGACTATAGTCATGTAACTGATGCTTCACACTCTCTTCACAGTAAATAATAAACTAAAATGGGTTAGTGGCATGTCATGGCAAGAAAAAAAAAGACCAAGTAAAACAGCAGACAAATGAAAACCACTGGACAACTGAAATGTAACATAAGCGATAAGATTACTGGGGAATATCACCATGGACAATCCAAAAGGTGTCATTGGCTCAGTACGGAAGTGAATTTTACACATACACACACATACACACAAACAACAAAATACACGGCCAAATCAGCACCCTCAAAAAGCACCTCCATAGGTGCTCCACACGGTCAATTACTACTTCAGTTCAAGTGTTATTAGCCATGCTGTGTCCGGTGCTTACACTCGTTTCCAGTAAGGAATTCATAGGATTACTATATACCTTCGTATCAGAGTTTACTAGTGAGTGGAAGTAAAGAAATATGAATCGCTAGTTAGACCAACTCTCTTCCCCTTGCTAAACAGAAACAATAAAGATAAGGCAAATGAGCCAGGAAAGGTTGTGGTTATCCTTCTTTGTATCCCAGAGGCCAAGGTCATTTCCCAAGCGACTGATTAGAATGTGTCTCGGACAAGGACGGACTGACAGGGATCACTGGCAATAAGACATTGTTTACTTGACAGTTGGTTAAGCCTGATGGAGGATATCTATCTATCTATCTATCTATCTATCTATCTATCTATCTATCTATCTATCTATCTATCTATCTATCTATCTATCTATCTGTCTGTCTGTCTGTCTGTCTGTCTGTCTGTCTGTCTGTCTGTCTGTCTGCCTGCCTGCCTGCCAACCTACCCACCCACCCAAACCCACCTATCTATCTATCTATCTATCTATCTATCTATCTATCTATCTATCTATCTATCTATCTATCTATCTATCTATCTATCTAACGGTTTACTAATCTAGCTAGCTGTCTGTCCGTATGTCTGCCAGTCTGTTTGCCTGCCCTCTGTCTTTTAGCCTGCCATTATGTCTATTTTTTTATTTTTTTATTGATATGTCTTTTAACGTTTTTTTTTAAACATTTGTGTAGTAATTTCTAATTGTACATTTGCTGTACAAAGACCAATACATTTCACACACCAACCAAGCGCTCTAAAGTACCCGTTGATGAATCCCAGACGACCAAAAATAACTGCGACTTTCGTCCAGCCACAAACACAATGTCTGACAAAAATAGGCCAGCTATATATTATCACGTCAGCTAAGTTAGTTAAGCAGAAATGTTTATACTGGATGTGACATTACATATAAGCTTTTTGTTTTGTTATTTTTAAAATATTGTCTGGTTTCCTGTTGCCATTTACGATATACTTCCTACTTTTGTTGGTTTATATTCTTGTTTTTTTCTTCTTCATCGTCTTTGTCTACACCTACTTTCTTTGCCTTCTGAATCGTGTCTTCTTCTTCTTCCTTTCTGCTTCTGCTACTATCTCTATTTACACATCTACTTCCTCTTCTGCATCTGCTACTTGTTCGTCAATCTCGTCCTCTACTTCTGCTTCTAATTGTTCTATTTCTATCAATTCCTTTATTATTACTTTCCCTTCAATGTCTACTTTTTCTTTTAATCAAAATAAGACTACAAGCTCTATATATTTGGACATGCGCTTTAACATGACGGACGGATTCTGTGTCTAGGCTGAACTGGGTGCTCCTCGCCAAAACGATGCAAATCTCATTTAAAAAAAATCTTTTTCTACTTTTGTCTCTTCATCCACTTCTTTCTCATTACTTCTTTCTCATTACTTCTTTCTCATTACTTCTTTCTTATCATACTTCTAATTATTGCACTTTTACTTCTATTTCTTTTTTCTGCCTCTTCTTCCTCTGCATAAGTTTCTAATTTTTCTATCACTTCTATTTCACATCTACTGCGTCTTCTACATCTTCTGTTTCTACTTCTTCTAGTTCATCTACTTCTACTTCCTCTTCAATGTCTTCCTCTTCATCTACTTCTATTGCATCTTCTTCTTCCTCTTCTTCTTCTTCTTCAACTACTTTTATTTCTTCTTCTATATCTTCTTATCATACCTGTCGCGGGTTGTCGCCTTTGCTCTTTAGTAATGACCCACTAATGGCCAAAATTCGAGTACAATGATGAGTTTTCAAAAGGTATCAACCTTCGCTCAAGATTACTCTTGGCAGATATGTAAATAGGGGGTCTTATTTTAGGGAGTCTCACATGGATTTTAGAATGCCAAGTACAACAACTGCGTCTTCTAAGTTGGTTGTAAACTTTCTATTCCCTGTCAACTTCTGTGAGAAAAATACTTTTGACTCGTATTTAATGAGCCCGCATGAAGATGATTTAGCACAATATTAATTGTATGATTAGCTATGTTTGTAAGTGTTTTTTAAAATTAAGTCATATGGGTGCAGACATCAAATTTACTCAACAAAGTTATTAAACTAAACAAAGGATTTATTTGTACATAGATAACAAGACATATATTTATGAAATATTTTATCAGCAGGGTAAAAATGAATAAAATTAATTTTTCCGATAAATATTCATTCATAGTGTATCTTCATTGGAAAATAGTACTGTATGATGGGGTTTAAAGCGTCTATAAGATGTGCCAGTACTTTGAATTAACTGACCAGGTAATGACAGTGATTCGTCGTTGAACTCTGGTTCAGTCTCTGCTGGTTCTCAGTGAAGTTTTGACGGTTCTTTCTCAAGTCATCAGTCGACTGGCTTGTTGCTGTGCCGAAGTAACTTCCAAAAAGGTCCATTCTTCGAGTGTACTCTAGACCCGTCTCTTATGGATGGTACCCAGCGTTGATTACTGATTACAAATACCAGAAACTGAGGTATAGAGAAAATAATTCCTATCTTAAGTCGTATGTCTCCTGATGTAAGCATTAGGTGACCCCTGCTTTCTTCCACCATTTCATATTACTCTGAACTGTACCCGATGCCTATGAGCATAAAATCTCAGACCCTCGAGTCAGATAAAAATGGGTTTGGAGAGCAGAAGACAAATGTATTAATTTCAGATATATAAGGAAAATAAGCAGCTGAGGGCTGTCACCTCAGTGGCGCATTCCCATAGTCAGTTATGACTGAAGGGGCTATTATTATTATTATTATTATTATTATTATTATTATTATTATTATACATATTCTTCTTTCCCCTGCGAGCTAATACTCATTGCTATGTTACAACATTTAGCTTTTAACACAGGTACAGATTTATGGGTGTCGGGATAAAAAGCTATATAGACTTTCTAGCACTTTTAGCTTAACCGAAAATTAAGTCCGCTTCTATCACTCCCTAGCAAATCTTATATCTCTTACTCCTGGCGTCTGATGAGAAGGGAATCTAAGTTGCGAGTTTTCCAGCACTCAGGTCTTATAGTATGAAACGCGCGTACGCTACAGTTAATTTCGCTTAGCTCATTTTCCTTAAAGCCATCACCGTTCTAGGCTAGTTCATTTACAATTAAAAACCAATCGCAATGTAGGGCATCTTATTTCCAGTAAAATGTCCCCCCACCCATCATCTTGAAAATTATTGGCATGGCGGTATAAGGTAACGTAACTAATTGTTATTGACATCACCGGAAACAATTATGTCACATCGCCTGTCCTAATACTTCAAGATTGTTAATAGACCTTGCAGTAAATCATTATGTAATATGTCCGGTTTACAGATTGTTAAAAACAAGATAAACTTGGATTTACATTTTTCTGCATGTCATACCCGCCCGACTAGACATTCGAGTAGTAGGGAAGGCGCTAAACAGGTATTATTCAGGTGGCGGCGCATGACTTTTATATAAGGAAATACTCCGATCGATTTCAGGCGTCGGTGCGGCAGGCGGCGGCGCATTACTTTTTATATAGCGATATATATTAGCCGGGGTGACTTCCTCTGACGATCAGACGCATGACTTGTTATATAGCAATACATTTGTTCGATAACGGCGGGCGTGTTGTTTATACAAAATACTTAGACAATATATATATAAAAAATATTTAAAAATCGATAATGACGGAAAATATAAAAAATCATTAATGGAGGGTTAGTAGGTTATTAAGGGGGTTTTTGAAGCGAGTGGGGGCTTTTTGTGCTGGCGAGGGTGAAGACGCATGGGTGTAATATGGTGTAGCTGGCGGTTGTAGGTTAGGGGGGCTTTTTGTGTGTTGTGGTATTGTTTTGTTATGTGTGTTGGTGTGTTTGTTTATACATATATACATACAATATATATAATATAAACAATCGATAATGACGGAAAATTTAAAAAATCGATAATGTTGGATTAGGTTACTAAGCGGGTTTTTGAAGCAAGTGGAGCCTTTTTGTGCTGGCGTGGGTGACGACGTATGTTGCGATATAGCTGGCGGGGTGGGTTAGGGGTTTTGTGTGTGTGTGTGACTCAGCAGTGTGTTGGTGTGTTTTGGGAGTGAAGTGTTAGAGACTTGTTTAGGACCAGCATCGAGAGGTGGGAGTGAAGTGTTAGAGACTTTACGAGGACCAGCAGCGAGAGGTGGGAGTGAAGTGTTAGAGACTTAACTAAACCAGGTCCAGCGTGGGAGTGAAGTGTTAGAGACGTGACCAGGTCCAGCATCTTGAGGTGGGAGTGACTTTTTATATAGTAATATATTTTAGCCAGGGTGACTTCCTCTGACGATCAGCTTGCGTCCTATATTAGTTTGATTGCTGTTATGTGTTGTGTATTACATAATTTAGTTATACAATATAGACGAAATATTTACATATATTACAACATATACATATATACATACTATATACATATACATATACATGCACGCACGCACGCACGCACGCACGCGCGCACACACACACACACACACACACACATATAATATTTTTAAAAATCGATAATGACGGAAAATATAAAAAATCGATAATGGTGAGTTAGTAGGTTACTAAGGTTTTTTTTTTAAGGGAGCGGATATTGATTTTGGCTGGCGGTGATGACTCATGGGTGTATTGTGGTGTAGCTGGTGGGTGTAGGTTAGGGGGGTTTTTGTGTGATGTTGTATTGTGCTGGTAGTGTGTTGGTGTGTTTGTTTATACATATATACATACAATATATATATATAAAAATATAAAAAATCGATAATGACGGAAAATTTTAAAAAAATCGATAATGTTGGATTAGTAGGTTACTAAGAGGGTTTTTGAAGCAAGTGGAGTCTTTTCGTGCTGGCGGAGGTGACGATGCATGTTGGAGTGTAGCGGGCGGGTGTAGGTTAGGGGGGATTTTTGTGTGATGTTGTATTGTGCCGGTGGTGTGTTGGTGTGTTTGTTTAAGGCGGGTGCTCCAGCAGCGAGAGGAGGGAGTGAAGTGTTAGAGACTTGATTAGGACCAGCATCGAGAGGTGGGAGGGCAGTGTTAGAGACTATACTAGGTCTAACAGCTAAAGGTGGGAGGGAAGTGTTAGAGACTTGCATATACCAGGTCCAGCGTGGGAGTGAAGTGTTAGAGACATAACTATACTAGGACCAGCATCGAGAGGTGGCAGTGAAGTGTTAGAGACGTGCATATAATAGGTCTAGAATCTAGAGGTGGGAGTGAAGTGCTAGAGACTTGACTATATTAGGTCTAACATCAAGAGGTGGGAGTGAAGTGTTAGAGACCTGACTATACGAGGACCAGCACCGAGAGGTGGAAGTGAAGTGGTAGAAACGTGACTAAATTAGGTCTAGCATGAAGAGGTGGGAGTGAAGTGATAGAGACTTGCCTATACTAGTCTAACTGCTAGAGGTGGGAGTGAAGTGTTAGAGACATGCCTATACTAGGACCAGCATCGAGAGGTGGGAGTGAAGTGTTAGAGACATGACTAGACTAGGACCAGCAGCGAGAGGTGGGAGTGAAGTGTTAGAGACATGCCTATACTAGGACCAACAGCGAGAGGTGGGAGTGAAAAAGACGTCACTATACTAGGGCCAGCACCTAGAGGTGGGAGTGCAGTGTTAGAGACTTGGCTATACCATTTTTGTGTGTGAAGGTATTTTAATAGTTGTATTGTGCGGGTATTGTGTTGTTTATTCATACAAGTAGGTAGACAACAGACATAAAACGCGATAAAAACCTACAATAGTGAGATAAAGAGGAAAATATAAAAAAGCGATAAATTCGCTTAGTATAAATTTTATAGCAGTGTGGTGTTGATTTTTAAGTGCGCGGGGGTTTTGGTTTATGCTGGCGGAGGTGACGACGCATGTTGGGGTGTAGCTGGCGCGTGTGGGTTTTTCTTTTGTGTGTAGGTATTTTAATTGTTGTGTGTTGTGGTGAGAGGTGCTGGGGTGACATTATCGCCGTGTACCTGTCTTTTTATGTAAAAATAGGACAGGAAATTTCCGTTGTTGGGTGACTGTAATTACATAATCGATACTAGCGGGGTTCCATACTTTTCGACGTAACATTTGTGACAAAACCAAGAAATTATGGGTTGCACGCGCATGCGCAGTACATCTGTGAAAGATCGTGGTGACGTTATCGGTGTGGACATGTCTTTTAATGTAAAAATATGACAGGGAATTTCTGTGTTGGGGTGTAGCGGGGGACACGGGAATAAGACAATATAGATATAACTATTGTCGTTAGATGGTAGGTGGGGTATGGAGAGGGCGCGGGGGTATTGATTTTGGCAGGCGGGGGTGATGAGAGGTGAGAGAAAAACCAACGGGTTTATATAAGTCAGCCATGTGTTCGTATGTTTCTTTATACAATATACAAAGACATGTAGACAACAGTTATACAATATTGATAACAAAAGGGTAAGGTTATATAAATAGAAGTATATATGTATATTTTATTTTCAAACAGCAGTAACAAAAACATTATATGAGTAGGGGCACATATTGGAAGACGGTTATGTTAGATGGAAAGAGGGAGTGTGTGTACAATTTTTAAATTTTATTTACAAACAACAGTAATAAAGGGGACATAATGGAAGAGAGCTATTTTTTAGATGGAAAGAGGTGAAGTGATCACGTTATCGGCGTGTACCTGTCTTTTTATGTAAAAATAGGACATGGAATTTCCGTTGTTGGATGAGTACAGCTAAAAGTCTAGCTTATTGTGTTGTTTATTGAGCTCCTTAGTACGGTTGTCCTGCCCCGCGCATGTTGTTTTAGTGAGAACCACCAAAAAAAAACCGTGTGTTTGTCTATTGTGTTGTGTTGTTTTATTCAGCCCCGTAGTACTAGGTGTATTGTGCTCCCCGAAACAACCAGGGGTTCTCTTTTCGTATAATTTCCTACCCTTGGAGTTCTGACAAACGATTCGTGTTTTACCCTCACTAGTAAGAAAACTCGGGTCGATGGGCGTCGCGAAACTTTGCGCGGAAAACCATTGCTCGTATACTTTATCTAAGAAAAACATTAGTAGGCACAATACAACATCACACAAGAATCCCCCCGAACCTACACCCGCCCACTACACCCCAACATGCATCGTCACCTCCGCCAGCACAAAAAGCCCCCACTTGCTTCAAAAACCCCCTTAGTAATCTACTAACCCGCCATTATTGATTTTTTTATATTTTCCGTCATTATCGATTTTTTTATATTATATTATATTATATTATATATATATATATATATATATATATATATATATATATATATATATATATATATATATATATATATATATTGTCTAAGTATTTTGTATAAACAACACGCCCGCCGTTATCGAACAAATTTATTGCTATATAACAAGTCATGCGTCTGATCGTCAGAGGAAGTCACCCCGGCTAATATATATCGCTATATAAAAAGTCATGCGCCGCCGACTGCCGCACCGACGCCTGAAATCGATCGGAGTATTTCCTTATATAAAAGTCATGCGCCGCCGCCTGAATAATACCTGTTTTGCGCCTACCCTACTACTCATTCGTTATCTTAAAACCACTATCTCTTGCTAATTTGCCAATATTATTTTTAGTCGCATCCCATATTAGATTGAAGCAATCAATTCGTTTCTAGCAATAGCCTACCTATTATTGATATTGCTGATTTATATGTATTGTTTCACCTGGCTAATCGTTGACTGTTCACAATTAAAGGATAACATGTCCTGTGCAATCAAGCCTAAAGCATGTGGGTGTTGACGAGGAGTGTTGTTACGTTCCCGCTGTATCTCTTCTTCCTAGTTGTTATTAAAAGATTCAGCACCGTTGGACGTGAGTTATTGGGTTGCTTGTCAATACTTCAGATATTATGATTCATCTATTCTAATTCCAGCTTATAGTTCGATTTCAGTTTTAAGCCATTATTGTGTGATTTAATTATTACAGTAGACATTCAAAAATTCGGCAACCTCCGGACCTGAGGAGTGCCGGATTTTTGAAAATGCCGGATTTTTTATGGTTATATATTCTGTGTATATTTAACAGAAAATGACTACCTGTACACTTTATCTGCGATCGACAATGCACGATGTTTACGTTTTACACCACTTCTTTTATTTGCTGAATCCATAATGGGGCTAAACAGCAGCAAATAAATGATAAAATGAGAAGGAATGAGCAGGAATGCCTGTTAACACGTGCAAGCAAGACCCAACAGCTGCATCAAAACATACACGGCTCCAGAAAACAGTGGCGCGCCAACGCGGTAAATTTTAAAATGCGCTCCGAAATCCATGCCGGATATCTGAAGGAACCGGATTATCGATGACCGGATTTTTGAATGTCAACTTTATTATATTCAGTGTCGTTGTTGTTTATTAATTCTCCAGCAGTGTTGGTTATATTATAATTAGTCTTATGAATACCTGTGATAATCTAGACTGACCTTGCAAGGATTAACAACAGTCACAGCACAGAATGAGAACTTGAATAATTCAGGCAATTAACAAGTTCCTTTGATGACTGAACAATTTAATATATATATCCTTTTACACAATGAGCGTAACACATTTCTCACACATTAACTTGGCTTTAACATAGTACTAAGCTCTACGCAATGTTCATCCCACAGACTTAGCTCGTCTGGGTTAACCGTTAAGTCTATAGCGTAATAGAGTTTGCAACCAACTCCTACTGAATCCGATCCTTGGAATTATTATCCCTTCACACTGCTAGTGAGTTCATTATCCGTAAATCTATAGATCCTGTCTATGTATCATTATTCAACATGTTTGGCTTCCATCGCCAGGCTTTAACTGCCATGTGTATAAGTTCACCTTGAACGTAATCTGCGTTATTCGCGATTCTACTCTGGACTCTATCTGGTCCTATATTTAATTTGATACGGATTCTTACGCTATTTTACACTTTCCAGTGGATCTACCATTCCACATATATACTTAGTCAATGGCTGTGCCACATATTAATACACAATCCTTAAGTGGCTTTGCCACACATTCCAACACTGCCATTCGGCTCAATGGCCCTACATAGACTTTCCTAGTCTTTAGACACATATCCTTATATCGGCTTAAAGCCAGAACACAACGGTTCTACACTTGAGTAAGTGGCTATGCCACACAATTGAAACACTATCCATAAGTGGCTGTGCCACACATTGAAACACTGTCGCATGGCACGCCGGCCATCAGGCCCGTAGGCCATAGGTAGACTACTGTAACTAGGCTTGACGCGTCATATCTTGATCTGCGCGATTTCCAGTATTAATTCAATTGAGGAGTATCGTGGTGCACGCATGCGAATGTTTGCAACCATTCACATGTTCTCAAGCCGCGAAACAGTCCTCAACAAGTGTCAACCAGGGGTACGGTAATTATCAGCATGAAGGGGATTAAAAAAATGATGACCGGTGACAATTGGCATAGTGGAGTGGAGCATAGATGTCATATGAAAAGTTAACGAATGAATTAAGATTTCCGTCACAATACTTCATCCTCTTCTTCTTCTTCGTCGTCTTCCTCTTCTTTGTCTTCTACTTATATTTCCTTTTATTCCCCTTCTTCTTATTCATCTTCTCTTCCTTAACTTCTTTCTTAGTCTTCTCTTTGTTCTTGTTCTTCTGTTTATTGTTTTTTCCACATCTACCTATCTCTGTCACTTTATCTATTTGATCTACTTCTACTTTTTCTAGTTACTCGACTTTCTCCATCTTGTTCGGTTTTTTTTTTTTTTTTAGCTCGTGCGTAGGAAATTGTAAGGAATTCCTGGTTCAACCACATGTGGGTTATAATTCAGGCATACAGTGTTGTTTATTCTACATAGTAAAATTTATTTGTTGTTTGTTCTAGGCTGTAATTGTTTTTATTTGTTATATTATTGTGTTTTATAATTTTGTTGGCGTACTTTGTGACGTAATGAACGTCCTGTCCTGTCGTCCAATATTTTTTCCTCCACTCCCATCTGTCATTATTTAAGTGAGCATCCTTTTTTGCTTCATCTAGTCATTTCTTTATCTCTAAATCGATATCGACTAATAATAATTTTACTCTTGGTAAGGACACTCCGGACTTGGTTACCGCAATCGGCGCTCATGCGAAGGCAGGTATATGATGACACATTGGCCCTGTTTTTTGCTGTGAAGTTTGTTTATTTTAGACATCAGGAATTTACGTGTTAAACGGGATATCGTCTGTCAGATTACGTAACGACTTCCGGCCAGACGTTAAATGTTTCTGATAGTCAAAGTAGTGAGACGCGTTGATTGAACAAACACTTGGTGATGAGTCTTTTTCTTCTTCATCTTCGTACACTCTCAGACGTCTACTCGAATATGTTCAAAACAGTTAGCATTCATACCGTTCGACATTTGCTGCCGGAGACTGAGCATCTATTTTTTTCCAGAGTGCAGTGAGGTCGGTTCTGATCAACAATAAGATTTACATATTCTGCATGTCCCAACCATATTTATCAGTTTAACTAATGCTATGTAGGAATACCAAGGATTTAAATTTTAAACTGTTGAAACCACTAATGTTCATTTATTCTGTTGATAGAAGATTCTGACCCATCTTGCATAGTCAGATAATTAGCATTCAGATATGTCATATTTAACCTCAGAAACAACATCAGAATTTTATTACGCTTTTCTAGATAGCTATATTTAGCGCTGACGTCACCCGCCCTAACCGAAGTCGTTCGACTCTCTATACTATCATAATTTTATTACGCTTTTCTAGATAGCTATATTTAGCGCTGACGTCACCCTCTATGCTAACGGAATTTTATAAAGTATACGATTAATGGTTTCGTCGCGAAGTCTGTCCCGATCATCGATCGGGTTTCATAACTAGCGGTAACTCAGTTAGTCGTTGTAATAAGAACCAAAAAATAATACGTCAGCTCTTGTGGGATTTCCCAATCTGAGGAACAATCTTGAGCCAGGTTGGTCTGTTCAAAATTTCAATATATGTTTCAAAACCCAGATTAAACCAGGTTTCCTTCATATAAATAGATACTTGGGAGATAGATACTTGGGAGACCAACGGCAGCCTCTTGTGATCACACCTCACTGAAGATGACTACCCCCGGCACCGTTCCCACAAACTGGGTGTATATGTGTAGAAGTGATGAAATGCTGAAACCATTGGACAGTGGGCTGAAAGCCGCGTCTGTAAGTTTTTACAGAGGTCAGTCTTTACTACACGTGCGAAAATACTTTGGTGAATTATATCTAAAGTTTCCTACCAAAAGCGTCATTACGTTGACTCGCCCTGAATTTGAACATCTGCTGGCTTTACAAGGCGAAATGCTCGCCGAATTTGACCGACTACAGTTACCACCCACAGGTTACTGTCCTATTACTTGTAACAACCCCAGTCGCGCTTCTACCACTACAACAACTCCAGTTGTTATCAACCGATATTCCATAGACAATCACCCGGACGATGTCTTTAATCTACAGCTACCGAACCAGAAGCAAAGAGCTACAAAGCGTCTGAAACTAGAGATTTAGATTGACATTTCGTATTCTTTTAAAAGAGATCATTAAATATATTTATTAGAACTATATATATATATATATATATATATATATATATATATATATATATATATATATATATATATATATATATATTGTGTATTGTATATATGTTATATGAATAAAGAAACATAACAACACTTAAAATACCATCACAAAAAAATTCCTTTAGTAACCTACTAACACACGCCGCCATTATTGATCTAATATTTTTCCTTATATAAATGTCCGCGACACCTCCGTTATCGATCGGTACAAAATCAACACCACACCACACCCCGGCTGCCAGCTACACCCCAACCCACACCCATGGGTCATCACCCCGCCAGCCAAAAGCCTGTCCTATTACTTGTAACAACCCCAGTCCCGCTTTTACCACTACGACAACTCCAGTTGTTGTCAACCAATATTCCATAGACAATCACCCGGACGATGTTTATAAACAACCACCATCGAAGAAGCAAAGAGCTACAAACCGTCTGAAACTAGAGATTTAGATTAGTGTTCAATTCGTGTTGATCTTCGCCTGAAAACGTCTGAAGCAAAACAGGTAAGTGACGTCCTGATTCATAACTGAACTCCAAAACTGGGTACTGATACTGTATGTCTCCAAACATAAATGCTATACATTCAGCCATATTAAACAAACAATTAAACATAGAACCATACCAGAAATATCGATCTAAATGCAGTAGCGGCTCACGATATTGGGCAGCTTTGGAACTAGGCGAAGGAAAACATTCACGTAAACATTTCTTTACCTCGCCTTTCCGCAAGTTTAAAAGGGACAGCAACATCGAACAGTCTAAGACAGTCTCAAAGTCAATGTCGATTATAGTCACAAATTCTCATTATCTTTGTCTTTCCCTGATGATAAGAACCAGACAAGTGCCAATGGAACAAGAGATGAGAAGAAGACGCTGGCGATGGACAGGACACACACTGGAGAAACCTATTGATAGCATTACAAGGCAGTCCTTGTTCTGGAATCCCCAGGGTAAGAGAGGCAGAGGTAGACCAAGAAGCACATGGAGAAGAGAGTTGGAAACAGAGGTGAAAATGATGAGGAAAACGTGGAAAGAACTTGAGCTGATGGCACGTGACAGGAGGACTTGGCGTGTGTTTGTTGAAGGCCTTTGTTCCATGAGGAACTAAAGAGAATTGACGATTGATGATAGTCACAAATAGTATTTACTGTGCGTTGCAGCTCCCGACAGCCTCTAAGTAGACATGGTAAGAATAGAACTACTACTCCCTCAGTGTGATGATACGTTTGTGCGATCTCACGTTCATTCCGTCAGTATCACTTTTTTCTTCATTTTTTTCTTCCACTCACTCATCGCTTTTATTTGGCATAATTTGTGCATTTTCATTCATTATTATGTGGCATATTTTATGCACCATTTTTTTCTCTCTATGGTGAATCTAGTAGGGGAAGGTCTCTAACACTCCACTCCCCTACGGAAGTATTTGCTATAGGACTGTTTTTATCTTGTTCACCACTCCTCAGACGTATTTACGTTCCGCCAGGTGAACTGTGGTATTATCTTAACAATACCAAGTCATCAGACAGGTCACCCGCTTATCTCTTTGAATCCGTCTGACCACCTTTGGAAACGTGTGGGTCCAACATTTGACCCCAGTGAAAAGCTGCTGATCGTGTTGACACAAGCTTGTATTGTGCCTACGATGAAAGAAGACAACATTGTCAGACCAGACGTTTGTCTGGCAGAGGCATGCAGATAAAGGCGATAATTGGATAACCTGTCGATGTAGACATCTTGACGGAAGACATTACGCCAGGAAAACATGGTCACAATATTGTGGGAGGCAGATAGGTGCAGTCGGAACAATATTACGTCATATTATAAAGAGGTCACGAGTGGAATTTTAAATTTAATATTAAAACACGTGAGGGGATATTTTGAATTAAAAAACTTCCCCACTCAAACAATGCTAGAGAGATTTGATTGGTTTGATTTGAGATGCCGGAATAAACAATGCATTCTATTGGAACATTCGGCGGAAACACCATCTGTGAATGAGACATATAATCTAGTGAACTCAGAAACACAAAACAGACAGCTTCGCAACTTCAACCGAGCAACTCCCAACAGCTAGGAAGAGAAGGATCGGACTTGGAATTACTATATCAAAAGTGACAGATCGACAGTATTTGGGCAACTCTGAAACCTTGAGAGTAAACCCGCATATTTAAATACACAGACTGTAGAAACGTCAGAGACCAGGACTTTATAAATACAAGACTGGAAAACTAGGAATTGGATCATCAGTCATAAGAGAAATAATATTCCAGACCAAGTGTATCGCAATACACCCGTCGAAGAGGAATTACTAGTTTCCCAGGCCAAGTGATTCATAGAACACCGTCATAAGAGGAATTTCTCAGACGAAATTGATTCGAGAGCATATGCACCGAAATTGCTCGCGTCCATCTGAAAAATCTGCGCAAGGAGATTGTGTATTCCCAAAATATTGGGGTAAGTGTAAACTATTTATTTACCAATGTAAATTTAACATGTTTTCTTGCTAAGTGGTTACATACAAGACTGGCAATCTCAACATATGAAAATAGTATATTCATGAACCAGTACAGCAAGAGCTGGTGATTGTTTCTGACTAGCGTGCGGGAAACCCGACAGCAGAGCGACCCTAGACTCCGATTGGAGCAGTGATGAGTGATGACTACATCATATGTGCCTCCAGTGTAACATATTATCTTGTCATGATTTATGTACCTTTTTTTCATTGTAATTCAGGTAAATCATTATTCACGCAATTTAGACGTAATTTCCTAGATTTGGGTGAATTTTCATCATATTCCCTGAGTTACCCGTGTGCTCGGGAATTTAATTCTTCTGAGAGGTTAACATTGGTGGGTGGAGCGCATGACAATGGGCCTGTTAGTTTGCGGCGAACAAATGTACTCATCAGGCATTTGTTTCTTTCTATTTGTCTAAAGTTCGTGGTTACAACCCATCAATGATTTGTGGTACTAACTCAGCTAGTGTGAGAGAAAAGCATCTACCATAACCGCCTATAGGGGAAGAGAGTGTGGAGAAGGCTTTTGTCATCATAGAATTGATGAACCACAGCTACAGGACTCACTCATACAAGCTAAGTGATAACTAAAGGCACCAGCAAAATGGACATTTCAGTTAAAATTTAAGTATAAAGTTAAAATTCCACCTACGTCTCAATGACGAGAACTTTATAACTATCAAAATTCCACTAATCTTTCCATATTTATTTTAACCTGTTAAAGACTATTTCACTATTAAATTTGTTACCGGTTGTTTTAAAACTAAAAAATAATAGTTGATTCAGTTATATGTATGAAAGCAAACGTATGAGCCAGAATAATTAAATATAGCTATTTATAAATACTTAGACATATATTTACACTAAACAGAGCTATACCGTATAAGAGGGATTTTGTTGGATTACACCAACTGGGGGCTTGAACGGGCTAAACCATTGCTTAAACCCTTCACAAAAGGCGACGGACCAGATAATAAGTTAACAAATTTCTCAGCCTTAAGCAGCTTTTGTTCTTGACTTCTGGGAATATCTTGTGAACGCACCCTTAAGGTAGAAGTGGCATTAATCTTCTATCTACATCTCTGCCAAGAGTAATCTTGCGCGCAGGTAGATACCTTGGAAGCCAGTATTAGATACTCTTGAGTTTTGGTCACTGTTGGACCACTACTGCAAAGCGGGGAGGCAATCCGTGACACTCAGACATGTCGTAAAAGGCGACAAAACAGTTATACATAGAGCTGGCAACCCCATCATGTAACACAAATTGGTACAGAAATCATCGCTGATAGAGGGTGTTCTTTGATGCAGGGTTCTTACAAAGGATCAACTGGAATAGCGGCTTCATACTCCATAAGAAGAAATATAAGGAAATGATGAATAGCATGAATTGTGTCACAATAACAATATATTCCGTTTAGCATAGTCTGGCGCGATGTCGTCGGTTCTGTTTTATAAGCAAACCAGTTACTTAACACAACAGAACAAAAACCATGTTTGTTGATATATGTGAGCGTCCGAATACCAGAGTGACCACATCGCTTAAACTCTACATGCAAAGGGATCAAGTTCAAAACCAAGTGACGCCACGTTTTAGCCTGTCTAGGTGTAAATATGTGTACCTTCCTCTGCTCTTTAATTAGGGAAGGCAAAGGAAGATAAATGGTTATCCCCCTTCCACCCCCACCCCCCAACCCCATCGAAAAAAGATCACACTCAGTATATGTGAAGCCACTAAAACTTGACTCCTCTACGGCAGTATGTGCTGTGGGACTGCCCCCACCTTTTAAGTCAAATATAAACAATATAACATTTATGACTCTAGCTAAAGAGCGCGAAAAGTAAATATTTAAGCGGAATAAAGAAATTACTTCACTTTGTGGAGCTGCAAATTTACTTTGTTCCGCAATTTATTGAGCGAACTTTTTACGGACTTTTTTTTTTTTTTTTTGACGTACTCAGATCACCAGAGAGGAACTGATTTAGAGAACCTGGCAAATACCTGTGAGAACACGGCATTGGAGTTGGATAGGACACACAATTGGGAAAGCAGACGATAACGTTCCTGTCATACCATTTTATCTCACAGACGTTTTTCTCTCATCTCCTTTTTTTTTTTTGCCCCCTAAGAAGCATGGAACCACCTTTGCAGCTTGCCCGTCGCAGGAAGCCAGCATGTAAGAACATATCCATGTAGTCGTTGGTTCTGTAGCACTTTATTGTAATAATGATTGTGCCAGCCTTATACACAATCTGATACTATAGCACGTTTCACTAGCTTTGCCCTCAAACAAATGTAATTATCTGATTAACCGTCCAACGTATTAAAGTCATTTTTTGCATACGATGTTATATTGGGTTAGACCCAACAAATATATACTTTATATCTGTGCATCTTGTCTAGTTCCCATAAACGAATGAAATCCTTTGATCTTTGTCGACATACTAATTATTGTGTATCGAGAAAAGAAATGTTACCACTTCAGTCATAGATTCTGTGAATTGATTAGGCATTGGCGTGTCTACTACTCGTATTACAATAATGTGGCCATCACGTTTGCATATGAATACCTGTTGAAGATGATTTCTTAAATGATCTGCATGCAAGATACTCGTGACATTGTTTGTCATTGACATTTAGTGAGCTACCAAACTGGACCTTCATTGATCTAATTATTTCAATAGGTATCACCACTTTGCGGTTCATAAATGTCATAATGGAACGTTGCTCCTCTACTTTGCTTGTAAATAACGGTAAGGTCATCTTTAAAGAAATTAAACTTCATCCGAATCATAATCAGATGTCTCTGAGAAATTGATAATCAATCTCGGCTGAATGAAGGACAGACCATCATTCGTCCAATATTCCTCTTCCTCTTGTAACACATGGTTCTCACATTTCTTCCAATAATCCCTGGCTATATTGGAGATGGCGGCTTTTGTAAGTATTTCAACATCTTTTAATTTAAACGTTCTATTTTCTGTTGCTACCTGTTCCTTAATTTTAGCCCAGACTAATTCTATTGGGTTTAAGTGAGAATGGTAAGGAGGCAATCTTAAACATCTGTGACCATGTTCATGGATTGCCTTGTCTATGTGAAATATCTTTGTATGCTGTGTCTTTTTTACAGTTCCAAGTAATTCAGGCTTCAGGGACATTTCGTTGAATGGAATGTTGTTTTTGGTCAGCCAAATCTTTATTACATCTTTAGTACTTGATGAATTAGGAACTTTATCTTCTGGTGCCACAACGTTGTGATATGAAGCATTGTCCATTATCAAACACGACGGTCTATCCAATGAAGGAAGTACATGATTCACAATCCAATCTTGAAATATCTTGCCATTCATCTCTGTATGATAATCCCTATTATCTGTGGATTTTGAAACAAATATGAGTTCAGTATTATTTAGAAGCCCATGATGGCTGCTTCCTGCATGTGCAATTATTAGGCGCTGTCCTTTGCTGCTTGGTACTAGTCTCTTAGTTGTTCCATCAGATGATTGCCATTCTCGTTCATTACTGTGGTGCGCATTGATCCAAGTTTCATCTAAATACACAAAATCATAACAATCTCTTCTCATTTCTCTGACCTCGCGTAAATATTTGTTTCTCATTGCAACTATATGAGGCTTCTCACAAATAAGGTTTCTACTGCAAACATATTTTCTAAAAGTTAATCCCAAACTCCTAATAGTCCTCCATAGCGTAGATTTGGAAATATCAATGTCATTATTCTTTCTTAACCAAATTTTCAATTTCCTTAAAGTCACTGCCTCATTATTATGAAACATATCGCAAATTTCTCTGCGGATCAATTTTTTGTCAACATTTTCCACCACACTTGGCCTAATTTTCGTGTGTAAAACACTGGAATTAGAAATTTCAGATGTCGCTATCCAGCGGTGCAATGATCGTTTGCTTATCCCCAAGGCATGAATAGTCCTCTTTTGTGGGTTTGAAATAGAATGATATAGTTTTCTTCGAGTAGCTTCATTGCAGAAATACTTTAAAATCCTATCTGTGATTTGCTGTAATTGTCGTGAAATATTCTAATCCACATATATAAATTACACTGACAAACAACATTTTTCTTTCTTATATAAGAATAAGTGTTCTTAGGTCAGTTTCTTGCGCTGATTTCAAATCTGAAATCCGTTTATCTCTATCACGTCGGGTTCTTAAGATATTTGTGAATAAATATATTTTTGGGAAACCGTTATTTGCTCCGTTTCATTTTTACTATATAACTTATTAAAAATTAATAAAAGCAACATAATTCTACTTTTTATACTGCTAAAAGATGCATGACATATGTTACGCGATTTTTCAAATAGTTACTGTATTTTGAAATAATTCTGAGCAAAATATGGCTTCTAGAAGTTGTAGAAATTCGGCTGATCTGTTCTGTTACGTGTGCGGATATTTTACCGATCGTGTTGACCAGAAAAACTTTATACCATTACTAAAGAAAGCATATGAACTTTATCTCGATTTGAAAGTTGATGATGCAAATAAATCTTGGAAGCCAAATGCAGTTTGTTCGATACATTGGCAGGTTGGTTACGAAAATCGCCGAAGCATAAGTCGATGCCTTTTGGAGTGCCAGTAATATGGCGTGAACATACAAATCACACTACTGATTGTTACTTCTGCTTGACAAATATCTATGGTTTCACTTTTAAAACTAGAAAGTCTGTGGTTTATCCAAATATTGAATCGGTTTCGAAACCAGTGCCTCATGATCCAATCACGTGTCTGATCCAAGTACCACCAAAACAATATCTGTTGGACGTAAATGAACCATCAGAAAGTGATAGTTTACCTGTTTTAGAAACTAATTCTGACTCAGATTACATACCGGTGAATGATGATGTTTACTTAATTAACCATTCAGAACTTTCAGATCTAATACGTAATCTCCCTGTTACCAAAGGACAAGCGGAATTACTCAGTTCGCGACTCAAAGAATGGAATCTTTTAGCGCCCAATACTCCGATATCTAAATTTCGTCATAGACACAGAGAACTTGTTCAATACTTTGAGATGGATGATGACATTTGCTATTGCAAAGATGTAAACGGTCATGAGCACATAGTCAACGAATGGCGATTTTTCATCGATTCTTCCAAGACTAGTCTAAAAGCCGTGTTATTGCATAACAGAAATTTTTTTTCATCAATTCCAGTCGCCTACTCTGTTCATATGAAAGAAACTTATGACAATATGGCTATACGTTTGGAAAAAATAAAGTACAATGACTACCAATGGCGGATTTGTGGAGACCTAAAGGTCATTGCAATTCTCACGGGCATGCAGACTGGGTATACTAAATTTTGTTGCTTCCGATGTGAATGGGACAGCCGCAACAGACAGGAACATTATGCAAGAAAGGTGTGGCCTATCCGGGATCGTATGCAGCTCGGGCATAAAAATGTAATACGCGAGCCATTAGTTAACAAAGACAGCTTCATTTTACCACTGTTACATATAAAGTTGGGGCTCATGAAGAATTTTGTAAAAGCGTTAGATAAAACGAGCAAAGCTTTCACTTATCTTCGAGAAAAGTTTCCGCAAGTTAGCGATGCAAAGATAAAGGAAGGTATCTTTGTAGGACCTCAGATTAGGAAAGTTATTGCAGACAAACAATTCGAGAACTTGTTACATGATAGTGAACTTCGCGCATGGATGGCATTCAAATCGATCGTCAATAACTTTCTGGAAAATCACAAATCTGTCGACTATGTTGCATATTGTTAAGCAGTGCATAGATGCATACAGAATTATGGGCTGTAACATGTCCCTCAAAATCCATTTGCTCGATTCGCATCTTGACTTTTTCCCTGACAACCTTGGCGAAGTCAGCGATGAACATGGAGAACGATTCCATCAAGATATTGCCATAAAGAGTCACGTTAACAAGGACGGTGGAGTGTGACCATGCTTGCCGATTATTGTTGGATGCTTCATCGCGATGTACCACATGCCATTCACCGACGAAAGTCGACTGCAAAGAAATTCAAGCCTACATAACTGTTATACTTCTTGTACGAATGATGTTGTAATACTGTATGCGTTGTTAAAAAACTTCAATTGCGTATTTCTAGAGATCCCGACCTGATAGAGAAAAACGGTTTGCAGATTTAAAAACAGCGCATTAAAATTGACCAGAAAAATATAGAAATGTTAGAGAAAGAAAAAAAAGTTTTTTTTTGTTAGTCAGTATTATCAAGTAAATATAAAGCCTAATAAATACATATAATAAAGAAAGGAGGAAGAATGGTAAAGAACAGTGCTGTCACAATGACAGTACTCGAAATCCCCTTTGTTTTATGCTTCGTCTGCAAATTGTAACGTTTCCACGTTAAATATAAGCCACTGCATAAATACAAGCGTTTCCACAACACATTAAAACGGGTATTGCATTTCTAAGAAAAACATTGAGAGGCACACTGCGTAATGACCTAAATTAATCCTAACATTAATTATACTACGTTACCAAAACGAACGAACAGATGGACTCAAATAGAAAGAAGGGAGGGCTGAAAATCAGGAACGCATGCAAAATTAAACACGCGTCTCGCTATTAATGCCACCCCAACAAGCGTAACGCGATACACAATTACTACTATCACGCGTGTAAGGCCACATGCACTAACTTTTTCGGACGGACAGTGATAAAAACACTAACCTTCCCAGAGTTAGGTTTTAAAATCCGGAAAAACGCTTATTAGAAAAGATAACATTAGATGGGTTTACGTTTGAAAACATTACAGTACCCAGACAGCACATCTTCGAAACAGGAGGTAGAAGAAATTGCATATTTTGAACGCAGCCACTTAGCTCTTTTAAATTTGTATATTTGGGTTCCTTAGGGCTTGCTGACAAAGAATATGTAAAACGTTACGCAAATAGTCTAGGAATTAACAAGTTATAGCCAAAATAAAATGATGGTGCTGTCAGACAACACCCAAAATCAGAATCGCTCAGTGGTAGATTTTTTAAACCACCATTGTACGGGAAATGGGCCACAAGTTACATTTGAACTGATTGGCTGGAATGATATGTAAGGCTAAACACGATTAGTCGGACTATAAATGCTATCCTTGGTTGTTAGGGGAGACGTAGGAAGGTAAAATTTTTTCAAACACTTGTCGAAACGTGGCTCCATTGGCCAGACCGCTGATATAATCACTTAGGAGCGTTAGTTCGAGACCACTAGTTCAAATAAGCTTGATAAAGCAACAGTGCGTTGAAGCCAGCTCATATTTTTGCTAAATAAAAGCCTGGAACATAAGCAGATGGGAATTTGTGCCAGTATTTGTGCCAGAATTCATTGCTAGTCAACGTATCTGTGTTTATTTCCATGAATTGTGGTAAGCTTGAAACATTCAGTATCTTTTAATGAAAATTGAATGTGAATTGTTAATTTATGCCTGTATATATGTGTAGTTCAGTAGTAAACATGATGTAAAGCCTATAATGCTCCAGCCTGAACAGAAGGTGTCGGAGGAAAGTAAAACTGCATGGAATGGCCAAACAGTACACTGACACCTAGATTATTGATTAGACAGAAATAATGCTGGAATTGCAGAGGCGTAGTAACCATTAGGGAGGGAAATACTGGTATAAAGTATTTCAGATGAAGCTGACAGTTGGCCTAACGCTCTGAACTCAATGTTTGTGATGTATTGTGCTCAGTGTAAAAAGAGAGTATAAATTAGTTATGAAGTAGAAGGTACATCCTTCTTGTTTTCAGGGACCGTGGTCTTGATGGTATTGAGCAGCACCTGGTCAGAGCTTTGCTGAATCCAGAGTCGGACAGCATACTCCTTGGTCCATTTAGCTATCAGTGAGGTGTCTCCAGAGCCCAGGGGAGAAATCGAGCAGAGGAGTCTTTTCCTGCCGCCATCACGCAAGATAAGCTGATGTGGCCAGCTGAGCTCAACATTATGTACCCCCATCTTAAAATGACATTGTAAAATATAATTAAGAGGGGAATTTAATTGTTTTAATATCAGGAACTGAGAACATCTCCAATACTAGTTCCAATAAAGACAAACTATTGAAGTCATGATGACAAATACCAACAGAGCTTGAACAAAACAAAACCAGTATTACCTCATATTACTACTACACAACTGACACACATAGGATACTTTTAATAATATATGTCACTACAATATTCATATTGATAAATTCTGTACATATAACTTGTAATTAAAATTGATTGTGATTCCTGGTTCCTTTGTATTTGAATCAGGACACATATACATTCATGACAGCAATGAATACATATTGTTATTTGAAAAGTTATCAGTGACTCCTTTAAGATATCCTTGTAGAGTGTTTTATGTATGTGAGTGTCACAGTGTTGTCAAGTGTGGTGGAATAAATTAAATTGTTTATCTGTCTGTTGTTGTTATGACTTACACTTCATCATACACATACCCTAGACATATAACGTAGTCATCACACTATTCCAGAATAATTCTGACTGAGGTATACATATATGTGGCAGCAAGTAAGGTTATCTATAATACACTACTCTTATTAGATATAGATACCTTCACAGCTGATCTCAGTCAGTACACTAAGTCCCCTATAAATATTTATAACATCCCACTTCACCACATATATTGGGGTCTCGCTCTTGGGATTTTGAATCTTTACCTATTAAAAATATTGGGGGTAATTCACTTCAGGGAATATAAGAATTAAAAGGTATCCTTGGGTGGAATTAAATAAGGTTGAGCTCACGGTGCCTGTGTTGTCCATTAGATATATATTTAGAGATTGAATTGTTGGTTAGACATTGTATAAATTTACCTGATAGACAATGGCGGACCTGGCCAAATTTCGATCTGCTGCTGTTCAGACTGCAAAAGAGTTAGGATTAGATGGGCAAGTTATGGTTGCCTATGTCACTACGGAATGTGACAAATTTATTGAACGCGAAGAAAGAAGGTTTGAAGCCGAAAGAAAGTTAGAGGCTGAAAGGGAAATTAAGAAGTTACAATTTGAGGCTGAGGCTGAGACTAAGAGGTTGCAGATTGAGGCTGAGGCTAAGAAATTGGAAGCAGAAGAAAGAAGATTGACTGCAGAAAGGGAAGAGAAGAAATTAGCTGCAGAAAGGAGAAGAAAGAAGATTGGCTGCAGAAAGGGAAGAGAAGAAAGAAGATTGACTGCAGAGAGGGAAGCAGAAAAGGAGGAGAAGAGATTACAAAGGGAACATGAGTTACGACTAAGGGAGTTTGAGTTTCAGGGCCATGCTCCTGAAAATGGTGCCAGTCCCTTTGCCTCTGATGCCACTGCTAGCCAAGGAGCCTCAACCTCAGCTATGAATTTTCATTTAGATCATTTTGTTGAGAAAGACGATGATATAGAGAGCTACCTAAATAGGTATGAACTATTAGCTACCACGTATGGGTTAGAGAGAGAAAGGTGGAGCTTAAAGTTATCTCAGGGACTTCGTGGGGCAGCTTATGAAGTTTTTGCAAAAATGAGCAGAGGTGATCAGGAAAATTATGACATGCTAAAGCAGGCTCTTTTGTTAAGGTATGAAAAGAATGCAGAATTTTATAGGAAAAAATTTAGGAATGCTAAACTACTGTCAGGTGAAACCTATCACCAGTTCTCTGCACGAATAGAGACATACTTGGAGAAATGGACTTCTCTGGGGAAAACCCAAGATCTTAAGGAAATGGTCCTTATAGAGCAATTAAGAGAGTCCATGGCTCCAGACCTGAGAAAGTTTCTCATGGAACAAGGTGCAGAGAGGCTGGGTGAGTTGCTAAATGTTGCTGAAAGGTATCAAGCAGCTCAAGCAGAGGTAACAGGTAATAAAAAGAAACAAGTGGATAACTTTAGGGCACCACAGAACTTTAATAAATTTGATCCTAGGGATCAAAACAAAGGTAAGCACCAATTTGATAGGCCACGGTATGAAAATAAAAATAAATTCCCACAATTCGATGAAAGGAAATATGATGAAAGAAAATCTTTCAACCAAGGAAAAAGGTGGTGTAAAAATTGTAAGATGAACAATCATGACACTGACCATTGTAGAAGGAAACCTCCTCATTTTGCTGCTATGACATCGGGGAAAAAGGAAAAGAAGGTCAAACCTGAAGAATTACAGGAACCATACCACCCCCCAGTGTGTGAAGATGTCATCTGTAATGGTGTCACTATAAGGTGTTTATATGATACCGGTTTAGATTACGATTCCGTTGTGAGTTCTCACCTGGTGCAGGCCGATCAATACACCACAGAAACAGTGGAGATTCAAACTGCAACCAAGGATGTAGCTACCATGACACTTCCCGTCGCCCGAATAAAAGTGAAAACGCGATATGTGGAAGGAATCATAAAAGCAGCAGTGATAAATGAGCCAATCTACCCTCTGATATTGGGGTGTAGATATGTCTTCTTGGGGAATCCCAAGAGACCTGTGATATTGGCAACAGTGCAGACCAGATCACAGTCTAAAAAGGAGGAGGATAATCCAATAAATACTCACCCAGATGAGATGAGGAAGGCACAGGCTGAGGACAAAACACTCAAGCCATGTTTCAAGAAGTTGCCCAAATCTCATACACCTCCAGGCAAGGGAGAGTTTTATATGAAGAACAAACTGATATATAGGAAGGCTGGATCTGAATCCAATGGTCACGGACAGCTGGTCCTTCCCACTTCATATAGGACTAAAGTGTTGGAACTAGGGCATGCGATTCCCTTCAGTGGTCATATGGGAATCAGCGCAACAGGACAGCGAATAGCTTGTCACTATTTCTGGCCAGGAATAACTGAAGATATCAAACGATATGTAAAATCCTGTCCAGAGTGCCAACGAGTAGCACCTAAACATTGGACTGCACCAGCAACTCTGGGGGAAATGCCCATAGTGGGAACACCCTTTGAGAGAGTTGCCGTGGATCTTGTGGGACCTCTCACCCGAACCAAGAGAAGGAACAGCTACATTCTGACTCTGGTGGACACTTGTTCTATGTGGGGAGAGGCAGTAGCCCTGTCATCGATTGATTCTAAACATGTGGCAGAGGCATTGCTCACAATTTTCACAAGGTTAGGCTTTCCCAATCAAATCTTGACTGATAATGGCTCTCAGTTCAAGGGGAAACTAACTGAAGAAGTTTTCAGGATCTTCCAGGCCAAACACTTCCATTGTAGTGTGTATCATCCCCAAGGGAACGGCCAAGTGGAAAGATTTAACGGCACATTGATGTCGATCCTGAGAAAGTTGGCACACGAAAAACCAGATACATGGGACCAGTACCTGCACGCCGCCCTCTTTGCTTATCGGGAGGTACCCCATAGTTCAACCGGTATGGCCCCGGCAACATTATTGTTTGGAAGGCCAATAAAAGGTCCACTCGAAGCTTTGTTAAGAACGTGGACTGATGAAAAGGCAGAGGAAAACATTACATCTTCATACCAATATGTGAATGAGCTGACCACTCGTTTAAAAACTGGCTGGAAACTTGCCAATGAAAATTTGAAACAAGCCAGGAAGAAACATGCTGCCTATTATAACAGGAAGGCGAAAGACAGAAATTTGGCTGTGGGAGAGAAAGTACTGCTTCTTTTGCCCGGGAGTCAGAATAAGTTACAAATTGGATGGCAGGGTCCATATACAGTTTTAGAGAAGGTGTCTAGAACAAATTATAAGATAGATAAGAAGGGGAAAGAAAAAATCTATCATGTGAATCTCCTGAAGAAATATTTGGAAAGAGAACATCAGGAAGAGACACACTTGTTGACCTTGTCCATCGCCATGGAGATGAAAAAGGAACCACTTTCATCATTTGAATATCCATTACACCCCTGTGAGACAGCAGCACAGGTGAAAATCAGTACACATTTAACGAAAACTCAGAAAGAGAGAGTGCAACAGGTTCTAAATAATCATGCAGAGGTGTTAACAGACCGACCAGGGCATACAAACCTATTGGAATATGATATGAAACTGATAGACCCCACACCTGTCTGTATGAAACCATATTCGATTCCGTTTGCTAAGGAGAAAGCTTTGAAGGAAGAGATAGACTATCTGTTGAAGGAAGGAATTATTTCGCACAGTGAATCTTCGTATAGTTCCGGTGTTGTACTCTTAAGGAAGCCCTCTGGAGAACATAGACTCTGTATAGATTACAGGAGACTGAATGCTATTACAGAAGGACAGGTGGATCCATTGCCGGATACAAATCAGCTGTTTGCCAGACTAAATAAAGCTAAATATTTCTCAAAAGTGGATCTGAGTAAAGGATACTATCAGATTCCAGTAAAGCCTGAGGTTAGACCATACCTAGCTTTTAGTACCTCAGAAGGACACTATGAGTTTAATAGATTGCCATTTGGATTGAAGAATGCGCCTAGTGTCTTCTCTAGAATGATGAGAAAATTGTTGGATGTAAACATTTCGGAGGAACGTAATGAATCCCTGAGTTGCCTCTTTGATTGAGGATATTCCGAATGTTTCATACAGGATAATAAGAAGATTATGGATCCACTACGAAAACTCTGCTATCACCAGGTATATGTTATCTCCTCATAACGTACATTTTGAGGGAAATATAATGTTCTCTGGACATGTCATTGCGCAGACTCAGAGAAGAGAAATGGTGAATACGGGTTGCGAAGCAGCATTAAGACAAGCACTCACACTTGCGGCTGTTCAGTAACATAACCGAAATATATTATTGGTTGTAGAAGTCTGAGGCAGATTTCATGAGTAGTGCCTACTCTGAATGGACCCAACTACATAAAACCATGATAGCACCACAGCAGAGTAAAGTCAAGTTGACTTACATTTATCTATGTGTATATAGAATAAAGGACTGACATATAATGTCTGTTTTAAGAGGGGAGGTGTCGTGAAATATTCTAATCCACATATATAAATTATCAAGTAAATATAAAGCCTAATAAATACATATAATAAAGAAAGGAGAAGAATGGTAAAGAACAGTGCTGTCACAATGACAGTACTCGAAATCCCCTTTGTTTTATGCTTCGTCTGCAAATTGTAACGTTTCCACGTTAAATATAAGCCACTGCATAAATACAAGCGTTTCCACAACACATTAAAACGGGTATTGCATTTCTAAGAAAAACATTGAGAGGCACACTGCGTAATGACCTAAATTAATCCTAACATTAATTATACTACGTTACCAAAACGAACGAACAGATGGACTCAAATAGAAAGAAGGGAGGGCTGAAAATCAGGAACGCATGCAAAATTAAACACGCGTCTCGCTATTAATGCCACCCCAACAAGCGTAACGCGATACACAATTACTACTATCACGCGTGTAAGGCCACATGCACTAACTTTTTCGGACGGACAGTGATAAAAACACTAACCTTCCCAGAGTTAGGTTTTAAAATCCGGAAAAACGCTTATTAGAAAAGATAACATTAGATGGGTTTACGTTTGAAAACATTACAGTACCCAGACAGCACATCTTCGAAACAGGAGGTAGAAGAAATTGCATATTTTGAACGCAGCCACTTAGCTCTTTTAAATTTGTATATTTGGGTTCCTTAGGGCTTGCTGACAAAGAATATGTAAAGTGTTATGCAAATAGTCTAGGAATTAACAAGTTATAGCCAAAATAAAATGATGGTGCTGTCAGACAACACCCAAAATCAGAATCGCTCAGTGGTAGATTTTTTAAACCACCATTGTACGGGAAATGGGCCACAAGTTACATTTGAACTGATTGGCTGGAATGATATGTAAGGCTACACACGATTAGTCGGACTATAAATGCTATCCTTGGTTGTTAGGGGAGACGTAGGAAGGTAAAATTTTTTCAAACACTTGTCGAAACGTGGCTCCATTGGCCAGACTCGCTGATATAATCACTTAGGAGCGTTAGTTCGAGACCACTAGTTCAAATAAGCTTGATAAAGCAACAGTGCGTTGAAGCCAGCTCATATTTTTGCTAAATAAAAGCCTGGAACATAAGCAGATGGGAATTTGTGCCAGTATTTGTGCCAGAATTCATTGCTAGTCAACGTATCTGTGTTTATTTCCATGAATTGTGGTAAGCTTGAAACATTCAGTATCTTTTAATGAAAATTGAATGTGAATTGTTAATTTATGCCTGTATATATGTGTAGTTCAGTAGCAAACATGATGTAAAGCCTATAATGCTCCAGCCTGAACAGAAGGTGTCGGAGGAAAGTAAAACTGCATGGAATGGCCAAACAGTACACTGACACCTAGATTATTGATTAGACAGAAATAATGCTGGAATTGCAGAGGCGTAGTAACCATTAGGGAGGGAAATACTGGTATAAAGTATTTCAGATGAAGCTGACAGTTGGCCTAACGCTCTGAACTCAATGTTTGTGATGTATTGTGCTCAGTGTAAAAAGAGAGTATAAATTAGTTATGACGTAGAAGGTACATCCTTCTTGTTTTCAGGGACTGTGGTCTTATGGTATTGAGCAGCACCTGGTCAGAGCTTTGCTGAATCCAGAGTCGGACAGCATACTCCTTGGTCCATTTAGCTATCAGTGAGGTGTCTCCAGAGCCCAGGGGAGAAATCGAGCAGAGGAGTCTTTTCCTGCCGCCATCACGCAAGATAAGCTGATGTGGCCAGCTGAGCTCAACATTATGTACCCCCATCTTAAAATGACAGTGTAAAATACAATTAAGAGGGGAGTTTAATTGTTTTAATATCAGGAACTGAGAACATCTCCAATACTAGTTCCAATAAAGACAAACTATTGAAGTCATGATGACAAATACCAACAGAGCTTGAACACAACAAAACCAGTATTACCTCATATTACTACTACACAACTAACACACATAGGATACTATTAAAAATAGATGTCACTACAAGATTCATATTAATAAATTCTGTACATATAACTTGTAATTAAAATTGATTGTGATTCCTGGTTCCTTTGTATTTGAATCAGGACACATATACATTCATGACAGCAATGAATACATATTGTTATTTGAAAAGTTATCAGTGACTCCTTTAAGATATCCTTGTAGAGTGTTTTATGTATGTGAGTGTCACAGTGTTGTCAAGTGTGGTGGAATCAATTAAATTGTTTATCTGTCTGTTGTTGTTATGACTTACACTTCATCATACACATACCCTAGACATATAACGTAGTCATCACACTATTCCAGAATAATTCTGACTGAGGTATACATATATGTGGCAGCAAGTAAGGTTATCTATAATACACTACTCTTATTAGATATAGATACCTTCACAGCTGATCTCAGTCAGTACACTAAGTCCCCTATAAATATTTATAACATCCCACTTCACCACAGTAATGTCATAAAATGTACTCGCAGACTCATTTTTTCTTCTTAACCACACAATACTTTTTGTAGACACACCTTTGATTGACAATGTGTGCGTAACACCGGATATAAACTGTTTTATGTTCAAGAAGTGCAATTTCACGCAATTTCACGCTAAAATCATGCCAATTGTTTGATAAACCAATCATGTGCAAATGAGGTCGTATAATTTACTGTAGACATTTCAATATGTGTGTGTGTGTGATGTGTGTTGGCAAGTAGGATTTTGATATTATATCGCAAAGAAACGAAAATTGAAACCAATGGCCGCATTTTAATGAAAAATTTAATTCATAGGGTCTATACCATTTCAAATTCACACACAAAATTTCACTTACATGCGTTATATATTCGCTGAGATATAGCATTTTGAAGTTGGGCAAAGCTAGTGAAACGTGCTTAGTACCCTTTTACAACACACCTGAGGGATCAGTAATCCTATTCTTTGTTTGTTCCCTTACAGACGCCCGGGGAAGTACACAGGGCACCTTCCTTTGACTTCTTGTATTTTCCTCTGGCACCAATATCTCTATTTTAATTTGTCAGTTTTCGTTTAACCCCCTCTGCTTTGCCGTGGATTTCCATAAATTGTCAATTTCTTTGTTCGGAGTATTTTATTTGTCTGATTTTTGTATCATATATCTTCTCATTACAGCTTCAATAATCTCTGTTTCACTTAATTACGTTAAGCATGGGATACACATTATTACATTCGAAATATTAACCACACATGGTAATTATGCAATACTAAACTAGAGCCAAAATCATTACGCAATATTTAACTGCAAAGTCCTCGTTAACTGGCAGTTTTGCTAACCGCTTATGACAGGATTGCTTCAAGCATTTATACAAAGAAATTAAAATAATCTAAGTGAAATAACATAATATGTACTATAGACCTCTTGTATCTAGGCTTTCAATCAACGGCTTTAGATAAGTAACGGCTCTCGCTGGTTTGTATGCACATTCAAAGATTGCCAGAGGATTTCTTGTTGTATTTGCATATCTCCTGCTTTAAAACAGATTCGTTATAAAGCAGTTCTACAAGTTTTGAACGTGCTTTTATTTTCTGCTTTATCTATAGAAATTATGCTTCCATTAACGATATGCACGTCTCTCAACGAAGTATACTAAGTTAAATGTAAAATAACTCACTATTAAAATATGAATTGGAAGATCTTCCTTTTTTATGACACATTTTTTCCCCCGGCTCAAAGGGATCTACGTGCTTGTGTGCCGTTAAAAAGCGTCCTTAAAGTTATTTTAGCACAATCGGTGACTTGCATGTCGCTGAAAACGAATTGCCAACCTGTTTCAGGAATGATCAGAAGTTTTCTATCCGTTATTCTGACCTCAATCTTTTTCTTCTTCGTACACTGTCAGACGTCAGCAAGAATGTGTCTAAAGACAGCAGTGACGAGCGTCAGGTTGTTGGTATTCTCATAGAGTTTGATCAGGAATGGTACGGGTGACGGTCATATGTGATTTCTCTGTTCCTCATGTGATGAGCATCTTTGCAGCAGATGTTCCGCAATCATTTTATCGGTGCGACACTTTCTTTCATCGGTAGTTTTAGCTTTAGCTGATTGAATAGATGGTATTTCAATCTGTTGTGACTTGTGCGGAGTCTGAAGATTACCACGTGGTCACTTCTGCAGAGCTGGTAATATGCATAATTTTTCTGGTGGCCTATCTACTCTGCTTCCTGCTTGTTCTTAGCCACTTCATTCTTCTTCTTCTTCTTTTGCGTTGTAGTCATGATAAATCTGCTGGCCTGTCGCCAGGACGAAGTCCACAGTTTTTTTCCAGGTCAGCGCCGCAACCCAAATAGCTTCTGCCTGAGCTCGGCACCCACTTGTCAGGTCAGGCGTCGTCGGTCATCATGGGTTGGGCAGTTTTGGAGAATGATTCAGGGTCTGCATTCCGGTTCCACAGGGAGATTCATTCGTGTGAGATATCCTGAGGCGATAGATGTGACCTAGTAATATGCAGTGGCCAGTTCTCAGGTGGAAAATGATGGTCTGCTGCTGTCTATGAAGCTGGTGGATTGTGTCATATATATTGTAGATATCTCCTTCCTTCTTCCACTGGCAGTTATACTGGTTATGGATTATGGTTTTTAGCTGTCGATAAGGCAATGGGTGGCTGAATTGTTTTATTTTACAGCCACTTCTAGATAAAGTATTGGCTCTCACATTCCCAGTGATTTTGCAATGGAAGGATAACCACTGAAGGGCAATGGTTGATGACCTTCGGATAATGTTAAGCTCCGATCTGATCTCATGCATAATGTTTTAATTTCTGGAGTTCTTTATTGATTCCAGTGGGCACTTCATAAGTTATGCTTGTATGTACTGAGACATCCCTAGCAATAAAGAAGCTGGCAGATTTGGCAAAGGACGGTGGAACGCCATTTCACCGTTTCCATTTGTATTTTGATTTCGTTATCGGTGTCTGTTCCCCCACTGCTGTCTATATTCATCATTGTCACGTAGATAGTGACTTAATTTATTTTTCCATCTCGTCTCAATGTTATTACTCTTTAATGTTCTGTTTTCCCAGACATTTTGTTTCTCTTTGCTTTGCTACCTGTGTGGCCCAATTGTTTCTCCTTCTCAAACCCCACCCGAGGTTGTTTACGTTCGAGCCTGCAGCGGTCAGCGAACGATAATGTTACGTCAGCACACCTGGCCTGATCAGAAGAACGTCTGTTACGCTTAAAGTGTTAGCCACGAGCGGCTAGTACACTTTGAGGCCTGGGTAACGAGTTTGATCTGTTTCAGGGGGAGATAACAATCGCGGTCAGTTTGTGGGTTGTTTGCCCTTAGATGAGCAAAGAGCACATAATATTATGATTGTCTCTCTGGGGGAATTTTCGCAAAGTTGTTGCTTCTGAAACCTTTGTCTTACCCGGTATTACGCATTACGCCGATACATCTGTAGAATCAAGCTATGCAGGTGTTCCGGGTAGAATGGTTTGTAAGCTATAAGATTTGAAATTTTACTACGTCAAACACACTCGTGAAGATATTCCTGGCCCGAGATGGACCATCATGAGAATAAGCCAGACTTTAACAGAACTAAAATGTTAAGGCCTTTCTCTAGTCATTTTCGGGGTGAGTTGACCTATCTTATAATATGATATATTCATGTTACAGAGTTTTATATTTATATCTGATAGGGAGGTGACTTCATCTAGTAATTTAATTCAGTGATTCAGCCTTAATTAAGTGGTGTTTAATCTGTTTTTGGTTTATCATGGGTTAAATGTTAAACTTATAATAACACTCACTAGGTGTGAGAAGTTAATGTGATTGAATTTACAACAGGCCCCAAGTTTCGGTTCCTAGCATTTATTTACGTTTTTCAGGTAAAGATTACGGTGGGATTTTTATCTTATTCGTTTTTTTTATTTCTCTTTGTATAATAATAGAGTTTGGATTTTTTGTGTAGATTAAGTATTACAGTTTCTAGAAGAGATAGTAGTTTTAACTTTTAGACTGGCACCAGCGCGGTTTTTTTCATTTAGATAATTCGTTCATGGAAGATTTTCCAGTGTAACATAATGGCAGAGCATTTTCGGTTCTTCTCAGTGAGCGCGCTATAATTTTTAGTAAGGGTGAAATCAGATGGGGGTAGAGGGGGAGTTTTAAGCGCGTGGAAACAGGTCAGCAACGGAACTTTTCCGCTTGACCGTAAGTTCTAAATTTAGAAATGACCGTGGGCGATTCCTGGCACGTTGGTTGGTTCATAGATCGACCCGCTTAAGAACAAAGCCTAGCTATGACTCACGCGTAGCGTGGTCTGGGGTAATAAATAAGCGGGGTTCCCTGGCAGAAGGCGGAGAATTTTTTTGAACTTCTACGCCTTGGGAAGGAACTGCCACAGAGCCGACTGCTCTTTCGAGAGAAATTCGTGCTGGTAAATATGAAGTTAATTAAGCTTTAATAGTTTATAAGATTTTTGCAGATTTGTTTCTAGGAGGTAAAGTTAATTCATAGAAGTAGAGCCATCAATGCTAAATCTTTTAAGTGAATATAACTGACAGCGCAATTAGGTAATTTGTGAAAAGGTAGTAGGGAATTTGATAGTTTCCTCAGAGTAGCTGTTTGTATAAATTGGAATATTACTGTTATTTGTCAGAAGACAGGGGATCTAATTTTTCCTGGATTTGTGATTTTAAATGGTGCAGCGTAAAACACGCTCGCGGAATTAAATTAATTTTAGTTCGTAACGGACATGCCATGAGTTCCCTCTTATCTAAATTATTATCAGAGTGCATTCATTCTTTTTATGAGATAATGAAAGCTTAAGGATGGTAGATGTTAAATACTATAATTTTGAGACACGATGCACGTAATTTCATTGTGATTTTCAAGGATTTGGAGAGGGGTACCTAAGCACGTGCTGCGTGTCCTTTTTTTTAGTGGGGTGAATCTGATAACGGAAGGAGAGGGGAGATAACTAGGCATGCATTGTAAAATAGGATTTCAGTTCCTTTAGAAATGTTAATGTCCATTGTTATCAGAATCGGGTGTAAATAATATTCCAGACACGTGGGTGTAGATTTCTCAATATTTGAGTTATAATATTAGCGAATAATACGCTAGGGTTTTGGTGTGTATTTAATTGTTCAAGTGTGTGTAAATTACCAGCGGACTAATTTGTGTAACGCTGTGGTAATAGAACGAGTGGCTTTAAATGTTAGAGCATGGGAAATTGTGTATTTTTCTCTGTGTGGGTAAAACCTACATTTTGAAGTCAGCAGTTACGGGTCTAGTTGGGATTTTTAATTAGTCCCTTATTTAATAGACATATGTTTATACTGATGAATTCATGGAGACGGGAGATTATTGTCTCGGGTGAAGTCTATTGTATTTTGGTAGCCAGGTAAACATATCGATCATTGTTAAATAAGTAGGGCCAGGAATTTACTGGCAACAGGTTCATTCAGTGGTTAGAATGTTGTGACGGGCTAACCTAAGCTGAGTCTGGAGATTAGAGTGTCGATAGGACAGTATTTGAGGGAAAGTGGGGGTAGGCATGTTTACTAATCGCTGAAGCGATACTAGAGCATGGGAGCTGTATGGAAGATTTGAAACTTAAGTGTTAGAGATTTGAAACTTAAGTGTTAGAGATTTGAAACTTAAGTGTTCGAGATTTGAAAAACTTAAGTGGTCGAGATTGGAAAACTTGGGTGTTAAAGATTTGAAAACTTAGGTGTTAGAGATTTGCAAAAACTTAAGTGTTAGATATTTGAGACTTAAGTGGTTGAAGAGTTGGGATTTAAGTGTTGAAGAGTGAGAGTTAAGGGAGTTAAGTGTTAAGGATATGGGAAATTTGTTGTGCGATATATATTTGTTATTGTTTTGTCCACAGCAGATATTTTCCAGGCGTGGCAGCGAGGGCTACAGTAGTCCTACAGCTGGCTAGAAGTTCGCCGGTCTTCTCAGGAGAAGAAGAGTCGGCAGAGCCAGAAAAGAAAGTGGAGTGGTGACAAGGTGGTCACTGGTGCAAAAGTTTTGTACCCAAGAGAGAGCAGGGAGCTGGAAGCACAGACTTCTTCAGCAAGAACAGATGTTCTTACCAAAATTCGGAGCTAGTTACGCTCATGTTAAACACACACTGATCATAGGCGCAGGGCCTAAAAAGTGTCGTGAATTTCGGGCATAATAATCCCGACAGCCTTGAGCCCCCGAGCAGGGTATCCGGGCTACTGCAAAGTAATAATTCGTCTATTTGGAAGCAGCAATAGACCACGTCCCGAGTTTAATTTACCAAGCAAGTCAGCAGCTACAACAGGCGGAGAAGAGGGGAAAGGGTTAACATCCCTCTTTACTGCACGAGATAGATAGAGAGAAGGAGAGTAGTGGAGGAGTCGTTTCTGTAGGAACTAGGAGTGTCAGACAGACACTGAACATAACAGTAGAACTCAGCAAGTCATCTGTAAGTTGTGTCGGAGGTGATAGAAGGGTTCTGGTCGTGGACTTTGTGAGAGTCAGAGAATATTTAGCCTAGAGTGGAGCAGCGGCGGAGGCACGTCATTTGTGTAGAAACACGTCTGCAGACAGACGGACAGTAGGAGTTAGGGTGTGTTTACCCGATATCAGGTTGATTAGGAGAAAGACGGATCTGGTGTTCGAGATCCTCCTTCACATGTTGTTGTATTGCTTACCTTTCTTCCTTACAGGTTGAGGGGAGGGCGACTGTGGGGTTACCTTACCTAATCACTTGAAATTAATTGTTATGTTCTTTCCAGGTGTAGGAACACGCATGTTTATTCTATTTTTGTAGTATGTTATATGAATTTTTTTTGTGTGGTGTAAATAAAATCCATTGTAAATTTCCGGCTGGATCAGTCACTTACTTCAACCTATATGTTGTCTGTAAGTGGTGTCTGTGGTGTTAAGTAATTAAACCTTATCCCAGTTTTGGTAGCTAGAGGTAGTGAGGTTATCGCAAAACATTACGTCACTTAGTGGCAAGGGAGAGTCAATTTCGGTTCTCGACCCTTGACGCCAATAGCCTCATCTCCCACAGTCACTGTTATTTTCTTCTGAAATCTATCTTCTTAGTCTTTCTTTCCACTAGGGTCTAGTCTATTTAGGTAGACAGCCTCTAGTCTTAAATCCACTTCGTGACAAAGTGGGTGCTATCGTCCGGTGAATCATCTTTGGTACGTTCAATTCTGTGATCTTGACAAGTGGCGGCGTTCGTCCGGTAGATCATCTTTGTTGGGATCAATTCTGTGATCGTGTCAAGATTCATAGATTGTTTCTATAGGAAAGTTCTGGGAAATAGATTCTTTATATCCCCTAGACTAGAGCTATATATAAACTGATCCAGTGTTAAACTCTCTTTGTGTAGTTGTTAACTCATACTGGCTACTGGTTGTTGAATCATGCTTTATTTGTTAAATGATGTGAATGTCCACCAGTGGATAAATGTAGATGTTGGGACTGGTGTAGTAAAGTGTAACGATTGTCAACTCATCAAACCCAGCACAGTTTTGGTCATACAGGTCATCTTGTCCTGGAACGTGATGAGGCTCCGACAAGAATGTGAGTGTAAACAATGAGTGTGTATCTGAATGTCAGTACGCGAATGGTAGAATGATTCGATAGAGTTGACAGGTTGGTAGTACATCACTCATACTCACACTGTTCGAATTCAAGAAGTACTGGAACTACGGTGGTCTTTTTATAACATTTAATGGGACACACACTTGGACAGTACGTGTATGGTTACAGGAACAAATGTCGACATAGACAGCATAATGTTGATCACAGGAATATCATCTTAAGTTAGCATTCATGCTTGGCAAATATCATAATGGAGCATTCGTAAATAAGCATTCAGCGTTCCATCATGTAAATCATCTGGCTTTACTGACTGGGCACGTCAGACCATAACCAATATATAGGAAGGCTCCTAGACCTAACCTCGTCTAGCGAATATTCCTTCACGTAAAGTTCAATATATATATATTTCATAATATAGGAATCCCAGACATGGGTTCTCACATGTAGCAGTGATCTCTTGGTTCATCGAGCGATAGTACAGGCATCCCTTTTTCTCACTCGATAAATACAAAGTATATGAATTTCAACATGGCTGTTCTCTCTCTCGTGAGCTTCACTCACTATAGAATATAGACCAAAATTAGTCATTCATTAAATGTCCTCATTTCTTCATAGCTTCTCTCATAGAGGTAATTGAATAATATCATACAATCCAGTGCTGATACATAGGAATGTCTTCTTCCTTTGAATGGATATTCTTTTTAAAAGTACCACTGTGCATCTGCTTATCAACAACGATGGCGAAGCCCAAGTTCATAATAAATTGTGGTTTTACCTTTTTATGCGAAATATAACTTTGCCATTCCTTGGCAAAAGAGAATAAACACTGGGGTAAAGTACATACAACATGTCTAAATGATTATCACTTTTCCCCATCCATATATAGATCACTATTTCGGCAAAAAGCCTGCTACAACAAAACTCGGCATCCTCACAGGATGACAGCCATGGATCACACCCTTTGCTAGCGATACTTCCGCTGCATAGCCTTTGACCTTTTCTAGCGACAACCAAATTAGTTCGACTTAGAAATGCAAAGATATCCATATATAAGACAGACTCGTCCTACTCATACAAACACTACGTATAAATTCAGGCCATAGATATACTGAAGCAAGAACAATCTATTCCTACCCAGCCACAGAATAAATCGCAGTAGGCCTAGAGTCGTCTGCGGAGTCCGATCGAAGATGACAGAACTATTTTCAAGGGAAGCAACCCAAAAATGACTTCTCCTTAAGCACTTAAAAAGGAAATACTTTGCTTACAAAATATTTGCGAACATAATAAGAATATAAATGTATTATATTGCAAGATAGTAAAAATTGCCCTTTACAGTCTTACCACACCTCCCGGGAAAAAAAAAATAAAATTTTTTTTTTAAAATACATCTAGGAGCACCGTAGAATAGGCTCACAACGCAAGAATACTGCGCAGATGAAAATATCAGGAATAACTATAATTCCTAATATGACTGGTGAGAATATATATCTCAAAATCTGAGAGAAATTGTTTCCCTACGAATAAATGTTTCCAGGAAGGTGTGATGTACGTATAATACAATTCTGGTAATTATACAATGCATACCAAAAATTCACACTACAATCTTAAATTTATGATTTATGAAGAAACAATCATCAAAGAACAGCGGTGAATTAACATCAATAAACCGCTAAGTAGCGATACCATCATTCTATTATTAAATTACAAATGTGTATCTTAGTAAAGAAACAAAAAATAACTGTTGTAAAGTTATACATATTAAAAAGATCCAATATTTAACAGTTAAGTGGCATCATGTGGGCATCTGGACAGAATGTCCGCCATCACATTTTCTGAACCACGGATAGCTCGTACCGAAAAATGAAAAGGTTGAAGAGCGATTGCGTATCGAGTTGATCTCGAGCTCTTCAAGTTCTTACTTTGGATAGCCGTAAGAGCTTTTTGGTCAGTTTCCACTACGAAATGCGCGCCCAGAAGGAATCTTTGGAGTTTGAGAATTGACCAAACCATTGCCAATAATTCACGGTCTAAAACCGAGTAATTCCTTTCTGCAGCATTAAGTTTTCTGGATATATACATTACAGGATGCAGAGTTCCAGAGTACTCTTGCATTAGTGCCGCTCCAATCCCAGTGGATGAAGCGTCACTACGAAGAACAAATGTCTTATCTGTTGTAGGTAACACTAAAATAGGTGGTGATGAAAACATAGTTTTGATCTTCTCTAGTGAAGATTGGCATTCATGAGACCAGTGAACCATGTTAGGCGACCCTTTCTTTAATAGTGTAGAGAGAGGTGCCATGATAGAGGACAGATTCGGAATGAAACGTCCATAAAATTGTATGAGACCTAAAAGACTTCGCACTTGCTTTTTAGTCCTAGGGATAGAGATGTTAAGTATCTTAGTGATATTATGGTCTTCTGTCTTCAAGAAACCGTGACCTACTCGATGGCCTAAGAAAGCAATTTCGCTAAAGCCAATACAAGCTTTAGATGGTTTTGCTGTCAGGATATACTCACGCAGAGTTGATAATAATTCAACTAACCCTGAATAGTGATCTTCCCAAGTATCGCTGAAAAGACAGATGTCGTCTAGATAAGCAATGACATCTGACCGATACGATAGGATTCGACGCATCATGCGTACAAATGTAGCTGGTGCGTTCATAAGGCCGAAAGGCATAAAATTCCATTGGAAAAGGCCTCTGGGAGTAGAGAAAGCGGTAAGAGGTTTGGCGCGTTCGGATAATGGAACTTGCCAATATCCTTTAGACAAATCAAGTTTAGTGAAAAAATGCGATTTAGAAAGACGAGTAAGTAACTCTTCTAGTAAAGGCATAGGTTCAGCATCGAACTTCGTAACTTGATTCAATTTGCGATAGTCAACGCAAAGACGTATGTTATTGTCTTTTTTTCGAACAATAACCATCGGCGAAGAATATGCAGAAGTGGATGGTTCGATTATTTGTAAATCTATCATTTCATCCAACTCCTTTTCAACCTGTGTTTGGAAATGTATAGGGATAGGATAAGGCCTAACCCTAATTGGAGTATGTTCAGTTAGAACAATGTCATGCTCAATGACATGAGTTTGTCCAGGGATGTCAGTGAGGACATCCTGAAATGTTTGTAACATAGACGAAACTTGTCGCCGTTCTCCTAGAGACAAATCAGGAGAAACAGTAACGTCTTTCCATGATTCACTAGAATGAAGTGGGATCATTGGAAGCGGGAGATTAACATCCGAAAAACTTGTTTCCTCATCCTGTATTACAGACAGTGATGAGTAATGACCATGTTTGACATGAGAATCGTCCGTTGCCTGGAAAATAGGCTGTAGATAGTCAGGACGTTCATGGAACTCCGTAAGCATATTGATGTGGAAGGTTTTATGCTTCCCGTTAATATCGACGATGTAGTCAACATCTGAAATTTTCGATATTATATCGTACGGACCTTTCCAACTAATAAGGAGTCTATTTTCACGACAAGGTAGCAAAACAAATGCTTTGTCACCAGGACAAAGTTGTCGTAAAGTTCTCTTCTTATTAGCAAATTGTCTTGCCTTCTGCTTAGCAAATTCAGAAGAGGACGTTGCCAATTTGCATGCTTCGATAATCTTTTGTCTCAGCGCGATGACATACTCGTAAGAAGATTTTGTGTCATCGTCAATATTGTCAGCTGTTATAAGATCATGCAGCAAAGACATTGGGCCGCGCGGTCGCGCGCCAAAGACAAGTTCAAAGGGCGAAAACCCTGTATGTTCATTGGGGACCTCTCTGTACGCGAAGAGGGCCGCGGGTAAAACCCTATCCCAATCTTGAGGATGATCCTCAGTTATCTTCCCTAATAAGTTCTTAAGTGTTCTATTTAGTCGCTCGACCATCCCATTGGACATAGGATGATAGATGCTACTCAAAGATCTCTCTATCTGTAGAGTAGACATTACTTGAGACATGGTATCCGATATCAGTTGGGTGCCATGATCTGATAATATTTCTCCGGGGAATCCCAGCCGAGAAAATATAAGCCAAAGAGCATCTGCAATGTCAGCGGTAGTAATGCTCTTTAGAGGGATAGCCTCTGGCCAACGTGTGCACATGTCTACACACGTTAAGATAAACTGATGTCCTCTAGCAGATTTGATCTTGAATGGACCAATGATGTCTATCGCCATTTTCTGGAATGGACGAATAGGAATATCTGCAGCCTGAATAGGCGCAGCATGACGAGGACCTTTGGATTTGACTTCTTGACATACTTTACAGGATCGACAATAGATCCGTATGTCCTTGTTCACAAAAGGCCAAAAGAAAGCCGCAAGAACTCTTGACTTTGTACGGGAAAAACCCATGTGACCAGCACACTGAGAGTCGTGTGCATGTTGTAAGATCTTAACTCTCAAATTCTTGGGTACAAGAATCTGAGAATGACTTGACTTAGTGGAGTCTTGCACCATACGTACAAGTACGCCATTCTTCATTGTAATCCAAGATTTACAATTTGAATCTTTATTCGGATCACCTTTCGTTACAAGAGTGAAGAATTTCTTAAGAGTCGGATCTTCTTCTTGTTGTTTTATAAACGAGTCACGAGAAATTACCAAGGGATCATCTTGGTTATGCACTTCATTATCTTCAACAGATGAAGTTTCAGGCATATTGAGAGCTTGAGCTCTAGTGACTACTGCATTAGCAGATTGCATATTTTGATTTTCCCAAACGGAAATTTGCTCCGGAGTGCATTCTTTGACTCCGTGAATGCGACCGATGATAAGATCAGCGATCGGATCCGGCAAAAGACATGCGTGTACATCTCCTGTGAAGAAAGGAGTAGCAATCCTAATGATAGCGGTAGAGTATTTCTCTATGGTGCCGCCAAATGTTACGCATTTGACTACTTTGCCTGTAGAATGAGAAGGATCTATGAGTGACTGCCTAACCCCAATAGTTGTGCATCCAGAATCAAAAAGTACTGAGACTGGATTGTCATTTACTAAACCTTTGTGTAAGACAAGAGAACCTCTCCCATCATGCGCGATTGACGCAGGAAGAGCGGGAAGAGGATGGCCACAGCTTAAAGTAGACACTGTGGTTGGCTCAAATAATGTTTTGCATTGGGGGCACTGAGATGCTCTCCCAAAATCAAAAGCGGCACATGCCATATTATTAGAGTCATCATTATCTTTATTTTGTTTATAGGCTTCGTGGGACTCTTGCTGTGCAGAGTTCGCCTGGTAATGAGCTTTATGTTTTTTGAATTGTGCTCTACCTCTGTTATTATTGCCTCTGTACTTATCATTGTTTCCACTATTATAACCCCTACTCGGGTTTGAATCATAGCTCCTTTGGTTACTATCATCATATTCATTATAATGAGTATCTCGGTAATTATGATCCTGTTGTCTCCATGAAGGAAAACTTGGATAGTTTCTAGAATGACTTCCTTTGCGAAAGTTCCTGTAATTATGACCACCCCTGAATCGAGGGCTGTCAGCTCTTCTCCAGGTATTCGAAGAAGAACCCTGAAATGATTGGTTACCTTGGTTCTGATAACTGTAATAGTTACCTTTTTTATTAAACCTATTTTGAGGTCCTTGGAATTTGTGAGAGTGATTAGGGTTGTATGGTGTTGCAGAAGCAACTGGCATACCTTCTTTAACCTTACTGTTGCTAATAGCTACGTCCGGATGTGCAGTGACGTATTGGGTACAATACTGTTCCATTTCTTTTAGAGACTTAGGTTTACGCTCATGTAAGAATTCGAGGAAAGGTTTATTTATACTTGACATAATCTTGTCTCTGAGTATCAAGTCCATAAGGGCTTCATAAGTCTTTTCTGTTTTGGATAGCTCAATCCAACGATCAAATGTAAGACGTGTCCTTGCAATGAATTCTGAGAATTCTACACCTGCCTCAGGCACCATTGTCTTAAACAACTTCCGATAACCCTCTTCAGACAACTGATACTTCTTTAATAAGGCTGCCCTAATAACATCATAGTTATCTTTGTCAGCCTCTTCAACCAAACTTAAACTAGTCAGAGAATCACCTTTCAGATTTTCTGATAACTGGTTAGCATATTGTGATTTGTCCACATTATGTGCTCGACACGAGCGTTCAAATCTGTTTAGCCAGAATGTTATGTCATCACTGGAAGGGTTGAACGCTGGTACCTTGACCTTGTAAGTAAAGGGTTTACCATTACCACTAGATGCTTGATTAACATTACTTATGTTTGTTAACTTTAACTTTTCTAACTCAAATGCTAAAAGTTCTTTTTGGTGTTCATGTTCTCTTATTGCTTTTTTTTCTTGAGCTTCAGCTTGTAATTTTCTCTCTTCTGCAGTGTATCTCATCTTTTCTTTTCTCTTTTTCCATTTCCATCTGGAATCTTTTTTCATCAGTCTGTATCTGCAATTTCTTTTGTTCATCCTCTCTTTGTAATTTTTTTTCCTCAGCTTCTAATTTCTTTTCTTCAATCAATGCTTTTCTTTCTTCAGCAGCAGCAGCAAGTTTTCTCTCTTCTGCAGCTAATGCTTTGTCATATTGAGCAACTGCCCATTCTTCTAATTGCTGACCAGTCTTATCAAGAGCCCTGCCTTGTGTGATAAAATAATCTAAGGTAGACATCTTGTCTAATAAGATCAGTAATTTGCAAAAGTAAATAAATTCACTTTCTTAGTCTTAATCAAAGACCTTGTATGATAACTTTTAACCTGTGGAAAAATAGTACTTAACTATCCCAATCACTGTGGGAAACAAGCCTTACAAAGGTCTTGTATAAATCCTTATATAATAACAGCTATAAGTTGCTGGTTCACTCTATAATATAAGTGCAGTGCACCAGAAATAGTGTTTTATATCATCAACTGTGTACCTTTAGTAATAGCAATTAACTATCAGTTGATTCTTGTACATCAATTTATATGATCAACTATATTTTAAATAGTGTATGTCGATCAGGCACAAAACAAAACAGTTATACAGAAGAACATGAAAACATTTGCGGAAATGAAATAAATCAAATGGGAAAAACAATAAAAGATAAACCGCAAGAGGATAACAAATACAAATAACGCCACAGTATATAAATATAAATTGAGAATAGAACTGAAAGATAGAATAGGGTAGACCAACAAATTACAAACAAATCAAAACAAACTAAAGAACAGAGGAATATTACAAAAACAACAATGAGTACAGTCTTCACAGCTAACACTAATAGCAACAGCTGTCGCAGCAAATTTTCAATCAAGAAAATTGCACCTATAGAAACGCACACATCAGACCCTCTATTACGTGGGATACTCTGCTGTGTGACACCGCCCAACCGAAACAACAACCCGCTGGATACAAACAAATATCACATATAAATATTTAAACATAAATACATAAATGCATAAATAGTATGGCAATATGATGTAAATAGAGTGTTGCAGAAAGAATGTGTTGGAATGAAGGCTCAGTTACACTGCCTAATAGTACAGTACTGTGGTACTTTATTAAACAAATACTTCTGGTCTAATTATTTTAAATTCAACACAGAAATAGAAGCTCCATCGTTGATTTGAATGATAACAATCAATGTAGGACTTCTCAGTTCAATAACATTTTCTTTCGCAAACACTGTCAAATATTCTCCAGTCCTGATGTGTAATGTTCTATGTTTCAACCAAGCTTGCTGTGTAACACTGTCAGTTGTATGGCAAATGTCCAATGAACCAAATGTCAACAAACCCTGACCTAGTTACTGCATACTCTCGACAGGACAGGTCACGCTGACATCACTGTAGAGTTGTACTGTTGATGTATTTGTGTGTCGTAACAGACCCCAAGGAACGTCTGGTCTCAGTAGTTTACTTCTCAATATGGTCACTGTGCAGGTTGACCCAGGAAGCTGGCACACCAGTTGTTAAACTCTCTTTGTGTAGTTGTTAACTCATACTGGCTACTAGTTGTTGAATCATGCTTTATTTGTTAAATGATGTGAATGTCCACCAGTGGATAAATGTAGATGTTGGGACTGGTGTAGTAAAGTGTAACGATTGTCAACTCATCAAACCCAGCACAGTTTTGGTCATACAGGTCATCTTGTCCTGGAACGTGATGAGGCTCCGACAAGAATGTGAGTGTAAACAATGAGTGTGTATCTGAATGTCAGTACGCGAATGGTAGAATGATTCGATAGAGTTGACAGGTTGGTAGTACATCACTCATACTCACACTGTTCGAATTCAAGAAGTACTGGAACTACGGTGGTCTTTTTATAACATTTAATGGGACGCACACTTGGACAGTACGTGTATGGTTACAGGAACAAATGTCGACATAGACAGCATAATGTTGATCACAGGAATATCATCTTAAGTTAGCATTCATGCTTGGCAAATATCATAATGGAGCATTCGTAAATAAGCATTCAGCGTTCCATCATGTAAATCATCTGGCTTTACTGACTGGGCACGTCAGACCATAACCAATATATAGGAAGGCTCCTAGACCTAACCTCGTCTAGCGAATATTCCTTCACGTAAAGTTCAATATATATATATTTCATAATATAGGAATCCCAGACATGGGTTCTCACATGTAGCAGTGATCTCTTGGTTCATCGAGCGATAGTACAGGCATCCCTTTTTCTCACTCGATAAATACAAAGTATATGAATTTCAACATGGCTGTTCTCTCTCTCGTGAGCTTCACTCACTATAGAATATAGACCAAAATTGGTCATTCATTAAATGTCCTCATTTCTTCATAGCTTCTCTCATAGAGGTAATTGAATAATATCATACAATCCAGTGCTGATACATAGGAATGTCTTCTTCCTTTGAATGGATATTCTTTTTAAAAGTACCACTGTGCATCTGCTTATCAACAACGATGGCGAAGCCCAAGTTCATAATAAATTGTGGTTTTACCTTTTTATGCGAAATATAACTTTGCCATTCCTTGGCAAAAGAGAATAAACACTGGGGTAAAGTACATACAACATGTCTAAATGATTATCACTTTTCCCCATCCATATATAGATCACTATTTCGGCAAAAAGCCTGCTACAACAAAACTCGGCATCCTCACAGGATGACAGCCATGGATCACACCCCTTGCTAGCGATACTTCCGCTGCATAGCCTTTGACCTTTTCTAGCGACAACCAAATTAGTTCGACTTAGAAATGCAAAGATATCCATATATAAGACAGACTCGTCCTACTCATACAAACACTACGTATAAATTCAGGCCATAGATATACTGAAGCAAGAACAATCTATTCCTACCCAGCCACAGAATAAATCGCAGTAGGCCTAGAGTCGTCTGCGGAGTCCGATCGAAGATGACAGAACTATTTTCAAGGGAAGCAACCCAAAAATGACTTCTCCTTAAGCACTTAAAAAGGAAATACTTTGCTTACAAAATATTTGCGAACATAATAAGAATATAAATGTATTATATTGCAAGATAGTAAAAATTGCCCTTTACAGTCTTACCACACCTCCCGGGAAAAAAAAAATAAAATTTTTTTTTTTAAATACATCTAGGAGCACCGTAGAATAGGCTCACAACGCAAGAATACTGCGCAGATGAAAATATCAGGAATAACTATAATTCCTAATATGACTGGTGAGAATATATATCTCAAAATCTGAGAGAAATTGTTTCCCTACGAATAAATGTTTCCAGGAAGGTGTGATGTACGTATAATACAATTCTGGTAATTATACAATGCATACCAAAAATTCACACTATAATCTTAAATTTATGATTTATGAAGAAACAATCATCAAAGAACAGCGGTGAATTAACATCAATAAACCGCTAAGTAGCGATACCATCATTCTATTATTAAATTACAAATGTGTATCTTAGTAAAGAAACAAAAAATAACTGTTGTAAAGTTATACATATTAAAAAGATCCAATATTTAACAGTTAAGTGGCATCATGTGGGCATCTGGACAGAATGTCCGCCATCACATTTTCTGAACCACGGATAGCTCGTACCGAAAAATGAAAAGGTTGAAGAGCGATTGCGTATCGAGTTGATCTCGAGCTCTTCAAGTTCTTACTTTGGATAGCCGTAAGAGCTTTTTGGTCAGTTTCCACTACGAAATGCGCGCCCAGAAGGAATCTTTGGAGTTTGAGAATTGACCAAACCATTGCCAATAATTCACGGTCTAAAACCGAGTAATTCCTTTCTGCAGCATTAAGTTTTCTGGATATATACATTACAGGATGCAGAGTTCCAGAGTACTCTTGCATTAGTGCCGCTCCAATCCCAGTGGATGAAGCGTCACTACGAAGAACAAATGTCTTATCTGTTGTAGGTAACACTAAAATAGGTGGTGATGAAAACATAGTTTTGATCTTCTCTAGTGAAGATTGGCATTCATGAGACCAGTGAACCATGTTAGGCGACCCTTTCTTTAATAGTGTAGAGAGAGGTGCCATGATAGAGGACAGATTCGGAATGAAACGTCCATAAAATTGTATGAGACCTAAAAGACTTCGCACTTGCTTTTTAGTCCTAGGGATAGAGATGTTAAGTATCTTAGTGATATTATGGTCTTCTGTCTTCAAGAAACCGTGACCTACTCGATGGCCTAAGAAAGCAATTTCGCTAAAGCCAATACAAGCTTTAGATGGTTTTGCTGTCAGGTTATACTCACGCAGAGTTGATAATAATTCAACTAACCCTGAATAGTGATCTTCCCAAGTATCGCTGAAAAGACAGATGTCGTCTAGATAAGCAATGACATCTGACCGATACGATAGGATTCGACGCATCATGCGTACAAATGTAGCTGGTGCGTTCATAAGGCCGAAAGGCATAAAATTCCATTGGAAAAGGCCTCTGGGAGTAGAGAAAGCGGTAAGAGGTTTGGCGCGTTCGGATAATGGAACTTGCCAATATCCTTTAGACAAATCAAGTTTAGTGAAAAAATGCGATTTAGAAAGACGAGTAAGTAACTCTTCTAGTAAAGGCATAGGTTCAGCATCGAACTTCGTAACTTGATTCAATTTGCGATAGTCAACGCAAAGACGTATGTTATTGTCTTTTTTTCGAACAATAACCATCGGCGAAGAATATGCAGAAGTGGATGGTTCGATTATTTGTAAATCTATCATTTCATCCAACTCCTTTTCAACCTGTGTTTGGAAATGTATAGGGATAGGATAAGGCCTAACCCTAATTGGAGTATGTTCAGTTAGAACAATGTCATGCTCAATGACATGAGTTTGTCCAGGGATGTCAGTGAGGACATCCTGAAATGTTTGTAACATAGACGAAACTTGTCGCCGTTCTCCTAGAGACAAATCAGGAGAAACAGTAACGTCTTTCCATGATTCACTAGAATGAAGTGGGATCATTGGAAGCGGGAGATTAACATCCGAAAAACTTGTTTCCTCATCCTGTATTACAGACAGTGATGAGTAATGACCATGTTTGACATGAGAATCGTCCGTTGCCTGGAAAATAGGCTGTAGATAGTCAGGACGTTCATGGAACTCCGTAAGCATATTGATGTGGAAGGTTTTATGCTTCCCGTTAATATCGACGATGTAGTCAACATCTGAAATTTTCGATATTATATCGTACGGACCTTTCCAACTAATAAGGAGTCTATTTTCACGACAAGGTAGCAAAACAAATGCTTTGTCACCAGGACAAAGTTGTCGTAAAGTTCTCTTCTTATTAGCAAATTGTCTTGCCTTCTGCTTAGCAAATTCAGAAGAGGACGTTGCCAATTTGCATGCTTCGATAATCTTTTGTCTCAGCGCGATGACATACTCGTAAGAAGATTTTGTGTCATCGTCAATATTGTCAGCTGTTATAAGATCATGCAGCAAAGACATTGGGCCGCGCGGTCGCGCGCCAAAGACAAGTTCAAAGGGCGAAAACCCTGTATGTTCATTGGGGACCTCTCTGTACGCGAAGAGGGCCGCGGGTAAAACCCTATCCCAATCTTGAGGATGATCCTCAGTTATCTTCCCTAATAAGTTCTTAAGTGTTCTATTTAGTCGCTCGACCATCCCATTGGACATAGGATGATAGATGCTACTCAAAGATCTCTCTATCTGTAGAGTAGACATTACTTGAGACATGGTATCCGATATCAGTTGGGTGCCATGATCTGATAATATTTCTCCGGGGAATCCCAGCCGAGAAAATATAAGCCAAAGAGCATCTGCAATGTCAGCGGTAGTAATGCTCTTTAGAGGGATAGCCTCTGGCCAACGTGTGCACATGTCTACACACGTTAAGATAAACTGATGTCCTCTAGCAGATTTGATCTTGAATGGACCAATGATGTCTATCGCCATTTTCTGGAATGGACGAATAGGAATATCTGCAGCCTGAATAGGCGCAGCATGACGAGGACCTTTGGATTTGACTTCTTGACATACTTTACAGGATCGACAATAGATCCGTATGTCCTTGTTCACAAAAGGCCAAAAGAAAGCCGCAAGAACTCTTGACTTTGTACGGGAAAAACCCATGTGACCAGCACACTGAGAGTCGTGTGCATGTTGTAAGATCTTAACTCTCAAATTCTTGGGTACAAGAATCTGAGAATGACTTGACTTAGTGGAGTCTTGCACCATACGTACAAGTACGCCATTCTTCATTGTAATCCAAGATTTACAATTTGAATCTTTATTCGGATCACCTTTCGTTACAAGAGTGAAGAATTTCTTAAGAGTCGGATCTTCTTCTTGTTGTTTTATAAACGAGTCACGAGAAATTACCAAGGGATCATCTTGGTTATGCACTTCATTATCTTCAACAGATGAAGTTTCAGGCATATTGAGAGCTTGAGCTCTAGTGACTACTGCATTAGCAGATTGCATATTTTGATTTTCCCAAACGGAAATTTGCTCCGGAGTGCATTCTTTGACTCCGTGAATGCGACCGATGATAAGATCAGCGATCGGATTCGGCAAAAGACATGCGTGTACATCTCCTGTGAAGAAAGGAGTAGCAATCCTAATGATAGCGGTAGAGTATTTCTCTATGGTGCCGCCAAATGTTACGCATTTGACTACTTTGCCTGTAGAATGAGAAGGATCTATGAGTGACTGCCTAACCCCAATAGTTGTGCATCCAGAATCAAAAAGTACTGAGACTGGATTGTCATTTACTAAACCTTTGTGTAAGACAAGAGAACCTCTCCCATCATGCGCGATTGACGCAGGAAGAGCGGGAAGAGGATGGCCACAGCTTAAAGTAGACACTGTGGTTGGCTCAAATAATGTTTTGCATTGGGGGCACTGAGATGCTCTCCCAAAATCAAAAGCAGCACATGCCATATTATTAGAGTCATCATTATCTTTATTTTGTTTATAGGCTTCGTGGGACTCTTGCTGTGCAGAGTTCGCCTGGTAATGAGCTTTATGTTTTTTGAATTGTGCTCTACCTCTGTTATTATTGCCTCTGTACTTATCATTGTTTCCACTATTATAACCCCTACTCGGGTTTGAATCATAGCTCCTTTGGTTACTATCATCATATTCATTATAATGAGTATCTCGGTAATTATGATCCTGTTGTCTCCATGAAGGAAAACTTGGATAGTTTCTAGAATGACTTCCTTTGCGAAAGTTCCTGTAATTATGACCACCCCTGAATCGAGGGCTGTCAGCTCTTCTCCAGGTATTCGAAGAAGAACCCTGAAATGATTGGTTACCTTGGTTCTGATAACTGTAATAGTTACCTTTTTTATTAAACCTATTTTGAGGTCCTTGGAATTTGTGAGAGTGATTAGGGTTGTATGGTGTTGCAGAAGCAACTGGCATACCTTCTTTAACCTTACTGTTGCTAATAGCTACGTCCGGATGTGCAGTGACGTATTGGGTACAATACTGTTCCATTTCTTTTAGAGACTTAGGTTTACGCTCATGTAAGAATTCGAGGAAAGGTTTATTTATACTTGACATAATCTTGTCTCTGAGTATCAAGTCCATAAGGGCTTCATAAGTCTTTTCTGTTTTGGATAGCTCAATCCAACGATCAAATGTAAGACGTGTCCTTGCAATGAATTCTGAGAATTCTACACCTGCCTCAGGCACCATTGTCTTAAACAACTTCCGATAACCCTCTTCAGACAACTGATACTTCTTTAATAAGGCTGCCCTAATAACATCATAGTTATCTTTGTCAGCCTCTTCAACCAAACTTAAACTAGTCAGAGAATCACCTTTCAGATTTTCTGATAACTGGTTAGCATATTGTGATTTGTCCACATTATGTGCTCGACACGAGCGTTCAAATCTGTTTAGCCAGAATGTTATGTCATCACTGGAAGGGTTGAACGCTGGTACCTTGACCTTGTAAGTAAAGGGTTTACCATTACCACTAGATGCTTGATTAACATTACTTATGTTTGTTAACTTTAACTTTTCTAACTCAAATGCTAAAAGTTCTTTTTGGTGTTCATGTTCTCTTATTGCTTTTTTTTCTTGAGCTTCAGCTTGTAATTTTCTCTCTTCTGCAGCAGCTTGTAATTTTTTCTCTTCAGCAGCAGCTTCATCTTTTCTTTTCTCTTTTTCCATTTCCATCTGGAATCTTTTTTCATCAGTCTGTATCTGCAATTTCTTTTGTTCATCCTCTCTTTGTAATTTTTTTTCCTCAGCTTCTAATTTCTTTTCTTCAATCAATGCTTTTCTTTCTTCAGCAGCAGCAGCAAGTTTTCTCTCTTCTGCAGCTAATGCTTTGTCATATTGAGCAACTGCCCATTCTTCTAATTGCTGACCAGTCTTATCAAGAGCCCTGCCTTGTGTGATAAAATAATCTAAGGTAGACATCTTGTCTAATAAGATCAGTAATTTGCAAAAGTAAATAAATTCACTTTCTTAGTCTTAATCAAAGACCTTGTATGATAACTTTTTAACCTGTGGAAAAATAGTACTTAACTATCCCAATCACTGTGGGAAACAAGCCTTACAAAGGTCTTGTATAAATCCTTATATAATAACAGCTATAAGTTGCTGGTTCACTCTATAATATAAGTGCAGTGCACCAGAAATAGTGTTTTATATCCTCAACTGTATACCTTTAGTAATAGCAATTAACTATCAGTTGATTCTTGTACATCAATTTATATGATCAACTATATTTTAAATAGTGTATGTCGATCAGGCACAAAACAAAACAGTTATACAGAAGAACATGAAAACATTTGCGGAAATGAAATAAATCAAATGGGAAAAACAATAAAAGATAAACCGCAAGAGGATAACAAATACAAATAACGCCACAGTATATAAATATAAATTGAGAATAGAACTGAAAGATAGAATAGGGTAGACCAACAAATTACAAACAAATCAAAACAAACTAAAGAACAGAGGAATATTACAAAAACAACAATGAGTACAGACTTCACAGCTAACACTAATAGCAACAGCTGTCGCAGCAAATTTTCAATCAAGAAAATTGCACCTATAGAAACGCACACATCAGACCCTCTATTACGTGGGATACTCTGCTGTGTGACACCGCCCAACCGAAACAACAACCCGCTGGATACAAACAAATATCACATATAAATAGTTAAACATAAATACATAAATGCATAAATAGTATGGCAATATGATGTAAATAGAGTGTTGCAGAAAGAATGTGTTGGAATGAAGGCTCAGTTACACTGCCTAATAGTACAGTACTGTGGTACTTTATTAAACAAATACTTCTGGTCTAATTATTTTAAATTCAACACAGAAATAGAAGCTCCATCGTTGATTTGAATGATAACAATCAATGTAGGACTTCTCAGTTCAATAACATTTTCTTTCGCAAACACTGTCAAATATTCTCCAGTCCTGATGTGTAATGTTCTATGTTTCAACCAAGCTTGCTGTGTAACACTGTCAGTTGTATGGCAAATGTCCAACGAACCAAATGTCAACAAACCCTGACCTAGTTACTGCATACTCTCGACAGGACAGGTCACGCTGACATCACTGTAGAGTTGTACTGCTGATGTATTTGTGTGTCGTAACAGACCCCAAGGAACGTCTGGTCTCAGTAGTTTACTTCTCAATATGGTCACTGTGCAGGTTGACCCAGGAAGCTGGCACACCAGTTGTTAAACTCTCTTTGTGTAGTTGTTAACTCATACTGGCTACTAGTTGTTGAATCATGCTTTATTTGTTAAATGATGTGAATGTCCACCAGTGGATAAATGTAGATGTTGGGACTGGTGTAGTAAAGTGTAACGATTGTCAACTCATCAAACCCAGCACAGTTTTGGTCATACAGGTCATCTTGTCCTGGAACGTGATGAGGCTCCGACAAGAATGTGAGTGTAAACAATGAGTGTGTATCTGAATGTCAGTACGCGAATGGTAGAATGATTCGATAGAGTTGACAGGTTGGTAGTACATCACTCATACTCACACTGTTCGAATTCAAGAAGTACTGGAACTACGGTGGTCTTTTTATAACATTTAATGGGACGCACACTTGGACAGTACGTGTATGGTTACAGGAACAAATGTCGACATAGACAGCATAATGTTGATCACAGGAATATCATCTTAAGTTAGCATTCATGCTTGGCAAATATCATAATGGAGCATTCGTAAATAAGCATTCAGCGTTCCATCATGTAAATCATCTGGCTTTACTGACTGGGCACGTCAGACCATAACCAATATATAGGAAGGCTCCTAGACCTAACCTCGTCTAGCGAATATTCCTTCACGTAAAGTTCAATATATATATATTTCATAATATAGGAATCCCAGACATGGGTTCTCACATGTAGCAGTGATCTCTTGGTTCATCGAGCGATAGTACAGGCATCCCTTTTTCTCACTCGATAAATACAAAGTATATGAATTTCAACATGGCTGTTCTCTCTCTCGTGAGCTTCACTCACTATAGAATATAGACCAAAATTAGTCATTCATTAAATGTCCTCATTTCTTCATAGCTTCTCTCATAGAGGTAATTGAATAATATCATACAATCCAGTGCTGATACATAGGAATGTCTTCTTCCTTTGAATGGATATTCTTTTTAAAAGTACCACTGTGCATCTGCTTATCAACAACGATGGCGAAGCCCAAGTTCATAATAAATTGTGGTTTTACCTTTTTATGCGAAATATAACTTTGCCATTCCTTGGCAAAAGAGAATAAACACTGGGGTAAAGTACATACAACATGTCTAAATGATTATCACTTTTCCCCATCCATATATAGATCACTATTTCGGCAAAAAGCCTGCTACAACAAAACTCGGCATCCTCACAGGATGACAGCCATGGATCACACCCCTTGCTAGCGATACTTCCGCTGCATAGCCTTTGACCTTTTCTAGCGACAACCAAATTAGTTCGACTTAGAAATGCAAAGATATCCATATATAAGACAGACTCGTCCTACTCATACAAACACTACGTATAAATTCAGGCCATAGATATACTGAAGCAAGAACAATCTATTCCTACCCAGCCACAGAATAAATCGCAGTAGGCCTAGAGTCGTCTGCGGAGTCCGATCGAAGATGACAGAACTATTTTCAAGGGAAGCAACCCAAAAATGACTTCTCCTTAAGCACTTAAAAAGGAAATACTTTGCTTACAAAATATTTGCGAACATAATAAGAATATAAATGTATTATATTGCAAGATAGTAAAAATTGCCCTTTACATCCAGCTAATAGTTTTTTTCCACAGGAAGTTTCTCCACAGGGTGCAGTCAGATTGTAGCTGTAGTTAGTTGATGACTAGAGGTAACTGATGGCTAACTGAATTTTTCTTAACAGGAAGGTAAATTCGGGTTTTTAGGTAGCTGCTTAATGAAAATTTTTTCAGGTAGTTCTTCAGATTGGTGCTAGTCTGAGTTCGGGTTTTGGGACATTGGTTACACAGGGAGTAGTGCCCAGAAGGTAACAGTAAATTTTTCGTGTTCCTTTTTTGTCATTTCCCCTCGTGGTGAGTTACTGCTGATTTGTCAGGTAAGATGGCTGAATTGGTCAAGCTACTTACTGCATGGAAGGACGCAGCTAAAAGCATGGGGATGAATGAGGCCGAGACTAGGGCTTACATTATGAGGGAACAGGACCGGCAGACGGAGAGAGAGAAAAGGGAAGCGGAGAAAGAAGAGAGGGCCCGACTGGCAGAGATGGACCTGCGTAAATTGGAAGCGGAGAAAGAAGAGAAGGCCCGACAGGCAGAGGAGAGAAAGGCAGAAAGGGAGGCGAAGGAAAGGGCCACAGAAGCAGAGAGACAGCATGAACTTGCCCTGCGTTCACTGGAACTGCAGTACCGATCTTCGAAAGGCAGTTCGGCTAACGGAGATTCTCCCGGAGCAGGGGCGACAGACACCTCAGGAAACGGAGGGCCCCGGATGGCAGCCATGAATTTTCCAATGGACTCTTTCCCTAACGGGAATGAGAAAATTGACATATTCCTGGAAAAATTTGAACGAATGGCAAAAGCGTACGAGTTGGATGAGAGTTTGTGGTGCCTCAAATTATCTCAGTCGTTGAAAAACCAGGCCTACGACATCTATAGTAGATGCTCAGTGATGAACAAAATAACTTTGAGGCCCTTCGTAACGCACTGTTACAACGCTTTCAGTGGACTCCCCGTAAGTGCCAAGCTATGTTCAGGGAGAGCAGGCCGGAGAAAGGAGAAAGTTTTCCCCATTTCGCAGAAAGGCTGAAGAATTATCTCACTCGTTGGAGAGAATTGTCGGGTCTAGCAAAAACTTTTGAAGGACTCGAAGAGCTTGTCATGTGCGAACAAGTGAAAGCACACATGTCTCCAGACTTGAGGAGGTATCTGGCGGAGCAGGGCGCCCAGCAACTGGACCAGATCATTCTTTTTGCTGAAAGGTTCCAGACGGCACAGGCCGAAGTACTGGGCCAGAAACGAAAACACCCAGACCTGCCAGCACTGGACCAAGGAGCATCGGCATCGCAGTCGTTTTCGTCTTCTGCTCATCAGCAGCAGGGGCCGTCTCACAAGGAGCCCCATCCCATTCATAACCTGCGGCCCCAACCGCATAACAGAGCACAGGCGACAACGTCTCATGAACCTGCTAGAAACAGGGGAGAAAATGACAGGTACTGTCGCAATTGCCGTACCACCTCTCACTGGACTTCTCGGTGTGTAAACAAACCACCCACTCACCATACAGCGTGTTTAAGGGCGGTGAGAGTGAAAAAAGGGAACAATTGGGAACCTTTCAAATCTGAGAAGTGTTTCTCTAACAGCGGACCAGCAGTAGTGAATGGGACTGCTACCACTTGTTTATTTGACAGCGGGCTTACTTACCCGAGTATAGTCGCCCGACATTTGGTACAACCAGGCCAAATGACTAAGGAAAAGGTTGATATTGGTGGAGTTTTGAGGGGAGGGACCTCACAGCGTCTGCAGATAGCCAATATTAAGGTGGAGAGCAGGTTTGTGCGTGGCACAATCAAAGCTGCTGTAATGGAACAGCCAGCTTATGACTTCATCTTGGGGGCCCCATATATAGTTTTGGGAAACCCCCCAGTCCCGATCCTTGCTGGTGCAAGGGGGCCTACTACAGGCCAGAGAAGTGAAAAGGGAATGTCCCGGATTCACGGAGCCCCACGAGAGCTCAACCAGCCACGCCTTGAGATGGAGAGGTTAAATACCTCCAAGGTTAGTGGAATAGTTTTTGCAGAGGCGTATCCCTCTGACAGCCCTGTTAAGCCGAAGGGCCAAACAGCGGCGACGCCTTTGATTTTGGAAATACCTTCGTTGTCGTCGGGAATTAGGCCCCCGATGGTATTACCTCCTGAGAGCGAGGAACATACTGACAAGAGTGGTAGAACGTATGTACACGACCAGCGCAATCTTCATAGGGCAGAAGACAGCGAATCGAGCGAACATATGTTTCCAACCAGCCCTGGAGCCCCATCCGACCAGCACTTTACTCAGACGGAGGAGGACAGTGATCTGAGAAACCGTTTGCCTATAAACGGAGATGGGCCCCATCCCGCTGCTAGCTCGCTAACAGAAAGCGGCTCTTGCAAAGAGGCAAGAAGCAAAAACGTACCACCAAATGCGTTCTGCTTAGTAGGGGAAACGGATGTCGCTGAGGTCAGGCGCAACCCAGTGAGAAAGGAGCAATCTCTACGCAACCTCTAGGCAAACCAGAGGGGAGTGAAGCGATCGGAGAATTTATGCTGGAAGCACCAGATAGTTCGCACCTTCATCGCCATATACCTGCGGTCTCAAACCCGCCGAGATGCAGCAAGGTAGTCGCCATCGTCAGGCAGCCACAAAGCCAGTTGGTCAGGGCAGCCGACCAAGACAGCTTTTTTACGGACATAGCCAAGGAAGGTTCAGACCCACCATTGGATGGCACAGGTCCGAAGAAAGATCAACTCTTCCACCGGAGCATGGGAGTTGGTAGAAGAAGAAGAAGGAGGAAACGTAGAAGAAGAAAGTCGCAGGACAACCATGGGAGTTGTAGTCGCCAGGCGGAAATAACCAGTCGTGACCATGAGACTTCAGGACTGACAGTCAGATCTGTAGACTTGTATAGGGGCCAGTCTGGAAATACAAGATCACATTAAATTAGATCGTGTACCACGAACTTGAAGAGGGGGGTAATGTGAGAAGTTAATGTGATTGAATTTACAACAGGCCCCAAGTTTCGGTTCCTAGCATTTATTTACGTTTTTCAGGTAAAGATTACGGTGGGATTTTTATCTTATTCGTTTTTTTTATTTCTCTTTGTATAATAATAGAGTTTGGATTTTTTGTGTAGATTAAGTATTACAGTTTCTAGAAGAGATAGTAGTTTTAACTTTTAGACTGGCACCAGCGCGGTTTTTTTCATTTAGATAATTCGTTCATGGAAGATTTTCCAGTGTAACATAATGGCAGAGCATTTTTGGTTCTTCTCAGTGAGCGCGCTATAATTTTTAGTAAGGGTGAAATCAGATGGGGGTAGAGGGGGAGTTTTAAGCGCGTGGAAACAGGTCAGCAACGGAACTTTTCCGCTTGACCGTAAGTTCTAAATTTAGAAATGACCGTGGGCGATTCCTGGCACGTTGGTTGGTTCATAGATCGACCCGCTTAAGAACAAAGCCTAGCTATGACTCACGCGTAGCGTGGTCTGGGGTAATAAATAAGCGGGGTTCCCTGGCAGAAGGCGGAGAATTTTTTTGAACTTCTACGCCTTGGGAAGGAACTGCCACAGAGCCGACTGCTCTTTCGAGAGAAATTCGTGCTGGTAAATATGAAGTTAATTAAGCTTTAATAGTTTATAAGATTTTTGCAGATTTGTTTCTAGGAGGTAAAGTTAATTCATAGAAGTAGAGCCATCAATGCTAAATCTTTTAAGTGAATATAACTGACAGCGCAATTAGGTAATTTGTGAAAAGGTAGTAGGGAATTTGATAGTTTCCTCAGAGTAGCTGTTTGTATAAATTGGAATATTACTGTTATTTGTCAGAAGACAGGGGATCTAATTTTTCCTGGATTTGTGATTTTAAATGGTGCAGCGTAAAACACGCTCGCGGAATTAAATTAATTTTAGTTCGTAACGGACATGCCATGAGTTCCCTCTTATCTAAATTATTATCAGAGTGCATTCATTCTTTTTATGAGATAATGAAAGCTTAAGGATGGTAGATGTTAAATACTATAATTTTGAGACACGATGCACGTAATTTCATTGTGATTTTCAAGGATTTGGAGAGGGGTACCTAAGCACGTGCTGCGTGTCCTTTTTTTTAGTGGGGTGAATCTGATAACGGAAGGAGAGGGGAGATAACTAGGCATGCATTGTAAAAATAGGATTTCAGTTCCTTTAGAAATGTTAATGTCCATTGTTATCAGAATCGGGTGTAAATAATATTCCAGACACGTGGGTGTAGATTTCTCAATATTTGAGTTATAATATTAGCGAATAATACGCTAGGGTTTTGGTGTGTATTTAATTGTTCAAGTGTGTGTAAATTACCAGCGGACTAATTTGTGTAACGCTGTGGTAATAGAACGAGTGGCTTTAAATGTTAGAGCATGGGAAATTGTGTATTTTTCTCTGTGTGGGTAAAACCTACATTTTGAAGTCAGCAGTTACGGGTCTAGTTGGGATTTTTAATTAGTCCCTTATTTAATAGACATATGTTTATACTGATGAATTCATGGAGACGGGAGATTATTGTCTCGGGTGAAGTCTATTGTATTTTGGTAGCCAGGTAAACATATCGATCATTGTTAAATAAGTAGGGCCAGGAATTTACTGGCAACAGGTTCATTCAGTGGTTAGAATGTTGTGACGGGCTAACCTAAGCTGAGTCTGGAGATTAGAGTGTCGATAGGACAGTATTTGAGGGAAAGTGGGGGTAGGCATGTTTACTAATCGCTGAAGCGATACTAGAGCATGGGAGCTGTATGGAAGATTTGAAACTTAAGTGTTAGAGATTTGAAACTTAAGTGTTAGAGATTTGAAACTTAAGTGTTCGAGATTTGAAAAACTTAAGTGGTCGAGATTGGAAAACTTGGGTGTTAAAGATTTGAAAACTTAGGTGTTAGAGATTTGCAAAAACTTAAGTGTTAGATATTTGAGACTTAAGTGGTTGAAGAGTTGGGATTTAAGTGTTGAAGAGTGAGAGTTAAGGGAGTTAAGTGTTAAGGATATGGGAAATTTGTTGTGCGATATATATTTGTTATTGTTTTGTCCACAGCAGATATTTTCCAGGCGTGGCAGCGAGGGCTACAGTAGTCCTACAGCTGGCTAGAAGTTCGCCGGTCTTCTCAGGAGAAGAAGAGTCGGCAGAGCCAGAAAAGAAAGTGGAGTGGTGACAAGGTGGTCACTGGTGCAAAAGTTTTGTACCCAAGAGAGAGCAGGGAGCTGGAAGCACAGACTTCTTCAGCAAGAACAGATGTTCTTACCAAAATTCGGAGCTAGTTACGCTCATGTTAAACACACACTGATCATAGGCGCAGGGCCTAAAAAGTGTCGTGAATTTCGGGCATAATAATCCCGACAGCCTTGAGCCCCCGAGCAGGGTATCCGGGCTACTGCAAAGTAATAATTCGTCTATTTGGAAGCAGCAATAGACCACGTCCCGAGTTTAATTTACCAAGCAAGTCAGCAGCTACAACAGGCGGAGAAGAGGGGAAAGGGTTAACATCCCTCTTTACTGCACGAGATAGATAGAGAGAAGGAGAGTAGTGGAGGAGTCGTTTCTGTAGGAACTAGGAGTGTCAGACAGACACTGAACATAACAGTAGAACTCAGCAAGTCATCTGTAAGTTGTGTCGGAGGTGATAGAAGGGTTCTGGTCGTGGACTTTGTGAGAGTCAGAGAATATTTAGCCTAGAGTGGAGCAGCGGCGGAGGCACGTCATTTGTGTAGAAACACGTCTGCAGACAGACGGACAGTAGGAGTTAGGGTGTGTTTACCCGATATCAGGTTGATTAGGAGAAAGACGGATCTGGTGTTCGAGATCCTCCTTCACATGTTGTTGTATTGCTTACCTTTCTTCCTTACAGGTTGAGGGGAGGGCGACTGTGGGGTTACCTTACCTAATCACTTGAAATTAATTGTTATGTTCTTTCCAGGTGTAGGAACACGCATGTTTATTCTATTTTTGTAGTATGTTATATGAATTTTTTTTGTGTGGTGTAAATAAAATCCATTGTAAATTTCCGGCTGGATCAGTCACTTACTTCAACCTATATGTTGTCTGTAAGTGGTGTCTGTGGTGTTAAGTAATTAAACCTTATCCCAGTTTTGGTAGCTAGAGGTAGTGAGGTTATCGCAAAACATTACGTCACTTAGTGGCAAGGGAGAGTCAATTTCGGTTCTCGACCCTTGACGCCAATAGCCTCATCTCCCACAGTCACTGTTATTTTCTTCTGAAATCTATCTTCTTAGTCTTTCTTTCCACTAGGGTCTAGTCTATTTAGGTAGACAGCCTCTAGTCTTAAATCCACTTCGTGACACTAGGCGTAGACTAAGTCCACAGATGCTTATCATGGGTTAAGAATAGGCATTAACTGTCATTTCTGTAAGATAACGTCACAGGTGGATTATTCACTTAAACACTGAATTATAGGAGATAGTCGCTTATTCCTTTTTGATAGATATTTCTAGTGGCAAGGGAGGATCATTTTATGCTTACTTGTGTGGCTAGGCACTAGTCTATAACTTTCACGGAAAGCAGTCACCAGGCATAGATATAATTCTATCTTATGATTTAGCCACAACTGTATTATTATAGCAAGAACATTGCATTTGCTATGTACTCAATTTGTGGAATGCTAATATATTTCCCCAAGGGGACATACGATTTATTTGTGTAATGTCACATGCTGTAATCTGTTTATGTAAATTCATTTAATGTTGTAAGATGAATAAGCATATTCATTTAACTGTAACTACAGGTTAGGTTTCCTGTATGTTGAGATTGGGAAAAGAGGAGTAGATTGTTGCTGTCAGAACAGTTACTGACAGGTACCTGGGTGTGCAAAAGATATTAAGCCTATGCAGGCGCGTGTTGATAATTGATATTTTTAAGGAACAGGAGACATGGTTAAAGACAGCCCTAAACTATCATAGCAATAACTACAATAAATTTAATCCCATAGTGGAGCGAAACTTTCTGTATAAAGTTAGTGTGATTTATTATTTGCTTGGTGTAAAAGGGTGTCTCTTTTTGGTCTCAGTTTCAGGGGATACCGAATTGCTAGTCTAGTTTTCAGTCAGACGAAGAATGTCACCGTCTCTTCGTTCTAGAGGGATTCTGGGAATATCTAGCCCCACGAGTGTCACCTCAGTACCTGAAACAACAACCCTTTGTCAACGCCATTTCCCTGTCACGGGAGTTCAGCTCACGCATTGTGAAATGAGCCAACGCAACAATCTGAAATCGTCTATTGCAGTAGTAGTTCCCTACTCGCCTATTGGATTACCAGTCAGAGCATTGCGGCTTCCAGAGTGTCATAACCGCCCAGCATGTCTATAGCAGAATTCAATTCACCAGTCATTGTGTGCCTAAACGGGGCACTCGGCCAAACCACAGTCAAGCCAGCAAAAAACCGGATTTCATGCCAATTCTAGCGCCGGATAAGAGCGCCTTGGGATCAGTTGTCCTGAAGTGACCTAGTCCTATGGTTGATCTCTGGATTATGTAGAACCTCGCCTCAGGAGCGGCCAGCCAAAAGATAGACAGAGTTCCAGCCCCACTCACGCGATAAGGGGAGTCACCAACGATGGCGCCTATACAGTGATTTTATTCAGGTTAATTCCATCACCGATGGCGGATATATACGAAAAAACCACTTACTGGAGCTATTCCATTGGTCCCCGAAAGCGGACAGGCTGTCGCTAAGTTCATTCAGTTGGTCAGCAGGAGATAAACAGCGTCCCCCAGCCCACCTCGCGTCAGTAGGGGAGAGTCACCAACGTTTAGTACCAACAAGGAAAGTTTTGTAGGCTTAGTCCCTCACGAAGGATCTACATATAAGACACTGTCTGGACTATTTCATCTGGTCCCCGAAAGCGGAAGGACTGACACGCAGTTTATTCATTTTGGTAAACAGGAGGTAAATAGAGTCTTCCAGCCCAACTCGCGCCAGTAGAGGGGAGTCACCAACGATAGCGCCTATACAGTGATTTTATTCAGGTTAATTCCATCACCGATGGAGGATATATACGAAAAAACCACTTACTGGAGCTATTTCATCTGGTCCCCGAAAACGGAAGGACTGCCACTCGATTATTTATCTCTCTGTGTTCTACAGGTTCATGTCGGTGGTCTGTGTGTGTGTTTGTTGGTGTATTTTGCGTATCTGATGACTATTGATGATTTGATGACTATTGATGATTTTGATGACTATTGATGATTATTGAGATTGCTGATGATTTTTTGATGTCATTTATGATGTTATGATGAGATGCATTATTTTCATGTTTTTCTTCATTTAATAAAGTTTACACCTTTATTAATACGCTGTTCACGACCTTTCCATCCATAAGTAACTTGTTGTTAGCTCTTTACTATAATCTTTATGTATGATAAGAGAAAAGAGTGAGAGCAGGAGGTGCTTAGACAGACATAAGTGAGTTGAGGCTTGGAGAGAGAGATCATTTTGATAAATCTTCTTCCAGGTTGTCTCAAGTCCATCTCCTATTTACACCTTTCTGTGTGTGTAATCTATAACTCTGTCAGTCCACTATCCCTTGTCGATTTCACTACTGTTGTCCAACTCGACAAATACTCTACACTCAAATTCAACCACGACAATCATCAAAGTCGTTTGCACTCCTTACGAAGCATTGAGCCACCACTATAGCTGGTCCCTTATTCAGGAAGCCTGCACCAAACATTCATATGCACTTACAGCCCTGGTTTCTGTAGCAATTAGTTTAACATAATAAAGTTGCCAGCCCCATGCCCAACCATGTTAGTCGCCTTGTACGACACACCGGGAACTATACTACTGCCACGATATAGGCTTGAATCAACACCATGTAGAGATATTTATCCAAGTGTAATCTAAATATCATCTGCTGCATGTATTCTCACAACCTGTATCTTGCCCCTATGTATTTCAGACCCAGTAGCTGTACATCTCATTACTTACTCTCATTTCGTCTAGTATCTGGTTACGGTTATGAGTCAGAAGAGCCAGGTCATCTGCAAGATCTACATTGTCAAACTGTTTTGTCAGATTACACTGAATTTCATTTCTGTTTGTTCAGGTCGCTGTTTCCATAATCCAACTTTTTAAGCCAGTAAGAAAGGAAATGACAAGAGGCATTCCTGCTGCACTCCATTTCTTATCGCAAAAGGTTCCGTAAGTTGACCTTCATGAATAATGCAAATTTCATGAATTCACACGATCTCCTGTTTCAGATTAAGTAACTTATGGGAATTCCATAATGTCTCTTCATATTTCAAGGTCATTCTCGAGCTTCCTCGAAACACTTGCTTCATGGGTAAATGCTGTTTATGATACGATCGCTCATGATTTCTTCTGGAATGGCAGACTATTAGATGGGCCTGCGTGTCCAATTCTTCACGCATTTAATGTGAAGTACGTCTATCTATCTATCTATCTATCTATCTATCTATCTATCTATCTATCTATCTATCTATCTATCTATCTATCTATCTATCTATCTATCTATCTATCTATCTATCTATCTATCTATCTGTCTGTCTGTCTGTCTGTCTGTCTGTCTGTCTGTCTATCTATCCATCCATCCATCCATCCATCCATCCATCCATCCATCCATCCAACTATCTATCTATCTATCTATCTATCTATCTATCTATCTATCTATCTATCTATCTATCTATCTATCTATCTATCTATCTATCTATCTATCTATCTATCTATCTATCTATCTATCTATCTATCTATCTATCTATCTATCTGTCTGTCTGTCTGTCTGTCTGTCTATCTTTCTATCTGTCTGTCCGTCCGTCCGTTCATCTATCTATCTATCTATCTATCTATCTATCTATCTGGCCGTCTGTTTATCTGTCAGTCTATCAGCTTGTCTGCCTGCTTATATGTTTATCTGTTTGTTCCTCTATCTATCTACCTACTACCTACCTACCTACCCGATTCTCTGCCTGCCTGCCTACATACCTACCTGATCACCTGGCTTCCTGTCTGCTTGTCAGCCTGATTGACTGCCTGCTAGTCTACTTGTCTGTCTGTATCTCTATCTGTCTGCCTGTAAACTTAATGTCTATGCAGATACAAAACAAGATTGTCGGAATGTAAGGAGGTCAGGTAACACCCTTCCAGTTAACAAAAGTCCTGGAACACCATTAAGCCCTTGTACCAAGACCATTCAATAAAAGATCGTCAGAATCAACTAATAATCTATTGATTATACGTGCACATTTCAATGTGCCAAGTTCGCAGCTGACGTCACACGCCAACTTCTAATGCCTGCTGCTGCTAGCGACACGATTTTCAAAACAAACAATTTCTTGGTTGAGTGAGTTCGGGATCAGGGTTTGGACATAGACTCAGAGGCATCCAGAAAAAAAAAACGTGACCAGATACACATGTACAGTGGAAATGAGAAGTCCCTCTATATTTTTAAATGTTTATTTATTTAATGTTATCAAAGTAATTTACATTAAATAAACGTGGAAATAAAAAAAAATTAACTGGTATTGTAGAGAATAAAAAGCTATGTCCCAATAACATTACAGGAAGAACGCGAGAACAAGCTTATTCAACATATGACTTCATAGAGAACAGAAATTTTTGCCATCTCATGTACCATTATGTTATTGGCCGTGTAATTTTTTTTTTTTTTTTTTTTTTTTTTTTTTTTTTTAAATTTGTTTATGGAGATTTTTTAAAAATAGTTTAATTTTAAAAGACATTAGTTAGTTAAAAATAAATTTCTTTAGTGCTTAGTACTCCCCGTTTAAAAAAAAAACACAAAAAAACTAGACTTTCATAAATGGGTGCTTGCGTACAATAGAAAGATTGAAGTGGTGTAACAAGATCACTAATGTGGAATTGATGACAAGTACCAGACAAGTGCCAGACAAGTGCCAGACAAGTAGCAGACAAGTGCCAGACAAGTGCCAAGTGGAACAACAGATGAGAAGTAGACAATGGTGATGGATAGGACACATAATGAGGTAACCTGTGGATAGCATTGCAAAGCAGTCCCTGCTCTGGACCCCCCCGCCCCCCCCCCCCCCCCCCCCCCCCCCTTTTTCCAGGGTAAGCGAGGCAGAGGTAGACCAAGAAACACACGGAGAAGAGAATTGGAGACAGAAGTGAACATGATGAGGAAAACACGGAAAGAACTTGCGCAGATGGCACGAGACAGGAAGACATGGCATGTGTTTGTTGAAGGCTTCTCCTTCTTGGGGAGCTAAAAGGTATTGATTGATTGACTGATTGATGTATTGATTGATTGATTGACTCCCCGTTTTGACATTTGTTTCATGGGATTCTCACATTGGGATTCTCGCCGGTGCCACGGAGTTAGTGAACTGTGCTGAGATCCTCCTTGTGTGATCTAAGGAAGGAGATCGGAGCACTGATGGAGTTGTCCGTGTGCAATGAAGACAGGAATTAAAAGTAAACCAAACACAAAGGAATATATGAATAATATTCGTTCATGAAAGTGCATTGTTGTTTTTGTAAATATAGAAGTGTTCACAGGAATGTAATTAGTGTTGTGAAGATTTGATCAGTTTTAGGCTCTGATAAGTGATGGGGTGTCTAGTGAATTGAATGTGTTTCGCGCACGCGGTTTTTTGTTTTAAACGTCCGTGTTTAAAGTGCACTAGGTGTTCATTTAATCTAGTTTTAATGATTCGTTTGGCATGGACGATGTATTTAGTGTTATCTTCTGCGCAGTTTATTTCGTATATCCAGTGGCGTACTAAGGGAAGTCGCTAGCAGGAGATCCTCCCCGGGCGACAGCGTGAGGGTAGTACTTACTGTTAAAAATATACGTACAAGTGTGTTTTTATAATTGGAGGGAGGGAGGGGTGTGTGCCGAAGCTAGAATCCTCCCTGGGTGCCAAATACTTCAAGTTCCCTCCTGCTTACATCCTTGACTTGTCTAAGGTAGAGTTGCGTATTTGGTTGTTCCAAGAATTTAGACATTGTTTTGGCTAGTGTACGCGATTTTTGTGGTTTATTTCTCTGAAGAGTTTTTTTTTTTTCCTTGGACATCTTAATTCGCAACATCACCAACTTTTTATTGAATAATTTCTTTAAAAAAAATTTGGTGAAAATAAATTCAAATATAAAGGTTATATCCACATGTCACCTATAATCCAGTCATGGATCCGTGGATCACAGGTAAGTACGCCAGCCTCTAACACTTAACAACCCCTACGGCGTTATCTGCTATGGGATTGCCTTTACTTTTTAATATTGATGTTGTTTTTTTTTTCACATATTTTAGACCAATAATAACTAATGTCAGCGTCTGTGGCCTAATGGATATGAACGCAGTTTCATAATCCAGATATACCAGGTTCGAAACCTGCTGCAGGCGGTTTGGTAGCAGATCGCTTTGTGTGGATTTTTAACAATGGTATAAGCGCCGTAGCGTTCAGAAAGCAATGGCAAACTACTGAATGAAAAAAATTGCCAGAAAAATCACAAACAGCCAATGAAAGCTGGGGTTGATTGCCACGTCCTGTAAAGTTTAAGCAACTGACAATTACTAATAGTAAAAGAATGTACATAAAGGAACTCCATATCTACCTATTTGACATCTTCTTCTTCAATCCTTAACCACCGACCGTCAAAGCAGTCAGTGGCCATCACGCCTAGTGGCGTCTTGTAGGGCAACAACAAATTGATTCCACTTTGCACGGTCGGTGGCCATCCTTCGTACAGTGCCCCAACTCTGGTTCATTCTTTGCATCTCAGCCTCCACAGTCCTCCGCCACGTTGTTTTTGGTCGGCCTCTCTTTCGCTTTCCTTCAGGGGTCCAAAGCATAGCTGTTCTTGTGATGGCATCGGGGTCTCTTCTGAGGACATGACCAACTGTTACGTGCAGTCTTTGATATCTTACAATATTATACATTTGTATTCTTGTTATGTTCGCAAATATTTTGTAAACAAAATAGATACTTTTTAGTGCTTAAGGAAAAGTCATTATTGAGTTCTTCTCTTCTTCTTCCATCCTTAGCCACCAACCGGCAAAGCAGTATGTGGCCAGTACGCCTAGTGGCGTCTCAGGGCAACAACAAATTGATCAATCTATCGCTGTTTCCACCACGCCTAGTGGCGTCTTTGTGGAACAAAAACAGACCAAACAATCTATCGTTGTTCCGGTAATCAGATTGGTTGGCAAGCAGGTGATCAGCCCGCTGTGCGAAGTTTTTACGGGATGGGGTAAACAGCCCCATGCCCAACCCTCCTTAGTCGCTTTTTACGACATGCGAGGTAGGGTGCAGTGTTACTATTCTTTGCTCCCCTTTCGGGCCCCGGCAACACACGGGTGGCATTATTGAGTTACTTCCCTTGAAATGAGTCTCGCCACTTTCGATCGAACTCCGCGGATGAATCCAGTTTTACTGCGATTTATTCTTTGTTTGGGTAGAAATAGGTTGTTCTTGCTTCAGTGTATCTATGGCCTGAATTTATGTGTATTGTTTGTCTGGGTAGGACGAGTCTGTCTTATATCTGTATATCTTTATATGTCTAAGTCGAACTATATGGTCTTTTGTCGTTAGAAAGGTCAAAGGGCTGTGCGGCGGATGTGTCGCTAGAGAGGTGTGATTTGGCTTCGCCCTGATGATGGGGGCTGTGTTTTTCTATGTCGGCTTGTCGCCGGAAAAGTGATCTCAATATTTATGGGGAAAGTGATAGTCGTCTAGACTTATCGTGTATGCTTTACCCCAGTGTTTATTCTTATTGCCAAGGAATGGCAGAATCATATTTCTGATACCAAGGTAATAAAAGATACTCCTTTTGAACTCTCGTACGAAGCCACCGTTTTTCGATAGGTACGATTTGTACGTCTGAGAGAATATATTTAACTAGATGAAAATGACTTTGATTTCTAGCAGCACTATATCTTATATGATGAAATCAATTGCCTCATGATAGAATCTACAGAGTAATGAGAACATTTTATGAATGACTAACTTTGATACAGATTCCAGTTTGTATCCTAAAGTGAGTGATAGCTCACGACAGCAGCCATCTTGTATACACCTATTTAGTGACTATCAAGAAGAGAAAGGGATGCCCCGTATTATCGCTTGATGAGTCCAGAGATCACTGCTACACATGAGAACCCATTACTAGCGGTTCAATATGATTACATGAAAAAATATGTGCTGAACATTATGTTAAAGAATCTTCGCTAGACGAGGTTAGGTCTAGAAGCCATCTTGAATATTATTTATAAGCTGACGTGCTCAGTCAGTGAAGTCAGATGATATATATGTATGGGCGATACTGAGTGCTTGTCTACTGACAGTCCATTATGCTATTATTCTACATGAGGGCCCATGTATCATTGCAAGACCATTTATCCACTGTACCATGATGTATTATGCCAACCTGTGATTTGTTGCTATATGTGCTGTCGAGTGTGTACGTCCCATTAAACTGTAGCAAAGGTACACAGTCGTTGGTGTCGATGACTTTCAGCCATACATGAGTGAAAGAAAACGACCAATTGTCAACACCACGAACTCTTCTTATCATTCGCGTATTACACTCTCACTTCATGCTTACACACCACTGCGTAGGTCGAGTTGACATTCCATACTCAAACCACAAGCAACACAACAACACAGCATGTAGCTCTGGTGATGTTCTAGTGAGCTTAAGTTTATCAACTGTCTTCCAGCACACACCCATTACAAGAGGTTGTAATCAGATTTCAGAGACCTTATCAACTGGTGGACCAGCTTTCTGGGTTTGACCTCGCAGAAGTTGAGAAGTCAACAGACTACCGATACCAGACCGTTTCCTGTGGCTGATACGACACACGTAAACACCAGCAGTACAACTCTACAGTCGATGTCAGCGTGACCTGTCCTATCGAGCGTATTCAGTAACTAGGTCAGCGTTTGTTGACATTTTTTGTTGTTGGACATTTGCCATAGAACAGACAGCGTTACACAGCAAGTTTGTTTGGAAAAGACAGCATTACACATCAGTGTTGGAACATATATTTGACAGTGTTTGCGAAATATACAGTGCAACTGAAGCGAGAAGTCTTACTTGTGATTCTTAGGAACTGTAAACAGTGGATTCTCCTGCACTGCCATAGTTTGTGTGTTGAACTTTAATGATTTAGGCCAGATTTAATTATTTAATAAAGTACCATAGTACTGTACCATTATTGCGTATAACTGAGCCTTCTTCGCAACACATTCTATCTGCAACACATTACATTGCATTATATTATGAATATTCATGCTATATGTACATTCATGTTTATATGTGATATTTGTTTGTATTCCGCGGGTTGTGTTTAGGTTGGGCGGCGTCCTCACAACAGAATATCCCACGTCATAGAGGGTCCGTTGTGGGCGTTTTCTTTAGGTGCAATTTCCTTAATTGGAAATTTGCTTGCAACAACTAGTTGCTATTTGTGTTAGCTGTGAAGACTGTAATTATTGTTATTTTTGTAATATTTCTTTGTTCTTTAGTTTTGTTTTGATTTGTTTGTAATTTGTTGGTCTACCCTTTTCTATCTTTCAGTTCTATTCACAATTTATATTCATATACTGTGACGTCATTTGTGTTGTTATTCCTTGCAGATTCAGTGATTATTTTCAATGATTTCCCTATTTGATTTATTTGATTTCTGCAAACGTTTTCGTATTGTCAGTCTTATTTGTACTTTATGTATTCTGTTGGTTGACATATGTTTTATATAGGTATATTCCATAAGATACTATTGCCTGTGCACTGCACTTGGATTATGGTATAAACCAGTACTTGATTATTATTACTGTTATACAAGACCTTATTAAGGCTTGTGGCCCACAGATATTGGGATAGTGTACTGATTAATCAAGTCATTGAGAACTTGTGGTATTATTATTGTTTCAGGTGATTAGTATTATTGTTAGACATCATGTCTACATTAGAATACTTCATTATACAAGGGAAAGCCCTTGATAAGACTGGTCAACAATTAGAAGAATGGGCAGTTGCTCAATATGACAAAGCATTAGCTGCAGAAGAGAGAAAAACTGCTGCTGAAGAGAGAAAAGCTGCTGCAGAAGAGAGAAAAGCTCTGGCTGAAGAGAAAAGATTAGAAAAAGAAGCTGATGCTGCTGCTGAACAAAAGAAATTGCAGATGCAGGTGGAGGAAAGGAGATTTGAAGCTGAACAAAAAAAATTAGAAAGAGAAGCTGCTGCTGAACAAAAAAGATTAGACAGTGAAGCTGAACAAAAAAAATTAGAAAGAGAAGCTGCTGCTGAACAAAAAAGATTAGACAGAGAAGCTGCTGCTGAACAAAAATGATTAGAAGCTGAGGAGAAAAAAGCAATAAGAGAACATGAATTTGAGTTAGAGAAATTGAGATTGACAAGTATGAGTAATGTTAATCAGGCATCTAGTGGTAATGGTAAACCTTCTACTTACAAGGTTAAGGTTCCACCGTTCAATCAGTCCAGTGACGATATTACATTCTGGCTGGATAGATTTGAACGTTCTTGTCGTACACATAATGTGGATAAATCACAATACGCTAATCAATTAGCAGAAAACTTGAAAGGTGAATCTTTGACTAGATTATGCCTTGTAGGAGAAGCAGATAAGGATAATTATGATGTCATTAGGGCGGCTTTGATAAAAAAATACCAGCTAAGTGAGGAAGGCTATCGCCTTTTATTTAAGACGATGGTGCCTGAGACAGGTGTAGAATTCTCAGAATTCACTGCAAAGGCACGTCTCACAGTTGATCGTTGGATTGAGCTTTCCAAAACAGAAAAAACGTATGAAGGACTTATGGATTTGTTGCTCAGAGATAAGATTATGTCATGTGTGAACAAACCATTCCTTGAATTTATACATGAGCGTAAACCCAAATCTCTAAAGGAAATGGAAGAATATTGTTCCCAATATGTCACTGCACACCCCGACGTGACTTTTGGCAACACTAAGATTAAGGAGAGTATGCCAGTTGCTTCAGCAACACCATACAATCCCAATTATTCACACAGATTTCAGGGACCTCAAAACAGATTTGATAAAAAAGGTAACCATAATAGTTATCAAAACCAAGGTAACCAATCATTTCAGGGTTCTTCTTCAAAGAACTGGAGACGAGCTGATAGCTCTCGACACAGGGGTGGTCATAATTATAGGAATTTCCGTAGAGGAAGTAATTATAGAAACTATCAGGGTTATCCGTCTTGGAGTCAACAAGATCATAATTACAGAGATACTCATTATAATGAATATGATAATGGTAACCAAGGGAACTATGACTCAAACCCAAATAGGGGTTACAATAGAGGTAACAATAACTACAGAGGTGATAATAACCGAGGTAGATCTCAAAACAAAAGACATAAACCACATTTTCAGGCAAACTCTGCCAACAAGAGTCCCATGAAGCCGATAAACCGAGTAAAGATCACAATGATGCTAGTAATATGGCATGTGCCGCTTTTGATTTTGGGAGAGCATCTCAGTGCCCCCAATGCAAAACGTTATTTGAGCCAACCACAGTGTCTACTTTAAGCTGTGGCCATCCTCTTCCTGCTCTTCCGGCATCAGTCGCGCATGATGGAAGAGGTTCTCTTGTCTTACATAAGGGTTTAGTGAATAACAATCCAGTCTCTGTGCTATTTGATTCTGGATGCACCACAATTGGTGTTAGGCAGTCACTCGTAGATCCTTCCCGTGCCACTGGACAAGTAGTCAAATGTGTAACATTTGGCGGCACATTAGAGAAATACTCTACTGCTATCATTAGGATTGCTACTCCTTTCTTTACAGGAGATGTACACGCATGTCTTCTTCCGAATCCGATCGCTGACCTCATCATCGGTCGCATTCATGGAGTCAAGGAATGCACTCCGCAACAAATTTCCACGTGGGAAAGGCAAAACATGCAGATTGCTAACGCTGTAGTCACTAGAGCTCAGGCTCTTAATATGCCTCAAACTTCATCTACTGAAGATAATGAAGTGCATAACCAAGATAATCCCTTGGTAATTTCTCGTGACTCGTTTATAAAACAGCAAGAAGATGATCCCACTCTGAAGAAATTCTTCATTCTTGCAACTAAAGGTGATCCGAATAAAGACACAAGTCGTAAATCGTGGATTACAAAGAAGAATGGCGTACTTGTACGTATGGTTCAAGACTCCATTACGTCAAGTCATTCTCAAATCCTGGTTCCCAAGAATTTGAGAGTTAAAATTTTGCAGCACGCTCACGACTCTCAGTGTGCTGGACACATGGGTTTTTCCCGTACTAAGTCAAGAGTCCTTGCGGCTTTCTTTTGGCCATTGGTAAACAAGGACATACGGATTTATTGTCGATCTTGTAAAGTATGTCAGGAAGTTAAATCCAAAGGTCCACGGCATGCTGCACCCATTCAGGCGGCGGACATTCCTATTCGGCCGTTTCAAAAAATGGCCATAGACATTATTGGTCCATTTAAGATCAAGTCTGCCAGAGGACATCAGTTTATCTTGACGTGTGTTGATATGTGCACACGTTGGCCAGAGGCTATTCCTCTGAAGAGCATTACTACTGCTGATATTGCAGATGCTCTTTGGCTTATATTTTCTCGTCTGGGGTTCCCCGGAGAGATATTGTCAGACCATGGCACCCAACTAATATCAGATACCATGTCTCAAGTAATGTCTACTCTGCAGATAGATAGATCTTTAAGTAGTATCTACCATCCAATGTCTAATGGTATGGTCGAACGCCTTAATAGAACACTTAAAAACTTACTGGGGAAGATAACTGAGGATCATCCTCAAGACTGGGACAGAGTTTTACCTGCGGCCCTCTTCGCTTACAGAGAGGTACCCAATGAACATACGGGATTTTCTCCCTTTGAACTCGTCTTTGGCGCGCGTCCGCGTGGCCCTATGTCGTTGCTTCACGATCTCATAACATCTGACAATATTGACGATGACACAAAGTCATCCTACGAATATGTCATCGCGTTGAGACAAAAGATTATCGAAGCATGCAAATTAGCAACTTCTTCTTCTGAATTTGCGAAACAGAAGGCAAGGCAATTTGCCAATAAGAAGAGATGCTTACGACAACTTTGTCCTGGTGACAAAGCATTTGTATTACTACCTTGTAGGGAAAACAGATTACTTATTTCTTGGAAAGGTCCGTACGATATAATATCGAAAATTTCCGATGTCGACTATATTGTCGATATTGATGGGAAGCATAAAACCTTCCACATCAATATGCTTACTGAATTCCATGAACGTCCGGATTATTTGCAACCCATTTTCCAAGCAACGGACAATTCTCCAGTACAACATGGTCATTACTCATCACTGTCCGTGATACAGGATGAGGAAACAAGTTTTTCAGATGTAAATCTTCCTCTTCCAATGATCCCACTTCATTCCAGTGAATCATGGAAGAACGTTACTGTCTCTCCTGATTTGTCTCTAGGAGAACAGCGACAAGTTTCAACTATGTTGCAAACATTTCAGGATGTACTCACTGACATCCCTGGACAAACGAATGTCATTCAACATGACATTGTTCTAACTGACCATACTCCTATTAGGGTTAGACCTTATCCTATACCTATACATTTTCAAGCACAGGTCGAGAAAGAGTTGGATGAGATGATAGATTTGAAAATAATCGAACCATCCACCTCTGCATATTCTTCGCCGATGGTTATTGTGCGTAAAAAAGACAATAACATACGTCTTTGCGTTGACTATCGAAAATTGAATCAAGTAACGAAGTTCGATGCCGAACCTATGCCTTTACTGGAAGAGCTACTTACTCGACTCTCCAAATCTCATTTTTTCACTAAACTTGATTTGTCTAAAGGATATTGGCAAGTTCCTTTATCTGAACGCGCCAAACCTCTCACGGCTTTTTCAACACCTAGAGGTTTGTTCCAATGGAATTTTATGCCTTTCGGTCTTATGAACGCACCAGCTACATTCGTACGCATGATGCGCCGAATCCTATCTTATCGGTCAGATGTCATTGCATATCTAGACGACATCTGTCTTTTCAGCGATACTTGGGAAGATCACTATTCAGGGTTAGATGAATTGCTGTCTACTTTGCGTGAGCACAACCTGACAGCGAAACCCTCTAAAGCCTATATTGGTTTTAGCGAAATTTCTTTCCTAGGCCACCGAGTTGGTCATGGTTTCCTAAAGACAGAGGACCATAATACTAGTAAGATACTTAACATCTCAATCCCTAAGACTAAAAAACAGGTGAGAAGTCTGTTAGGTCTTATTCAATTTTATGGCAGATTCATTCAGAATCTATCCTCTATCATGGCACCTCTCTCAACACTTCTAAAGAAAGGTTCGCCTAATGTGGTCCACTGGTCTCAGGAATGCCAATGCTCTCTGGATAAGATTAAAACATTGTTTTCAACACCACCTATTTTAGTGCTACCCACTAAAGATAAGACATTCGTTCTTCGTAGTGACGCTTCATCCACTGGGATTGGAGCGGCACTAATGCAAGAGTACTCTGGAACTCTGCATCCTGTAATGTATATTTCCAGAAAACTTAATGCGGCAGAAAGGAATTATTCGGTTTTAGACCGTGAGCTATTAGCTATGGTTTGGTCGATCCTCAAACTACAGAGATTCCTTCTAGGCGCACATTTCATAGTAGAAACCGACCAAAAAGCTCTTACTGCTATACAGAGTAAGAATTTGAAGAGCTCGAGGTCTACTCGATATGCAATTGCTCTTCAACCTTTTCATTTCTCTGTGCGAGCTATTCGTCGATCAGATAATGTGATGGCAGACATTCTGTCAAGATGCCCACATGATTCCACATAACTATTAGGGCTTAGACTTCTTGATATGTCTAGTTTATAATAGTTCCTTTCTATATCAAGATAGATACACATTTGTAATTTAATAATATAATGATTGTATCACTACTTAGCGGTTCATTGATGTTTATTCACCGCTGTGCTTTGATGATTTTTCTTCATAAATCATAAATTTAGGATATCTAATACGAAATTATGGTATGAAATTTTTTAGGCATTGTGTAATTGCCAGAATTGTATTATACTTTGATGACACCTTCCTGGGAAAATTTACTTGTAGAGAAATAATTTCTCTCAGTTTATGAGATACATTCTCACCAGTCGCTCCATAAGTCGACTTAGCCTCATATTAGGCGTTATATTTATTCCGGATATTTTCATCTGCGCATTATTCATGCGTTGTAAGCTTATTGTACGTTGCTCCTAGATGTATTTAAAAAAAAAAAAGTTCCATTTTTTTTCCCGGGAGGTGTGGTAAGACTGTTACGTGCAGTCTTTGATATCTTACAATATTATACATTTGTATTCTTGTTATGTTCGCAAATATTTTGTAAACAAAATAGATACTTTTTAGTGCTTAAGGAAAAGTCATTATTGAGTTACTTCCCTTGAAATGAGTCTCGCCACTTTCGATCGAACTCCGCGGATGAATCCAGCTTTACTGCGATTTATTCTTTGTTTGGGTAGAAATAGGTTGTTCTTGCTTCAGTGTATCTATGGCCTGAATTTATGTGTATTGTTTGTCTGGGTAGGACGAGTCTGTCTTATATCTGTATATCTTTACATGTCTAAGTCGAACTATATGGTCTTTTGTCGTTAGAAAGGTCAAAGGGCTGTGCGGCGGATGTGTCGCTAGAGAGGTGTGATTTGGCTTCGCCCTGATGATGGGGGCTGTGTTTTTCTATGTCGGCTTGTCGCCGGAAAAGTGATCTCAATATTTATGGGGAAAGTGATAGTCGTCTAGACTTATCGTGTATGCTTTACCCCAGTGTTTATTCTTATTGCCAAGGAATGGCAGAATCATATTTCTGATACCAAGGTAATAAAAGATACTCCTTTTGAACTCTCGTACGAAGCCACCGTTTTTCGATAGGTACGATTTGTACGTCTGAGAGAATATATTTAACTAGATGAAAACGACTTTGATTTCTAGCAGCACTATATCTTATATGATGAAATCAATTGCCTCATGATAGAATCTACAGAGTAATGAGAACATTTTATGAATGACTAACTTTGATACAGATTCCAGTTTGTATCCTAAAGTGAGTGATAGCTCACGACAGCAGCCATCTTGTATACACCTATTTAGTGACTATCAAGAAGAGAAAGGGATGCCCCGTATTATCGCTTGATGAGTCCAGAGATCACTGCTACACATGAGAACCCATTACTAGCGGTTCAATATGATTACATGAAAAAATATGTGCTGAACATTATGTTAAAGAATCTTTGCTAGACGAGGTTAGGTCTAGAAGCCATCTTGAATATTATTTATAAGCTGACGTGCTCAGTCAGTGAAGTCAGATGATATATATGTATGGGCGATACTGAGTGCTTGTCTACTGACAGTCCATTATGCTATTATTCTACATGAGGGCCCATGTATCATTGCAAGACCATTTATCCACTGTACCATGATGTATTATGCCAACCTGTGATTTGTCGCTATATGTGCTGTCGAGTGTGTACGTCCCATTAAACTGTAGCAAAGGTACACAGTCGTTGGTGTCGATGACTTCCAGCCATACATGAGTGAAAGAAAACGACCAATTGTCAACACCACGAACTCTTCTTATCATTCGCGTATTACACTCTCACTTCATGCTTACACACCACTGCGTAGGTCGAGTTGACATTCCATACTCAAACCACAAGCTAAACAACAACACAGCATGTAGCTCTGGTGATGTTCTAGTGAGCTTAAGTTTATCAACTGTCTTCCAGCACACACCCATTACAAGAGGTTGTAATCAGATTTCAGAGACCTTATCACCAACCCAGCTCCAGCGTCTGCCAGCTATGATGGTATGCATGTCCTCTTGCTTGCTACGAGTAAGCAGATCTTGGTTGGTGATGGTATTCGGCCAAAAGATTCGGTGAATTTTTCTTAGGCATGTTGTGTGAAAAGAGGACAATTTTGACATTTCCTTCTCTGTGACTCTCCAGCATTCCGCACCATAGAGAAGCACAGAAAGCACGCAACTCTGGTATAATCTTAATTTTGTGCTTGTGCTGTATTGGGAGTACTTCCAGATGTTATTTAGGCTAAAGAAGGCTGTTCTTGCCTTATTCATTCTGATGTTGATGTCTTTGCCTGCTATTTGACATATCAGTCATTTATTTTACCCGGGTGTATACAATAGCAAGCGGATTCCGCGCGCGCACACACACACACACACACACACACACTGTGTGGGAATACCTCCGTGGTTTTCAACCTGGTGTACACGTACCTCAACAGGTACCACGAGTGCCTCTCGTGTTGCATCTAAAATGGCGGTTGTTCAAGTGCTTAGTTTTCTGTGCTCTTTTTATGCAAGATATTTATCAGTTAATTGCCAGATACTTAAGATTCTACAAGGTGTACGCGGATTTACGATGTTCCTATTTACATTGTCATGATGAGAGAAAAAAGGAGGGGGGGGGGGGTGCGGTAGTAGACATTGTTTCCTAACCACCGTTCGGGTGGGCCAGGCACGTCTCGTTGCCCCATCCTCAGACGAGCACCGAAAATTTGTTTTCGGGACATATGCCTTTACATATATCCTCTTCTTCGTTCACCCTCAGATGTCAACTTGAATATGTTCAAAGAAAGCAGGGGTCAATCTGAGGCTGTTGTTTTTTTTTTTAATAGTTTGCGGGTTTTGCCTTCGTGTGGCGAGGTACGTTCTTTCAACCTAGAAAAGTCATTTGGTTATATAAAAGTGCAATTTGCCATTAAAAAATAAGTGAGCTCTGTTAACTGCGGTGATGTGTTGATAAACTCTAAGCCCTGAAAAGGACTACTAGCATCTATCAGCTAGCATGAAAAAGCACTGAAAGGGACTAACTTATCCATCTGATAGCATAAAGCCCTGAAAAGGACTTGTCTTGAAAAGGACTCGCCAGCTACGCCGGTTAGAAGTGGGTACTGAGGCTGTTGACGTCTCGCAGAGCTTTTTAAAGGAATGGCACTTGTGATGATCATATGCACTTTCTCAGTTCCTCGTATGTCGGGCACCATTGAAGTAGATGGTCAGTAGTCATTATATCAGTGTCACAGTTACACAGCCGCGCTGGTGTAATGGTTACCACACTGCACTGGCGATCGGGTGATCCAGGTTCAAACTCGGGCGAGACATTTGAAGAAGTGTCGTCGACCGGGATTTGGACTAGATTAATTCGAGCCCTGGCGAGTACATTTGAAATAGTGTCGTCGACTAGGGACTGGAATAACCTGAACGGCTCCTGAGCCGACCCAGTTCTAATGGATACTCTCCAAAGACGGCGAGTATCTGCCTGACTGGCGAGAGGACACCTGTCAGTGTACAGAGAAAATATGATACTCACGTAATATCAGTCTCAGGTCAGACATACTAACCTGAGATGTCGCCTCGAGTAATAGCGGACGTACGTTAACTTGTTGATATATCCTTTTAATTAAATATACTACTGGACAAAAGTTAAGGGCCACCATTCAGTTTAGACAAGGTTTATATAATTGATTGGCAAACTGTAAAGACAAGTGAAAATGTCATTAAAACTGAGCTCAGAGAAATGTGTATACATTTCTGTGTGCACTAGGTTAATTTTTTTAAATGCCCAAAAACTGGGTCACTTTAACCCGCACGTGAAAATTGCCATTGTTGCTGCAAAAACTCGTGGTTTTTGCAACACGCCCCGCTAGTTCAAAAGGTGAAACAGTGAGTTGAATTTGAATGCACGTGGAAAATGATCATCGGTAAAGAGTGTTCACCGTTGGTATGCAATAAATCAGTATGACAAGTGGTCGAAATGATCACTGCATTAGCCACGCCACCAAGGAGAAGTCTCAGCACTGTAGACCGTGGTCGAGCCATGGCATGGATTCAGGATGGTCAATCTGTTCATCATGTTGCAAGACGTTCAGTAGTGTCCCACTCTACCATTCAGAGACTTCTTGAGATATTTCAAGCTACCGGACATTTGGAAAATCGACCCTGCTCACGAAGAATTATATAAACCTTGTCTAAACTGAATGGCGGCCCTTAACTTTTGTCCAGTAGTATATATTAGAAGTCTTATGTGACTTGCCTCAGGGTGCAGTAAGTAGTTCCATCCTTTGTTAGTATTTTCAGAGACCCCAGAAGCTACACAGAGGTTAGCGTTCAATGCCTACGATAATCTTAAGAAGTACATGAGGGTCTGGCTGACCCCACTGAAGGGTAAACAGATAATGGTAGTCCTGTGGCAGATACTGTCGTAGGGGAGTAAGGTATTATAGACTTCACTAACAAGGCTCAGCTTTATTATGTTGGGTGACCAGTCTCCTTCCTGGTTGCCTTTGCCTTCCCTTTCTCAAGAGTAATGTCACGTACCGATTTATAAGTGGATATACAGGAGGAGCGTTTTGATCCCAGAACACGGAAACTTTGCCACGGGCAAGTCAGTGTTTTAACTAATTAGCCATTTGGATGCTCCTACAGGTGGGTACTTCAGCCAAAAATAAATTGAGAACCACTGGACTTGATCTTTGCAATCAGACTATCCTATTGTTTGTCATATTTCTCGTAGCTGTTTATTTTACCTGCGAACATGTGTCGGCCAATATGTTCACGGCGTGTTGAGGACTAGACACACAATAGTTACAACCGCAAAGTTATTGTTTTACCGTAATCAGGGCGTTAACTATTTTGATGCTTTATCGGAGGTGACTATTATGACGGTTATGCATAGGGCTGGAAACTTCATAGTGTTAAACACATTGCTACATAACCTACCGCTGCAGGAGCATGTGCATGTTTGGTGCAAGCTTCCTACAAGGGTACTAACTACAATGGTAGTTCCATTCTCCGTAAGGAGCGAAAAAAGGGATGATGATACGAGAGCGAAATACAAAAAGCAAGAGGAGCTTTCATTGCACTGGGAAACATATGGAGAACAAGAGAAATCAAGTCCAACACGAAAATAAGAATCTTCAACTCAAATGTGAAGTCAGTCCTATTGTATGGCTCTGAGACATGGAGAGCAACAAAAACAACAACCAAAAAGATACAGACTTTTATAAACGGGTGCTTGCGTAGAATAGAAGGACTGAAATGGTATGACAAAGTCACAAATGTTGAATTGATGACAAACACCAGTCAAGTGCCAGTGAAACAAGAGTTGAGAAGAAGACGCTGGCGATGGATAGGACACACATTGAGGGAACCTGTTAATAGCATTACAAGGCAGTCCTTGTTCTGGAATCCACAGGGAAAGAGAGGCAGAGGTAGACCAAAAAACACATGGAGAAGAGAACTGGAAACAGAGGTGAAAATGATGAGGAAAACGTGGAAAGAACTTGAGCGGATGGCACAGGACAGGAAGACTTGGCATGTGTTTGTTGAAGGCCTATGCTCCTTGGGGAGCTAAAGGGTATTGATTGATTGATTGGTTGATTGATTATTTGATTGATTGATACGAGAGCGAACAGGCAAATCGTAAGAGGCGAAAAATATGAGGTTGTGCATAGGGCTGGCAATTTCATCATGTAAAATACATTGCTAAAGAAACCACTCCTGCAGAAGTATACAAATGGTTGGTGCTGGCTTCCTGTAGAGGAACCAAATGCAGAGCTAGCTCTATGCTTAATAGGGAGCGAAAAGGGAATGATAAAAATAATGAAATGAGAGTCAACGAAGAAGAAGCCACGTGACTGTTTACAGGCAAAGGTGGTAGCAAAGCAGACACTGCCGTAAGGGAGAGAAGTGTTTGAGACATCACTATACTAGGTCCAGCTTTGCGAGTTGAGGTGACCAGTTCCCCTCATCGTTGCCTTTGCCCTCCCAAGCTTAACAGCAGAGCGGGGTCCCTATTTACAGCATGGTAGACTGTAGAGCACCAACGGGCTGATCACCCGTTTGCCAGTCACTTCGATTACGGAAACAACAGCAGATGGATTGATTTGCCGTTGCCCTAAAGACGCCAATAGGCGTGATGGGAAACAATGGCAAAGAAAACCTATCTGCTGTTGCCCTAAGACGCCACTAGGCGTAATGGCCACTGACTGCTTTGACGGTCGGTGGCTAAGGACGGAAGAAGAAGAAGAAGAAGACTGTAGAGGAACGCTACCATATTTCAGTCCATGAACCCGGTTACTTTGCCACCTAGAGGCAAGCGATCTTAGCCAATCGCACGTTCTATTTACTTTGATGTTTTTTTCTCTTTTCGTTTCTCAATGTTAGGAGATGTAGCCTCCTGACGTTCTCTCGTTGTTGTGTAACTAGGCTGCTGATCTTCTCTTTCTTTTGCAACCAATACCAAGCTGAAGATTCCTTAGTATTATCTACACTGTAGATCTAGGCTTTTCCTGTGGCTTTTCTGCCAAACCGAAATGTGCCGAGTTGAAGTCATAAGCTACAGTTTCTCCAGCTTGGCTTGCATTTAAAGGATAGTCACATCTGATCCCAAGCTAGGAGTAAGAAGCGCGTGGCATACTGTGCACTCCCCGTCATACAAGAGGGCTCTACAACTATGTAAAGCTAAAATACTGTGCTCTGGTTCTGGGCTCTCCCGAGGGATTGTCACGTCCTGCACAGAGCTACTTCTGAACTCCCCCTCTCTCTCACTGGGTCCACAGTGAGATCCTCCTGCGTGCAGTCAACCAGGTCAAAGCCAAAGAATTACATCTAGGGCTCAAGTGACTTCTACAAGCTGAATGTGCAATGCTGGGTTCCCAACAAATTTCACCACAGAAGGAATCCCTGGAAGTATGTGGATGATTTCAAGAGCCAATGAGGGTGTAATTAGCCTCACAAGCAGAGGTTCACTTCAACATATGTATGTTGTAGCATTGTACATTACTGGTTCTTGTCACGGATTGCCTCCCCTGCTTTGCAGTAGTGGTCCAACAGTGACCAAAACTCAAGAGTTTCTAATATTGGCTTCCAAGGTATTTACCTGCGCGCAAGATTACTCTTGCCAGAGATGCAGATAGAAGGTTAATGACACTTCTACCTTAAGGGAGGTTTCACAAGATATTTCCAGAAGTCACGAACAATGTTGCATTGTTAACAATGTTAATATAGTCTCTGTGACTATAATGTTAACAATTGTTAACGCATTATATCAGGTCCGTCGCCTTTTGTGAAGGATTTAAGCAATGGTTTAGCCCGTTCAAGCCCACAGTTGGTATAATCCAACGAAATCCCTTTTATAAGGTATAGCTCTGTTTAGAGGTAAAAATATGTCTAGGTATATATATATATATATATATATATATATATATATATATATATATATATATATATATATATATATATATATATATATATATATATATATATATATAATATTCTAGCTCATACGTTTGCTTTCAAACATATAAAACAGAAGCGACTATGATTGTTTAGTTTTAAAACAACTTGTAACAATTTTAATAACGAATTAGCCTTTAACAGTTAAAATAGGTATGGAAAGATTGGTGAAATTTAGATAAAAGTTTTCGTCACGGAGACGTAGGTGAGGATTTATCAAAAGTCCGTTGCTTTCGCCTATTTTACAAGAAACTTAACTCTAGCTGAGTCTTGCAACTGTGGTTCATCAATTCTGTGATGACGAAAGCCTTCTCCACACTCTCTTCCACTGTAGCCGGTTAGAGTGGATGCTTTTCTCTCACACTAGCGGCGTTAGTACCACAAATCGTCTGATGGCTTGTAACCACGAACTTTAGAAAAATAGAAAAACAAATGCCCTCTGCTAAGTACATTTGTTTGGAGCACTCTAACTGGCTCACGTTCCCGTTGTCCGCCCGCCAATGTTAAACTCTCAGAAGAATTTAATTCTCGAGCACGCACAACGTAACTCCGAGAAGATGGTTAAAATTAACCAATATTACTCTGAGGATTAGGGAGCCGCTGTAGCATTGTGGTTAGTGCACTGGCTTCCTAGCTCAGTGGTCTATGGTTCGATCCCCAGATGAGGTGGGATATTTTTAAGCTGCAAACGGTTCCTGGGTCAACCCAGCCCCAACTGGATACCAGAGCAACTCTGGGAAGGTTAAAGCGGCCGGTGTGATGCTGACCACAGCAATATGCCTCAATGGGCGTGTAACGGGATCCTTTACCTTTTTACTCTGAGGATTAACGTGTAAAATGTGTCTGGACAGTGAGAATATGACTTGTACCTGACCTAAAATTATCAAGTTGCATAAATCTCACAAAATGATACGCTACACTTGAGGTACACATGATGTAGTCATCACTCATCACTGCTCCAGCCGGAGTCTTGGGGTTACCTCTGCTGTCGGGTTTCCCCGCACGACAAGCAAGAAAAAAAATCACCAGTGGTTGCTGTAGTGGTTCATGAATATACTATGATGAGGTTGCTAGCCTCATATATATATATATATATATATATATATTCATGAATCACCAGTGGTTGCTGTAGTGATTCATGAATATATATATATATATATATATATATATATATATATATATATATATATATATATATATATATATATATATATATATATATATATATATATATATATATATATATATATATATATATATATATATATATATATATATATATATATATATATATATATATATATATATATATATATATATATATATATATATATATATATATATATATATATAACATTCAAATGTTATCTCAGTGTTAACATACGGCTGTGAGAGTTGGAAAATAACAAAATCATTGGAGAACAAGCTGAATACATTCGAGAACAAATGTCTTAGAAAACTCATGAACATCAGTTGGAAAGAATTCAAGACTAATCGACAAATAAGAGAAGACTCTAGGCAGAAATATGTCTCCGACTATATAAGGAAAAGACGATGGTCATATATCGGTCATGTCCTACGAATGCAAAACCACAGAATACCACTACAGGCGCTCACTTGGGTTCCTGAGGGTAAGAGGAAAAAAGGAAGACCAAAAGAAACACTCAGAAGAACAATAATAAGAGAAGGAAGAACGTTGGGCCTAAATAATGTGCAAGAGCTAAGAGGAGTGGCGTCACAACGAACAACCTGGAGAGCACTGGTTTCTGCCTTATGCGCCGTGTTTGGTGCTTAAAGAATTTTTATATTATATATATATATATATATATATATATATATATATATATATATATATATATATATATATATATATATATATATATATATATATATATATATATATATATATATATATATATATATATATATATATATATATATATATATATATATATATATATATATATAAAACCACTTAGCAAGAAACATGTAAAATTTACAATAGTAAATAAATTGTTTACACTTACCCCAAAATTTTGGGAATACACAATCTCCTTGTACAGATTTAGACTGGACACAGCTCTGTATTAGATGCTTCGAAATCACTTAGGTCTGGAAATTAGAGTTAATTCCTCTGACGGCGGGTGTTCTGTGAAATCACTGGCCTGGGAAAACTGTTGTTAAATTGATCTTTGACTTGGTCTGGGAAATTAGAGTTAATTCCTCTGACGGCAGGTGTTCTGCAAAATCACTGGCCTGGGAAAACGTTTGTTTAATTCCTCTATGACTTGTGATCAAATTCCTGAGTTTCCAGCTTGTATTAAAAAAACGGGTTTATTTGTAAATTCCTAAGTTGCCCAATACTCGATCTGTCACTTACAGTTGTGGAATTTCTAAGTCCAATGTCTCCTTTTTCTTTCTGGCTTATAGGAGTCGCTAGTCTGACGTTTGCGCTGCAGTGTGTGTACTGACTATGATTTCACTACATTATATCTCACAATCCTCAGTTCAAATTCCAGATGTGTTTCCGCCTAATTTTCCAATGAGATACATTGTATATTCCGGCCTCTCACTGCAAACCAATCAAATCGAATCTCGTTCAGCACTACGTGGGTAGGGGTGCTTCAAATTCAAAAAAATACCCTCACATGTTTCAAAATATTAAATTTAATTTCCACGCGTGACCTCTTAATATCGTTGCGTCAGACTTCTGCTGGCATCTTGTGCTATCTTCACAAACAAATGTTGTGCACTGATACTGCCCCGATGCTATCATCTGCAAATCTTGAGTTTCCAGACAAATTTATCTCTAATCTCGAAACAGAATATACATCGGGAGCGATTGCCTCATTATCTCCCGTCTTTTGCAAACATAGTGATAGTCGCTGGCCATCTGGAGTCCAGTGGCGGGCCGTCACGTTCAAAGGGATCAATAGAGACGACTGTCTCTATCAAATGTGGCCAGACGAATCAAGCGAAAACTTATCAGTCGCTGATCGGTCAAATTACATGGCGTTATTACAGTTCTGTCTGGGGTCGACTCAAAGCAAACATGTGAAAATTAAAGATAGTCCCGTGGCCTATACTTCCTTACGGGTGTGGAGTGTTAGAGACTTCACGCTACTAGATCCATCATAGAGAGTAAAATAATGGTGCATAAAATATGCCACATAATAATGACAGGGGAGAGAAAAATAAGAAAATATTACTCGCACGGGAATGTAATGCAATCCTACCGTAGTGGACTTGATATCGCACAACCGTATCGTCACAGACCCCCTATCCTAAGATATTTGTAGAATATCCAGCTTTGGGCGGTGACATGTCCTTGGGCATACTGTGCACTGGTTTTGTTTCTCGGTGCGACAGTTTTTCTCTCCTCCTTATCTCGGTTGCGAGCGTTTGAATTACTCGCTTGGCAATGTGTACAGTTCAATACGTACTGACGAACGTCTTTCCATCGGTTGGGCCAAAAGTACACCTCTTTAAGGTTACGCATAGTGGTATCCACGGGAACATGTTCCCCGATGAAGATATACCAGCCGCTTTCATAAAGGAGGGTCTTAAAGGGAGGGGCACTTAGAGTTGCTTCCCTTGCCTAGTCCGTCGATAAATAATTCCCCTTCTGTGTGGAATGTTCCAGCTGAAGCATGGGTTATTTTTATCCGACTCTGTTCAAAGTATGGCGCTAGGGTTGTCGTCCTTCTGCGCTTGCCGTAACTCTGCCTCGCTACACAGAAATGTCGAGTTGAGGTACAAATTATCCAATGTTGGCTGTTGGGTACTCTGCTCAAACTCTTTCTGGGCAGTTTCATCCTTCTGTTTGTCTGGATTATGGCGAACCGAGCAATCTTATACAAATTGTCTAATACTGTGTCGCAAACCTGGCCCGAAGTAATTCAAAGAAATATGCATTACCAGGGCATATGAACCTTTAATGGGATGGGGTAGGGTTAAATGCATTTCTTGCTGTAAAATGCTCCCTGAGGAGTATGGGAGTAATTGCCCTATAATTTGGAACAGCAAGGCTTTAGGGTGTTATCGGCCCTTTGTGCCTGCTTCAGCTCCGAAATACTCGGGCTGTTTAAAGATAAGAGCTCACGGGCTGCTGGGGCGTTTCCTGTATTCTCTCCCTCTCTCTCTCTCTCTCTCTCTCTCTCTCTCTTGTGTCGACTTGGAGTCACGTGAGGGGTCTCCCTGTCGAGAAGTGACATCTGTATCACAACACGAACTCTGCATAACTCTGACCACACCGCGCGCCATACATTGTAAAAACTGCAAGATACACAGACCAATCAGAACGCTCCGTTATGCCGCGTTTACTACAGCCTTGGATAAATAAAATGGAAGTCCAAATATGTGCAAACAAGTATCGGAGGACAATTAACTACATCATTATGAAAGAAGTACCACATGGAAGAGGCTACCAAAACGATATTAGGGATGTTGCTCTACCCGTAAGTATTAATACTTTTACAAATACTGATATAGGACGGGAGATATCTCTAGTTGAATGCATCGAAGCCTCAGGTTAGTCCATTATTTAGCTGTGTAATGTACGCCTAGAATAAAATGCATTTAGGAATGAAAACGGTTGTTTACTAGAAATAAGTAGAATAATGCAGGGCGTATTTTAAACTTTAGATGAATAAAATCGCTCCAGGAATCTTAGTTTTCCTGATTTGCACAATAGGCAAAATTTACCAATATTTTCTGAACACAAAACACATTTGTTGGGGAACTACCTCGGACGCTCGAGGTCACCCTTTATATAGCGCGTGTCTAACAGAATCAGGTCAGTCACAATATTTGAAAGCTCGAGCGAGCGGCAAAAGAAAGCAAGTGTTAGTGGAAGCGATTTGCCTTCTGTACTTGAAAGCAGACCTTAAACAACCATTAACAGCTCGTCTGTGTGTGTGCCTGAGGGTAAGAACGAATCTATATATAAATGTATATAATTATGTGTATTTCTAGTGATTAATCCACCTGTACGATAGGAAGTGTGTAGATGTGTTAGAAAATTACAGTGCGTTGCTGGTGAACTTACAAGCTTGTGTGTAATTCTGGAGGTAAAGCCAGCCTTGGGAAATATTCAAAATAATTGAGAATTATGGCCAAAGTGTGTCTGTAAGTTTGGAAATGTATATAAAGAAGTATTTCTTAATGGAATGACACACATACCAGGAACATAAGAAAGGATGAAAGGAATTGGATTACTGTATAGTTTGATATATTACTTTATTTACTTACTTACTTACTTACTTAGTCGTTCCCCTTCTACCGTGAGGTGTAGAGGTTTGGAAGAGAGAGCGCCAGACCATTCTATCAGCTGTCTTCTTCCTGGCCTGGTTCCATTCTAGTCCTCGGTCCTTCAAAGATTGTCTAATGTTGTCCTCCCAGCGGACTCTGGGTCGTCCTGGAGGTCTGGATCCCTGGCTCTTTGTTTCCCATGCTTGTCGTGGTAGCCGATCTTCTCCCATTCTGCAGACATGGCCAAACCATCTTAGTTGGGACTGTTCTATTTGGGTCTGCAGTGGATGGGATTTTAGGCCTTGACGGATCGTCTGGTTGCGGACCATGTCTCTTCTTGTTACTTCAACCACTTTCCTCAGATACCTCATTTCTGAGGTTTGGATCTGGCTTTTGTGGGTTGTAGTCATTGCCCACGACTCGCATCCATATGTCAAGACTGGGACATAGGTGGAGCGGTATANAGCCATCTTCGTTTTCTTACCAACCTCTTTCTTGCTGAGGAATCCACGATTTATGGCCTGAAAAAGTCTCCCAGCCGCTGCTTTTCGAGTGGCCAACTCTTCTTTGATGCCTCCCTTTCGGTATATAATAGTTCCGAGATATTTAAAGTGGTCGACCTGCTCCAGGACCTGTTCTCTCAACTTAATCTGATGTTTTCTTTCTTCTCGTGATATCACCATGGATTTTGTTTTAGAGCTGCTTATGACCATCCCTCTCTTCTCCAGCTCTTCCTTCCAGACTTGCAGGTTGGATTGGAGATGTGCCTCTGATTTAGCAATCAGGGCAACATCATCAGCAAATGCCAGCTCCGAAATATAGACCTGTCTCATCTTCCAGTACCCCACTGAATACTTTCTTGTTCTCTCCTTACATGCCTTGATGACATCGTCCATAAGGAGTATGAAGAGGTAAGGTGATAGGATATCACCTTGTCTTACACCAGTGGTGGTCCTGAACTCTTCTGACTTATGGTTTGCTGTCCTCACATAATTTCTGCAAGACTTGTAGAAGCTCTGTATAGCATGAATCAGAGGTGCTGGAATATTCTTCCTTGCCAAACAGTCCCAAAGTTTGCTCCAGGGGACCCTGTCAAACGCCTTTTCCAGATCTATGAAACAAAGATGGATCTCACTCTTATACTCAAGGGCCTTTTCACTCAGCTGTCTGAGTGTGAAGATTAGGTCTTGAGTACTTCGGTTTGCTCGGAATCCGCACTGGACCTCATCCAATTGTGGCTCAGCTAGGCGTCGGGTCTCTGCTCTAGGATTCTAGAGTAGATTTTTACCAGGGACACTGAGAAGGGATATGCCTCTATGGTTTCCACATTGTCGATTGTCACCCTTTTTGAAAATTGGTGTTATGATGGCAATCTCCCAATCCTTTGGTATGGTCTTGTTGCACCATGCTGCCTGTAGGACCTTTAAGAGTAATAGGTCGCCTGATGCTCCCATGTACTTAACCATTTCTGGTGTTATACCATCATGCCCTGCTGCTTTGCCCATCTTGATTTTCTCTAGTGCTGCCCTCAGTTCTTCCATCTTTATGTCATCTTCACCATCATTGGTTTCCTCTTCTGTGTCAGTGGTTATCATTTCTGATGCTTCATCATGCTCACCATCCAGGAGTTCTGAGAAATATTCTTTCCATCTTTCCATTACTTCCTTCGGGGCAGTAAGCAATTTGCCTTGCTTGTCCTTTATAAATTTGAGAGGGCATTGTTTTTTCCTTCCTCATGTTCTTTAGGGTCTTATAGAACAATTTCTGGTTTTCTTGTGCATCTTTTTCTAGCTTTTCTCCAAATTCTTCCCAGGACTTCTGTTTTGCTGCTAGCACTTTGTTCTTTACTTCTGTTCTGAGTGTCATATATTCTCTATATTTTTCCATTTGTCCTGTTGTGTTTTTAGCTCCTAAGTATTGTTTCCATGCCATTTTCTTCTCTCTTATTTTCTCTTTGACTTCCTCTGTCCACCAAGGTGTCCTCTTTCTCTGGTTCCCAAGTCGGACTTCACCGCATGCTTCGGCAGCAGCTGTCTTTATGATATCCTTGAATTTATTCCAGAGGGTTTCCAAGTCATCAGGTCGTTCTTCTGTGTTGCTCACTGCTGTAGCAATAAGCCCCTGATATCTGGTCTTAATTTCTGGCTCTCTCAGCTTGTAGGTCCTAATGCTCATTTCTCCTGCTCGTTTACTTGGTTTCTTGCGTGATGTTGGGCAGTTCCTAGGCTGAGCAACTCTTTCAGTTGTTCGTTTGATTGTTAGCAGGTAGTGATCACTTCCAATCTCTGGCCCCCTCCAGACTCTTGCATCTCGGACATATGTGAATGAGCTTCTCCGAACAATGGCATAGTCGATCACTGACTTCTCATTCTTGGTTGGTTCACATCTAGTGTATGCATGTATGCGCTTATGGGGGAACTTTGTGTTTGTAATGATCAGATTCTGCTCACTGCAGAATCTAAGGAGTCGCTTCCCATTGTCATTGAGAGTATCTTCTCCATATCTTCCGATAACTCCACCCCATCTAGCATGGTCATTTCCAACTCTGGCATTAAAATCTCCGAGCATAATAATTTCATCTAGGCAGTCATCCACTGTCCTTTGAAGCAGCTCGAAGAATTCCTCTTTGACCTCTGCTCTCTCATCCTCATTTGGCCCATACACTATGACCAGGTTGACTATGGTTTCTCCTTCTTTTAGTTTTACAACCATAATGCGCTCCGAGACAAAGTTCCATCCCTTGATACTATCTTTTTGATTTTGGGCCACAATGCAACCCACGCCTCCTTTAGCTCTTTCAGATATGGGTACACCACTGTAGAGCAACGTGTTGCCATCGAGATCCATGACTCCTTGTCCTTTTTTCTTCGTTTCCGTTATAGCCAGGATTTCTAGTTTTGCTTTCCTCATCTCTTCCACCAGCTCCTCTTCCTTCCCATTTATACTTCTTGTGTTCCAAGTTCCATAAGTCGTAGTCCGTAGTCCGTTCCAGTTCGTCGCCTTTAGAATCAGTCCGGTTTTCTCTCTTGTAGTTCGCGTAATCATGATTTAAAGCAAACAGGTGATTGGCCTGTTGTGCCTTTGCATGGTGGAGGGGCTGCCTCCTTACGGCCTCCATGCAGGCCGCCCTCCTCCTTTTTCATCCGGGCTTGGGACCGGCATTGGCGGAGTTTGATATATTACTTAGTAGTTTTATTCACGACCAAATTATTGTAGGAGGCGGATCATGGGAAAAGGATTATAAATAAGGATGTATAGGAAATTTATGATCACGGTGAACTGAATTGATTGCTGCTACTATATTATGTCTTGTGCATCTGCTAGCACTCTGTCTGAAACTGTCTATCATCCCCATCTGTGTCCTAGAGGGATATTGATAGAAAAATATAGAAATTGCATTTAATTTCGTTTCAGGTTTTATCCTGTAAACCTAACAAATATACAAGAGGCATCTCTTACTGAGGTTACGACGGATGCAGTGTCGGTCTATGTCAGAAGGCCAGACATCTCGTGTACACCACTTGTAAGAATTTCAGCAAATACTTCTATCCAATATCAGAGGGAGCCATCTTCAGTGACTCAGATAAGTTGCCCACAAAGGCAACTGTACAGCATATCCCAGTTCACCAAACATAAAATAAAACATTTTATGATGGCCATAGCAGTGTATATCTTCAATCAGAACTGTGAAATTAACAAATATTACTTAATCAGAGAGAGACCAACCAAGCAAGACTTTCTCCATAGTGATAGACATCTGAATTCAGTGAAAGACTTTGTTGAACATGTTATTATTTATTTAATGTTGTAATATGATTTCTTTTTAAAACTTTTCAAACAGAAAAGAGTAAATGTACAAATAAATTGTAAATATTTACCAGCAGACTTACTTAAATTCTTTAAGTTAAGTTACAGTCCGTGTTGGTGAATTTAATTAAATAATTACCCCTAGCAGAGTTAATAACAATAATAACTACCATATTAACAGAGGAGGATCTGGAGCGGCAGCAAATAAGGACTCAGAGTACTCCATTACCATCTTTTCTGGGAACTTATACAGCTTGACCCTACCTTTGTTGTCTATACACCCTTACTCTTTTCAGAGAAGGGGTATTACTGATAAGAACAGACTCTTATCTGGCACTATCCTGGTATCATCTGATACACCTTTATGTCCAGAATATCATATTAAATTCTATAACCATCTAACCTCTCGCGACACTCCCAGAAACACATATTTCCTCCCTAAGATGAGAGGGTAGACTACATTGTCTACAACTGCGGCATTGATTTTGCCCCGTACATACCGGGTTAAAACATCAATTTCCGCAACTGGAAGAGTAACAGACTTTATGCATCTACGGCAGTGAAAATCGGGTTTTAAGTACAAAATATAGATTTCTTACTTTTGAGCTCATTTTATTAAATAATCATCAAGAAATCGATTGAGTAAGGTTTTATGACATAAAAAATGCATCATGTGTCAAAAAGCATGTTTTTGGCACTACCCCTAAGCTATGATTTGCAAATTTGTGCCGAAAATGCACGATTTGTCTGTCTATAATACCTTAGTTACGCTGAGCGCATCGCGAAATATTTGGTATCGCCGAAAAGGGAATTTCTTTGTCTTCCGGATTATAGCAAATTCGAAACCTTTATTTCACATATCTCTGGTTGATTTGGCATTCAAAATTTTCCATCGTTTTACGCTAACTTCCTTATAAGGAGAGGTCACGCAGTGACCCCATTCTGCCGGAGTGGACTGAGATCGCACAACCGTATCATCACAGTTATTGCATTTAAGCCTCTAAGACACCAGCATAGTTTGTCTACCTTTCTTATCTGTGTGTATTTTTTATTTGTCTTTGATTACTGAAATCTTCATGAATAAACAGTTGTTATCGACACGGTATTAGGTTTTAATTCTGCCTGGTCGATGTTTTGTTAATTACTGTCGCTGATAGCAAAAGACACTGAAAATGCAGTTAAGTCGAATAAGTTACTTGGCATTTTACTACTGCCCCGGTCACTCTGTCCGCTCGATTTGGGAGGTTACGTTTCTGAGACTGTGTTTCAGTTACTTTTTTATGTGTTATGTTTTGTCTTTCGAATCATCTAAATCTGAAAGAATCTTCTTCTTCTTCTTCCTCTTCTTCTTCCTCTTTCTCCTACTCACCTTCTTCTTCTTCCTTTTTTCTTCTTCTTTTGCTTTTTCTTCTTCATAATTTTATTCATTTTCTTCTGCTTCTTCTTCTCCATTTATATTAAGCAGCTCTAGTAAGTGAGAAATATTGTCATATATTTATATATTTTGCCAGTGAAACCTCATTGCTCATTATAGATGAAGATGCATTGCTTTCGTGCGTCACGGGTTGTCTCCCCTGCACTGTAGTGATGGTCCAACAATGGCTAAAATTTCGAGTATAAACTGAGGAATGTCAAAAGGTATCTACCTTCTCTCAAAATTACTATTGGCAAAGTTGTAAATAGGAGGATGGTGCTTCTATTTTAGGGAGTCTTCAATTGGATATTTCAGAAATCAAGAACAATGCTTTAATTTATTAAGGCTAATGTGAACTTTAAATATGCACGCCCCTTCTATGAAGAGAAAGAAATATTAGCTCGTTTCTGAGCCCCCAACTGAATTATTCAGTACAATATTACTTAAGTAACTCTGTTGTATTTATATTTAAGATAACTGATTCATACGTGGGTACTTCTCTCTGTAATAATTAAACCAACTATTAATTTGTAAATACATAAAACAAATTTAATTATCAATTATGATTAACATGAGTAAATATATGAGTGATGTGAGGGAATTTACGCTATAAAGTTTTTCCTCATCGAAACTTTATGTGGGTTGTCACGGGTTGCCTCCCCTTAGCTCTGCAGTAGTGGTCCAACAGTGGCAAAAACTCAAGAGTAACTGATGTGGGTCTTCAAAGGTGTCTACCTTCGCACAAGATTACTCTTGGCAGAGTTGTAGATAGAAGAATAGTGATGCTTCTACCTCAAGGGAGTGTTCACAAGATATTCAGAAAGCGAGAACAATGCTGCATTGGCTAAGCACGTTACTCTAGTATCTGCCGTCAAAGAATTGGGGAATTTAATTTTAGCTCGTACAAGCCCCCAGCTGAGTTAATTCAGCGAATTTTCTCTCATTATTATTCATAGCTCTGTTTGAGTGTATTTAAGAAATGGCCTGAGACATACAATTGTAGTACATGCAAAATGATTAAATCAACTTTAGATTTGTCTTTATACAAGTAATAAATTTAATATTCAATTATGTCTTAACAGTTATAAAAATGAATAATTGTTTAGACAAAAGTATTCATCACAGTGTGGTGTTATGGTTTTCAAAAATGGACAGTTCACTTGGCAGCTTTTAAGATTTACTTAGCTGCCAAAAGTTGTTTCTACTCCCGCTGATGTTTGGGTCTTTGCAGATAGATGACTGGATTGCTCGCGTTCCTGGTCAAGATTTAAGAGTTGCAGCACGTTCCAAGTAGAATCAGGGAGTAACTGCAAAGCTGGTCCCGCGTCTCTAAGACCCGTCTGGAGATGGTGTTTAACATTGACGTCAGGCCACTTATACCCTCACTTGTTCTAGAAATAGTACCCTCAACTGGTACCACAAATTAGTATGGCAAAAGAATAGAAAAGAATACCCTTTGAGTATTGAGTTTCTCGACACATACTTATGTGCCCCACTCTTTCCATTCAACCATCCCATCTATCTCAGAACTTTTACCGTCTCTGAGAATTAATCTTAATCCCAGTGGATGAAAAACTATCTTTACAATAAAATGAATAGTTTTATATTTAACTTTAGTTGAAAATGTTCAACAATATAGTTTGAATATGTTTACATTTACATCAGTTGAAAAGGTTGAAACTGTCATTACAGTTAGAGTGAATATGTTTTACATTTACACTGATTGAAAAGGTTGAAACTTTCATTACATTGTGGCCGTTGGCAAATACTCTATTCTAAAGTTGATGTTGTTGGTTGTTGCGATGGAATACATTCATACAGCGATAAAATTCTCCATTTATAAAGATAAAAGTTAAAATAAATTGTAGGGATAAAATATAGTTAAGTTACGCTGCAGCTTTTTCGCCTACGCCACAAGCGCGTTGATTTGGTAGATCGTACCATCGTTTCTAGTGTCATTGGAAAAAGAAAAAAACTAAGTATAACATGGGGACGCGAAAGGCCTATTCGTTCAGACGGGGTAGGAAAGGAGAAAAGAAAAAAATGATGCTGTCTGCAAGCGTTTGAATCTAAGCCTAACATACGCGCGAACTCGTAGTTAGTGTTTGAAATACGAGGTAAAGTAAGAACATGTAGCCACTTAGGTTACGAAAACAGACTTAGCTCTTATTTAGAATGACGTAAAACTCTCGAAAATAGCTGGACAGCACATGGAAAAGAAGTGAACGCGTGGTGGTAAAGATTTCAAGAATAACATGGAAAAAAATATGGAATTTCTTATTAATAGGTTTAGAATCACAAAAATTAGCTAGTTAAAGAGCTTATCTTTTCCTGATAAATAATATGCTTTCAAATAAAAAGACGCACAGATAATTCGGAAGTTATTGACAAAAGACTGATTTGTTCGATGCAGACTCGCAAACACATGTTAGTTTTGCATTCACTAAAGTTACATTTGACGCGTCCTTGAGACGAAGGCAGAAAAACAAGTACATGTTAACAAAGGGGAGACAAGGAGGAGAGAATCTAAAAATATCTTCGCAGTAGAAATCTAAGCAGTGGGTGAGGGAAAAATTTGAATAGTTTTTTGTAGTTGGGCCCAAAACCAAGTCCAAACTTGGGAAATGACAAGTTCGGACAGACCGACCGACAGAAATACACTACACATTTGACCAAAAATTGGACAGTTAGTTTGAAATTTTAAATTCTAGAAGGGGCAGTACTCTCATTGGACGAGACAGTTAAGATTATTGAAAAAGTTGCCGGCAAGTTGCCATTTGATGAAGACTGTCCATGCAAGCAGATCATTGAGGCTAAGAAGTTTGTCGTCCATTGAATATATATGCTAATAATAGTTGGACGCCTAGTCTAGCCAGCAGCTCAGCTGAGTTTGTGCTATTTCAACGTAACTGTGTGTTTTATTCTGAATTGTGGTAAGGCTAAAATTATTAACCTTTTATTTAACAATTCTGAGTGATTGATACTGCCATATAATGAAAAATGATTACGACAAGTGAGTACTTATTCTAGGTCCCCAGCCGACTGTCCAGGGCCTAGAGGTTGAATTATAATATGATACACTATCAGAAATGTAGAATACAGATGTTTATTTTCAGGTGGAAACATATCACCCACCTTATTATATGGAAAAAAGAGATTAATGAAAATATTTCAGATGCAGTGCAGTCTCTAGAGGAGAGAAATGGGAAACTAGTGCTACTTGATAACAGCCTTGATGTAGATGTGCTGGGTCGGTCAGAGAGATCTGACCCTGTCTTTTAATTACATGTATTATTGCTTGTAAACATGGTGGATTAGGTAGTATGTTAAGACATAGCCTAATTTTGTGGTTTCAGAGTTTCTTTGTCTGGCACTGTGCTAGTGCCAGATGTTCTGGAGAAGTCCAACTTTGTATGAAATGAGATGCCTACCATACTACCTCAGAGCATGGGAGGAGTGGGCCTAAGGAACAACTTTCTTTCATCGTCACAGGCCAGTTAAGTATTAAAGACCTGGCCTGCTGAGATTCATCAACTACAAAATTATAATTTAAACTACATTGTGAAAAATAAGAAACTTTTTGTCCACCATTAATCCTGTATAAGGAGCGAATGACATTGTTAACCAAAGACTGGGTATGATGCAAATACCCGACCCGACATCCAGCATTAGTTTTCCTAAAGACTTTTAGTTAGTACCAATATTAGCAAATTTAACTTATATATATATTTTATATATATATATATATATATATATATATATATATATATATATATATATATATATATATATATATATATATATATATATATATATATATATATATATATATATATATATATATATATATATATATATATATATATATATATATATATATATATATATATATATATATATATATATATTTATATATATATATATATATATATATATATATATATAGTATATATATATATATATATATATATATATATTATATATATATATATATATATATATATATATATATATATATATATATATATATATATATATATATATATATATATTTATATATATATATATATATATATATATATATATATATATATATATATATATATATATATATATATATATATATATATATATATATATATATATATATATATATATATATATATATATATATATATATATATATATATATATATATATATATATATATATATATATATATATATATATATATATATATATATATATATATATATATATATATATATATATATATATATATATATATATATTATATATATATATATATATATATATATATATATATATATATATATATATATATATATATATATATATATATATTATGGTATATATATGTATATATATATATATATATATATATATATATATATATATATATACTGAAGCACATTAAAAACGCACCACCTGTATAATCCAAGAACAGAGTGTGAAATGTAAATATAAGTGTGTACAAGTTTACATATTTGGAATCTTTATTCATTTTCCTATGAATCCATGCTGGTCATTAATTTGTACATTTGATTGTTATGAAATTCATTGCATTCTGTGCAGGCAAGGGAGAAAACCAAAAATACAAAAAAATGCACGTGCGTTATCCTGCTGGAGAAGCTGCAAGTCTGGATAAATTGTGAACGCAGGAGCAGCCAGTGCTTCCAGAACCTCATCTCGATATGTCACAGCATTAACATTTCCACGGAAGACGTGAAGAGGCAAGCGATGGTGAAAACTGAATCCTCCCCAAATGTGAATACTGCCACCTCGAAATCGGTTGACACAGCAATCTGCAAAGCGCTCTTCACACCGTCGCTAAATCCGCATACGTCCATCTGCAAAGGATATGTTCAATCTGTTCTCTTCTGTGAATAGGACAGCATTCCACTGCAGTCTAGTCCATCTGATATGTTGCTCTGCCCATTGCAGGCGCTGCTGACGATGTCTGTGAGTCAAGTTTGGCCCAACATAAGGTCGTCTTGCAGTAAGGCCTGTATCTCTGAGTCGTCGTATGACTGTCATTCGGGAGACTTGCCCATGTCTACCCACTATTGCTCTTGCTGTTTGACTTGCCGGGAGAGTCAATTCCTTAGGTGACTCAGCACAATATGACGATCTTGCGCAGGGGTAGTAACTCGTGGTTGGCCACTCCGAAGTCTATCCCGGGCACTGCCAGTGGTTCCGTAACGTTCATTGAGACGTACAATAGTGCTGTGGTGGCAATTCATCCTTCTGGCAATGGCCCGCGAGCTCATTCCGGTCTCCAACATACCAATGGCTCGTTGGCGGCCGTTTTCAGATAGTCGTGGCATTTCAAGCACATGTACTGGGTGTTTTGTCTCAACGGCCTTTTTATACCGAGTATACTGCCACAACGCGTACACATTTTCAGGGTCATAGCTGTTGAGAATCGTGTTGCACGTGTAACTTTCATCGTTTTCATGTAGTCTGTACACACACCCATGGGTTGAATCGTGCACTTTCCATTCCAGCAGCCATTCGCTCTCTACCGCATGGCAAACACGGGGAAAATCCATTCCCACACTTTTTTTTGCCAACTTCTCGGCATCGGTATATATAATAGTGGTGCGTTTTTAATGTGCTTCAGTATATATATATATATATATATATATATATATATATATATATATATATATATATATATATATATATATATATATATATTAATATATATATTATATATATATATATAACATATATATATATATATACATATATATATATATATATATATCTATATATATATATATATATATATATATATATATATATATATATATATACAAGCCTTTCATGTGATTATTCAATTATATGTACTTCTATTGACATTAAATCATATTGATTTAAAAGTCGTGACCAGAAGAAAAACTTGGTTTAGGACAAAATAAATTTGAAAAAAATTGTAATTTCTAAATTTTAAACACAGTGTTAATTGAATTGATCATAGAGCTTAATATTAGTGTTTGTGTGTGTGTGTTTGTGTACTTAATTAGCAGCACACCACATTTCATTACCCTAGACATTAAACGTAGCTATCAGTCATATAAATCACAAATAAGTCTGCTTGAGGTCATAGGTGGTAGTAGTAAGGTACTCTGTAAACTCACATAACCTGTTATCCTCAGGGACCTTCACAGCTGACCTCATTCAGTACACTAAGTAACCTAGCAACCACACTTAATAACATCAAAACCCACCACAGTTGTGTGTAAAATGGTTCGTCTCTCTATTATAACAGTAGGCAGTTCGAAAATGATGATGATGCTAAGTTACGCTGATCAAACCCTTGACGATACAACATCATGAGGACAACAGATGATGGATGGTTTGACGTCTGATGAACATACTCTACTCCGAGAGTGATAAATAGCAAATGCAATTTTATTTACAATTTTGTCAGCTACCGTTGGAACAAAATCTCATGCCCAACCTTCCATTGAGGTGGGTCACTTGATACAGCAAAATGTTCATAAGCAGACTCTTTAGAATATTCTTTCATACTCCATCATTTTATATATATGCTAACACTGCTTCTATAATTTTTACCGTCTCTCGTGGTCACTGTGGTTAAAACTTGGGAACAACTGTTGTCATTTTCTACCATCTCGTCCCAGCAGTCATCTCAGTACTTAATGTTCCTACTCTGGTTCTACCACAATCTCAGTCGAGCAACTATCTTCTTGAATACGAAAGTATCTGGTGAAACTAATTGATACATCTTTTGAAAAAGACTGGTCTTACCATTAGGGCTGGCTATTTCTATCAATTGTCACTTGTTTCACGTTTCTCCTATTAGCTACTGTCTATTTTTTCTTCACCTAACTCGATGTACATGTTCTTCTGGTCGTCTTGTAGATCAATAACATAATTCGTGGACTGGCGACACTGTCTCTCTTGTTCACTGAATAACATTAAATGTGTCTATCATCTATGAATGGTGGTGTTCTGAGCGACTTGGAGGCTAGACAAATAGTTTAACATTTCTGTGAACACAGAATCAACCACTCAGTGACATATCGTCCGAATGTACCCCCAAACTGCGCTCACCACAAAAATCTTTAATACAAGCAAACGTGCTCCTACGCTAAGCGCGTTCAAAATCTGACTCTAAACTAATGCGTCGATTTACCATTACAATTATTATTTGAAGTTTTTCGATTAAAACAGTTCACACTTTCTCGTGCGTGCAATTTCTACTGCGTAGTTAACTCACCAAAACGTTTAATCCCCCAAGGGCCGTAAAAATAAGTAGTTGCCCTTTGACAATCAGTCTATACACCACGTATTTGTTACCCCTTATTTTGACTTATATTGTTTGTTAGTTTTGGTATGCAAATTTAGGAAAGGGTATTTACTGACCCACGAATTCCCTATGTCCAAAATTCTACCATTTTTTTCAGAAGGGGAGTAATAACTGATTTAGCTCCTTTTTGCTCCAAACCCACAAGTCATAAGCCCATTAACTATCTTATGCATATATTGTAAATTGGATTTTGCCCCAAGTGCTCACTATCACAACATTTAGAGTGAGTATGTTTTACATATACACTGGTTGAAAAGGTTAATAATATAACAAGTACGTACATCATTTCTTTCATCATTCCCTTCCTGATCCGTATGGAATTTTTTATTTTAAATAAAGTGTTGTCTCGTTTTGGCAAGGCTCGTCCCGTTCAATCTAGTCGGTTATATTAGGGTGCATGTCAAAATAAAAAGACCTTCAGGTCTTGAAAAATTAGGAAAAATGGAACTTGAGACTACCTCTGCTTTTGGTTCTTTATAAGAAACTCGCAATAAAGCAGTCACCAACCCTGGCAGTGGTGGTTCATGAAATCATCGTTCTATTTGCTGAGGTTGTCAGCCTCAAATGACTTGTACATCTAGTAGCAATTTTCACATATTAATATTCACATTTCAATATATACGTATTAGTTCACATGTTAAAAATTTTAAAAATATAGAATTCAAAATGTACAACTTACGCCAATATTTCGGCTCAATGACTGCTGGCTCAGAGAAATAAAGGCACTTGTATAGGCCTCTTACACTTGGTCTTGGGTGTTGTTACTTTAGTAATACGTTCCCCCTTTGACTTGTGTTTCAGTTCCCTCAGATTCCGGTTTTCCGTGTTTAAATGGTAGCGATGTCATGGGCTCTAAGTCCTCAATATGCTCCAACAAAATCCGGTCTGGTACTATTCTTAACTCTTGCAAGGTCTGGTTGTCTTCTTGGCGCGAGGAAATTTTCACAGTGCTTTCAATCGACTAAAATGTCAGGTTATATTGCCTTCCCTCTCATTTGTTTGTTACGATGTTAAGCAGGGCTTCAATCGGAAGGGGTGTTGTACCTTCATTCTGAATGTCTGCCAATCGTTTCAAACATGCGTGTTTTGTTGGGTAGTTTAAATTATTTCTACATGGAAATTTCTGTGCGTTACTGCAAAGGTCATGTCTACCAAATATGGAATGAAAACATCCGATCCTCTCTCGGCAATGTTTTCTCAAATACAACATCTTACTTTCATTAAAAGTAATGTCTTTATAACAAGGTTTACCGGAAACGATTATGTCATTTTTGTGTGTCCAGAAATGTGTCGCGCTGGCGAGTAATCTAACTTCCCGTCGCTTGCGCAAACAAAATTCGTCGTTTACCCATCTGGTTGAGGAAGGCACATCAGCCTTATCAGCGATTAAACAAATTCGCTGGGCGATTTTAGTGCTAATCCGTAGCCTGATTGTCGGTTAATATTATCTCATCCGTCTCCTTTTCCAGCAGGGATAAATGGGTAAACAAACAGAGAGGAGAATAAGATGATTTGAAAGTACTAAATGATCTGTTTGATAGCAGAGAAAGAAAATGTGCCGACCACAGAAAAGCACGTAACTTAGTCCACTCAAAAAATGTAACTAAATACTGCCGGAGAGGAAAGGAGATCGACCCAATATTTCTGTGACAAGGGTGTTTTGAATTGGTGATGAGAATTATTTTGTTTTGGCCAAATTAAAATCACTATCTGGCGAGATGTTGAACTTGTTTGCTGACTGCTATGTCAATTGTTGACTTCTGTGATGAGGGCACGTCCCAGGTGTAGTTGTAGGGGTAACCGCTCTTAACATCAAAGCAAGGATCTTCACAACCCGTCGAAGACATGCATTTCACGCAGACCACAAGCTCTTGATGCACAGACTCGCATAAATCTGGAATCACACACTGGTATCTCCAACTTGCACCACGAACTGGTATCACCAGCTTGTGCTAAAAACGGGTATCTCCAACTTGTACCACAAACTTTAGAAGAAACAAATGTCTCTACTAAGTATTGATTTCCTGATACTAGACAGGCGTCTTCCCTGCTGTCGGTTCCACCAGTCCTTCCCTTTTTTTTTCTCATTAATTTTACCCTCCTTGAGCATCAGTGATAAACCCAGTGGATAGGATTAAAAATTATCAGGTAATCTGAGGGGGAAAATGTGGCTGGACAGCGGAAAACTACATTTGCCTGATTTAAGCATTTTTATACATATGAACTTATTAAAATGTTAATATAATAAATATGTGCACCATTATGTCATCATCATCCATTGTTTGCTCTTCGTGGAGCCTGTGGCTACCTCTGCTTTTGGTTCCCTGTGAGAGAACCGGCATGAAGCAATCACCAGAGCTTGCTATGTTGGTTCCTTACTCTATCATTTTCATATACTGAGGCTGCCAGCCTCGTATGACATTGTACATCCACTAGCAAGTTAAACATGTCAAATATAAAATATAAAATGATAAAGTGTATGTTACAACTCACCCTGTATCGGGTAATATTTTTCTACAGACGTCAGGCACTGGAAGACTTCCGAATAATGTCGGGTCACAGGTTGTGATGCCGTCTTACAGGTAGTCGAGTATTACATTAATGATGATCCCACTATTATCATGTTTATAGGTTCCGAGGACTGTGTGGTTTCCAGCATCATAAAGTCGAGTTTTCTTGTCTAAAAATGTGCTACATTATATGGGGCCTTTTGCCACGCTCCCTCAGCTTTATACGAAGTGAAAGTCGCCAATCAAACTATATTATTTTAATATATTTCGGCTAGACCTATCATATTTAAACGCACGACTTTAGTATAAATATTCTCTTCCCTTCCTTCTCATGACAACAAACAACTTCAAAATTATCCCATGTAAGGTATAGTTATATCTGTAATTCATAACAAACCTTCAGTTTAATTTGTTATCATAAATGCTAACAAACTGGAGTTCACCCGCGGTAAAGTTACCTAATATTCTGCCACACCCACGTTACTATTGCAGTTTATTTCCGGAACGTCAACGAGAAGTATGGGCAGCCAGCTTGGCACGCGTGAGAAATCGGAGCCTGTGTGTGTTTAAACATAGACGAGGCTGACCTATCTGTCTGCTCCCAGCTTTGTTGTTTACGTTATCTCTACCCATGATATATCATGCAAAATACAAACATGAAACCTGAGTCGTGTGTTCAAACATGTGAGAAAATACGGGCTAGGAAGAAATAAACGGAAGGTACAATATAAAGAAGAAGACAGGTAGAACACTATAAAATGAAAAGCACGGTCATTCTGTGACATCGGGCCACTGCTTCCGTCTTTTCGTACTTCTGAAGCAAAATGGAAATGAATTAAATCACCACAGGAGAATTTAGTGCCATGATCAGGGCATGCAGCAGAAAGAGTATAACATTAATATATCCAGCCATATTGTGACCGTAATCGACTTAATCACGCTGTCATATCAATGTGCATGAAAAAACTCATTCCACGAAAATTACGATACCACCCATCACACATCAATCACTCGTGATATCCCCCTTTTGACACCTACGAACAATCTTTCTTAATACATGTTATTACAAACAATATCTCTGTAAACAGATACGGCCCCCAAATGTGATAACATAACTCATTAATTTGATTTCAGATTAATAACTAAAGTAAAACATATCTTAGAAAAAATGCCAGACACCTAAAAATTACGTTGTCCTCAAGTGTCAAAGATGTTCTATTGTATGGCTGTGAAACATTGAGAACCACGAAAACAATAACTTGAAAGATAGATACTGTCATAAATTGGTGCTTGTGAGGAACACAACGGTTAAAATGGTATTACAAGATCACTCAAGTGGAACTGATGGAACGAACCTGACAAATACCATTGGAATAAAAAGTAAGGAGGTGACGCATGCATTACCTGAGACGTTGAAAACCCGACGACAGCTTCACACGGCAGTCCTTGTTCTGGAACACATAGGTAAAACTATTAATCAATCAATAAATGATCTTTAGCTCCCCAAGGAGCATAGGTCTTCTACAAACACATGCCAAGCCCTCCTGTCACGTGCCATCAGAACAAGCTCTTTCCACAGTTTCCTCAGTTTCACTTCTGAAACCATTTCTCTTTTTCATGTGTTTCTTGGTTTACGTCTACTCCTCTTACTCGGGGCGTTCCAGAAGAAAGACTGCTTTGTAAAGCTATCAACGGGTTTCCTCAATGTGTGTTCTATCAACGGGTTTCCTCAATGTGTGTCCTATCAACGGGTTTCCTCAATGTGTGTCCTATCAACGGGTTTCCTCAATGTGTGTCCTATCAACGGGTTTCCTCAATGTGTGTCCTATCAACGGGTTTCCTCAATGTGTGTCTTATCAACAGGTTTCCTCAATGTGTGTCCTATCCATCGCCACCGTCTTCTTCTCATTTCTTACTCCATTGACACTTGTCTGGTTCTTGCCATCAGTTCCACATCAGTGATCTTGTCATACCATTTGAATCCTTATAATCTACGCAAGCACCCACTGTTCTTCAAACAAGATGTTAAAAATAGGTGAGCAGCAGAATTTATAGAGAACACTAGGAACCTGAGGTGGTAAAGAGACGTTATCGCGAAAACCAGTCGGCATTATATTTGATGATTGTATTTAACTTCCACATTAATGACTCTAATAATGGCAGTAGTCAGCTTAAGGTTCCTGACATCTCCAAACAGTTTTTCGTGGAGATAAGTGTGTTGTTGCTATATGCTACTCTGTTCCCAGTTGTATGTTGGGAAGGACTGCAGCAGATGCTCGTCTGTCATGGGGCTGATGTCACACGTGCAGAGATCTGTTGTACCAATCCAGTACTTGCGGTATAGATGGTACCTCAATTTATTATGTCCAGTGCATAGCCGGAAAACGTTGGCCTGGTGTTACAAAATCAGTTGTGTCCTTTTATATAATTTTCGTTCTCTCCTGCATTATCAACTTATTTCTTCATTTTCCTCGCCGATGGTCCTATTTTCGGCAGATTTTATGCACCTACATTTTTGCCTAGTCACTCCCAAACTTGTTTACGTTTCATCATGTGAATCGTAGTATTACAAGGCTAATAAGACCGGCTGGCAGATTATAATTTTATCGCCCAGTGTCGTATAATGCAGACGGTCACATAAAATCATTGTTGACACAAGGTGGTCTCACAAGATCGACGGAAAGAAAGCCAGATTGTCTGTCTAAGACATTCGTCTGGGAGAAGTTCGAAAATACAGGCGATAATAAGGTAATCGCTACCGATGGCCCGTCTCTGTATCAATAGTACAGATGACCTGTCAGATGAGACAATATTTGCAGAAAGTATTAGTTAGGAAATGAGTTTACAGATGTGTTTGTAAGTTTGTACAAATGCAACCGGAAGTATTACGGCCTTTTTGTGAAAAGATAGGTCGTGAGTTTAAATTTTAAAGGACAATTTTAAACACGCGGGGAAGAATTAGAACTCAATCATACCCAGTTCCAAGCTTAACATTAGCTCCATTTGAGAGCAAAATATAAACATTAGCTCTCATTGGCAAGTTTGCCGAAAATACCATAGGGAACTTGGAGCGGAAAATGAGAGATATAAACTAGAAAAGTCTGAGACACAAATCAAACTGCATTTTAAACAACGTCAAGTAACAAGTCCCCGGAGCCAGAGAAAAGGATCGGACAAAGAATTCCAAAATTAAAAGGGACCAGATCGAAGTATTTGGGCGTCTTTATAACTGTGAAGAAGTGTTTTAATAAGAGTGGCAGATGATGTAAGTGTAGAAGATACACGGAAATTTAGTCTAGACAGGTATATCCCAGTCTTGGAGAAAAGCACTGGTGTAAAGATGGCACAGGTATAGCTATAGCTGTAAAGAGCACACGTCTGGATGGAATTATTATAGATCAAGAGCTCTAAAGTGCTACCGTCACCTAACTATACTGTGACAACAATAATACAGCAAAATATAACTGTCAACAATAAGAAATTGACAAGTCATAAAATTACGATTTACTGAATTATTTATTAATATACATCTATTTTCTTGTTTCTCTTTTGAAAATTGGAAGATCTGAATTAAAATGAAAAATACAAAAACAAAATTTTATTTAAAAAAAATAAAATATGTCGACGCTAATCCTAAAGTCTTTTTCCTGCACTGGGTTAACACAGATTGCACTTTTCATCCCTACACGTCTCTTTTGGGATCTCACAGAAGGTTTTGAAATGTTTACACTTAGGACTTAGCTTTACAGTCCTGGACAGTGTCTGGTAACACACGAGTGTAGTTGCAATACAGCTTCTTGGATCTTATGTTTGGCTAGCCAACGAATGATGGAGCCAAAACACATGAACTCCCTCACACATAGTATACGTTGAGTGGATGGTAGTTTCAGATCAGGCTGTTCCAAACTAGACCAGTAACCTGTAATATATGTAGCATGTGGCTAGTCCTTGGGTGGTGATTTCTCACAGGTCTACGTGTTATGAGGGGATGTGTTCAGTGTATGCTTATGTAGGTATGACATAAGTTCTGATTCAATGGCAGTGTGTAGGCAATGACAAGTCTAACTGATTACATTTCCAAAAATACATAATACAACTTATGTACACAATCATGATGCTGCAGTTGCCTTCTACAATCATTTTGAATTGCAGTCATCAATAAAACAATGTTATACACATAGGCCTTCCCTTAGTTCTGCCTTTCCATTCCTGCACATCTCTAGTACGCATCGTGGTCCTTGCATCATTCTCCACTTTAAATTCAAATTTTGTCTCGCAGTTTTATTTAATTATCAAACCTGTAAAAGAAGTATTTACATACATATATATTCGTAATATTACATACCCCTTTTAGGATAAATCAGAAGTAGAACTGACTGAAGGCTTGGCAAAAGTTCAAACTGCCCGGCAAAACAAATGGGAATGATCTTGCTCAGGTGTTGATCCTTCTCTCTCTCTGCCTTCAAAGTCTTCCGAGATTTTAATTTTGCGTGTAGATCATGTCTGCCCCGGTCCCTCTCTATTTATGCACAGACAGCTGGCGAACGAGAAGGCATCTCACGCCTGCTGCTAAATTGTTAGTTCCAACCGGCTTGCGTCGTGTTTTTGTGTAATTTTAATTTCTTCATCCTTTTCGTTCTTTCTATCTTTTGTATGGATCACGTCTGTTGATACCTTACTTTAATTGTGACATCAACTGCTTCTTTTCATCCAATAATTTCCTCTATTGGGCTGGTCTTTGAATTTATATAATTTTTCAAAGTTGCTTAACTTGACAAAATATGACGAAGTTGTCTGTTCTCAAGCTTCTATTTTCTTTTTGCAACAACCTTGTAATTAGTCCTTTGAAAGAAAATTAATATGTACTTCTCCGCTCCTAACGATACTATTGTCAACTCTTTCTGATCATCCTTTCTTTTTATATGAATTTTATTCGTTAGCCATCAAACACAGATATCGCTTTGTTTATGTAGCCAGTACACAGCTCTAGGAAATGCGAGAAAGGCACTTGCGTTCGATCGGTTGAATAGTATCACTAACCCGCAGTTTGTCTGACTTTTTTTTTTCTCTCCACAACGCGACAATAACTTAAAAGAGAACCCCTAATTTTAAATACAAAGACTAGAGACTTAAGGACTCAGAAGCACAAGTCATAAGAGGAATACTAAAAATACCCAGACCAAGTGTTCGAAACATCTAATCAGCGTTGCTGTGTCCATTCTACTGTGCCAGGAGATTGTAGAACCTGTTTGGGGTAAGTTGTGAACATATATTTAACAAAGTGAATGTGACATGTTACTTGCTAAGCGGTTATACATGTCATACGACGCTGGCAACCTCAACATATGAAAATAGTACATTCATAAATCACTACAGCAAGCGCTGGGGATTGCTAATCGTACAGAAAACCGACAGCAGAAGTAACCCCAGACTCCGAATGGAGCAGTGGGTAAGTGAGTGATGATTACATCACATATGCATAGTGTGTATAGTATCCTTTTGTGAGAAATGTGTAACTTGATAGTGTTAATTCAGGCACAGTCCATTGTACTCGCGCTGTCCAGACACATTTTCCCCATTAAAGTAACCAGAACAACAGCGGTGATTTCTAATAATTTTCCCTGAGTTACTCTGTGTATACTCAAAGAATCTAATTATTCAGAGAGGCTAACATTGGTGGGCGCACGGCAAGACAATTCGCCTATTAATCTTCCGACCACAATGTACTTAGCAGAGGCATATGTTCTTTTATTGTTTCTATAAAGTTCGTGGTACGAAGCTACAAATTACAAGAGACCAGTTTGAAGTAAGAGTCTTCGCCACTATCTTGTGATTTAAGAGCTGATTCTACACTAACTATCTACAGTGGACGAGTTGTAAAGGCACCCACCTTGACATTAGGAGTGAAGTTCATCTAGACGCCTCTAGAGCAGATCCCTCATCACAAAAGACTTGACAACCAACCATTGCATTACTCAGCAAGTTAAGTTTTTTTTTTAAACAGGCGAAAGCAACGGACAATTATCATCAGACCCCAAACAGGTCTCAGTGACGGAAGTTTTAAACCCCCCTAAAGTCACCTTCATCCACATTTATTTTAATGTGTTAAAGATTAAGTGATTATTAAATTTGTTTTATGTTATTTTACAAATTCATAGTTGATTCAGTTCTTATAGATAAGAGAGCGCATGCATGATCTAAAATCTTGAATACATATACATACAGTTACATCTATAGAGCTAAATAAATAATAAGAGGAATGTCGCTGAATTAAATCAGCGAGGGGCTTGAACGAGCTAACATTAAGAATTGCATAACCATCTTCATAAAAGCAGGCGGGTCAGATACTAAAGTTAACATTGCTCCGCCTCATGCAGCATTGTTCTTGACATCTGAAATATCTTATGAAAACTATCTTGAGGTAGAAGCATCATTATCCTTCTATCTACAACT